>CM069529.1:24307500-25507500 GCA_035773235.1 Eospalax fontanierii
TGGGATTATATGTAATTTTAATGTTTTTATGCCAATGATAGCTTCCATCATCTCATTTTAAGTCATTATTTAAAATAATTAATTTTATACCATTATTGGAATGATGACCCTATTCTGGGAATACATTTAAGGAAACTCATTGTGAAAATAATAAAATATGTTATAGTATTTTCAATTGCAACATAAAATATGGTACTATGTTCATACATTTAGCCCTTGACTGAAAGACCAGGTTCACTGAAGCAGTATTTATTTATTTATTTCTGTGTATATGTTTATGTGTATTCATATGCACAAGTATACATGTGTGTGCGTGTATGTGTGTGTGTGTGTGTGTCTGTAATGGCCAGAGGGCAACCTTAAGTGTCATTTCTTAGGTGCTTTTCACCTTGATTTTTCAGATAAATTCTCACATTGACTTAGAACTTACCATTTAGTGTAATCTGGCTGGTCAGGAGTCTCAGGGAGCCATCCCCACACCTTCCAGGACTGGGATTAAAGCATGCACCACCATGTTTGTCTTTTGTTATATGGGTTCTGGGTATTGTACTAGGGTCCTTGTGCTTTCATGACAAGCATCTTATCTATGGAACTATCTCCCCAGCCCTAAAGTAGTAATCTATCTATTTCTGTATGTAGTTTTTCATTTCTGTGTGTGTGTTCATGTGTCTGTGTGTGTATGCCTTTGTGTCTGTATGTGGGTATGCCTATGCCAAGGAGAATGTGGAGGTTAAAAGACAACTTGTGATAGTGGGTTCTTTCCTTCTATCATGTGTGTTCTGGAGATTGAACACAGGTCATCCAAGTTTGCATGGCAAATGCTTTACCCCCTGAGCCATCTCACAGGTCCCAGAATTATTTATTTATTATTTATTTATTTATTTATTATTTATCTGAGATAGGGTCGTTCTGTAACTACAGCTGTTCTGGAACTTGCTATGGAGACAAGACTGGCCTTGGCCTCAGTTTTACAGAGACCAGCCTGCCTCTGCCTTGCCAGCGCTGGGATTAAAGGAGTGTGCCACCATGCTAGCTAGCCCTGAAGCACTACTTTAAATCGTACATATCATACTAAAGACCTCTGAAAAAAGTACTGTTTATTTTATTCATGATGTCACTGTATTTTATTGAGGTTCTCTAGTACCAAAGTAGGAATATATATTTTACAATATCCTAAAACTCATCACAAACCACTAAATCCTTAAATGCTTTTTTCCCTCAAAATAAATCATTTACAAAGTGTTAGATGCTTCTATGTATTGATGAATTCCATTTCTCAGATGTTCTTGGGGCTGTGCTGTTTTTTTATCTCATTGCTAGAAAGAGGAACTAAAGAATTTTTAATCATTGTGTCTTTAGGGTATCTATTTTTCTAATTTTATATAATGGATAAATTAATCATTTAAATAAACTCAATAAACAACCAGATGGAGTCTACCTCTTTGTGTCATTAGGATTCATTTTCATTAATGTATTCAAATATTTATTTAGTATTCTTCTGGGAAGAAATATAAAGGACTAAAATGATTTAAAATATATGTAGTTTCTGCCTTCATGGAGCTTGCTATCAAGCAGTAGATTAATATATTAGATTATACAAATGAAAATTTTGTGATAGTTATGAAATCTAATATGTATATATTATGAATATAACTAATGAATCATAAGATAGGTATATCGAAATTGTTATCTTTGTACCATAACAAATTAATCTACAACTTCAGAGCCTAAAACATTATTGCATTATCATTGGAACCTTATTAAAACATATTAAATTATTAAAACACTGTTGTATTAAAATATTGTATTTATATGTATTTTGAATACTGAATATTCATAATTTAAAGACAGGTGTCTCCATGACTGTTGGGAAGAGACCTGAGTTCCTTATCACACTGATGTCTAGAAAGGGTTCCTCAAGTCTTCATGATAAAGCCACTGAAGTCCCCTAGTGTGGATGGTTTGAGAGAAGAAGCTGGAAGTAAGCCATAATCCTTTTGAGACCTACTTGGGCTACTTGGTATCATTTCTACCACCTTCTCTATGTTAGAAACACACTATGTAAAGAAGGAGGATAAATTTATTACACATATTGGAAAGAAGAAAATCAAGTAATTTCTATACACCGTTAAATTCCATTATATTTACCTGTCTTAATACTGGGGACTACATTAATTACTATTCCCATTGTTGCGACAAAAACAAGTTGAGAAAGGAAGGGTTTCGTTGGCTCACAGTTTGAAGGTTCTGTCCCCTCACAGCTGAGAAGACATGGCATCAGGTTATCACATCTGCAGTTAGGGAGCAGAGAGCCATAAATACTGGTTCTTAGCTTTTTAAAATGTTCCCTTTTATTTCAATCGAGGATCCCAGTCCACAGAATGGTGCTATTCCCATGTAGGATGAGTCTTCCCTCTCTCAATATAACCATTCTAGAATGTATCTCACAGAGAGATTTGTCTTCTGCATGAAGATCTCAAGTTGGCAAACAATATTAATCACCACAGGCACTAAAAAATGGGAGAGACTGAGGGAAAGAAGGGACAAGCAAAATGGCAGGAAAGGGATGAGGAACACAGTGAGTTTGCATAACAATGTGCACTGATATACCTGTGTGAGCACCTCATCATGAAACTCATTATTCTGAATACATTGTAAACCAGCTTTACTTTTTCATTCTATTGAGGAAATGGTGTGGTATACGTACAGATATTCTATAAAACACTTTAATTGTGTATAGGTCCCGGATATATTCAAATAAACAGTAAATTGCTAGCTAACAGTGTTATTGAAGATGGAATGCATGCCAGGCAGATCAGGAAGACATTTTGAGATTCATATAGCTTATAATGCTTTCACTTTAGGAAATTGCAGTTAACAATGAAAGACTTTAAGGTCAGAAAGAAGAATTTTAACATGTGGAGCAAATGAATAAGAGAGATTTATGACAGAGGGATCAATATGTTTCCCTCCAGAAAACGGACTATATGAAGTTCACTGTCACTCTATCCCTTAAATTACTTTTTCTTAGGCATTTGGTCACTATAACCAAAAATCTAACAAATGCAATACATTTCTGAGATATAGTATATAGAAATCCATGAATGTTACTACCATTTTAATAATTTTATATTTATGTGTATTTTATTATTTTTGTGTACTTCATAGAAAATATTTCAATTATCTTTGTACTCCACCCCCATCTGGATACACCATATACCATATACATAAAGCTTATTGAGCCAAATTAGTGTTTCCAAATGTCACTCAGTTTGAGTTCATCCACAAGGATCTAGTCAGTCTATTTAGAGTCTCTCCCTTAAAGATCAACTCTCCTTCACCAAGCAGTAATCAGATGCCAATAGCTCTTTGGATAAAGTAGGGGCCTACAACCAATTTCCCCAGTTATATGCTGGATTTTTGTCTGACTGAGTTTACATGGGTCTTATACATGCTGTCATCCTTGCCTTAGTATCATATAAGCAATGTCCCAGGAGCCTATAATACTTTGTTTCCTTATGGTCATGCACCTCCTCTCCTGGCTCTTACAATCTTTCTGTTCCCTCTTCTTCAGAGGTCCCTGAACTCTGGGTGGGTGTAGTTAAATATATGAGTCCTGTCCAGGGACTATTTGCCACACTTTGACCATTTGTGGTCTTTTGTGTACATTACCCTCTGTTGAATGAAAGAACTTCGCTGATGAGAGTTGAGAGATGCACTAATATACTCTCTACTCCTTGATCCATAGAGGTTTCATTGTAAATGTGTTACTTACGGTTGGGTATCTCACAGACACTTATTCTCTGTGTGTGATCAGTCGTGGAATTCAGTAACAATCTCTGTCTGTTGCAAAAAAAAGTTTTCATTGATGAATGATTGCTAGGATACTTGTCTGTAAATATAAGGATCCACATTTAGCACATAGTAAGAAATTACATTTTTCTGGGGATATGACAGCTTTAGGGGTTCTCTAGGATCTATGACCTTTCTAACTATGTATATTTGGCTATGTTTACAGTACCACACACAAGTTCCTTCCCATTCATTAATCAGGCTTTAACCCCAGTTAGGTACCTATTGATTAAACTCAAGATAAAAGTGCTACTACTGCACCAATACATTTTGCTGTGCTTGTCATTGTTGTGGTTATTAGACCTTAAATTTGGCGATGGACCATTGATTAATTTTTCCTTAACAATGTGCATAGTATCCTCCAAAACTATGAGAGCTAGCCTTCAGGGAAGTGGTTTCCAGTCAGTTCCAGGTCTACTGCTCCAAGTTCAGTGTCTGAAGTATGTCCTATCTTCAGCAAAAGGATCTTACCTTCAAGTTATGGAAGACAATTGAGGATTGTGGCAACAGCCTGTGTAAATTTGGGAATCTCTTAGACTACCCTGACAATCAACTTGAGGACACCATAGATTGAGAGAAAAGCTTCACTAATTATACATCTGACAGAGGATTAATACCCAGAATATATAAAGAACACACACACAAACAAACACACACACACACACACACAAAGAATCAAGAACACAAATGACACAATTAGAAGATGGGCTATGGATCTGAGCAGAGAGTTCTCAAAATAAGAAATAAAAGATGGCTAAGAAACATTTTTAAAACTGTTTGACATCCTTAGTAATTAGAGAAATGCCATTCAAAATCACTTTATGATTCTTTCTTACACTAATTAGATTGACTAAGATGAAGAGAACAGATGAAATCACATGCTGGGGAGGATTTGGGAAAAGAGAAATGCTTATTCACTGCTTGTGGAATTGCAAACTCATTAAGCCATGAAGAACAAAGTGTGGAGAACTCTTAAAAGCTAAAAATGAATCTACCATATGATCTGGTTATACTACTCTATGGCATATACCCAAAGAATTCATCCTATTAGGTATTGTACATCCATATTTGTTGCTTCTCTTTTCACACTAACTTAGAAATGGAAGCAACCTAAGTGTCCCTCAACTGACAAGTGGATAATGAAAGTGTTGTTCATTTATACAACGGATTTCTAATAGGTGGCAAACAAGGGCAAAATCATGACATTTGAAGGCAAATGAATGAAACGAGAAACTGTTATACTAAGTGAAGTAACAGAGACTCAGAATATCAAATGATGTACGTTCTCCCTCATTTATGGATCTTAGCACCAAATCCTTGTATGTGAGTATGTATCCTGATGCAACTACAGAATCTAAGAAAACAGAAAGAAATCATGGAGATAAACAGTAAGAAGGAGCCTGAGAGAGGAATAGTAGGAGGAGAATTACCAAGGATGAAGTTGGTAAAATGGGGGTATTAGGCTGGGAGGGGGAAAAGAAGGTTTGTTAATTAAGGAACCCTGGTGTAAAGGAGAAGGAGCTTAAGAGAGAGGAAATAATGAGACTGGTACTATCAATGGGGAAATGGGGAAAATAGGAGGACTTTAACTGGGAGAGAGAAGAAAGTGTTAAGGAAAGAGGGGGAGATAAATAATGCTTCCCTGATGTGAACAAACAGAGGAAAATGTCTTTCACAAGCCTACTGAAAAATTACACATACACTGACTCTAGATGAGTCCATGTGTGTAGATGAAGGCTATATGACAAAAAACTGCCTGACAGGAGAAACTTCCCTTCAATTTGTTGGCCAAGAACCTTATTTTTATTATCAGTATTTTTAGTGTGTGTGTGTGTGTGTGTGTGTGTGTGTATGTTTGTGTGTGTGTGTGTGTGTGTGTGTGTGTGTGTATTCCATGTATGCACAGCTACTACCAGAGGTCCAAAGACGTTGTCCCATCTCCTGGAGCTGGAATTACAGGGGTTTGCTATCTGCTGAGACCAAAGTTTGTTATTAAACCTCATCCCTTAAAGCACCTTTCCAGGTCTGCCTTAAAGAAATTTATGACTAAAAATAATAATTTTCTATCTATCTATCTATCTATCTATCTATCTATCTATGTATCATCTATCTATCTGTACTGTGATATATATGTGTATATATATATATATGAATAATTGTAAACATCTACTTGACACATTGATCACATCATGTACTTAACTTTTTCATACCTCTTTTCTTGCTGTTATGAATACAGCAGTATTGAACATGATGTGCAAATATTTCTGAGATGAAATATAGAAAGTTTGATTATATACTCAGGCATGGTATAGTTGGGTCATACGAGAGTCTTATTTTTAGTTATCTGAGGAACCTCCACATTGATTTAGATGTTGACTACACCAGCTTACACTGCAAGTAGTGAATAGGGTTCCTCTTTCTCCACACCCTTTCCTATTTGTTGTCATTTGTTTTCTTGATGACAGTAACCCTAATTGGTATGAGATGGACCTCAAAGTAATTTCAATTTGCATTTCCCTGGTGTATACGGATGCTGAACACTTTAAAAAAGATTTATTGGCTATTTGTAATTCTTTTGAGAATTGTCTGTTCAGTTCATTAACCTAGATGTCAATCCCACCAACAGACTAATGCATAATAAAAACATTGTATGTATACATAATGAAATTTAATTCAGCCATAAAGAAAAATGAAACTATGGGTTTGGGGAGATAGCTCAGTAAGTAAAATTCTTGCTCCACGTGCTGAATAGCTTTAGCTGTCAACCTGGCACATCTGGGTATGGAGAACTTCAGTTGAGCAATTTGCCACATTGGATTGGTCCGTGGCCATGACTCTCAGACATTTTCTTTGATCTCTTGCTTTCACACCCATTCACATACACATGTGCTTATGCATGCTCACACACACTCATATGTACACAAATATGTGCACCATACAAACACATACAAATGAAATTATGGGAAAAGGAAGGATTGAAAATATGTATTAAGTGAGGTTATACAGGTTCAGAAAAAACACCACATCTCTCTAAAATATGAATTATAACTTTTAATTTATGTATATTTATTTACATGGGAGTAAATTTGGGTAGAGTTCAGGAAATAAAAAAAGGACACATCAGATGGAATGAAGGTGGCTTTAAAGCTTGACATAATGGTAAGTACCTTTATCACAGAACTCAAGAGAAAGAGGCAGATGTATCTCTGTGAATTAAAGGCTAACCTGGTCTACATATCAGAATCTAGACTAGCCTGGGCTACATGAAGAAACCATAACTTTAAAAATATTTTATTTATTATTTTTATGTGTATTTCCTGTATGCTTTTGAGTGTACCCATGTCAGAGTTCAGAAGTGGGCATCGAATCCCTTGGAACTGGAGTCAGGGATTGTTAGCCACCATGTGGGTACTGGGAATCAAACCTGTGCTATGCAAGAATAGTCAGTGCTCTTAACCTCTGATTGTCTATCCATCCCTGAGAGACCATATCTTAAAACAAAAAAAAAGCTTTATGGGAGACTTGGGTGAAACATCATTGAACACATGATGTAAAAGTGGAAGGAACAATACTGGGGGATGGGAGGATTCACATGGGAATTGTGTGAAATCCCAGAGGGAAATTCATTACTTCAAAGTCATCCTGAAAAACATACAAACAGTGCATATACAGGCACATGAAAATCACTTCACTCACAAATTTGAAATGTGCAAGGCATTGCTATTAACTATGTTCACTCTGCTCTGAAAGTGATACTCAAAGCTTCTTCCTTCTATGCAACTGAAATTTTTACCTATTTTTTGGCAAGTCTCCTCAGTTCTCCCTGCATCTTTCACTCAGTTTGTGTAACTATTATTTTTCTCTCTGCATCATATTTCTTACACATTTTATGTGAGACATGGGATTTGCTTTAGTTGCTTCATGTCTATATTTTTATCTTTCTTTGATCAGTGGAATATGCTGTGAAATGTGAAGTTCTTCCTACAGATGAATATGACAGGAGACAAAAATGATGGCTAAAAAGAAATGAAGATGTCTACAAATGGTAAAAATGAAGGTGAGAAATATTACTCTATAAGACGTTGACAGTGCAAACATAGTCAAAAGCGTTATGGATTTCTAACATATATAAATCAATGTGTATAGTGATAAAGGATGAAGAAAGAAATGCTAAATACATTGCTGTAAGTTGCTTACTGTACACTAAAAGTAACAATGTGTCGTCTGAGAAGACCTTATATAAATATGTAAATTGTAAGCCCTTGGAAACAACAAAATTAAAAAGATATGCAAACTCAACTCAAAAGAAGATAGAAAAAATAATGAAGGAAAAATGGATGAATGGTACCATATAAAGCAGTAAGCAATTTTGATCAAAATGTTTAAATAATTCTATTAAAGTAAACAGGTCATACAAAAAAGCTCAAGGCTAATGTAAGAGCATATGATGAAAAAACAAGATCAAAAAAAATGCCTTTTTGAAGAAATCCACTAAAATCAGCAAGTTAAAATACAAAAGTTAATCCACGTAAACAGAAAGTAAAGCAATATATGAATAGTTTTACTGTCAGATGAAGGAGACTTCATAACCAGACTTCTTTTAGTATAATGTTCTGACTGAAACAAATCCATTGCTGGAAAGACCAAACACAGATGAGAAAGCAAAGAGGCACAGTCACTTGGTTTAACTCAGTCAGTTGATAGTACCCATTAGCAAGTATTACCAAAGTTCTCTATGTCTCTGGATTGATCTTCACTATGGCAAAACCTCTTAATCCCTCCAACTTCACCAACTTGATTCATGGCATCTAGGAGTGGTATTGTGTAGCAATAATGCCATGAACAGGAAAATACGATGTGCACTAACTTTCTTCAGGATAGTTGCCATCCATTGGGCCCAGAATATCTGTTTTATGTTCTAAATGGGCTGATCTTATTCAGTATATGTCAGGATTTTACATTTTTCCCTTCTCTTCTTTAGCTCTTCATATATGGCAATGGAAACTACATAACAAAAATAATTTATAAGTTACATAACTATTTCAGAAACAGGGAAAAATCTTATATTTTCTATCCATGTTAAACCATGAGAGTGATCATAGAGATTGTTTGAGGGAAAGGTATTTTTGGAAATTCCTTCATGAGATCACAATTACCACATAAGAAAACATATATGTCAATGTTACTGCTCTCTCATGTATCCTAAAGACACATAAATGCAAGCAAGCAAGTGCTTGTGTGTACAAACACACACGTACATACACATGTACATACACCTGCATCTGCACCCACACACCCCTCCCAGATTTAATGGTCTCTCAGTGAAGGCAGGCAAGACAGCTTAGTTTACACAAAGAAGCCTCCCTGCTTCATAATCCCAGTTGTAATTTTTTGTTGAAGAATATGCTTGACGTTAATGAGCTCATATTCCTTACTTGGTGAAAAAAATATTGCTTAAGGTAAGATTCAAAGTGGCTATGCAACAGGGAACTGGTAAGAAACCCTCTGGAGGTAAAGGAGAAGAAGGAGCTCAAGAGAGGGGGCATAAGAAAGACAGATATTATCAATGGGGAAATGGGGATACTTTAGCCTGGGAGAGAATATTGAGGATTAGAAAGGGAGAGAAGAGGAGAGATAAATAAAGCTAAGGTGAAAAACCAGAGGGAAATGTATTCATTCAAAAGCCCTCCAAAAAATGCACATACACTGTCTGTACACGAGTGCACACGTATAACTGAAAACAGCGCCAGACAGGACAAACCTCCCTTCTAGTGTTTGGTCATTGTAATCCAGGAGAATCCATAAACAATACAGGTTATTGTCACAGCCCTTGATTTCCTCCTAGAGCTTGAAGATAAGGCCCAAAGTATATGATTCGGGACTTGGAGCAATGGAGCTGGACCTGACCTGGAAACTTCCTTCCTAAAGACTAGCTCTCTTATTTTCAGAGGATACAATGCAAGCTGGTATGGGAGAAAAAAAATAGTCAGGGGTCCAACCCCAACTTTAAAGTCTAAGGATCACAATGATGACTGGCATAACAGACTAGAGCAGTACATGCAATGGCACTTTTATCTTGGGGGCAATGAACCTAATTGGAATTAAAACCTGACCAATGGGAATGAACCCATGTGTTGTACTGTAAACATAGCCAAATACACATGACTTGAGAGGTCATAGATACTAGGGAAAACCCTACACCAGTCACATCCTGTATACTAAATATGTATTCTTGTATTTATAGGCAAGTGTACCTCTCACCACTCATCAAAGATTCTTCTTTTTGCAACACATAGAGACTATTACAAAGTTTCACAACTGGTCAAACACAGAGAATAAGTGTCTATGAGACACCCAGCCCTAAGTAACACATCTACAATAGATCCTATACCTAAGGCTTACAGAACATAGTGGAACAAGGGTTAGAGAAAATACTCATGCATCTCTCAACTCATGTCAATGAAGATCCATCATGGAACATAAGGCACTGAACACAAAATGCCACAAATGGCCGAAGTTTAGAGAATAAAAGACTGCAGAATATGTGTCCCTGCTTAGGACTGCTATATGGAACCTCACCCACCCAGGACTCAGAGATCATTGCAAGAGTGGAAGGAAATATTATAAGAGTAAGGGTGGTAGATAACAACAAGAAAGGAGAGTTTTTCAGGCTTCTGAGAATTTGCTCATTTGAACTTACAGCAATGGTGACAGCATGCACAGGACTCATGTAAACTTAAATCAGACAAAACCCCATCACATTAACTGAGAAATGGGCAGAAGGCCCCAACCTTAGCCAAGACACTATTGGCAACTGGTCACTGTTGGGTGAGGAAAACATGGTCTTCTTTAAAGGAGGGATGCCAGATAGGTTGACCAGACTCCAGTGAATGAATTCACACTGAGGAACACCTGGGGACACAAACTTGACTCAGGCATTAACATATATGACAGAACGCATCAAATCTGCTAGGGGCACTGTACAGTGGTGCAGGATAGGAGAGGTGAGTCTAAATAGGACTGAGATTTATTGTATGAAATGCATAGAATTAAATTTAAATTTTACACTGAAAAGCAAACAAGCAAACATAAAAACAAAATAGCTAGGCTTACAAATTTTGGTAGTTCTTTTCATTTCATTCTCCTAATCTCATTATTGCTTCAAACTTACAGATATTTTCTTTTTAAAACTAACCTTTTAAATATTTCACAGACACAAAATCTGATTGGAAAACAAAGGAAATCATCTTATTGACAGGAAGTGCTGAGATACTTAATAACAAGACCTGGGGGTCTTCAGAAGAACCACTTGGGCTTCTCCCTAGTTATGTTCTTCTTATTGCTCTAATCCTTATCACAGAGAACAATCCTTCATATAACTGTTTGCTACAATTATGGACTGCTTAAAGAGAAGTAGAAAACCTTCAATATTGTGCAAATAAAATTTTAGTGATAGAGGCTAAAAGATTTAAGAAGCTGCTTAAGAATTCGCTTTTCAAAAGTTTTATTTTATTATCTTTGTGTGTGTATGTGTGTGTGTGTGTGTGTGTGCAAGTGTGTGTAGGCACATGTGTATGTGGATGTTCGTGAAATCCAGAAAAGTACAGCAGATCCCATGGAGCTGGAGTTACAGTCAGTTGTGACTTGCCAAATGGATATGCCCAGAACTGAATTCTCATCAGTGTTCTTAAGTACTGAGTCACCTCTCCAGCTTCTGCTTATAAATTCTTGAGGAAGCAGAAGCATGTTGAGATTTAATTCTGCTCTTAGAACACTTACAAGATACTGTGGTTCAGATCTTATGTGGCTATGTTGCTTATCTCTTTTCCTTTTCAGCATGAAGATGATTTCATAAAAATTTTCACAATTTTTATTTTGGTGTTTCTCCATGTGCAAACACAGAGGGTCAATTATAGTTCACATCTGATATAAGTTTTTAGATTACTTAATATTTTATTAACTGATCTTTAATGCTCTCTTAGTGGCTATAGTTTAGAAAATCCTCTCCCCAAGGCCCATACCTTAAATGGGAACGGCTTTGTCCCAACTCACAGTGCTGTGTGAAGTAGTGGGACTCTTAAGAAGTAGGACTAGTTGAAAGACTAGTTGGAAGTCTGTATGGAAGTGAGCCCTTGATAGGGAATATTTGATTTCCAGCCCCTCCATTTCCTCTCTTTTTAATTTTTAACTGCCTTGAAAGGGAGACGTTTCCTCTACCTTGTGTTCCCTTTGTAATTTTCTGCCTCACAACTAAGCAGGGACACTATCAGATCATGGACCGGGACCTTTGAAAGTTGGAAAAGCAAAGATTCCCCTTGTTATGGAAACTGTAGTAGGGATGTTGTTATAGTAGCAGAATGTTGGCTAGCATCATAGCCTTTATTATTTAATGATTTTTTGCTTGTTTTTTCATATCTAATATAATTTATCTGTGAAAATCTTGGGAATTTTAAAACAGTTAAGTTCTTATTTAGTTATTGTATTTATATGTATTTATGTTTAGTTATTGTGTGTGTATGTGTATGTGTGTGTGTGTGTGTGTGTGTGTGTGTGTGTGCACCTGCC
The DNA here is from genome assembly GCA_035773235.1 of Eospalax fontanierii. Classification (NCBI taxonomy): domain Eukaryota; kingdom Metazoa; phylum Chordata; class Mammalia; order Rodentia; family Spalacidae; genus Eospalax; species Eospalax fontanierii. The sequence goes on from CM069529.1 coordinate 24,319,918, forward strand.
ACAGCTTTCATGTGAAGGTCAGAGGCAACTTGCTCAGTTGGTTCTCTTTACACTAGGTGTGTCCAGGGATCCAGTTCAGATCACATCATCAGACTTAGCAACAATGTGTTTACTTGCTGAGTCATCTCATGGGCCAAGGTCTGTTTCATTTTTAATTAAAGAGCCAATAAGAAGGTTGGACAATATATTTTGATATAAATATATAAATTCAATATATTTGATTGACACTTTTGTACAGTGTACTCTGGTCACATTCAGACTCCCTTCCTTCCTCATATTCACTCCAGTCTACTGTAGGCCCCCCAACTTCATATCTTCTATTTTAATTTTTATCTTTATTAAAGACCTATCAGTTCTGATCTGTGCATTTGAGACAACAGATTAAGTCTGGCGAGTTTTAAAATACTTGTGTCTGACATTCAAAGGAAATATCATAGCACAAGAATGGTAGACTACTGGTATTATTTGCTTAAGTAGGCTTAGCAAGGGCACTGAAGTGGATTTTTAGTGGGATTTTTATTACAGTATCTATTCAGTCCATGTCCTCCTTCTGCAACTTTTAAACTTTATTACCCTGCAGGAGACATGATATTATATCACTATTTTGATTAACAGTTTATTGAGCTAGGATTCATATACAAATAATTTCTAACTAAATGAAAGCAGTATTTGTAAAAGTGTCTCCAGATAGATTGACAATCTAAGCAGTACATAAAGCAGGTTCTTACTTTTGAATTTTCAATAAAGATTTTCTTGTTTAAGGTGATCCTCTTGTTTTTAAAGTGTGGATCAAGCTGGGGAGGTGGTTCATAAAATACACTTGCTTAGCAAGCATGAAGACCTGAGTTTTAATACAAAGATAACAATAAAAAAGATGGATGCCTGGAATGAGCATCTGCAATGAACGTGCTCCTGCAGGAAATGTGGGCGTGAGAGAGGAGAATCCCCATAAGCTCAGGCCAGGTAGCTTGTCATGTGCACGAGAAAAACAGGAGCCGCTCTTTCAAATGAGATGGAAGGTGAGGACTGACACCCAAGGCTGTCCTTTGAACCCCACATAGTCCATGTCTGCCTAAATTCACAAAAACAAGTATACACACACACATACACACACCGCTACTCACAAACACACAATGTTTTTGGTTTCAGTTCACCATTCTATATATTTTTGATTATTTATCTTGATTTAAAAACATCATTGGGCAAAAGACTGTTCAAAATCAGGGAGTTCCTTTCCTGTGTGCCTGTAAAATATCATCATTTAGGAGCTGGGGAGATGACTTAATGTTTAAGAGCACAAACTGTTCTTGCAGAAGATCCAGGTTCAAATGCCAGCAACCATACTGTGGCTAATAACCATCTATAACTTCACTTCCAGGGGATCTGATGCCCTCTTTTGCTATTTGCAGGTACTACACACATATAGGCACACACACACATACAGGTGTAACACTAATATATATATAAAATAAATAATGGTTAACTTACTATACACATTATTGTGTATGATAACTAGCACTTTGCCAAATTTTTAGTCATTTATGCTCTGGTGACAAAACTACCTTAGTAAATGATCAGTTATTAATATTAATTCTTTAGAGATGTGAGCAATCATTGAGACAGAGAAATTTCATTCAAATGAAATTTTTGTCTAACAAGAGCCTGCATACATACTTAGAAATATATGTACCTGGGACAAATCTGGAAGAAATGCTCATCTCTACTATTCCAATAAAGATAAGTTCCTCTGTTGTTTATTAACTTTTCCTAACCACAATAATATTGTACTTGTCAATACACACACACACACACACACACCACATGCATGCTTGCAGACTTACATTCTTACTAGGCCTAAGGAATTATGGCCCACAGGCAGTCTAGTAATATCTTAGTTTTATTTCCTGGTGCTGAGATAAAATACTTTGACAAAAGTAATTTAAACAAGGGAGCAGGAACTTGAAACAGCTAGTCACATTACATCCATTGTTAAGAGCAGAGAACACGGATGGATGCCTGCATGCTAGTGTTCTATGCAGCCCGTCCTTTTCATTAAACCAAGGACCCAGCCTATGAAATGATGTATCCTACATCTAGGGTGGTTTTCTCTTCTCAACTAACCCAGTTAAGAAAAGTCCTGAGAAGTACGCCCATAGGTCAACCTAATCAAGTTGACAATTAGAACTATGCGTCACACAGAGCATGTTTTTGTACATTCAGGTTTCCCACTGTGGTAGACAGTGGATCTTGGGAGAGGGAGATTAAGGAGGTGACTTTACGCTGTGCAGACTGTGACAAGCTTTCATTTTCCTCTAATGTCACAATATCAAAACCACCCCTGTCTGTTTATCTGTTAGTATCACTGCCATCCCATCCCCAAGAACAAGTCTGCTCTTTCTCTTTCACATTCTTTAAGAAGTGACTGTGTTCATTCTTACCCATGACTGTTTTCTAGTTTTGGGTGGTCAGCAATGATGTTTTCCCTTTTCTCAGAAAAGAGTGTTGGACTTGGATGTCCGATATCTGACTCATATAAGTTTACCAACCAAACTGCCCATGTGACAGTGACAGAGACTGTATTATGTCTTCAATAATCTTCTGTAGTAAATATTTGACAGATTTACTCACTGAATGTTAAACTTAATGTCAATAATTTCATCTAGTTTTAGTGTTTGAAAGCTATTGGTTTTAGTGGTTATTTTGTAATTATATTTTCAAAAAGGCATTTTCCTCTCTTATTTTAAGTGTAACAACTTATTTTTTATAAGTAGCTGCTTCTTAAGACCCTTGGAATCACAACTCTAGCTACAACAGAGAAAGATTCCACTTAAAAAGTGTAATTATACATGGAGATTTATTTTCATTCTAATAATTTATGAATAGAATTGATATTGCTTAAATATATGATTAATATAATCTGGATTTAATAAGTATGCAGAATTTTATGCAATGTCAGAAATTACTTGAAGAGACAGTAATATATTATGTTCCTAAAGATGCCATCTTTGCCTAAAGGTGCATTTCATTGTGATCTATAATTTTGACTTCCAGCAGGACTCTTCAGAGGCATACTCTTGTATTTGCATATATTTTGTGTTTCAGTTGTAGTGATAACATTAGTTTCAGCACTGTCTTTCTTGAACTCATTTCTTCATTGGTCCTTCTTCTTCCTGTTTTGAATAATTGACCTAAATACACTAATCCCAAATTTGCTAGCTGATAATGTGTACCTTTTAAGATACCATTAATAGGAGATGAGTGATATAAATCAAAGTATACCATATACTGTTTATATTAACTCTGGTTACATTATTTTGTATTTGCTAAATTTCTTAATTCAGTCAGTTTGTGAATTAATGATACACTGGTTTAATTAACAATGATCCTGCTGTGTATATCGAAGATATTTTTCCAATCAATGTGTAATGAGTTCTATTAAAGGGTAAAATCTACAATCCATTGTTTTATTATTTATAGCTTTTCAAAACTTCTACAGAATGTGTGGATTGTACTATCAAGTGCTTTGTTAGATGAATAAATGAGAATCCCAATTCAAGGGTGACTGATTATGCAAATGAAGCCATGAGACATATCAGAAGGAACTTGCGTTTGGTAATTAGATGTTGTGGGCTCAAATATCAACCCTGTCGCTGATATTTATCACATTTAGAAAATTATTTTAATTTCACTATTAACTCAGCAAACATACCCCATCTATTTTTTTCTACATAATTCTTCCACTTTGTGTCATATACACACTTCTATAAAATGGATCTGCTATTTTTTCATGCCCTCAAGGAAAGATGTAGGTTTCTTTTAATTCTTAACAAACAGCTTTGCTTTGGGAAGGTATAGACTTATTCCACAGCTACAACTCGGGAACTCAGTGAGAAAGAAAGCAACAGAAATAAACATTAATCATGCAAAAAGTTAACTGGATTAATTGTGTCTAGTGTACCCAACAAATCATATTCTACTTATGAACAACTTTCAAGTATTAGTTTGTTTTAATGGTGTATTCTGATGGCATTATTTACTACTTTCATTTCCCAGACATCAAAGAGTGGGGCCCGTTTTTGAAAAAGACAAAAAGGTTCAATGTGATTAATGCTATATTTCAAACCATTAAGGCTTTAATGGAGTAGGCTTAGAGCATTTGGGTGGGTCATAGCCTCAAACAGAGAGGAGGAGGGGGTAGTCAAAATTGTGGCTTCGTACACAAATTGTGTTTTCTTTATGTTCTTTGCATAAACATTATATTTATTGAGCTCCTGTTTCTCTCAAAGAAGGAATTATTAATTTTTAATATTTTTATTGTTTTTGTGCATTTCATATAATACATCTTAATTAAATTTAGACACTTCCCCACCAGATTCCAAGCATTCTGCCATACAAAACATCACATAATCTCTGTCTGATAGAGAGCGCTCATCAGACCTCATCATATTGAAACTTGTGGGGTCCAACCTGCATTTTTCTCTTAGTTCCCAGGTACCTAAGTAAATAATTGAACTGAGAGGAAATCTGACCTGCTTGTCTTGTTCACAAATTAGCTGCTCTTCCTGGATTGTACACACACACACAAACTACCATGACACTTATCCAACTGCGGGTGTTGGTGATGTGAAGTTGCCAAAGCCTCTTTGAACTCTGGGAAATTAACATGCAGATTTGGAGTATTTGAAACTTTAAAAGTGCTATATTTTGCCTCAGAAATTTAAAGTGCTTCCTGAAGCCAGGGATGCAGCACATTTTTTTTTTTTTTTTTGCAGCATCTGCTGTGGTTCAAATTCAGAGGTGTGAGTCTCCTCTGACTCCTAATGTGTAGTTTGCAGAATGAGGATAGCAGGTGATGCATAAGGAGTTCTTTCCTTCCTCTATAAAGTTGTATTGGTTTACTATGGATGCATTTAATCACAGATTTAGCAAGATGCTATTTTACTGGAGAAGGAACACTATCTCCCTGTTTGATATAAACTGTGTTGTTTGAGATACATCATAATGGAATGCAACTGACTGATTAACTGGACATACTGATATAAATCTGTAGCTCATTTTAAAAGAAAATGCTGGTCAGAGGCATTTATTCTCATGGCTTAGGATTCAAAAATCATTTAATTTCTTTAGTTTTCCCTTTCCTCTCATGATTTCTAATTGTTTTTGTTTTGTCTCTGCTGATTAGCTTATAGGACAGAAATGAATCATTGCTAGCAATACCCAACTGTCTACAGAAGTTCAAGAGCTGAAAGTGTGTTTATGACCTGTTCCAGTGAGATCAGTGTCCTGCAGAAAACAAAGGAATGATTTTGTTTCTTGATTCATTCCCGCCATTTAAATTCTGTTTGCATCTTTGGTCTAAGTTTGTTCTTCCCTAGTTATACTTCACTTATTTTCTTTCTGTTGTCCCTTTGGTATAATTGTTCCTTTCTTCAGCTCTTTGTATTGTTTCACTTATTCTTCAAAGGGCTGGTTGTCCAGACATGAATTCTTTAAGTCTATCATGTCATGGAAGATTTTTCTTTGTCCTTCAACTACAGTAGTCATTTTTGCTGTGGAAAGTGTTCTAGGTTTGCATCTGTGGTCATTGAGAACTGGGAATACTTTGGTCTAGGCTTTTTGGCTTTCATGGTTTACATTGAAAAGTCAGCTATATTTCTGATGGGTTTTCCTTTAAATGTGACTGTTTTTTTCTTTTTCAGGTTTCAGAATTCTCTCTCTGTTATTTATGTATGCTTATAGATATTATTATTATTATATGCTCTGAGTAATATCTTTTCTGGTACTTCGTATGTGGTTCTGGTATTTGTATGGTAATGACTTTCTTTAATTTTTAGAAATTGGCTTCTACAATGTGGTAGAAGACCTTGTCAATTCCATTATCCTGAGATTCATCTTCCTCTTTGCCTATGATGTGTAAATTTGGTCTTTTCATGGTATCCCACATTTTCTGCATATTCCATTACTGTGTTTTTAATTTTTTTTAATAATCTTTGCTTGAGTGCTCCAGTTCTTCAACTTTATTGTGCACTCTTGATATTCTGTTTTCCATTCACCCATCCTATTGATGAGGCTTTCTCCCATCATTTCAAATTGGCTTATTAAGCTGTTCACTTCCTTCTTCATTTAACCCTGAGTTTCCTTTCATGTTTCTATCTCTTTTATGGATTCAGTCAGAAGTTTATCCCTACCTTCTTTTAGTTCTTTGATTTGTTTGTATTTGTGTTCTATAAATTCACTGAATTCTTTTAATATGTATATTATTATTCATTAAAATTCTGTGTCCAAATTTATCTCAATGAAGTTTTTGTAGTAGAAAGCTCCTATAAGACTGTTGAGGTTTGGTAGAGACATATTATTTGGGTTTTTCATCTTATTATTTTTTTCATTGTTATCTTTGCATGTGGATTTCTTTTGTTGTGATTCTGACGTGAGACTCAAGCCTTCCTTTCTTTGGTTGAAGTCTGATTCCTTTTGTATACTTAATGTGACTTGGTTGTTTTATTATTGCGTATAAAAAGTTGGTTGATCAAGTTTTCAGGTTCTTTCTTTTGATTTGCTATTGAAGGGACTAAATGGTCTAGTCCAGCTGCTTCAGAATTTCCTCAGAGGCAAAGTTAGGTGATATCAGATGCTCTCAGTCTCTCTCTTAACATCTGCTTCTCTCGATCTAGATCTAGCAGGCACAGCACAATTTGGGAAAATTGTTAGGCAGAAGCTAAATTCAGACTTTCTCAGGCAGTCTCCAAATGTTGAACCCCAATGAAGAAGGTTGCTCATAGAAATCTTAGGCAGGTTGGGGAAGGTGACAGTCAGCGTGTGTGTGTGTGTGGGGATGTGTGTGTAGGGGGGTGCCACAGGAATGTAAAGGCAAGTTATGGGCAGGGACAGCTGGTGACGGCTCTAAGAAATGAGACTGAAACACTGATCTTGTCTGAGTACAGGTTTCAGGACACAGTGGATGGGTCTGGACTAAGAGATTAGTCTCAGGATCTGGGGTGCTGGGAGCTAGAGCAGGCCTGTGCCCAATGCTAGAAGAACGGCAGGATGTGGGGTTGGGTGAGGCTGGAGTTGCTCAGGTGGGAGGGGAGTGGAGGCAGTGGGTGGATCAGACTTATGAGTGAAGAATGCTGGTCTTAATGAAAATATTTATTTTAAAGAAATTGCAGACGTGACAGAAAAGACCATTATTGGCATTAAGAATCTCTTGTTATCATTGTAAATCTTCAGATCTGTAACCAAACTACATAAGTTGTAATTGAATTCTAGATATGGGGAGGGATGATGGGAGAAGAGAGAGAGAGAGAGAGAGAGAGAGAGAGAGAGAGAGAGAGAGAGAGATTCTTTCTTTGACTGACTTTAGTCAAAACAAAAAGACAAAGACAAAAGTGGTTACTAAAGGCGGCACAGACACTAGAGACTGCAGGCTCTACCCTAAGGAATTATGCATTTGTGGTGGTTCTCTAAATAGATCATAAAAGTTCTTAAGTCTAAGGTCATGGCTCACTTTTGTCTGCATTATGTAGAGCAGAGAAGCCATCTGGTTTTCATAAAAAATGAATTCTATAGTTTCTGAAAAAATCAAGATTAACTTTGAGGCCAGAGCTGAATGAGATGAAAGTTAACAGAAACAGGCGACAGCATTTCTGGAAGTGATTTTGCATCCCTTAAATAGCCAGCCAGTTATGGATATTGCTTCATAACCTCTATTTTTTATCATTACATTGAACTTTCAGCAGAGCCCTTTAGCTTCTCTGATGCTCTAAATGATGTTCAGCCACAGACCCGTGAATGTGATAAAGTACCATGAGTAACATTGTGCCTCAGGAGAACAGTGTGCTCACTGGAAGGATTGGCTTGACGCCACCTGTCAAAATGCATAGCCTTCTGGGTGGAAAGGTCATAGCCATTTCCTCTGTGGATATAGGAAAGATACTGAATGAATTCTTGACCAGAAAATGTTTTTCATCAGTATAAACAGGAGTTGTGGAGGGAACAAACTCCGTATTATAATGGGATGTGCATCTAATGGCTTTAGGCTTTGAGAAGAAATGGGTAATCAACTCTGACAAAAATGTTATGCCTTAAAAGCTGCCATGCTGATCAATATTTACACTGATAATAACTCTATCATAATAGTCAAAAGCCTTTAACTTAAGTCCTCAACTACACACACCTCTATTGAGGCCATCCTTGATATTCCTCACTGGACCAATAATTCCCTTATGTTCTCAACATTTTTTGTTTACTCTTCCTGTAAATTAGCTCAAGTTTATATATATTCACTTTCTCACTTGTGATATTTCATAAGTCTGGCTTTAGATTTTCTTGATTCTAGAGCTCTTTAAAAAATTACCCGCAAAGTTTGGAATTGGAATCTCTGAAAGGTATGGCCATTGATCTGCTTGTGTGAATGTGTTACTCATGATTTTGGTGAACATTTAGTTCACAATTCCTTGTTTAAAATAGATACTGTGGCCTCCGTCACCCTAACCTAGTAAAGACATAAGATTTGTTGGAGCTCTGAAATTTTATAGGCCATCTTTAACATTAGCCAAATGAAAGGCATAAACTATACCAAACTCTGTGTGTCTTGTATAATAATGGGCAAAGAAACTACTGTGTTCACTGATATTATCATGTCCATTTCTTGGACAGACCCTCAGAGTCTCACATATATTGAGGTATGTTGAAAGCCAAATAGGAAAGACAAGATAATTGAAAGTACTGTGACACACTAACCCAGACTAACTGAACAGTCCACTATAGATTCCTAAGTTAGTCTTCTGGCAGTTCCCTCGCCTCCATATCCCTGGGTCCTGATCAGACAGACAGATTTGCCCTCCTAGGAGACTGGAAGTCAGATCCTGACCACTGTGTCTCTATTGCATTCTACTGACCCATCCCACCCTGTCCCCTGCCAGCCCTGCCACCCGCCAGAACCCAGTTCCTACCCCACACAGGTCTCTGGATTAATTTTCTAAACCAGACTAGCTAAACAGCACATTAGAGATCCATAAGTCAGTCCTCAGATGGTTGCCTCACCCCCGTTTTCCTGCGTCCTGATCAGCAGGACAGACCCAGGAGTGTAGTAAGTCAGATCTTACCCACTGTGCCTCTGTTTTCTTCCACTAGTCCACCTGCCAACCCCACTGCAAGCTGGGCTCCAGTGCCCCCACCCCCATCTCTGGACTACCTTCCCATCCAAGATGAGCTAAATCCCCTAGTGTAGACTCTACTGGCTTCTGATCTATCTGACACAGACCAGTCTACCTACTAACCTGATCAGCCTATACACTACCCTGTCCTACCATTGAGATGAGACTGCCACCCTTCAAAACCTTGAAACAGGCACCAAATTATTTTCCATTCCTAAACAAAAAGCACCAAAGATACTTAAACTATGTAAACAAAACCAAAACTAAATGAAACAAAAATAGAGAAGTTCCCACTATACACATAACCAAGAAAGAACATCCATATGCCCAGATGGCCGCACAGAAACACAAATAATATGAAAAACGATGAGTATATGTCCCTAACAAAACCCACTAGTTCTACAGAAGTTCATTACAACAATAACCATCCTGATGAACATAAGGATGTATAATAATAAGAAAATCATATACATGATCAAAGAACTTAAAGAAAGCACAGAGAGACAACTTAAAGAACTCAAAGAGGAAAGGCAAACGTTTGTTCTGGGAACTCAAGAGTGTAGAAATATACAGTTTAACAAAATATTGAAAACAATTCATGACTTGAAAAGTGAATTCACAAAAGAGATAGAAGCAGTGAACAAAATCCAAAGGGAAATGAATACGACACTGAAAAGCTTTAGCCAACTGGAAACAGCAGCAGAAAGTCTCACAAGCAGAGTGAATGAAACAGAAAACAGAATAGCAATACTAGATAGTAAAGTTAAAGAACTGGACTTTGTAAGCAAAAACTATGTAACATTTTTTTAAAACCATGGGAATGGAATACTCAGGATATCTGGGACAGCATGAAAAGGCAAAATCTATGAACTATAGACATAGATGAAGGAGAAGAATCTCAGGCCAATGGCATTGAACAGTTCTTAAACAGAATTAAAAGAAAACTTCCCTAAACTAAAGAAAGACTTACCTTTAGAGACTCAAAAAGCACATAGAACACCAATTCGACATGATCAGAACAGAAATTCCCCACAGCATATCATAGTAAAAGCATTAAATGTACAGAAGAGATGGGTACTGAAAGCTGCTATAGAAAAACAAGTTAAATATAAAGGAAAATCTTTCAGAATTACAGATGACTTTCAATGCAAACTATGAAAGTGAGAAGAGCCTGGACTAAAGTATTCCCAGCTATAAATGAACATGGATGCCAAACCCAAAAGTTTATCCAGAAAAACAGTTCATGCAAGTTTTTTTCTAAAATTTACCACATTCTGGGACACACACACACACACACACACACACACACACACACACACACACGTATCTTAACAAATCCAAAAAATATTCCAATGCATTCTATCAGACCACAGTGCAATAAAGCTTATATTCGAGTGTAAGAGAAACTTCAGTAACTTCACAAACTCATAGAGACTAAACAACACACTCCTGAATGACTACTGAGACAAAGAAGAAATTAAGAAATAAAATATCCATGGAACTAAATGAGAATGAGAACAAAACACAACAAAGCCTCTCAGGCAGTCCTAATGGGGCAGTTTATAGCTCTTAATGCTTACACTGAGAAATCAAAAAGAACACATACAAATGACTTAACAGTACAACTCAAGACTCTGGAAAGGCAAGACCAAACCAACCACAAAACTAGTAGATGAGAAGAAATAACAAAAATCAGAGTAGAAATGAATGAAACTAAAACAAAGAAAACAATGCAAAAAAATCAATCTAAGAGATGGTTCTTTGAAAGATTAAACAAGACAGACACATAACCCGATTAATGAAAATGAAGAGCAAATCCACATAAATAAAATCAGAAACAAAAATGAAAACATCACAAGAAACAACAAAAAATCCAGAACATTGTAAGAGAATACCTTAAAAATTTTATCTTCATTAAATGCAAAATTCTTAAAGAAATGAATGAATTTCTAAAGTCATGGAAACCACCAAAATTAAACCAACAAACAATGAACAGACCCATAACAAATAAGGAAATTGAAACGATAATAAAAAATCTCCTGACTTAAAAAAATAAAACCCATGCCCAGATGGATTCACAGCAGAATTCTACCAGACATTCAAAGAAGATACAACCAATATTGTTTAAAATATTCAAAAAGATAGACATTGATGGAGAGCTCCCAAACTACTTCTATGAAGATACCATCACTCTAATACCATACTCAGGTAGAGATACAACAACAACAACAACAAAAACTATAGTTCCATATCCCTAATGAATGTAGATGCAAAGAAAGTCAACAGAATACTTGCAAACCACGTACAGACATACATCAAAAGATCATTCAATATAATCAAGAAGACTTTATTCCATAGATGCAGGCATGGTTCAATATATGTCACTCAATAAATGCAATAAAACATAAAAATGGCCTTAAAGACAAAAACCAGAAATGCAGAAATAGATGCAGAAAAGGCCTTTGACAAAATCCGACGTGTATTCATGTTAAAAGACCTTCAGGGAATTGTTATGGAGGGAACATACCTCGACATAATTAAAGCTATATAAAACAAGCCTATCCTAAATGGAGAAAAACTGGAAGCATTCCCATTAGAATCAGGAACTAAACAGGGCTTTCCACTATCGCCAGACCTTTTCAATATAGTGCTTGAAACTCTTGCAAGAGAAGACAAGAGAGGGAAATCAAAGGAGTTCTAATTGGAAAAGAAGAGGTCAAGTTGTCTCTAATTGAAGATACATAAGAGATCCCAAAATATCCACTAGAAAACTGTTAGAAATCATTAACATTTATGTAAAGTGGCAGCTTACAAAATCAACCTACAAAAATCACTAGCCTTTCTATATACCAGCAGCAAGCAATAAGAAAAAGCATTCAAGGAAACCCTCCATTCACAATAACCTCAAAAAACATAAAATACTTTACTTAGGAATAAACCTAACTAAAGACATTAAAAATATCTACATTGAAATTTTCAAATGCTTCAAGAAAGACACAGAGGTTGCATGAGTTTACAATCCCACCTGCTGTGAAAGCATTCCTCTTTCCCCACATCCTCCCTGGCATATGCTATCATTTGTTCTCTTGATCTTAACCAGTCCAACTAGGGGTAAGATGAAGTCTTAAAGAAATTTTAATTTGTGTTTCCGTAATTATTAATGTGATCAAATATCTTGATTTGCCTGGGGTTCAGGGGATTTCCCCATATTAACACTTCTACTAGGACCTCTAAATGCTAAAACAAATCAAGTCCTTCGCAAGCTATGGAAAAATTTTCAAGTTGGTGGTTGCCTCCATAGAATCTCCTCCAGCATGTGTAAATCCTTGATTATGATTGTCCTGGTCCCTGCCTTCTCACTACAAGGACTAGTTAGGGCAGGACATAAAATGAAAATACTTTTGGTGAGTGCAGCCCAGACGTTTTGCAGGAGGGAGTGGAGGAAAGTTTTCTTTTTTAGGGTGGTGTTATACCTGTATAAATATAAAATAGAATTTCAACAACTAGTCTTGCTGAAATGAAGATGTTAAACCTCAGGACAATACTGATACTGGCAGGACAGCACAGCTCTAAGAACAGATATGAGGAATAGGATTCTTGGTGAAAATGGAACCCTCTCTGTTAAGCCTCATCCGAAGCCTAAACCCCAATAGGAACATTTAATCATAATTTGCTTAAAAGCAATGATTTATGATAAAATGAACAAGGATTATATGGAAGGGCTGGTTTCATCCTGTGTAGTATTTTGTCTCTGAGACCCTGTGTATTAAATGGGCATGGCTACTCCTTCCTGATCCCCGCGTGGGATGTTGATCAATTTTTTATGCATTCAGCAATTAATTTTGATGAACTATTTTCCAGGAATAATAACATCTATGGAATGACCAAACTGGTTTTAGAAAACATTATAAAAAATTATAAATGGTAGCATCCAAAAGACCTGAATCCATATAAAGTGCTCAAGAATAGAGAAGTATAAGGACCAGTATAGATGGTATCTAGGTCATTTTAAGGGATTGCCAAAGCCAGCGAGATGCTCAGTGTTTATAGGTGTGTACCACCATGATTGATGCCACATATATACAAACAGACTTACTCAACATAAGTCAATAAGCAAATAATGAATAAAAATTTTAAATGGAATAGCAGGTTTTACTGACCCCTAATACTAATATTTTCATGTTAATCATTTTTGGTTCTAGATTGATAGTTCAGAAATGAATCTATTATAATAAACTAGTACATGAAATAGGACCAAAATTTTAGTTCAGTTTTTAAAAATCAGAATAATGTAATAATCCTTTAAATTTATGTGATAATTTAAATCTGTCTTTCTAATTTGTGTTTTGTTATCTTGTTTTTATTTTTATCTTTGTCCTTAAGCATGTTGGTGTGTCCAGAACCATGCACACAAAATGCTGAGAACATCCTTCAGGGTGACTGGATTTGACATTGGTGCATTTTAAACCTTTTTTTGCTAGACTGGCCTGTGTTGCTTAGCGTAGGCTTTGGGGGTGATGTGGGAGGATTAAGCTTGTTTAGTTTTTACATCCAAAGATGTCTCTTTCTATAAAAAGATGTTTGTATACATTGCTTTCTTGTTCAAAGGATATGAGAATTCTGAAGATTTTTTTTCCAGCAAAAGAAATATACTCTATGTTAGTATATCAAGTAGTTTTAAGAATGAAGCTTATACCCTCGTTTTTGAAGTTTAAAAGTAATCTTCTTAATTAAATACTCCACCCTATCTATTTCTGTGTATTGTTCTCTGTGGGCAAAATCCTCTAAGCATTGTGGGTTCCACCTTATTATATAACAGCCTAAATGTTAAGAATTTTGTCTCAAAAAGAATTGCAGAAATAGGTCTATCGGGCACATTCTTATTTTTAAAAGTATCAGCTTGACTTTCACATGTAAAATTCTGTAATATATCTGAATGTGCCCTTATTCAATACAATTTTATGTCTTTCAAGTTTTATAAATAGCTGTTGTAAAACTTTCACTATATGCTAATTTTTATTTTACTAATTTATTACTACATACAAATGTGTCTTAAGTCTTTGTCCTTGATGGTTGATTTAGCATTTCTAGTTCCCTGAAGCTGAAAGGATAGAAGTTGGATAAGTTTCCAAAACTGTGTGGAAAGTGAAAGATAGAAAGGAGTATGATGTCACCAGGATCTTATTCCCAGGACACTGGGTCATTTGAGACCTGATACTGATTATGACATTTATACTTATAAGACACAAGATCTATTGTTAATGCTTTTAAAGATAAGAGCCAACCCTGTTACTTGTTTTATAGAGATCAAATTATGAGAGGGTAAGTGGCCTACTTATGTACAAGGTGCCATCATGACTTGAACCCTGGAATTTTGCTTTCACAGTTTATCTGTACTTTAAAGTGTAAATGGCATTTGCAATAAGGTGGATCCTATGAGAACCATCACCTTAAGGAAATTGTGAAGACTAATATACAAACATCCTTAAAATCTTCAGATGGTTCGCACATAGGAAAGTTCTTACCTATTGTGGACCAATGGCAACTGTAAGACTCAGCAGACTTTTTTCTTTATTACGGTTTTAATGTAAATGGCCTTCACAGACATGTTTTAAACACTGGGCCCTCAGCTTGTGTCACTACCTTGAAGACCATGGAACCTTTAGGAGATGGGACCAAGCTAGCAGCGTGGTTAACTAAGGGCAGGCTTACATCTCTCCACTTCTGGTCTACGGCTTTTGGCTCCGTGTCTTTTGCCAAGCAAGAAACTGTAGCTCTTCTGCCAGGAACTGAGCGTCTGCCTCCATGCCTTCCCCACCAACATGGATTGAAGATATGAGTCAAAGCAAATCTTTCTTACTTTAAGTTTTTCTGGCAGGTGTTTTGATCATGACAGTAACTAACATCGTATTTACAGGTGTATGTGTTTAATAATAATAATAATAATAAAAGGTTATAAGAAAATCATAATGAATGAAAAATTTTGGAAAGTAATAAAACATATGTTTGATAAATGCATACTGGTCATGTTATCTAAAGGAGTCAGGTGAGAAATGCAAAGGTAAAATCAGCATCAGAGTTTTTAGAATTTTATAAAGAAAACAGATAGATTTTGTTGACAGTTTTGAATTTTGGAAGCTCAAACAGCCTGATACATTCTCTGGGGAGACTTTCGCTTGCCTGTCTCACCTAATAGTGGATGTCAAAGAATAAAGCTCATGGTAAAAAGGAAAAGATTCCATTGACAAACAGGAAGCCAGAGACAGACAATAGTCATTCAATGTTTTCTGGGGACATGACCTCAGTTGACCTAAATATCTCCAACTAGGTCTTACTTCTTAAAAGCCGCTCATATGGAGGCTGGAGAGAGAAATCAGTGATTAAGAGCACTGGTTATTCTTGCAGAGGACACAGGCTTGATTCTGGGCACCTGCATGGTAGTTAACAACTGACCATAACTCCAATTGCAGGAGAATTCAATGTCATCACCTGACCTGCATAGGCATTAATACGACATGAATGCACACTTACATACATGCAGGGAATGCACTCATATGGAGACTGTCAGAATTGAAATTTTTCAAGGATAACATAATATGAGAAAGAGAGGGAGCGAGACAGAGCGAGAGAGAATATGGACTATCTAGAAACTCATTTAACAGGATTGTATTATTTGATTGATTGATTGATTTAGACGATTAATGTTAAGCCTTCATTATATACCTGGCATATTTTTGATGTTTGGAATGTATCAATGGGATAAAATAGATAAAAGTGATGATCTTTGCTATTTTTAAACTACCGAGAAGAGATGGAAACTGATAATAACAAATGAAACAATTAGAACATTTGAAATGTTAACTGGTGAGGCAATAAAGAACAAGGCAATAAAGTACAAAAGTAATTAAGAACTACAGTAGCTAGAGGCAGAATCTACATTAGGTGAAGAAGTATAAGTGAATCAAACATTGATGAAGAGTATACACTGTGTGTTACCTTGTGTCCAAGATATGAAGGTAGAAATATGTCTATAGGTCTTTATTTATATTATAGGTATAATAGAAAAACCAACTTTAACTGAAACAAAGTTGAATGTAATGGAAGATGGTAAAGGAACCGTGGTCCAGCAGTGAAGCCAATTATTTTCCAGTCTATCTTACTGTTTAGCATTGATTAAGAAACCCTGATAACATTTGTGTCATTATAAGATTGAATAAAAAATTAAAAGCAACTGAAAAATGCGTTTCTAAGAATTCAAATCCAGCATGTTCCGATTGAAAAGCACAGAGGTCAGGAAAGGAATAAAGGGCCATCAGGACAGGAATGCTTCCTGGGAGGGAGATAAAATGCAGTTATAGAAACTGGGAAGAGGAATATTAGAGTAAGAAGGGTTAATTATGTGAGGGAGAGAGAAAAAGGCCTTCAAAAAGTCATATTGAAACCTATCACTACAGAAACTTCTTAAAACATCTCTCTCTCTCCCTGTCTCCTCTGTCTCTCTTTCTCTCTCTCCCCCCCCTCTCTCAAAATGCATATATCAGGGGTCCCAGCTCTCCAGGCCGCCTGAAGAGTCTTCGCCATGGGGGAAGGGGCGAGTAGGTGCAGAGTTAGGACACAAACTCTGGGTCTGTGAGTGAGAAGCACGTGGGTAGCCCTGCAAGCTCATCTATTCAAGCAAGTGCAAAAGTTCTGGCCAGCCAATGGCCTTATGGGGCGGGGTCCTAAATACAGCCAATAGTGGTCTGTCCCCAGGTAGGCAGGTTCTTTCCAGATGCTGGGCAGAAGCTGGCTTTACAACTAGCCCTGGCGGAGCACCATGCCCACAGAACCATTCCTCTATTCCTCATAGCAGGTGACCTGACTAGGCCCACCTTGCATTATACCCTATATATGTTTATATATTTAGTACAGTATATACAATTGAGTAAGAAATATTAAAGAGACTGTAGATAGGGAAAGAGATCTAAATATGATCAAAACATATTTTATGAAATCTGCAAAATTTCAGTAGCAAACTAAAATGATTAACGCAATCCCTAAATTTTGAAATAAACAAAACAAATAGATTTAAATTATGTCTCTCTATAACTACACTATAGGAAAAGCTCTGAGGTATAATTTTGCCAGATTATAATCTGGGAAACCAGTGAGTTTATTGGGCTTACTTACAGTATTCTGCGGCAGTATTGTTATTCCCAGACTTGTGACAGCAAATGAGCAATTATGTTGATACATCTGACAGGGGGATTTGGGGTATGGGTAAATTATATATAATGCAATTGGTACCTAATTAGGTTAAGTAAAACACTGTTGGAGTTTACAATGAAATAATAATTAGGAGAATACAGATACTTTGGTTTTAACCACTGAAAAGACACATAATCAGCATCAAATCAAGAAATAAACAGCTCGGTCACTTGTCCAGTAGTGAGGGATATAATCTTACAGGAAGAAAAGATGTGATAAATGAGCCAATGCTGATTAAAGAAGGAAGTCATATTTAGCTTTTAGTGCAAACATCAATTGACTTGAGGGTTGTGATGAATTCAAATGTTTACAGTTGTTTTCAAACAACAAATGAAATGATAGCAAAATTAAAATCACACATAAAGACTGCTTACTCCAAGGCTAACACCCCCACTTTTCCTTTAATGGCATGTTTGTGTATTCAGGTATCCTTTTATTTAGAAGTGTTCAGATAACTCCATTTGGAAAATATCCTTACAGTGGTGGGCAAAAGGGTTTCTAAAAAGATGTTGCTGCATAGTACAAAGTTGCTGGAGTTATTAGAAGAAATCATCATTTGGGATCACTTCTCATGTGCTTGTTTTAAATTAAGTTGT
Organism: Eospalax fontanierii; assembly: GCA_035773235.1. Taxonomy (NCBI): domain Eukaryota; kingdom Metazoa; phylum Chordata; class Mammalia; order Rodentia; family Spalacidae; genus Eospalax; species Eospalax fontanierii. The sequence continues at coordinate 24,337,916 of CM069529.1, forward strand.
GTGAGAAAGAAATAATAAGGGTGGCTTCAGTGATTTGGGGATACATAAAATTAGGCTTGGGAAACTGTAGTAAAACCAATCCAAAGTTCCCAAAATCTTAGCAGTGACTTAATAAATGACACCAAACATCGGTATACACGTGTTCAATGGGAAATAAAAGAAGTCAAATTTCTAAATCAAACAGCTATTTCTTGGTTATTGTTTTTCTCTAAGCTAAAACATTTTCCAATTATGATAGCTATTATGGATATCTCAAGGTCAAAAACAAAAGTGAATTAAAAACAAAGCCCAAATGCATCTAGTTGTGTGACAGCACTGCTGTAACAAGTACAATAGTACGGAGTACTTTGAGATTACTTTCAACTTTTATTTTCACAGATATGGTCTTCATCTCTGGAATCTGAATTCTGTTTTTTTAATCCATACAGTCAGTGGATGATCATAGTGCTGGGGGCGTTGGAAAAACTTTGATACAATTTTAATAGCAATAAAATTGAACTTGAGTGCTTCTTTGTTTTCACATTATTAGAACAATCCCTTCCTCAATCCTGGTAAAAATCTCTGTTTACATTAGGGAAGAAATCCATAATAGCTTTATAGAATGATCCAAAGCAGGAAATATAGAAAGTATGACACCGTGATCTCAGTAGGAGTTTTGAAAAGTACCTACATACACTTCACATGCAGAGAACGTTTGAGAACCACAGAATATGTGTAAGACTTAGAATCACAGAAGACTATAGTCTTTTCCCACCAAATTCACATGTTACCAACTCACATTTCCTGCAACACAATGCCCCAGGACAAAGAAGGCAGAAACAACTTTCTTCATTTGCCGAATTACTGTTCTAAGGAAAACTTTTCAATCAGCCCAGGCTTGATGGTAACTCTTTATCCACACTGCCTTTTAGTCTCCAGTAGATTGCAATATTAGGTTGGCATGCTGGTATGGATCAGTACCAAAATGCCAGGCCTAGTTTTCAGGAGTTCACAATGCAATGCAGATTATGAAATAACAGATAATTATAGTGAAATATAGAATGCAATCAGTGGCATGGGAGATGGTTAAGTCAAATGTGCCAGTTTTGTTCTGCTGAAGTTGAGTAGATCCTAAATATTCTTGCAGAATACAGCAGATAAGTAGAGCTCACACAAAAGCCTAAATCTATTTGTTTTTTATGACACAATGAACAATTTTTGGAGTGTATATAACATCTTTTACTTATTCATATGGAAATAATTAAGCCCTGACAAGTTTCCTTAAAATATCTGCTCTATTGAATGATATTAAATTTTAAAGAAATTTCACTATGTAAGAAATATGATATATTGAAGTATATTGTTTTATGTAAAAGTATTGAAACTAAATGTAGCATTTCTCATAAACCTAATGAGTATCATCAGATACCATGTTACATGATTTGCTAATGACATCATAATTACTTCCAAGTTCATGACAATTATGTGGCATTGATATCATTAAGTCCAATTAAATGGAGAACTCAAGACACATGGTCATAAAGAATCTGCTTAATACATCTTGTAACCCTGGAAGCAGGATATTAACCAAGGTCTAACTGAATTAAGTTGAAAAAATGTCCCACAATTTATTATGGTGTTATAAATCTACATTGTAACAGATGCCTAAACATATGAAAGGATATCAGAAGAGGGTAAGCATAATGTAAGACAGTAAGGGCAGAGCATAGGAAAAAACTCTGAAAGAAGTAGAGACTATTTGGGGAGAGTGCCAGATATAAATAGCTCTCTGATTGGCTGTACAAATATTGGAATAAACATAGAATACATCTGATATCAGTTTATTGCCTACTGTACACAGGTTATTGTTAAAGTTGAATATAAAAATATGGCAGGGAGGGAATGCTTAGGAGAGATGTTCCATGATCTTCTTTAGATTTGAATGCTTTTGGCCATCTACTACTTGGCAAAACAGTTTTATCATAGCTATTTTTTATACTTAGAAGTACTGGGAAGGTCATTTACATAGAATACAAGAGAATATCTGCCATTTATATTCATCTTTGTCATCTAAGAGAGAAAATTCTTAGAGACCAAGGCATAAATGACTTGAGTCTGGGGTATTACTCTGACCATTAGCAGGAATGGATATTAGGCTTTCATCTGAATTAATCACCATCTTTGAGTAAAAAAGAGAAGAGTGAGTAGATAGATGGATGATGTAGAGAACTCAAAACTGAATTTCTAAAATATATCATTCTAGGAAAAGGATTAAAATGATCACAATGAATGATGGAACACTTGGCTTCTTCACCCCACATCAAACAGACACCACAAAAGAAAGAGGAGACGTAAGTGACAGCTGCTTTATACTGTAAAGAAGGTCAAAGGGTAAGTCCTTAATCAGAAGACAATTTTTCATTGTATGACATATATGTTCTCCAGATAACCATGTTATAAATGGAAAATCAAAACGTTCTATTTGTCCACACAAAACCTGAATTAAATTAAATTTTAAAAGAAAAAAAATAACCCAACAAATGTTGATGAAGTAAGGGAAGACAGAATTTTGCTTATGATGACAAAGACCCTCCAATGAATTAAAAGCAGCCATTAATAAAATGAGTCACTTCAATGTTGGCAAAGATGTGAACTGAAATTGTTCATAATTAAACTTACAGTAAACAGAAAACTCTAAAGAAATTTCTTCTATTCAAAACCTTGAATTTGTGGGTGGGACACATGTCTCAACAATTAAGAGTGCTTACAGAAGACCAGGATTCAGTTCCCAGCACCCATATCACAATGGAAGACTATTCGTAACTCTAGTTCCAAGGGATCCAAGGCCCTCTTCTGTCCTCTTCAGTAATTTCATGACACAGGTGCACTTACACACATGCAGGCAATACAGTCAAACACATAAAATAATAAATAAATAAATCATAAAAAACCTGAATTTTTACTTGTTTTTAATACTCAAGTACCTTAACTCTTTCCACTTAAGTATTTCAGTAGGTTTGCTTTTACATTTTAAAAGTCAGAAGAGAAATTCACCTGTATTAGAATGGAAGGTAGATGCCTGTTCTAGAGAAGTTCTGGAGTTTTATTTCAACTAGTTTGTTTTCCTTTTATTATTTTTTTTCTGGGAATTTCATACATGAATATAACACTGTTTAATCACGTCCACTCCCATTTCCCTGCCCTACAGTTTCTGCCTATCCCTTCTGCCACTTTTCCTCCCAACTTCACATGCTCTATAGTTTCCAAACCCACTGAGCCCCCTTAGTGCTGCTTACACGTGCTTGGGTGTAGGATCATCCCCTGGAGCATGGTAGCCTTTCAGGTGCCGAATTCTTGAAGAAAACTGACTCTTCCTCCTCAAGTAGCCAACATTTTCCAGTAGCTAGGAGCAGAATTTCATGAGCCCTACTCCATTCGTACTGATATTTTTCCTGGCTTGATTCTGTACGGGTCTTGTATAAACAGTCTCTGTGAGTTCATGTATACAATAACTGTGTCATGTCCAGCAAAATCTGCATCAGTGCAGACAACTTCTAAGTCTGGGTCTTACAATCTTTCTGTTCCCTCTTCTGGAATGATCCCTGAGCCTGGGGGAAGAGAGTGTTACATATCTTTGTAAGACACATGGAAAGTGGATATTCATTGGCAGAGACTGCTTGGAACAAAAGACCTTGTGAAAATTCTGAGCTACTGTCAAGAAACTAGTCTTTCCTTTCTGTAAGAAAACAGCCCATACTCCTCAGATTGCATCAGGGAAACAAAGTTATTTATTGTTAGGACAGAAAATGGGGTACACATGAAAGAACATTGCTATTATGGGAATTATCTTAAATTTAATGCAACCTCTTAAAAATAATTACTTATAAGAACTAGGATTTCATTAATAGTAAGATATTACTTGCAAAACACTTTTCCACTTCCATGTGAATTAGAAAATATATGACTGAGACTTTCTTTCCAAATCTAATTCAAGATGGAGGTTTTCCAATTGTACAGAAAGGAATTTCATTAGTTAAGATGCTTTGTGCTTAGAGTAACACAAATACAACTAAATTTGACTTAATGAGAAATCTTCTCTTAAAGACAACAAGTCCAGAGACCCAGTCACATTTGTTAGTTCAGTAGCTCCAGGATCCCATCAAAGAGCATGCTTCTTCCTTTTTTATTTCCTGATGATGTGACCAGCTTTATCCTAGATGATTACATTCTATGGTTTACAGGTCACTGAGGCAGGTCTAGATGACAAGTGCGTTCCTGACAGAGGGGGAAGAAAACCCTTTTTGTGGTGTTACATGCCTTACTCCATGCAGAGAAATTTTTCTTCCTGGTTTATTGATATATTGGAAGCCTGCCATGATCTTTAGAAAGAAATCATAGTTACTAGTGTAGTAAGTACTTTTATGTTTTGAATGTTATTTTCTTCATGTTAAGTATTCATCTTTTATATAACAAATAACCTTATTAAGACAAAAACTCCACCAAAGATAAAGTCAATATGATTCCAATATTAAAGTTAATAGACTCACAATGCTTCTAGTATTTATATATGAAAGAGCTGTATCAGTAAAAATTAAATCAAAGATAAATATTTGATTATGTAAGTTCTCTGATTAAATTTAACCCAGAAATTTTTATAATTCCTTTTATGGTGTTTCATTTTAAAATAGTCAAGAAACCATATGTAGGCAATTAAATTCTTACTCTAATATTAAAATAAAAATTGTTTGAATTTAATTCAGACATATAATTACTTATACTTCCTTTCTGAACATTATTTACCAATTTCTTTAAAAGGCTAAATAGCGTCTCATTCATATGGTCTTACTGCCAAGTTCTGGTGGTTAACCAAGATGGGACAATTCCCAGTAGTATTTGAAGGTCTGCGTAACACCTTGACAACAGCATAAAGAGAGAAAATCCATTTGTGGCATTGCAGTTATATCTTGTTAGTCTATATTGTCTGATAAGGGCAAAGTCCCACTGTTACAGGCAATCTCTTTTTCATAATGCACATGTCTATACTGTAAGAAGCTTCTGTACTGGCATTTCCATATGGCTTTTTCTAAAGGCCTTTAGTGTCCCTTATTCCTCTCCATGCTCCTTCCTCTGCCCTGCTCTCCCATTCTCCACCACATTTAGCCCTTCCTACTGCTTTAAAATTCTTTTCCCCCTTTATATCACTGCATTTGCCATCCCTGCCATGAAGCCTTCCCGAATCCATGTCCATTCATGAGTTTCTTGACTTTTCTAGATTTTCAAATTGAAACATGGAAATGTAGGATTTCAAAGCTAGCTGCCAGCTGTGAGGAAACACATGTTGATATTTATATTTCTGGGCCAGTGTTACGTAACTCAGGGTGACTGTTTCCCCTTCTACCCTTTACCTGTGAATTTCATAATTTCATTTTCTAAAGGACTGAATAATATTCCTTTGTGTGCATGCACCACACCTTCATTATCCATGCATCAGATGATAGACATCTAGGTTGTTTCCAATCTCCTGTTATGCTGTAAAAGATAGCAATGGGCATGAAAGTACAGGTATTTCTGTAGGAGGTACAGAGGTTTTCATGTACATGCACAAGACGTATGGCTAGATCATATGCAGATCAACTTGCAGCATTTTGAAGAATCTCCACACTGATTTCCCATATTGACTGTGCCAGCGTGCATACTCCCCAGCAGTGGATAAGAGTTCCCCTCTCTCCACATCCTTGCCAGCATTTGTTCTTGCTTTATTCTGTGGGTCTTAGTCATTCCGAGTGGGGTAACAGGAAATCTCAAAGTGATTTTAATCTGCATTTTCCTGATAACTAAAGATATAGTACATTTTTCAAGGATTTCCTAGCCATTTGTATTTCATCTTTAGAGAACTCCTTGTTCTACTCCTTGCCCCACATTTTAGTTGTGTTATTTTATTTCTAGTTGTTTAGTTCTCTGTATATTCTAGACAACCTTCTGTCAAAAGTACACCTTGTAAAGAATTTTTTTCCCATTCTCTAGGTTCCTTCTTCACTCAAATGATGATGTCCTTTGATGTACAGAAGCTTTAAGTTCCACGAGGACCCATTTGCTAGTTGTTGGATTTAATGCTTATGTTATCACAGTCTTGTTCAGAAAGTTCTTTCCTGTGCCTAAAAGTTCCAGTGTGTTCCTTACTTTCCTCTCTATCTGATTCTGCGTATCTGGTTTCATGTTGATGTCCTTGATGCATCTGGAATTGAGTTTTGTGTATGGTGAGATAGGGCTCTTGTTTCATTCTTCTAAATGCTACTATCCAGTTTGAGCAGCACCATTTGTTGAACAAGCTATCTGTGCATATTTGTGGCTCCTCTGTCAAAAATTGGTTGTCAAGAAGTCCACAACTTGTCAATGTGCAAAGAACGAGAGGCTGTATAGAGCTAATCCCTGAAGGGGTCACTTATTCAAACACTTGCTTTCCAAGGCTCAGAAACCATAGCAGAAGAAGGGGCAGAAAGAGTCTAAGAGTCAGAGGTGGTGGATTACCACGAGTAATAGAGTTTTCCAGACTGCTGGTCACTTAATCATATGAACTCCCAGCAATGATTACAGCATGCAGAAGTACCATGCAAAGGCAAATCAGACAAAATCCCATCATAGACATGGGGAAGTAAGAAACTCCAGCCTAAGGAAATTTTGGCAACTGGCAACTAATGGCTTCTGGAAGATGAGGAGAAAGTCTCTGTCAAGGGTGAGATTCTTGGTAGGCTAACCAGGAACCAGCGGTTGTACTTACAGAAATTAGACTGCCATATATATACATAATATGGTACATTAAAATGAATGGGGGGCACTAAGGTGAAGCATGGATGGAGGGAGGAGATATAATACCATCAAATTATATTGTATGACAATTGAAAAAAATCACTAAAATTATAAAAAAAGAATTGTCTTTTTATTAGTATATCCAGATCTTATATTCATGCTTTATCTAATCTGATAACACCTGCTATATATCTTGTATGTATATGGATGTGTTGAAATATGAATTGAGATTATGATTCCTCCATTGAGAAGGCTTAACATTTTAAAAGAGAGATGCTCCACACTGTGGCATGGTAAGGTTTCCTTTGGTTCCTGTGGTGGTGGTCAGGCTCTGGGACTCACGATGGCTGAGGACATGTTATATCCCCAAGCTACACCCTAGTTCACATTTGCTGCTTTGATTCAGGGAATTCATAAACATCATTGGTTCATGCACGTGATAAAATATATTGGGATTATTTTTGTGCTTTAGGAAAGCAAACTAGGTAATTTCAACCAGAGGTAGATAAATGTTTTGTGGTTGGACTTCAATTGTATATTTTCATCTCAAAAACATACCTAAAAGTGTTGTAGTAATGTTAAGGATCCCAGAGAAGAGCAAGAATTAGCGAATGAACAGTGCATTGAATTTTATAATGTGTCTGTGTGGCCATATTCTAAGTATTTTAAAAAAAGAGCTTGGGCTCTCCACTCTCCTGTACAAAATGTGTGATGCATATTGACAGCAAGTGATGTTTTACTTTGATCAGATTGCTGAGGATACAGTTAGCAATGCTTATTTTGTTAGCATATGGCATGCATGCATTATTAAACTGACTGTGCAAGAGGCAGTGAATTTTGTGTCTTTGAGGTCACCTTGGTCCATAATAGCAATCTGTCTAAAAAACAAAACCCAAATCAAACAAACAAACAAAACCCATAAAAAACCACATCACTGTCATTTACTTAATGTTAAATATCATTTCATCCCTACAAAATTGTCAGCTATATGATTATCTCAGTTTTTTAACATTCAAACTAAAATATTTATCTATATTACAATAGATTTTATTAAAATTTATGCCCTTTAATCATATTTACAGCCATCCCCCATTTACACCCTTCCAAAGCCTCCCCACTGGGTTTCATACATTTCTCATGCATGTTCAGGGCTATCGAGTCAAGTTTGCATCCCCAGATGCCCCTTGGTATGAGTCCAGTCACTGGAGCCTGGCTGGTTTTACAGTTTATTTATTATTTATTTTTTACTCCCACATTTTATGCTCCAAGGACCCTTCTTCCTGCACTTCGGTTCCCCTTTCATCACTACTGCCTGTCTCTGACCATGACCGCCACCCCTTTTAATAAATAAATTCTTGAGATTATATTAGTCTCATCTTGACAGTTGTGTATGATTTCTAGGTATCAAAATATTTACCTTGCTCTTATTTGGCAAATTCTATTTGCATATGACATTTATAGCACTCAAGGGTTTGGCTGTAAAGTTCAGTGTTAAGAGTTTAAAATAACCAAAACACTAGTGCTTATATTTCTTACCTATGTTTCTGGAGACGAAGTACCCGACAAGAGATACTGTAGAGGATTTTCTGTCATATTTGTCAGGTGATATCACCTAATGATTTAGTATTCATCATTTACTTATTCTGCCAACTTTAGCAGGGCTTCATTTATAGTAGGACTTTGGAGTACACATAGATGCAGTAATGAGTTCAGTGAGGGAAGAGAGAGAATCTACTAAGTTAGAAATTCTGAGGTAGGACTGAGGAACACGTATTTTAAAATCTTTCCATGTGATGTGGCTATAGGTAAGGATTGTGAGTCACAGATGGACCATATTCAACGCCAATCAAAATCTCCAAGAACGTTTCCAGGGCACTTCTTCCAAACACCTGTTTCTTTGTTCCTTGCCACACCTCACTTACTACTGATCTCTGGGGAAGTGAGAAACCGTGTAACAACTTTCATCCTCAAATCCAACATTTTCAGGTAAGTGAACTAAACAGAGAGGTCTAGACAAGGTGAAAAGTCAGATGCTCAGAAACTATTACATTATGCCTCCTAATGCCTCGTTCAGTCCTCTCACCTCCCTATGCTGGTCAGCCTGAACACTGTAGCAAAGAATAATAATCCCATACAGTGTCCAAGCTCCTGTAAATAAACTCTCAACCCATGTTCCAGTAAGCAACCTTACTGAAACTCATTGTATCATTAAAAACAAACAACAAAAATCATGAAAGGAGATCAGGAACTAGCAGGGAGGCAAAAAAGGGATTAAATTAACAGGAATAGGGGGGTAAGTGAGAATAATGGGTAAAGGATACAATCATTATTAATTGTACATATGTATGTTTATGACATAAGGTTATAATGATGCCAATTATCTATCACTGACATATGAAAAATCCATTACAAAATTAGAATTATCCTCTGGTAAAATGTTCCATTGCATATGTATATACTCATGGAAACCATAAATGCCCTGGGTTGAACATGTTCAAGATTTGTACATGTTATTGTACACTTAGACTCTAATTTTCTGTATTGAATTTTATGAGCATTTTTTAAAGATCAACAGTTATCACACCCTCATGTTATTTTACTATCCCAGTCTCTTCTTGGCATTATTAGATTTCCCTACATCCGCAGCCACCCAAGGCCTATTTCACCCTATGGCTTTCAGATAGAACTGTTACCTGAGACAGTTGGTTATGTTTGTTTTTATTTTTCCTTTTCTAGGTCAGAGGTTCAGAAGTAAACTATTAAAATGTTATTATTTAAGCCAGCAATAAGGCTCAGGGTAAAGATACTTGCTGTGTAATTCTGGAGACCTGAATTCAGTCTCTGGGACCTATGTAAATGTGGAAGGAGAGAAACAACTCTGTTACAAAGTTGTTCTCTGGCTTCCACAAATGCTCTTTGGCATGTACATGCCCACATATACTAATAACAAACTATCTTAATAGATACCATCAGCAATAGCCACACATATTGTAAGTGTTCCCAGTGGAAACAACACTGACAATGAAAATATTCAGAGTGTTCTGTGATTTGTACTGTACATTGATAAACCTTCACGCTTTTGATTACTTTGTGCTACTTTTGTGGGAGAACAAATATCTTCACAGGAAAAACATGACTTGCCCTCAGACACACTGCTCCTAACGTCTGAAGCAAGCATCTGATGAGAGATTTTTTTCTTGTATAATGTATGGACAACATATTTCACTGTAAAACTCCCAAAACAATTATATCATTTTCATACTGAATGCAGTATTTATTGCTGTATTTTAGAGATACTTGCTGGTTTTCTTTTAAACTGAAAGTGCAAGTGAGTGGTAAACTTTCTTTTATAAGAGATGGAGTTCATCTTAAAACACTAAAGTTACATAAAACTTCTCAATGAAAAAATAAACTAATCATTATACATTGATGAACTTCTTATTATCTCAGGAGTAGGGTTAGTATCATATTCGTAATAATTTCAGGTACATACATTTTGTGCTTATGTTTAACTACTAACAAAATATGCAAAAGTTGAATCATATTTCACTGATGTCCACATTTCCATGCAGATAAGTGCATAATTGCATTAACTTTTATGGTTTTGTTTTGCACACAATATGCCAGTTCATTTAAGTACAGTTTGGATTTCTAATATGTATTCATATAATTGCAAAACTATTTTGCTGCAGCTAAAATCCTTTGAATCAAATCTATAATAGTACAGTCAAGAACAGAAAGAGATGAGCCTGGCATGAAGGAATTATTTACAAATCATTGTGTTATTATATGCAAACTATATAAAGAGATCATTGCATGTATTATAGATATTTAGTTTTCTATGTAAAGACTGGAACATAGAATGGATGCATTCACAAAAAATTCATCTATAAATACAGGTGTAGACCCTAAGGAACAGTGAAATGAATCTGAGAAGGTTTGGGTAAGATCTCTATTTAGTATATGGGGTCTTGGGAAATATCCTTGTTTTATGAAAATAAAATAGATGTTCAGATTACTACTGTTGCTCTCTGACTGTCTATTGTAAATCTGTTTAAGTTTGGGGATCTCAGTTGCCACAATGGCAGCTTTTTAGACTGATTTATTGGATTACTTGTTTTCAAACTTTCTTGATTTCATTGAATAAATTTAAGGGTCTGATTTCACCACTAAATTCATTATCTGCATCTTCATTCCATGACATTTGACATATAATTTCTTGGTGTATATTTAGGGCTACATGACTTTTAAATTCTAATTAACTTCTTAAACTCCTGATTTAAAAAAAAATTGATAAAGGGGGTAAGTGCAATGCAGTCGGAGGATGATGGGACTCCTCATACCCTGCCTGGAGGGCAGATGCTCCTAGTTTTCTGCCCCAGCAACCTGCTAATGCTGAACCCCATCACTCTCTCCAGCTCCCACCCCAACTTTTGGGCTATACTTCCTATAACATAATTTTAGCCTCTTTGTCCAGATTTGTAATTGGAATTACAGCCTTCATCTTAGCTAAAATTTTTCCAATGATTTCCTTTCCTTCTCTAAATTGGGGACCAGATATTTTTATGCATCTCTTTTAGTTGCATTTATGTTAATGTGATAAAATACACAAAAGCAACTTAAGAGAAAAGGGTTTCTTCAGTCACAATTTAAGACGATAGTTAATCACTGCGGAAATCAAGGTTACATTCAGTAATTCAAAAGCCACCAAAGCCAAGTCAAGCTAGAGCCTTTCAGCGTCTTAGCTCACAAATTAGAAGAATGAAATAGACAACCACAGAAGGTGAATTTTAGAAAGAATTATTTTTTATTTTGGCAAGCTTAAGAGAAAAGAAAGACAGAGCTCCAGTACAGCAGGCGGAGTCCTTGGGAGTAGAATACCGTTGAGTCTTACAGTGCTAGAGTTAATGAGGCTTCAATGGATGGAGAAAGGGATAGATGAACTAGATAGAGATCTAGTTCCCATCCCAGGTATTCAGGTTCCTTGTGGGTTTGTTCACATTTGCACTATGGTTTCCAGGAAAAGGGTTTTCATTTAAGGATGCAAACGCACTACCTAGCATCTTCAACCTCTGTGTATGGTGGCATCAGAGGCATTTTTGACTTCTCTGGCATCAGGCAATAGTTAGGAGGCCAACAAGTTCAAAGATATTTCAAGCTTTTAGTGAAGAAAGGAGTTGGTCACTCTTCTTTTGGATCTTTTGTCATCAACTGCCTAGCCAACCTCTTGTTCTCATCAGTGTTATCTTAATAGATGACACTTGGGTGAAGTTTCTTTGCTGCATTTAAAGAAAATAGGTTCTACATGGCTAACCATTTGCATATTTTGGTCATTTAAAAAATAATGTGAAAAAATTAAAATTGTTGCTGGCAGACTCTTCAGTTAATGAGTCTCATTTTGTTGATACTGTTTTAATATAGTTTGTCTACTCTGAAACTCATGTCATTGGAATTTGTTCCCCATTGTGAGTTATTAAGAGGGCAGAAAGTCAATTTGACTATCCTGGTCAGAGGCAGTTTATTTTGGAGGTGATTAGGATTATATTGGAGTCCCCATAACTGAATACTGGTGGCTTGATAAGACAGACACACATATGTGCATGACAGCTACCTCTCGCTCTGTGATACACTGAGCTACCTTGACACTCTGCCAACAAGAGGGCCATCAGTGGATGTGCCCCCTTAACTTAGGCCAGAACTATGAACCCAAATTCTACATTTAAAAATAGTTTACCAGGACTGAAGAGTTAAGAGCACTAGCTGCTCTTGCAGAGTATCCAGGTTCAATTCCCAGCACACACATAGTAGATAACAACCTTCTTTAATTCCAGTTCCAGGGGATCTGAAACCCTCTTCTGACTTCTGCAGGCATTGCACAGCACAGGAACACCTACTTACATGTAGGCAAACAAGTAAAACTTAAAAATTTTTACAATTTAAAATGGTAAATATTTTTAAAAATAACTTATCCAATCTATATCATTAACAGTATATATTTTTAAAAAGAGTATGAAAGGGCCCCAACCTTCAGAAAAGTACAAGTAATCTAGAAGTCAAATGTTCAAGGGCTGCTTTCTGGATGTTTTATATAAAAAATAATGTAATTGGTTTAGATGGATGGGCTGTTTTGGAAACCTTGGTTGAAACTTGAGATGTTATAATTATTTTAAGGACTGTTGGTTAAAAATTCCACTTAATATCTCAGACTCTGATTTTTCTTTAAAAAAAAGAGATTATGATCAGGGGTCTGCAATCTGTGTTCACCACTTGTTGCTACCATTATGTTAGAAAACAGTCATTTCCATTCCTTGACACATTGTCAATGGTTATTCTTACTCTGTCACTGTAGAGCAGTTGGGAAGAAAGCCATGTGGCTCCAAAGCCTAGCACTGTCACATTCTGAACCTGAAAGTTTTGCTGAGCACTAAACTAGACTAGATGATGGATTCTCTTCACCATTAAGATTTTTATCATCAGAATACTTAAAAAATCCAGATATTATAATCTTTCTCAAGTGTTCTGATTGCTATTTTCATTTACATTTTGAACATCCAGACAATATTTTAACTTCCCTTGTAGGTTCCACACAAAACACCACAGACATTTCTACAGTTGAACTGATGTTGCCAGGTTCCATGAATACATTATTAGCTATTTAATTTTTACTTCAACTTCAAAATTAAGATTGAAAAAGAATGGAAAAATACCACAATAAAATGGAAAATATGACATTTAATTGGTGCAGTGTGTAATTTTTAATGTTGTTATTTAATGGATTTCAGCTAGGGACACACATTCTGATTCAGGTGAAAGAGCCCATGATTGTTCCATCTCAAAAGAGATGCAAGTCTACAGATTTATATCTCTTTAATCAATGAATAAAACCATGCAGAAGCAACCCAAACATTTTACACAGTTAGGGTTTTACTTAATAAAAATATCCTTATTAATTCAATAATCAAGTACTCACTCATTTTTGCAAGAAGTTTATGAATTGTTGGAAGTTAAACTGAAATTGTTCAGAAAACATTATGTCTTTATTCCTCAATAAAGGTTAATACTGGAGCTGGAGAAAACTCTCAGTGGTTAGATATAATTCCTCCTATTCCAGAGGGCCTTTGTAAGTTCTAGGTCAGTAGCTGAGAACCTCCTATAACTCCAGCTCTAGAACTTCCAAGGCTCTCTTCCCTTTTGGCCTCTGTAGGCACCAGAATACAGGTGGCTTTTCCTCCTACAAATACATCCACAGAAAGACACATACACACATATAAAAATAAATAATAAGCATTTAGTAGTTAAGATTGTTTTGATCCATAATGGATGAAATTTTATACACATCTTCTATATTTCTAATTCAAGAAGATTAGAACAAATTGTATAGCTTTTCAAATATGCTATCAAATTAATTGAGTATATTGAGTATTATCGCCTGAGAAAAAGATACATATCTGTCTCAGAATGCTTTGACTGTAGTAATTCAGAAGATCTTCATGAAGATTTCTCTGAGTGATTGACAAGTCACAGTTCATTTAAATGCAAATTCTACTTAGGAATGTCAGGGTAAGGGCCCAGATGTAAGATGATAATGGTCAAAGAGTTTGAAACACAGAATTAGTGGAAAGTACAAGGAAGGAATTTAAAAATCTAAGATGCACTTTATGTGACTGATTTTTATTATGACTAAGTGTTATAATCTTGATATCAGTTAGGTTTCCTCTGTTGATACATATAGATGCCATTATAAATTTCCTCAAAATCTAGCTGATACATGCTAAATCATTACGTACCAACATTGGTACACTTGGAAGTATTGACTTATTAAATATATTATTTATTATTTTTATTTTTATGTGTATGAATGTATTTATTACTTGTATATATGCAAATGCACTTGTGTTGTGCAATCCCACAGAGGTCAGAAGTTCTAGGCGTCAGATGCCCTGGAACTGGCAATATGGTTGGTTGTTAGCTGCCATGTAGGTCATGGGAACTGAACCCATGTCCTCTGCAAGAGTAGTCAGTGCTGTTAAGTGCTGAGTCATCTTTCCAGCCCATATTGCCTTATTAAATACTGAGTATAGCTTTGTAAAATAGCTGGGTTTTTTTTTTTCTTTATATGTTATTATTAAACAGATGAAGATGCTGAAACATAGGCGATGGTGTACTAAGGCAAAGAAAGTAACAGTTGTATTTCAAATCTGCTGATTTTGATGTCTAAATTGAAAAAAAAAGGCAAAACTATCTCAGCAAGCTAAATTTATGCTGATTCTGGCATTGATTTGCTGACCTTTATATTCAAAATGAGATAAAGTAAATCTTGATTAAAATGGTAATTTTATATCCTTATAGTGCTTTTGAAGAACATCTCACGACAGATATAAACTCTCACCAAACAAAGGAATGACTGAATGTAATCAGTTAATGAAAAGATAGAAGCTCAGCAGATATTACTTAGGAGCAAAGTCAAATTATGGTTGTGGTGGTCAATGACTAAAGTCAGTCCTTGATTGTCTTGCTGTTGCCAGTGCTGGAGCAGTGGTATTCTTTCTTATTCTTTACTTCCTGGATATCCAGAAACAATTTGGGTCAGCTTTACAAGGTGACATGGGGAACCAGCGTGCTACGCCAACACCCAGTAAGTGGCAGATTTGATGGGTCCTGTTGGCAGTTCCCCAGTCAGCTGTGTGGGGCTTCGCTAATCAGAGTGAATCGGCTGCTGTTACAGGCCACTTCTGTTGGTGCTGTGTAAGTCATGCCAGCTGCCTACAAACCCAAGTGATTTTAGCAAGCTTAGGGGTTCCTGCTGCTGAATAGAGTTCTCAGTCCTTGCCAGTTTGAAGCAGAAGGAAAAAGCATGCTTAGCCTGGCTCCCTTTGTGTAAAACTGTTGGCAGGTAGTTGTGTGCTGTGTGGCATACCTGGATACTGCTAAAAATGGTTTGTGTTTTCAGACATTCCTCACATCCTACAACACATTCACTTGAAAACAAATGCCTGTCAGGTGTATGGCCTCTTCCCACAATACTCAATTATAAAAGTGAGGTCAGATTTTCATGTCAAATTTTAAATTTTTATTGAATGTATTTTACTCATAATGTGCTAAATTGTAGCCAGTAAAGTCGAATTTTTGTCACTTTGAGAATAATGTCTGTACCACTTTTTTTGGTTTCCACTGTTTTCCCTTGAGATTAATTATTTTTTAGATAATATGATGAATAATCTTCAATGTTACCTTGAATAGATTTGAAATTCCCTAGGAGACAACTCTGGGTATGCCTGAGGGAGTTTCCAGAAAGGTTTAATTGAGAAGGAAAGACCCACCCTAGATGGTGGATGCATCATCCAGTAATGACTGAATAAAGGTCAAAAAAGAAAGCGAGCTGAACATCAGCATTCAATATTCTCCACTCCTTAACTGTGGGCATAACATGAACAACAGCCTTATCCTCTTGCCATTTCAGTCTAGAGCAGTTCTTCATGCCCTCCCTTCCAACCCATGATGCTCTGCATCCTCAAACTGTGAACCACGAAACTTCCTCCCCTTAGGTTGCTTCTAGTCAGGGGTTTTGTCAGAGCAGCGAGAATCTAATACAGATGATACTCATTTCCTCACCAATAAGGAATTCTTGGATGCCACCAGTTGCTCTTATATGAGTGTGTGTTGTTTCTCATTTTATCCTGTTGCTGAGACAAACTTTGACCAAAGCAACTTAGGGGAGGAAAGGGTTTGCACCAGTTTTAGTTACTGTCCATCATTGAGGAAAGTCAGGGCAGTAACTCAAGGTAGGCCTGCCTGGTATTCCACACAGCAGTACCTCCTACCAAGGAAGTGATTTCACAGACAAGAAGTACAGTAGCAACTGTGGAGGATGCTTCTTGCTAGCTGACTCACAGATGGACTAATGCGTAGCTATGCTTTGCACGCAGTTTTCAACTATAAGCCTAAGATGGTGGTGCCCCAAATGGTCTGGTCCTCCGAAATAATCAAGATACCCCCTAGCCATGCCAACGGCACAATTGATCGTATAATCCATCAGATGAGACTTCCTTCTCAGTGGACTCTAGGCTATGTCAGGATTACTGTTAAGTTAACTGGGATGTGCAGTAGTTAAATTTGGAGTTTATTAAAGCATTTCCCCTAAAAATCTGTTTCTAGATCCTCTCACCTCTACAGAGTTATGACTTCTTAGCAGTTTTTGACCATTCTTGAATTAGTGAAAGTTAGTACATGGTGCATCAAAGGACCTTGTATACCAAAATAGAAGTCTGGATTTCTTTTTGTAATTTCTCCTTTCAATTTTATTTCAGATTTAAGTAAATCAAATCTCTCTATCAATTAGATTACCAGAGAAGACCTGAACTCAAGAGTGATGTGAGCTCTGAGATGTGTGGCAGAGTTTATTTAGGATACACAAGTGTGGGTGGGTCTCCATCTCCAGCACGGCTGTTGTGCTCCATCCATCCCAGAGAATGCAGGACGATGGAACAGGTCCTCATGTGGCTCAGAGTGTGTGGGAGGAGTTCCCTGGAACTCAGTGGGCAGTTCAATTATTGAAACCAAGGCAGGGATTTATATATGGAGGCCTTTCTGGTCATTATAGAAGGCAGGAAAGTTAAAGGTTGGGTATTTAGGTAAACGCGAGAAGGCTGCAGAGCTGACATGGAAATCAGGAATGAGGAAATGAAACCCAAAAACCTAGTTCTGATCTGGGGTGATCTTTGTGGGCGGAAAGATGAAGCAACTGCTGAGGACTGCAGTGGCTTACTGGCACCTAGGTTATCAAATCAGGGAGAGCAGGCCAGACATCCTACCAGACCCAGACCCCACACACAAGTAAAAGACATCTTGTGTTCAAAGGTGGTCCTAGGAGTGCTGGGATTAGAGCTCCAGAACAGATGAAGCAAGGTGTCCCCTGGGGCAGCCCACAGTATGATCTAATCTAGTAATTAAAAGAGCCAGTCTTTAGTCCTAGCAAATCTCAGCCTGTGCAGAGAGTCAGTGGGATGTTTCTACCTATTAATATGCTATAGAGGGAGTTATAACATCACTAAAGTGTGAGCTTTAGTAGCTCACAAATAGAACACCAAACGTTCTAGTACTTCCTTTTAACCAATCCTGTCCTGTTTTCTACACGCTTGATGAGTTCCTTTAGATTCCAACAATTAATTTTCTTTTATTTTATCTTGTACAACTAGCTACCACATACTGATAAGTATCTTATTGCTTCAAGAAGATAATTGAATGTATAATGCTTCTGGAAATAATTCTGAGGCTCTCATGTATATCTTACTGCCATTCATAAAATGAATACAATTAGTAAGTTCTAATCATTAACTACTAGATAGCAAGTATTGTTTATCTTGATTAAAAATAGTAACCTTAGAAAATGATACACGTAAGATAACTTGAGGAAAGGACTAAATTATTAGGAAAATTACACAAGGTGGAATGTAAGACAGTCAACAAATACCAAAAACTTACTTGTGAACTGTGTATATATAATTTATTTCCTGACAGAAGAACTTTTTAGGCAATTAACAATAGTGCCATTTAAACCAATTTTGTAAAATAAGGATGTAATTGCTAAATTTAATAATATAATAATTATCTGAACTGTTGCTTCACTCTTTTATAATGAAGCACAAGAAATGAAATGTTAAGAAACCAGAGTACCAGTATGATAAGACATTATGAGGATAATGCCACATATACTGCCTTCTCCTTAAGTGGATGATGGAAAGCTAACACAGTTCATCTTGAGGCAAAGGTCTATAGCAGATTACAACTCACACAGCTTCCACGATGAGGACCAAAGTGTGGTTATTCAAAACTAGAATAAGATGTATCACTTTCAATGATTAAAAATCACATTGTTTCATGCTTCATTGAGCCATTATTCTAATTTAGTCATTCTTTCTCTGTTTAATGTTTACAGGAAAGTTGACAACCTATTGTGAGATATTACAAGTTAAAATTTTAAGGATTACTCTCTTCATAGACAGCTGTGTACCCTAAGAAAACATTAATAAGATGGGAACAGAATCCAGTGCAGTCACAAGGGAAATCAATATGGAAGTTTTTCATAAAACTATAAATAGAACTATGATGTGACCCAGCTACCCCTGTTCTGTAAGTATACCCAAAAGATTGTGAGTCTTAACCTAGGGATACTTAAGTATCCTTCCATATTGCTGCACTATTACAGTTTTGGAAATATACCCAAATATATTTAGATGTCTATCAGCAAATGAATAGATAAAGAAAATGTGGTATAATTGCCCCCACAGAATTTTATTCATTTGTAAAGAAAAATGAAATGCCATTGGCAGAAAAAAAGATAGAATCTGAAATTATGCTAAGTAAAATACGCTGGGTTTAGGAAGACAAATATTAATCTTTTCTCTTAAATGTGGAGTGGAGATTTTAAATTTTTATGAAGATCAAGAACAATATGGTTAGAAGTTAAAAGAAACACGGCAAGGCAGGCAAGCTGCAAATCCCAGCTGCTTCCCGGAATAGGGGAATGAAACAGAGAAGGAACAGTTAATCTGCAGTGGAGTTCAGCCAGCCACATAGTGAACAAGCAACTTCATGGTTGATCTTGATTTTTATATGGACTATACGTGTTGGAGCATGGGTGTGTGTAGGTTATGAAATGTTAAAGGCGACCATGGGAGGGTAAATGACATCTGAAGGAGGGAAGGGCAATAATTGAACACAAGTGGTATAAAAGAGAAGAGGATTACTGTGGAATGAGTGGACCGGCAAAGGTGGACAGGGGAAGGGATGGGAGGAAAGATTCCCAATGAAAGAAATGTACCTATGAAAATGTAGCAAGATGCAGTCTAGATAGTGAGAACCGGGGCCATCCTGGCTACATAGTGAGATCCTGTGTCAAAAGAAAATTTTAAAAAAATCATGAAAAACAAAATGTCATAGTGAAACCCATTGATTTGCATGTCAATGAGAAGACCACCTTTACAAAATAGTTCTTCAAAAATGAGAGGACTAGGTCAGAATGTTGCTGTGCTAAAACCACTTTATTCTTTTATAAAATATTGTTATTGACCTTTTGTTCATTCCATGCAGCAGTTCTCAATGAAAGTTTGACCCCTTCCTGTCCATGCCCATCCTCCATGCCCCCACCAGCCTCATGCACTCTGCCATACATGCTAAACCACATTATCAAGCCTTTACTCTGATGTCTTTCAGTGCAATTCAGCCTATCTAGAGATCTTAAGGAAGTTCTACTCTCTCTCACCCAGCTGTATTCAGTTTCCAACAGTTTTCAGAATCCTGAATAATGAATGGGTCAAAGAAGAAATTAAGAAAGAAATAAAATAACATTCCTGGAACTACATGAAAATGATACTATAACACAACAAAACCTCTAGGGCATTTTAAAAGCATTTCTAAGAGGAAAATTCATAGCTCTAATCACCCACATTATAAAATCAGGAGGAGCACACGTAACTGACTTAACAGTACAACTCAAGACTCTGGAAAGGCAAGAACAAATCAAATGCAAACCTAGTGGACAAAAAGAAATAACAAAAATCAGAGCAGAAATTATGAACTGGAAACAAATAAAACAATGTAAAGAATCAATGAATCTAAGAACTGGTTCTTTGAAAAGCTGAAATAAGGCAGACAGATTCCTATCACAGCTAACCAAAAGAAAGAAAGCACAAATCCAAATTTATAATATCAGAGATGAAAGGGGAAATATCACAACAGACACCAAAAGAATTCAGAACATTATAAGGTAATATTTCAAAAACCTATATTCTACTAAATTTGAAAATTTAAAAGAAATTGATGAATTTCTAAATTCATGGAAACCACCAAAGTTAAACCAAACAGAGATCAAGAGCTTAAACAGACACATAACAAAAAAGGAAACTGATAGAGGAATGCAAAACTCCTGACTAAGAAAATCCCTGACCCAAACAGATTCACAGCAGAATTCTACCAGACATTCAAAGAATATCTTCTATCCACACTTCTTAAATTATTAAAAAAGATGGAAACAGGGGAAAAACTCCCCAAATTCTTCTATGAAGCCAGTACCACTCTGAAGCCTAAAACAGAAAAAAACATAACAAAATAAACAAAATATAGGCCCGTATCCTTAATGAGCATATATGTAAAGATTCTCACCAGAATACTTGCATCATTCTTTTACAGCATGTGAAAGAGCTGCAATACGTTGTGGTATACACATTTTGGTATATAAAGATGTAGGATCAAGTAATTTTAGAAGTTAGAAAGGATTTGAATGTTAGAAGGGTTTTACCAGTGTTCTACTCTCTTCAGAACCTTTTCAAACCATGTCGCTGCCAGAAGAACAGCTAATTTTTAAACAAACTTAGTGATAAAGAACTGGGTATACGTTTATTTGTTTATAAATATATTTTACCTGCTACAGCTACTTTTTAGGAGTTAATGTGCTGGAGGTATACCTGATATTGTGGAGCTTTAGCTTTTTCTTTTTTGCATTTTTATTAATTTTTTATTTGGAATATATGTGTATATATATATGTATATATATATATATATATATATATTGTTTCATACTTTCAATAGTCTGCCTCCCTTTCCTATTAACACCCACATACCTACCAATTCCCTTTTAAGATTCACTTCTTTTGGTTTGGTTTTGTGACACATTTAGTTTATTCAGGGCTATTTGTATGATCATTGATTCGGACTATCCATTGGAGCCTGGTGAGGTCATTGGTAGATACACAAATGAAGGCAATAATTTCCACTTTCCCAGAATATATTAATAGTAAAAAGCTCAGCAGTGAGGTTTACAGCCACCTCATCCCTTCCTCCATCAATGGATGGCAGTTGGTGTGCCCATTCTAGTTCAGACCCAGTGCAGGAATCTGCAGCTGCTGTGATTTCCTGATTCCAACTGCTATGTCTTGTTCAGAAGATGACATTTCACAGCCTTCTCCCTATTTTCTAGCTCTTGTGTTTTTGACCATGTCCTACATAATGCTAAGTTAGCCTTAGAATCGATGGTACGAATGACTTGTTTAGGACTGAGCACTGATTTACCACCTTGTACAGCAATGAGCCTTGATCTTCATCACTGTTCACTGGGAAGTGAGGCTCCTTTAATTAAGAGTTAGAGTTGACAAAGGGACCAAAAATACACATTGGAGAAAAGACAACATGGTCAATAAATGGTGCTAGTTAGACTGAATAGCTACATGTAGAAAAAATGAAAGTAGATCCTATTTTTCTCCCTGTAGAGAACTCAAATTTAAATAGGTCACATAAAACTTGATACCTTGTATCTGATAGAGGCTAAAGTCCACTGGGTTTATTGGCTCAGAAAGGGTTTTCTCAAAAGGACTTCAATATCACAGGCATCATGACCAGTTGACAAATGATATCTCAGGAAACTAAAATACTTAGATATGGCAGATGACACCATCATTCCAGTGAAGAGGCAACCTGCAGAATGGGAAAATATCTTCACCATCTATATATCTGACAGAAAATTAGTATCTAGAATATACAAATAACTATAAGAAAAGTGTCAGAAAAACAAACAACCCAATTAAAAATAAGTCAAAGAATTTACCAGAGTTCTGAAAAGATGAAATCCAAATAGCTGAGAAATATTTTTTTTTAATTTCAACATCTTTAGCTATCAGGGAAATACTAATTAAAACTACTTTTAGATTTCAACTTACCCTAGTTGGAGTGAATGAGATAAACAATAACAAAACCACAAACAACAACAAAATACATGATGACAATTACTAATGAGAATGTGGGAAAAAGGGGACATCTGTTCCCTGCTTCTGGAAGTACACAGGTGCAGTCATTATGGAAGTCAGCACCCAGGTCCCTTAAAAAGCTAGAAATATGTATATACACACTGCATGACTCAGCAGTACCAAAAGGACTCTATACCCTACTAAGTAGATACCTGCTTATCTATGTTCATTCCTGCATTATTCACAATAGCCAAAAAATGGAAACAATCCAGATGTCCATCACCTGATGAATGGATAATGAAAATATGGTGCATTTCAACAATAAAACATTTTTCAGCTGTTAAGAAAAATGCAATTTCCCCAATTCTATGATGGACTTTTGTCTAGCTTGAGCTTGCAAGAGTCTGTTACCATTATTGTATGTCCATATGTTTAACTTCCCTGTTGCCTAGAAAACTCTGTTTTCTTGTAGTCATTAATCACCTCTGGCCCTTCCAGTCTTTCCACCCATCTTCTGCAATAGTGTACCTCGGATTGCAGAGTTCTGATATAGGTGTCCTATTCAAGAAAAGTCCACCCCAATGTTAGCTAAAGAGCTACTGGCAACTGGTAACTACTGGGAGAGGGAGAGTTGATTTTCTTCAAGGCTATAACATTAGATAGGCTAATCAAGCACCAGTAGATGGAAGCAAACCAAAGGACATTTTGGACACAAACTTGCCTTGATAAGCCTTAACATATATGACAGAGTACATGAAACTTGGTGGGGGACTTTAAGAGGGGATAGAAGAGGGAGAATGTCCAAATATGATCAATATATACTGAATGATATTTGAAAAAATCAATAAAAAGAAATCAAATTGAAACTAGGAAATTTCTAGGCAAAGGGATGAAACTTGAAATAATCATCCTGAGTGAGATAACTCAGACCCAGAAAGACAACTTCACGTGTTCTCTCTATTAAGTGAATGGTCGCTTTGAAACTTTGTATATGTGTGTTTTGGTTGTAAAATCCATAGAGGTCTTGGATCTAGTATAGGAAAATGAAGGGGGGATTCATTAGAAGAAAAACAGAATGCAGTGGTATAAAGGATAAAGGGAGATAATGGAATAGGAAGTGTTAAAGAGCGTGAGCAGTGGGAGGTCAGTACAGAGGAGGGGTTAAGAGGAGAGACAACAGCAATAAAGGCCTTTCGAAAAATTGATATATAAACCTACTAATATAGATAGATAGATAGATAAAGCTTAAATGGAGTTTATGACCCTATAATGGAGTTTCAGTGACCCTTCCAGACATCATAGGCTAGAAAATAAAAAGTGGAATTCCAGGAATGGATTCCCTGTCTTGGGTTGTAGAACAGGAATCCCACAGACCTTCAGCAATATTGGCTATTGCAACCAAACCAAACTTGTCTATCAACCAGAGCCAAATGTTAAGACCCCATTCCTTACATTGCTTAAGACCCTAAATACATGAGTTGTAGAAAAAAAACTACGTTAAATCAATATGGTATTGACCTAGAAGTTTCATCACAACTGGCTAGCTTTCATAATGTCATAAGGCGTTATTCTTGTTCCTGAAAGAGAAATATAATCATCAAATTTACCCAGCTGTGAACCCCACAATTACAAAGTTAACTAGTATGGGAGTGTATGCCCACTGGTGCAATTGCATAGCAAATGCTATGGGGGTAAACAATCACCTCTAATTAGATTTTAGACCCATTTCCCCAGGTAGAGTCTGTACCTGGTCCTACAATCACAGCAAAGACTTTATGGCTAGACAGTTATAGATTCTAGGGGAGAACTTACTACTATCATTCTGTTAAATAGACATAGTACTAAACAACTACTAATGAGTTGTTTACCCATAAATTAGTATACTTCTCAATTCTCACCAGAGAGGCACCTTATTGCAACAGATGACAACATATAGACCCATAACTGGTCAATATACTGAGAATAAGAGACTGTGGGTTGCTTAGCCCTAAATGGGACACCTATATCATAGCCCCACCTCCCAATGGTCAGGAACCATTGTAAAAGAAGGGCAGAAAATTCGTAAAAACAAGAGGTTCTAGATGAACATAAGAAACTGTGTTTTCTGTACCCAGTAGGGCAGTTGCACATATAAACTCACAGCTATTGTGCCAGAGTGGATAAGACCTTTACAAGTTAAAGTCAGACAAAACTAACACTGAGCAGGGGATGGACAAGAAACCACAGCTCTAACTGAGGAGGTTGTGTGGTAGCTGTTGTGAGATGAGGAGTTCATTTTCTTTAAGAGTGTGATATCTGTTAGGTTGACAAGGCTCCAAAAGATCAACTCACCCAAAAACATTTGGGGAACACAAATTAGACTTGATAGATGTTAAAATAATAATAATAATAATAAACATGATGTTTTGTGTACAGTAAGGTAGGGGTGGAGATGTCTGAACATAAAGTGCATTGTATTATTCTCAAAGAATCAATAAAATATATTCAAAGAAAGGAGAAGACTGAGAGTAGCATTCATAATTATAAAAATAAATACTAGGAAGGAAGTTTGACATTATGTTAATTTAGTTAAATGGTTTTAAATTTTCCCTTTAGGTTTTAGAGTCCCACATCATGGCTTTCATCAAGTTTATAGTACCAGGCATGAATTTCCTTCTGTGGAGAAGATTTTAAGTCCAATAAAAAAATCATTTGTTTCTCCAACAACATTTAGTGCCACTACTGCAAACTTGGACAGATTTTTCATGTCAGGGTGTTCTTGTAGACTGTAGGATTCCCAGCTAGATCAGACCATTAATGTTTTCTCTTCCAGCTGCCTGCATAGAACTTTCCAGGACTAATGAAGTTAGCCAGAGGGGAGGAAGCATCTAGTTTAGTTCCAGCTTGAGTTCTCTATTTTACATATCCATGATAAGTGGTGCTTTTAGCAATAAAGTCATACCATCTAGTTTTGGTGAACTACCAAGAGGAATGGCAAGAGCCTGTATTATTCTGGGAGCTTTTGGGACCTCCATGACTGACAACTCAGGAAGATATTCCAGCCCTGACAATGGCATTCTAGTTTAATAAACAGAGACTTATTAGAGCAGCTTTTTCCAGCCAAGTGGTATATCTCCCTTTAAATATTGAGTTTGAACTCTACTCATGGAGAAGTACAGATAATTTCTAAAAAGACCTCAGAAACTTTAAGGGCCCTTGAAGCAATTGAATCTTACTGATTGAAGCTCAAAGTATGAACATAGTTTGCTTAAACAGCAATGCTTACTGGATTTTGAATATTATCATTAAGGAATTCTGTGCATATTTCTGTTTGTAATGACTTATAATAGAAACATTAAAGACATTAAAAATATGAGGTTAGTAAAATTAAAGACCTTATTTAATAAAGTCCTTGATCTATAGAAAAAAAATAGATAAAACAAGTGCTAACCACTAATGATGTGATGGTCTTTTGTAGTCTAGATGGCTTGATTGAAGTATTTAATTAGGCTTCTTACTAAAGAGGATCATCACTCATCAAAAATAATCTTCAAAATTTGAAATAAAGCATGTTTCTCATTTAACAGTACAAGCATGTTTTTCTTCCTGTTAACATTGTATATCTTCAAAGCTCAGAAGCTTTGAAATGTGTGAACCAGATTATTTTCCCCTTTGTTTTTATTTAATTTTATACATACTTTTCTTTCTCTGATTGCCTTTAATTATCAACTTATAAGTTAGGGTTAATCCATCTGTGCTGATATGGGGGAGTTGTCATCCGTGCTAGGCTGGGACTTTTCTGCAACATGGTTGCTTTGGCTTCACCAAACTTTGGTTCATGCTCCTCTGAGTAACCCCTTATCCATTTTCCACATGTAAGCACAATAAACTCATTGACTTTCCAAGTTGGACATTGGTGGAATTTATTTGGTATCTGATTAGTGCCTTATCTGGTGTGAGTGGCACTTGATTCCATCTCCCCAGAGAATAATCATGCTGTAACACTCCAAACTGTGCTTCACTGTTTCCTTTGTCAAAGTTTGAGGTCATGGAATAATAGGAAATACAAAAGTTTAATAAAAGACATAAAGAGGAAAAGTTAAGAGTATACTAATTTGTATAATTTACAAAAAAATGTGTGATATAAGTGAATGGAATGGTACATAATTATAAGAAATAGTAAATTCTTGTAGCTGTCACTGTGTCATTCAGTAAGTAACAAAGAATAATGGAACTAAGATTCATATCACTAAATACTTGGAGATAGTATATATGTTGTTTGGAGTGAGAGACAAGAGTCCCAAAATTCATTGGACTTTAGGGATCCTTGAGCTAGAATCTTGTTAAAATTATGATATTGAGGATATAATAAAAATTTACTCCAGATCTCCTTAAATCAGGTGAAAAACTTGACTTTTATTGTTTAAGTATAGGGTCTGGAAAGATGTCTCACTGATTAAAAGCAATTGCTGCTCTTCCAGAAAACGTGAGTCCATTTCCCATCACCCACATCAGGAGGCTCAAAACTGCTTGTCAGATATTCATATCTGGACTCCTCAGGCAACCCACACACATGGTGTACAGACATAGAGACATTTACACATTAAGAAAAATAAAAATAATTAAAAAAATATGTGTATAGCAGAAATAAACCTATTGAATGGACCAGCTAAGCAATATTTCATGAACAATTGGCAGGTTTGGAAATTATCCAGAATTAATAGAGACTCATTAATAACAAGATTTTCTAGAATGAATGAAACATCATCAGAAGGTTCACATAGAAATACCAATGTCTGTGGCATGTGTATATCTGTGCATATACATTTGTATGTATTTAAGCAGGGCATTTAGAAAAGTTTTACTTGATACCTTGTGGGATATATGAAGTTAAATAATGTAGTCTTGAGTAGTCTTTAACTAATTTTATATGAATATATCAATTATTATTTATTATATGTATACCTAGATTAAGTATTTATTAAGTATTTATTTATAAGTTGCTCCCCTTTTAAAACAATTTTAGCATTGGCTGAAAGGATGCTTAAATTAAAAGTTATGGTCTATGTGCTTAAAACTATGCAATGTGGCAATTTCATATACAAGATTATCCAATTAAATTTCCAAAAGTATCAGGCAGAAGCACTAATCATAATTCATATTTTACTGCTTTTTCCTATGTGCTGATTACACATTTTACTGGGTTGTATCTCTAGGCTATTATAACTCCATAGAAAAATCTGAGGCTTCTTAGTTTAAAAACAAGGCATGTATTGCCCGCATTCTATTCTCTTCCCTTGAAATCTTCCCTTTTATGTGTGGCATGAAATTGTCAAAGGCATAATGAGACAGACAGGGTTAAATTGGGTGGGATATGGGGAGACCCAAGAGAGGAAGGAGTATGCGGAGGGACAGTTAGCACTAAAGTCTTTGGAAAAGGCTATATAAATACCTACTACTGTAGAATATTCCTAAAACAACAAATAAATAAATAAATAAAATGAATGAATAAATAAACGAGTGTAAATGGAGTTACCCTCTAATGAGTGAGGATGCCTCATCCAGACACTATAGGCTATCAAATAAAAGGCCCATTTTCATGTGTACATTATCTCTTTTCAAGTTGTTGGTCAGGTGCTCCCATAGAAATTCACCCAAAATATTTACAGTGCTCTTGCTTTTGATTACCCTTCCGAACTTGATGGTAAGACCTTACTGATGAAGACATGAGTCGTAATACTGATGTGGGCTACTGAGAGAGAAAAGTTATCAGCAGTCTTACCCAGCTGTGGAACACGACAGATACACTAATAACTTGCTTTACAAGAAATGCCCTCTGGTTCACAGTGGCAGGATTTTATGGGAATAACCAATCCATAAAATGGAAATAATACCTAGTGTTATCAACTGGGCCTAAAACACAAAGCAGCCTAGATCATACTCCCTAGGAGAGAATTTCATAGTTTATGCTAAATGGACATAGAAATCAACTGCCGTCTGAATTCTTCCTTTATATTCCTATTTTAGTGCACCTCAGCCCTCATTCAGAGAAGCTTCTTCTTATAAGTGGTGATTAACACAGAGACCCATAGATGCAGAAAATAAGAGACTATGTAGAATGTTAAGCAGATTTGATCAAAACACTGTTTATGCATGTATAAAAAACATGTATAAAAAAAACTAAAGTTTTTATAAAAGGAAAAATTAGCTTATAAATTCCTTTCCCCTTTTTCAAAAATATAAAAACAGGACATGTAAAATTTCACTCATCTTTTAAGTGGTTGAAAACAGTGATCGCAGCTCTGTTTAGCATCCCATCTTATACTGTTCTAAGCCAAAACTTATAAAATTTATTCAAAAAAATGAAATAGGGATAAATATAGATTTACTGTATTTAAATAAAAATAATCATTTTGTTAATAGAAATTTTGACGAGTTAAAATATTTCTTTTCTTTTGAATTTCATACACTGTGTCTTCCCCTCTCCCCAATTTCTACCCCAGTCCAATTTCACATATCCTATGATATATATCAACATCTATAGAATCAAATTTGTGGACCCAAATGTTCTTTGATGGGAATTTATCCACTGCAGCCTGGTCAACCTACTAAGAGTCTTACACTTAACAGAAATTGTCTCTCCTTCCATAGCAATCAAGGGTTACCAACACTTCCTCAGAGACTGTTAGGTTTCTTATCCACCTCCCCACAGCTCTCCTGGGATTTTGTCTGTTTTGAGCTCAGATGGGACTTACGCATGCTGTCACCATTGCTTGGAGTTCATATGAGTAACTGCTCAGTTGTCTAGAAAACTCTGTTTCCTTGTCATCATCCACCTCAAATTTAATAAGAAAGAAAATAAGTAAATGAATGAACTCAATGCTTAGCCAAAGCAGAGTGAGGGAAGGGTATGAATGACATTTATTTAAGGAAATAAGGGAACAATAAAACCAGAATGTAGTTCCTTGAAAAGATGAGTACTACCTACAAATTTCTATTAAATACATTGAGAAAAAAGCAGGAAGCCACAACTCAGATAATTCAGAATGGAAAAGATCACAATTATAGAGAAGTTATATCATGTTATACTAAAATCAATTTTATATCAATACATGTGAAAATAAATGAAATGCAAAATGTTTCCTTTTATTTAAAAAATATTTTCTTGGTTGAATTTTAAAATTGCAATTGACAAATAAAATGCAAACATTGTGTGTATTCATGCAGACACAGCTAATATTTTGATACATGTTATATTTTATGATATTTAAATAAGTAAATATATTTGTTGCTTCAAATATTTATCATATTTTATGGTGAAAACATTCCACTCTAAGAGCTTTTTTAAGCATATAGCTCATTAATATTACCTTTTGTTACCCTATTGATCAAGATCACATCAGAAATTTATGTTCCTAACTGCATATAACTTAATACCTATTGATTCACTCACTGGTCTATTCTCACATTCTACATCAACTTTCAGATTCTTCATTAGGAGATCAGGTGGGTCTTTTGTTTCTGTGTCTGACTCATTTCCTTGAACACGATGATCTCCACTCTGTCCATATTATTGCAAATGACAGGATTTTATTGTGTTTTTTATGAATGAATAATATCGCACTGTGCATAGATTTTACAGTTTTTAAATCCTTCATGAATTGATGGTCACCTAGATTGTTCCATTTCTTGGCTGTTGTGAATAATGTTGCAATATAAATCTGGGAATGCAAATGTCTCAGAGCTAACATAATATCACAACATAACTACTGAATATATTTCCAAAAGAAAAAATATATTTTATAACAGAGGGTTTTTTCATATATGAATGAAGAATTGTTTCATTTGCTAATAAAACTATTCCAATCTTAAACCTTAGGTAGAATCAAAATTATTGAAGCAAAAGAGAAAAATGTTTCACTCTTTTTTCTTTAGTCATGTATCTGGACTAAATCTGTGTCTAATTTGTTGTCTAGTTCCTAGAGAATTCAGAGAATGATACTGAAAAATAAAAGAAACTTGTCAGCATGGCCACTAGACTTGAAAGCATGCCTTATTCATCCTTTTAAAGTTATTGTTAGAATAATAGATAATGTCCTAAATTTATGTTTGGAAAATAAACATAACAACAGCATAAATAGTCCTAGAAATAAATGTCAGTGAACCCAGATACAGAAATATACCAAATTTTAATTCATATGAACTAACAGAATGCACATGAACTCTGATTATAAGAGCAACATGAAGGACTTTGAGATAAAGCAAAGTAACAATACAAACAAAGCATCATAGAGCAATCATACTAAGATGATTTACTGGCCATAAATTTGTAACAGAAGAAGAGTCTAATTGAGCTTTCTGACTTTATGCAAATAAGAATATTTATCAGCATATGAAATTATGTAAATAAAGGATGTGCATTTTATGTAAATTCCAGTATTACTAAAGAGGTCACGAATATTTTCCAGTCATCAGATGAGACTGATAGGATAACAGAAATCACGGTAGCCTCTGAAGCATATCATGCAGGCCTAAGTTGACTGACTTACATGAAAAATTATACTGCTTCTCATCACACTCTGTTAGACTTTCAGACAGCTCATTTAGCCTTTGATTTGTTGAGTATATGAACTTCAATTTGGGCATTCAATGTAGTTCCAAAAATTTGACAGCAGCATAGGATACTTCTGTTTTCAATCTAAGAACTATGATGCATTGATCATAGTCCTCCAGTGAATGAGATTTTCTATTTTCAACACTGTTATCCTTGAATTCCTTTAGCTATGAACTGATGCACTTATTGTTCTGAGTAAGGTAATATTAATTCAGTACAGATGTTAAGCTGGACATGCAACAGAAATACAGAGATAAATATAGAAAATATCTATATCTTTAGGGAACTTTTAATCCATTATCAAAGAAGGCTTTCATTTTTAATGTATTGCAAACTTGTAGGTATACCACAAATTATTTAAAATAAATTTTATGATCAAATATAAGTCAAAAAGGAATGAATTAATGAAAACTGATGTTCCCATAAGATGTCAATTTTGCTTTCACCAAGCAAATATAGAAGCACTTACCATTGGAAAAATTATTTGTTGGTCAGTTTCATTATTCAATTACTAACAGAGTTCATAAAGAAAAATCTCATAAAAATGCCCATCAATGCATCAAGGAATATCTAGACATTTATATTTGGATCATAGAATGATATATGCTAATGATCTTAAAGCACTATATCTTTAGCTATTAGTCAGCATTGTTAGCAGACTTATCTTGAGATAAGATTGCCTCAGGTAAGAGTTCAGAATTTATAAATGGAATGTAGTGTAATCACTTCAGAGAAACACCTTAAAAATGTTATCTTTTATTAATCCCCCTCTTTAATATAAATACCAAGGATGTTGATAATATTGTTTCCATAGGAAACAGATTGTATTGAGATTATGGTTTCACATTTCAAAGTCATTTATACTTTTGAATGTGACTATCAGGTTAAATATAGTACAAATATAGATTAATACAAAGCTTTAAAACTGGGTAGTTAATTCGCTTGTTAAAAAAAAAAACTTTACAAATATCATTGCTGTTGTGGAAGAAATTGAAGGAACACATGCATTGAAAGCAATCAAGGTGAAGACCTTGTCTGTTCAAATGGATGCTACTGAGATACCAGAAGAACAGACTTTGTATTTGGTGTGTAGCCTTGGTAACAGCAGATACTGCCTATCTTAACAACAACATTTCCTTTCCTCTATAATTTCTTAAGAGAGAATTTATGCTTTTTAAAGGAGACTTGTTCCTCATTGAGTATTCCATGAATTCAGGAATGCTATAGGTTAATATCCACAGTGTGAACCCGCTGACTTCCCAGAATGCGAATGAGGTCTGCATCACCTACATAGATGACAGAACTGGGGTGTTGGAAGATTACATCTTTTTCACCATAGACTGCCTCTTTGCACCTTCTGAATACATCCTTCAGTCACATTAACTTCATCACCATAGATAGCTTTCAGTTACAGTACAAAAATGCTATTTCTTTGGGTAGCAAGAACCTGATTTAATAAAATAGTCTGGATGCATAGGACAGGAAAAATATTTACATAATTCATTTATGTATGGCACAGTGAGTTATTGCAAAGCAGCACATAATAGCTAGTATATTGTTTTAAAGATTAATAGTCAGAACTTTACCTCATGTGTTGAAAATACAATCTACATATTTTAGTAATTAAACACAAAAAGAAGCAAAATTGAAGATAAATTTCTGCTTTGGCATTATGACTATTTCCCAGGGAAGGGAACAGAAGAGCAACAGAGAGTTGAATTTGAAGTTCTAACTTTACAGTCACCTACGTCTTTCACTTCAGATATCCACGCTAGTGAATTAGGAAATTCTCTTTCTTTACAGTGAATTCATAGCTATACTATATTCATTTATTCTTAAATCAATTCACAATTTCACTAGATGCAAGTTAAATATCAAAATAGATATACCTCGCTATGTAAGTAGCAGAGAATAAATTTTAAAAGTGCACTATTGATGCCAATATTAATAAAATCAAATTTATAGGAATAAATTGACAGAATCGTATGCAAGAACTATAATGGTATTCCCAAACTATAGCACTAATGAGAGCAATATAAAGACTTTATGAGTGGAGAATGTAAAATGGTCATAGATCTGACATATCAACGTTTATTTTAGGAAAAATAATCAAAGTTTGCCTGTAGATTCTTTCAGTATTACTCAAAATCCTTATACATTTTTCAATAAGTTATTATTCTCTTTAAATATATATATATATATATATATATATATATGGAAATTTAAAGATCCAAAAATAGTCAAAAATACTTGATCAGTATAACTGGATAGGCACTATTAGATGAAGATGGCAAAATATTGTAAATGCATTTTAATAATTAAAATTACATTATCATTAAAAAAAGACAAAGAGAATAAAAGAAGTGAATAGACAACTCAGGTATAAATCCCATATATACATTTGCCTAATTATGAATTAGCAATTGGATTTCCATTTTAAGACTTTGGGGAATAATGTCTTTTTACTGAGCCAAGTGGATATTATATGAAAACAATATGAATGAGTCTCATCTTGAACTCTTCACATGTAAGAAAAATCAGTGCTGGACAAATGGTAGACAAACAGATGAAAGATGGAAACAATAAACTTTACTTAAGGTTATATAACTCTTCATGTTTTTGTACTAGGCAAAGATTTTGTAAACAGTATACGGAAGTACTAACAGTGAAAATGAAGATTGGTAAATTATATTCAGTAAAACTGTAAACTTCTTTAAAAACAGCATCAAGATGCTAAAAAATGAAGACCACAGAATCAGAGGAAGCAGTTGATATGTACTTTTAAAAATCTTTGTTCATGTGAAGTTCATATAAATAACTCAAATCAGTATCAAAGGAATTCACTAATTTTAAACGCACAAAATTTCATAGAACAATATAAAAGGTTCAGGTGACTAGAATTTTTTTTTCATTTTACTCAATAGTACTAGAAATTTTAAGTGAGTAGACTTTAAACTTTGACATTGTTTCATTTCAGTAAAATGCATCTGATACAAAAAAGATGCTGTTGGAATTCCCACACAAAGCCGCAATAATAGGAATATTTGTTCCTGAGTAACGCCAAACATTTTCTCCATTTGCTAATGACAATACTAGAAAATACGAAACAAAATCTACTAAATACATGCTACATATCAAATTCTCTGAAGTTTTAGGTCACTGTTTCATTTTATGCAATTAATAACAATTCAAGACTGATATTCTCTATATTTCTTTACTTTCAATGAAAAGCAAATTGGAACTGAATGTGTGAAATATTTTTCACCAAAATGAAACCCGAAGAGAAGTAGAGTTCAGATCCAAACCATCCATCTGTTTTGAAAACGACATTCTTAAATATTATGTAGTACTGTAATGAGGTATAAGAAGGTGTGGTCATTCTTTAAGCACCAGTTTCCCTAACCGGAAAATCATAGGGCCATTTGATGCTTTTTCTTATACCAATTTACAAAAGATGATCTGAGTTAATACATTTAGGATACATTTACGTTTTTATTTACTACAAATATTTGAAAAGAAAAATGGCAGTCAATATTTGTGTTTTTCATTGAAACCTCCGTGCGTTTATTGGTAAAGTGTTCTCCAAGTAGAAATTGATGGGAAATGTTGACGAGGCATCCAGTTTATCAGTCTATTCAAAGACTTTGTTATAGTAAGTCAATGACTGCCAACTCAAGGAAACTAAAGGGAGAAGCAGGATTCATCTAATGAGTTTGTTATTTCCTTCAACCAAGATAGCAATGCTTACCAGAAAACATCCGAAAATGCTAACCTAACCATTACGTGTGAAGGAGAAATAAATTTGTGAAAATCCATTAGTAAGATCTCTTCTTTTAGTCACACACACACACACACACACACACACACACACAAAACTTTATGGTTTAGAAAGGTCCATGGACAAATCTGAATCAACACATGATAGAGAATGTGGCATTTATCTTTCTGTGTCTGGATTTACCTCTCAGAATGATTATAAACTCCATTCACTTATTTGAAAATTTCATGATTTCATTTTTTTTATAGTTGAATAATGTTCCATTGTATATGTGTACCACTTTTTCATTATCCATTCACCTTTTGGTAGACATCTAGGCTACGGAGTTTCCTGAATCTTGTGAACAGAACAGCAATGGACATGAATGAACAAGAATCTCTGTAGAGGGGTATAGAGTTTGAGGGGAATATCCATAGGAGTGGTGTAACGGAACCATGTGGTAGAAGTACCCTTACCTTTTTGAAAACCTCTATACCAATTTCCATAGTGGCTTCACCAGTTTGTGTTCCTGCCCTCAGTGACTGAGAGTTCTCCTTTCCCAAATCCATTCCGGCATTTATTGCCATTTGCTTTGTCTATCTCTTCAATTCTGATGGAACAAGATGGAATCTCAAAGTAGGTTTAATGTGCATTTTTCTGCTCTCTAAAGTTGATAAACATTTAAAAAATATTATTCAGTTGTTTACATTTCTTCTTTTCAGCACACTGTTTAATTTTTTTGAGCATGCTGTTTAATTCAGTGCACAAATTTTTAATTGGCTTGTTGTTATCTTGTTATTTAGTTTTTTTGAGTTTTTTTTTTATATATTGTAGATACTAATCCTCTTTCAGCTGTATGGCTGACAAGTATATTTTCCCATTTTGTAGGTTGCCTCTTCACTTGACTCCTTATATCTTTTGCCAAACAGAACTTTGGAGTTTAATTATTACTATTTTTTGTTTGTTGGTTTTAATGCTTACACCATCAGGGACCTGTTCAAGAAATTCTTTCCTTTGTCTATAAATTACAGTATATTCCTATGTTTCCTTTGATCAGATTCAGAGAGTCAAGTCTTGTATTTAGCCTCTTAATCTTTGGAACTGGATTTTACTCAGGATGAGAGAGAGAGATCTAGAATCATTCTTTAACTTGTAGCTCTCCAGTTTGGCCAGAACATCTGTTGAAAATTCTGTCTTTTCTCCTATGTACATTGTTGGACTTTTTGTTTTAAAAAAAAGTTGTCTATAGGAGTGTGGGCTTTTAGCTCAGTCTTCACATCAATCCCCTTAATCAATAGCTCTACTTTTAGGCCAGTGCCATGCTGCTTTTATTTCTAAAGTTCTGTAGTGTAATTTGAAATCAGGAATGCTGATACCTGAAGCAGTATTTCTATTGTTCAGGAATGTTTGACTATGCTGGGTCTAATTTTTCCATTGAATTATGAGACTATTTTCCTGTTCTATGAGGAATTGCAATGGACTCTGCATTGTGATTACATTGACACTGTTGATTGTTTTAGGTAGGATGGCCATAATGATAATATAAATACTACCAATCCATGAGCATAGAAGGTGTTTTCATATTCTGGTGTCTTCCTCAGTTTCTTGATTCTGAGTCTTAATTTTTCATTCTACCAATTCTTCATTTTTCTCAGTTTTATCTTAAGATATAATTTTGAGACTATTGTGAAAAGGATTGCTTGCTTATTTTAGTGCTCTGTTTTTGTGGGAATATATGATGGTTATTGATTTCCAGGTCTTAATTTTGTATGCTGGTACCTTGTTAAATGTGTATATCAGCTCTAGTAATTTTCTAGTGGAGTGTTTAGGGTCTTTTATGTGTAAAAACATATCACCTCCAGATAAGGATATGCTTCCTTCTTTCTTTCGTATCTGAATCCTCTTTATTTCATTCTCTTGCCATACTGCTCTAGCTAAGACTTCAAGCACTATATTGAACAGAAACAGAGAAAGAAGACATCCTTGACTTGTTCCTGATTTTTTTAATGAGTTTTTCTTTCCAGTTATCATGATGTTGTCTGTGGACTTGTACATAATCTTTATTATGCTGATCTATGTCCCTTGAATCTCTAGATTCTCAGGACTTTTCTCATAAAGGGATGTTGAATTTTGTCAAAGCCTTTTTCTACAGCTACTGAGGGGATGATGTTTTCTGTCCTTCAGTCTATGTGGTGGATTTATTGCTTTATGTATGCTAAACCATTTCTGCATCTCTGGGATGAAACTGACTTAACATTAGTAGATGATCTTTTGAATGTGTTATTTAATCTTGCTTGCAAGTATATTATTGAGAACGTTTGTGCCTATGTCCATCAGGGAGATTGGCCTACAATTTTTGGTGGGGAGGGGAATTTCTGCTTTCATACTCATGGTAAAACTGGCTTTGTAAAAATAATCTGGAAATGCTCCCGTTCTATTTTATGGAATAAGGAAGTAGTATCAGTGTTAGTATAAGGACCACTGAAAGTCTAGATAATTTTGTGCTGAATCCATCTGGTCCTGGACGTTTCTTTAGTTAATTTTAACTATTATTATTGCTTCTATCTTATTGGTTTTTATGGATCTCTTTAAATTATTTACTCTATCTTGATTTAACTTTAATAGGTCACATGCATGTTTAACCTCTTGGGTGTGTTTATCCTTCTACTAAAAGATATATATTACTTTTAATATCCTTTGTAGAACTGGCATAGAGGTAATGAATTCCTTTAATCTGATTTTTATCATTGAAAACTTTTATTTTTCCTTCTATTTATTGGATTATTTTGCTAGGTATAACAATCTTGGTTGGCAATTGTGACCTTTCAGAATTCATCTTTCCAGACACTTCCGGCTTTACAATATCTATGGAATAATCCATTAGTCCTTACTCTGATGGGCTTGGGTTTATAAGTGACTTGACATTTCTCTTTACAGCTTTAAATATTATTTCTTTATTTTGTATTTTTAAAGTTTTAATTGTAATATGGCATGGGGTGTTTCTTTCCGTCCTGTCTTTTAGATGTTCTGTAAGTCTGTTGTACCGGATGGGCATTTCTTTCTCTAGGTGTTGAATTTTTTCTTCTGATTTTATTGAATACACTCTCTGTGCCTGTAGTATGGTATTCTTATCTCTTTACACCCATCATCCAAAGTGTATTTTCAAAGTGTCCCAGACCTCGGTTATGTTCCATTCTTATATATTTTAAAAATGCATTATTGACCTTACTGAGTGATCTAATTCCTTTACATTGTTTTCCAGCACAAGTCCTCTCTTTTCTTTTGATCCATTCTATTGATGTGGCTTTCCACTGAGGTTTTTGTTTGACTTACTTAGTTTTTCATTTTAGACATCATTTCACTTGGATTTTCTTTAGCAATTTTCACTCTTTGCTGGATTCTATTTTCATGTTTGGGTTTAACTTCCTTATTTCATTCATCTCTTTGTTTTTGTTCTTGGAGTAAATTTAGGAGTTCTTTAAGTTGTTTGAACATACTTATAATTTTTCTTTTGGATTATTTGTCGGCAAGTTCTTCCAGGTCGTTTTCTTTGGGCATCATTGCTTTGAGATTAATAATTTGTTGAGAGGATATGTTGTATTGGTTTTTATATGTTTATGTTTCTATACTGGAACTTAAGCATTTGGATTAGTTTTTTGGCTAGTTGCCCCCCCCTTGTTTCTTTTTTATTAAATTCACCTTTCTTATTTCATTGTATGTGTTTACAATGTTCAGGAGAGGACAAAGTCAGTAAGGGGAAGATGCCCAATTTCCTCTGAGGGCCTGATGCAGGAAATGCTAGAGTGGTATAGACAGATATATGAAATTGTAACAAGGTTCAGGATGCCATGGGCTAGCCTTCTGGTAAATAAAGACTCCTGAGCAGCAATCAGTGATAAGCAGCAAAGTCAGAATTTCTTACCTTGTACAGGAGTTTCAGTGTGACATAGCTGAATCTAAGCAACAGGAAACTGGGGTCCCTTACTTGTTTCAGGATGTATTGTGGCCTGGGCTCCTGGTTCAGAAAGGGCGAAGGTATCTTCTTTTTTCTTTTAATATTACAGTAAGCAGTTCCAAATTAAACACTCATTGCATTTTCATGAACCATTTAAGCAATTTTCTAACTTGCCAACCACCATACAGTGTATCTCTCTATTCAGTTCATGCTGAATGATGCTCATTAAAGTTACAGTTCTGACACGTTCATGTACAATTGCAGATATTTAGACTTGTAGTCTATCTTCTTGGTTTTAATCACAGAGGTCACTGGAGTAATATTATTTTTCACTGTCCTCTTTCTGCCTTCAAAACCTCTTTTTTCTTATATACCCAAGAAATCTATTCTTTTCTTCCCAGAAATAATAAAAATAATCTTCATGAGGCTGTTCAGCTTACAATTTGCCACTATTCAACATACATAAAAGGCATTCCTATTTCGAAGGAAATCAAGCACCTTGATGATCATTCTCCTTTGAAACTGTGTCTTCAAATTTCTCTTTCTGTGTTTCCACTTCCCTGTCAATATTTCATATTTATTTTGGGATAACAGTTTGAGAGAGTTTAGTCCATCATTGTGGGAAGGCAGAAGGGAGTACATGGCAGCTCCTGGCCCTTTGTGCATGTATCTGGGACTCCCCACATCTCAACGGACCAGGAACCACAGAGAGCTCAGACCAGAAATAGGTCTAGGCTATAATCTTCAAACCTACCCCTGAGTGATCTGCTTCCTGTTCTTCTAGGTACCACTTCCTAAAGGGCCTACAATCTCCTGAAACAGTGCCAGCGTCCTGGTAACAATTCTTCAAATACATGAGAGTGTCGGGGGGCATTTCACATGAAGACTGTGGCAGCCCATCAGTCTGCCTTCATCCTTCTACTCTATCTCTGCCTTGACTGTACTCACTCCACAACCTGCTGCTCCTTTCCTTTAGTGTTTCATTACTTAAGCTAGACACTTTTCCACAGTGGTAGCTTCTTTTTATCTTCAATCTCAATTTAGATTTTTTTTCAGGAAGACTTAAATAAATTTGCTGACATGAGTGGTGTATTTTAAATCAGTAATCCAATGGTTCATTTCATTGCTCACTACACAGACATCTATCTAGCATCTCTCTCTGTTAATCACATTAATAATACCTTCACCCTTACTTTATCTTTAGATATTTGGAGTATGCGCTTCCCAAAGGCTCAGGTGACAGGTCACACAGTTTCACTCATATGAAGTCTAATATAAGTGCATGTCAAATACATTAAAGTATATATTATGATATATGGGGCCTTTACTGTCCATCAGGATAATTCGTTCTGCCTTGATGTTAAATAATCAGACTGAGAAAATCATGATGAATTTTATCTTGGGCTGAAAAGAGCCTCATCTTGGATTTTTAAATTAACGAACAACTTGGGGTTGGAGAATGGCTCAGAAGTTAGGAGCACTGATTGCTCTTGCAGAGGACCCAGGTTGAATTGCCAACATTCACACGGCAGCTAACAACTGTCCATAACCCTAATTCCAGGGAATCCGACTCCATCTTCTGATCTCTGTGGGCATTGCATGACATGAGTGCACTTACAAACATGCAGGCAATACACTCATACACATAAAATAAAATTAAAAATATTTAAACCAATGAGAGACTTGATATGCACATACACTGAGATGACTAGACTGGGTAAGAGGTTTAGGATGCTTATCTAGGAAGCTTGTTGGATATGTGAGATACTTTATTATGTCAAATAAACCCAGTATTTTTCAAAATGTCATGCTGATATTCTTTGCTTCCAAATCCAAACTTCAACTGCATGAATAATGAACATAATAAATACTGTATTACATAAATACTAGTCAATATCTTTAAAAGGATACTGTTTGTGGCGTTTAACCACATTTGTGTTTTCCTGATAAGTATGAATCAAGGAAAGAGGGCACAATAATTGTTGATGTATTGTACCAAATATTCATCAATTTTAGCATTAGGAGAAAGACAAAGATTTATGCATGTAAGAGGAGGAATAGGAAACTTTTACAGGCTGCTCAGCAATAACGTGAAAATATCTGTGCTTGCAGATATGAAAAAAATGAAATAGAATTGATTTCCATAAGTTACAAGCATTCTTTAGAAACTTAAAGAGACTCAGTATTATAGGAAGTTATTGAAGAACAGCAATAGCTAAACTGAGATGACTGAACACCAATTATTAATGGGACTACAGTTAGTTCTAACAGCACAATTTCAGAAGAAAGTCTAGAGGAGTGAAGAGTAATGTAAAACAGAGAGAAAAAGACATTTGGGAACAAATGCTATAACCCCAAACATGCTAGGGAGACTTCAGTGGCATCAAATGAGAACAGTGTCGCACCTCTCTGAGTGAATGATGGCGAGATTATACAAAATCCTTACTTGGAGAACAAATGATACTTCCCTGGAAATTATGATTCAAGTGGCTCATTCAGTCATTTGGAAGGTAGTTATAAAGATGTGTTTGTGAGTTAGACAATGCTTTACACGTTCAAGAAAAATCAATGACTAAAACACAGATTCTGACATTTTGGAGTTTATAATACAGTGGGGATAATCGACACTATGTGGTATGTTGGAGGGTGATAACTGTTAGAACAGAACAGAGTGAGGGTCAGGGCCATCCAGAGGCTCATGTTGTATTAACCATAATAGTCAGAGTAGGTTCATTGGGAAAATAGGTTTCAGATAAAAAACTGAAAGAAATGAGACAGTCATCCATGTCCTTGTTACACTGACAAAACACATTACTAGACCCTCCTTAGAAAGTTTGGGTGTAAATGTGATGTAAAGATCTGTTGTCCAGGAATTGAGAAGCCTGGATTCTAGACTTTTTATATATAAGTGTCTTGAGTTGCTCTTGCCTCATGCCTTTGCACTCTAGTATTCATCACATGGAATACTACATTCCTTTTACCTCCTACCCTGTAGGGATTCTTTTCGTGGTGACAGTCTACTAGACTTTACTTGTTTATTTCTGATTTGAGTGCCATTACGAGGTCAGGCATTTCATGGACAAACTGTCCATTGAGGATTGCATAATTTTCTTATCATTCATCTGATGATACAGTTTAATGGGAGGGAGTCAACAGAGGCAAAGTGCCAAGCTCATCATGTCAAATATCGTGACATCATCTCACTTTTTTTCTCACATCATATCATCACTGCAGCTATCAAGGGACTATAACTTATAAACTACTTTATAGGACATTGTGCAGGATGGTTTCAAAGTTGGAATGTTCTAGTCCCTACCTCTCAAGCAGCATAGTTATGGTTATATGCTATTATTCCTAACTATGAATTATAAACTTGTTCCTATTCTTGATGCTGAGAGATAACATTGGTTTTTCATTTTCATTTACTTGAGAATTTCTTAGAGAGAAATGGACTAA
Organism: Eospalax fontanierii; assembly: GCA_035773235.1. Taxonomy (NCBI): domain Eukaryota; kingdom Metazoa; phylum Chordata; class Mammalia; order Rodentia; family Spalacidae; genus Eospalax; species Eospalax fontanierii. The sequence goes on from CM069529.1 coordinate 24,380,200, forward strand.
AATATAAGCTCCAGTCCACTGGAGTCCAGCTCCTAGGCCAGGAAAACTACATCCATTGCATGTGCATTATACAAAGCTATTTTTGCTCCATGCTATCAAAATGCATAGTTCCACAAAACAACAAGATCTTTTTGGAAAGAAAGTAATTTTTGAACTCCTTTCCCTGAGGTGAATTTTGATGGTGGGACAAGAATTCTACTTGTTCTTACTTGTAGCTCTATATTAGTCTTTGGTCATATCTCCCTTCAATTCTACTTTAACCTCAAAGGGGTAAAATAAACATCTCTTTCAACTTGTAACACACCAATGTATTTGTTGCTTTGGAATTTAATTGTTTTACTGTTCAGCATTTCCTATTTGGGGAAAGGAAATGCATTTCTCAGTGACAAGAGCATATTTCTACTAAAGAGAAAAGTTGGTTATAAGGCCTTAGGTTATATTTCAGAAAATGAAAAGCAAGCCAATCAAATAGAATAGACAGGCCTCTCTGGCTAGCCACAGCTTTCAAAACTTTCTAATTTTGCTTTCAGGACTCCCACAGAGTAAATTGAATTGCTCAGTGTGAAACATAGCCCTGTATAGTCACTCATTTATACTTTTGTGTATCTTTCAAAAGTTGCCAGAGCCAGATCAAGCCCACATAGAGCCATGTCAACATTGCTGACAAAAACAGTTGGATGGTACATGGACATTTTTTTTAAAAAATGGAACAGATTTTAGTTAAAAGCATTCCTGGGGGTGATTTTGATGTGTAACAGGGCACCAAATGGCTACTGGAGCTGCCCTGTGCTGTAGGTCACCTCTCCTTCTGGGCAGAGTTCTGGTCCTGCCCAAAAGAAAAACACATTTGTCATTGGATTGTCCTCCATGGCCTCTGGTGTTCAGGGGACTCTTATGCCCTATACTCTCCCAACCAATCTCAAACTTTGATTGTGTGGGATGAAAGCCCTGAGGAGATACATAACTGACATAGCTAAAACGTAAAACATACCCTATGTCTTAAAAGAGATACATTTCTACTTTTGGAATATTAGAGATATCTTAGTCTATTTTCTTTTGCTCTAGCTAAATAACATAAACTTGGTGATTTACAAAAGATAAAGGTTTACTCAGCACATAGTCTACAAGCTGGAAGGTCCAAGAGGAAGACTCCATATCTTTTGAAGAACTGGTTACTTGTGGGGACTCTGAAGAATCTCAAAGGCAGGCAGATCATTGCATAGTGAGACAGAGCAAGTATGTAGGCTTGTGAATCTCTAATCCATTAAAAATATTGATACAGTCATAAAGCTCATCATCATGATCTTATCTAGTTTTAATTATCTTCCACAGTCACCACCTTCAAATACCACTAATATGTGACAATGGGCATGAAATGTCAATGTGAGTCTTGAAAGGGACTATGCATAGCTCACCAGAAAACATTTCTCTTCTGTGCTAGAGACTCTGCCTTCCTTCTCCTTTCCTATTAAAAAGTATGGCTCGAGTAGCTACAAACCCTTTTATTGCCAGAGTAGTCTGATATTTAGTTGTTCCTTTTATAACTGTTTTAAACTTTTAGTACTAATTTTAACCATCGTTTTCCCCAATCTCCCAAATTCAATCAACCTTATCTTAATCGTAAACTTCATGGCATGCTATCTACAAAATTAGCAATTAAGTAAGAACTAATTTAGGAATAAAATTTTTTTTCATCCACATTCCTTTTTAAATAGTAAATGAAGCACCACCTTACATATCTTAGGTTTATAATTTGCATTCACATGATTTCCATTCCTCATTTACTGAAGCCCTCTGAATCCTTGACATTAAAAAAAAAAATCCTACGAAGAATTTTTTTCATATGGTTAGATGGTACTGAATATATTTTGGCTCATTTTATGATAATATTTAAAATGAATTTTTACAGCTATAAAATTTACATATTTTACATTTCAACATCTTGTAAATAATATCTATATAAAATTGAATAGTCAAATGAATTATTCATATCAATAAATACTGTAAATATGTGACAAAGCAACAAAATTTCTATTGTAATACATTTAAAATTTATTTCTAACTGAAAATTTTATATTGATCCTTGTTCTTTTTGAGTTCATATTTTTGAGTTCATTGTACATTAAGAGAACATCAAGGTGACTTCATATGGATTTTGGAGTAGTTTCCAGAAAAAGCAGATGAAATAATTTATCAGCAAATGTCTATGATGTATGCAGATTAAAACATGATACAAATAATACATAGATATTTCCTATAAAGAATCAATACTCTTCTCCATCTATCTGGCCCCGTTCTCTAGTCCAACTCCATACTCAGAAACACTCTCCTTGTACCTCTTTTTTAATACATTTAGTAACTCCAGTTCTCTAATTCTGTCAATAACCAGGTGTCCCTGGTCTAATGATCTGTTCTGGGAAACAAGAACCATCATGTTCTCTCTGTATCCCACCTATACACACACAGACACACACACACATCACACCATACAATGCTATAATTTTAAGGTACTGATAAAGCCCACTCAATGGGAGGGAACCTGTGTGGCACTGTAAACATAGCCAAATACACATAGCTGGAGAGATCACAGAATCTAGAGAAAATCCTGTGTCTACCATATCCCTAGACAAATGGATCCTCATAGCAACAGACAGGTATGACATTACTCTTTGAAGGAGCTTAATTTTGTAACAGGTGGAGACTATTATATAGTTCTAAAACTGGGCATACACAGAGAGTAAGAATCATAAGTGTCTGTGAGATGCTCAACCTTAAATGACACATCTACAATAGAACCTTTACATCTATGGCTCATGGAAAAGGACATAGAGAGAAAACTAATGCATCTCTCAACTCTCACCAGTGAAGCTTCCTCTTGCAATAGAGAGTGTTGAACCAAGAAGGTCACAGATGGCTAAAAGTATAGAGAATAAGAGAACATAGAGTGTGTCCCCAGATAGGACCCAGGGCTCAGAGACCATTGAGGAAGAGGGGGTGGAAAGATTGTTAGAACCAGGGGTCATGCATAATCATATGGAAACAAAATACTTCAGGCTCCTGGGACTTTGATTTTATGAAATTACAGCAATGGTGACAGCATGCAAAAGACCCATACAAACTCAATCAGACAAAAATCAGCATAGAGCTAGGAAAATAAACAGGAGACCCCTAACTTAGCTGAGGATCTATTGGCAGCTGATCACTACTGGGTGAGAGAGAATTGATCTTTTTTAAGGGAGTGATGCAGGATAGACTGAACAGGCTCCAATGTATGAATTCACAGTGGAGAGCACAAATGTGAATCAATAGGTCTTAACATATATGACAGAACAAATGAAGTTCTGTGGAAGGACTATAGGGAGAAGCAGATAGGGGAGGAGTCTAAATATGATTAAGATGTATGAAATGTGCAGAAAGTATATTAAAATATATATTATAAAAAGAACATTATTATTAAAAAAATATGGTGTATGTAAAATACCAGAAGCTTCCTCTAATGGTGCTCTGTAAGGTTATTATCTATAAATACATCTAAGGCAAGCTTAAAGACCTTTATTGTTTTTAGCTTTACCATTTCACAAAACTTTACAGTTTCATGTCCATCCTTTAAACTATGCCTCCTTTTAGACCTTTACATTTTTTCACATGCTTCTTTCAATTTCCTGGCACTTTCCTGACTTGGTTCCTACATCAGGAAGTATCCACTCACTTCCAATGTCTTCTCAGCTTGTTGTTTCAGGGGCCCTAATTCAGTTACTCTGGTATCACACTCCTAGCTGGCCTTTCTCTTGATTACTCTACTTTCTGTCCTTTGAATTCTTTATTTAAAAAAAAATATATATATATATATATATATATACATACATACATTTTGCAGAAACTACAGATGAAATAAGTTTCAAAATTATTTCATATCTGAAAGCTTTGCTTGGCAAAATTATCTTGGAACTACTGAAAGGATAATCTAAATGATGGTAAGATAGGACTGTCTTCTGACAGACACCATCTGCCTGAGCTTAGCTGTGCTTGCCTGCCTAAAATATAAAATCTATGGTGACTCTCTTGCATAGGTGGGGCAAGATGAGTCACATGACCCTCACCAGAGTATCCAGCCACACCTCCCTATTCTTGAAGAGCAATTCAGTTCTAGTTGCTAGAAGATACAGGCTGGAAGACTAAAGGAGCCTCTTTGGTCATTTTATGCAACTATAGGGAATCCATTATCCACACTTGGATGAAAGTTTTCCACTGCATCTTTGCTAGGGGAGAACTTAGACTTCTGTAAGTAAATCCCCATCCATTGCTTTGTAAATAAGTCCCCAAAGCTCACTTGTTTCCCCAAGTAAAAAATAAATTATATAAAAATAACATATATGTATATATATATATGTATATATATATATATATACATTCAAAGTGATGAAACAGATCATGTAAATGCCTTCCTTCTCCTCTTTAGTGCCCGAGTTTGAACTAGCTTTCCTCACATTAGTTTTATTCCTTGAATTGAGGTCTTTATTGACAAATAATGCTAATACGATGTTATCTATCAATTGCACAAGACCAATGGATGAAGCAATTTTAACTTCCATAGCAGTACAACAGTAATAATAGTTACCCTAAAAAGCCTTGCACTAATTCTTTATCTACACACAAACAAAATCCCTTCTTAACCTGATTGCATAAACTAACGATTTCTACTGAACACAACTTTCTTCTCAAGTAACAATATTAGGAGTCGGGCTCCAGGATGAATTTGTCCAAGCACCTAGTTTCTTATATTTTTTAGTTCTATTTATTGATTTATTTGTTTTTGATTTATTGATTAATTATTGTTTGACTGATTGTGTTGTCTGTTCTCATGTGGCTACCCCTACCACAAGAAGGACCAGTATGGATTTTGTTGTCATAATTTCCACCCAGTTTATCCCTTCTACTAAACTCATCTCCACTTTCCCTCTTCCTAAACTCTAATATCTGGAATACTTTAAGGAAATCAGTTAAGTTCATTGCTAAGAGTTGTTGATATTCACAATGGAAATGTAGGCTTATAGTTTGAGTAAGTATAAAGCTATAAATTAGGGGGCTAGAAAGATGACTCAGTGCTTAGGAGCATTGACTGTTCTTGTAGACGACCCAGGTTAGATTCTCAGCACATATATGGAGGTTAACAACATTCTGTAACTCCAGTTCCAGAGGTATCTGATGCCCTCTTCTGACTTCTCTGGGCTTTACATGACATGTGTGCACTTACACACATATAGACAGCATACTCATACCCTTAAAATAAAAGTAATACATAAAATATTTTTAAAAGGTATAAATCAGGACATGGAATAGAAGCTGTTAAGTTTTCCTCTGATAAATGTGCTAAAAGAATGGCTCAGAATTTTCCCTCTTAATAATTGACTAAACATTTTGAATTTTTCGTGCTCAGTTTGTGCTTAGATACTATTTCTACAAATTAGAATAAAAATGACTAAAAGAAACAAATACCTGTGATTTTCTTTTCAAACTCTTTTAGAATGGAGGCAGCAATTAGTATTGCAAGATTAATCTAAGAAGATGTGTTGATGACACTGCTGCCTTCTCAGAGCTACTCGCCACCAATACCACACACATATCAGGAGAGCATCGCTGTTAAGATTAAGGAAATGGTTATTTTATGTAAGAAAACTGAGCAGAGGTATTCTTTTCTGTGGGTGTTCACTACATTCATCACTAATGCTAATTAAAAATACTTAGTTAATGTGCCCATTTATGCCTACACAAACTTTAATACTAATATTAAAACCTATTAAGCATTCTTAATAAGTATTTGAACCACAATTAAGAATAGCAGTTTTCAACCTAATTACTTGTTAATTGAATCTCTCTTGGCACACAGATACATACATACAATTATATGCACACCGACTAAAATTGTTCTATGTTATTCATATTAACCATTTGAAGAATCATGTACCTAAGACAAATAAAGTATCTATACTTGTAGAGTATAAGCTCCCTAAAAATAGTTTAATTAAATTCCATATTTGTGCACACAAATATCTTAGCCTCTCCAGCTCAGATGCATTGTGAGTGAGGATTATGAAATATTTTGATAGACCTTCAGTGATCGTACATATATGTAACACACCCTCACAAGCTGTAATTACTTTGAACATTAAATACTAAAGTTTACTTTTCTGACTGACTTATCAAAGGAGATTAGAAACGCTGTTTCACTTTTATGTTATTTAAATTTGCAGGACTTAAACTATTAAAATTAAAAATTATACTCGTTAATTTTCCCAAATTAAAATGTACTAAATAAACCATTCAAGGGATCCTTTTAGGAAAATTTGAATTTCAATTGCTGGTATTGATAAGTACTCATACCTTAATAGATTACTGAGCTAAATGCTTGTCCAAAGTATTTCAGTTAACTTGCCACAGGGTATTTTTCATGATAAGCTTCACTTTTGAAGATGTCATGTTGACATTACTGACAAGGATCTTCGCTGTGTTGTTTTGTTGTCAGTAGAAATTACATGTGGGTTGCTCACAATAGAAGGAAAGACCGACCTTCTGTGAGGGTCACAGCTGTGACTGTGACCTTGCTACCATCACCAAGCACACACATTCACATTTGGTTTAGAAAAAAGAAAATTGTCTGGGATACATTCATCCATACCTAGTTCTTAACTGCACAAAACACGTATTCTCTCTGAATGCAGTTTGCTGCGGTTTCTTCAGTGGGTGTTGATTCATAATCACTTGACAGTAATTATTGTTTTGAATCCTTCTTCTACAGAAAAAAAGAATTACAAAAAACAGATCCACCTGCCTCTGTTTCCCCAGTCCTGGCATTAAAAGAGCGCACCACAACACCTGACCTCTCTTTTAAAATTATTTTTTAAATATTTTATTATTATTATTTATTTTATGTGTATGAGTATATGGTTTGCATGTATGTAAGGTAACACGTGTCTTTTATTGTTTGTGGCAATCAGAAGAGAGTGTCGGACTCCCTGGAACTGTGTTTACCGATGGTTCTTAGCCACCACGTGGGTGGTGGGAACCAAACCAAGGTCCTCGTGAACCATCTCTCCAGCCCCTCTTTTATAATCCTTAAAAAAGCCGTGTGTGTGTGTGTGTGTGTGTGTGTGTGTGTGTGTGTTTGTGTGTGTGTGTGTGTGTTCATGAGTTTTCTCACATGTGTTTGGGTGCCTACAAAGGTCAGAAGAGTTCATCTGATTCCGTGGAGCTGGAATTACAGGTTGTTCTTAGCCACCAGATCTATGTCTGTTCTAGGAATGAAACTTGAGTCTTCTGAAAGAGCCACAAACACACACTTAACTGCTGAGCCATGTCTCCAGCCTCATAGATATCATTTTCTTATCAGTGCCTTAGTTTTCAACTATTTGTGCTTTATGGATTAAATCGTTACTGTTAGCCCGTGAATTTGTTTGCTTGTAAGACCAATTTATTTATTTAAGAGGTTAGGCTAAAAGTTTGGGGCATAGATCAAAGTTTTTATTTTTGATTTTCATTACATTTAGGTGAACTTCATACATTATATTTTATCATACTTAGACCCTTCCCTTGTCTGTAGCACATTTATAATAATGCCCCCTCCTTTATTTCATGTACTCTGTTATATATATTTAGGCTTACTAAGATTTATGACTCAAATGTACTTTGGTGTGAGTCCATTCATTGGAGCCTGATTAACCTATCCAGCATCACACCCTTAAAGAAAATCAACTCTCCCTTCCCCAGCAGCCATTGGTTGCAAATAGTTCCGCATTTAAGTTTAGGACTTCTTATGTCTATACTTCTGTGCTTGGATTTCATCTTCCTTAAGCTAATGTGAGTCTTTGCCTGATGGTTCCACTGTTGTAAGTTCATGTGAGATCATATGCCCTGCTGTCTGGAAAATTGTTCCCTTGTGGTCATCATCAACCTCTGACTCTTACAGTATTTGAGCTCCCACTTCTGCAGTAGTCCCTGTGTCTTGTGTGGCAGAGGTTTGATAAAGGAGTCCTACTCAGAGATAAGCATTCTGCAGTTTCTTATTCTCTGCATATTGGATAGTTGTTAGTCTCTCTGTTAATCAGCATCTGAAGCATGAAGAAGCTTCTATACAGGGAAGATGACTGATCTGATATGGTGAATCCCTAATACAGGACTATTATTGCATTAATCATGTATTAGAGAAACAGCCACCTTGGAATATTGTGTCCATAGCTGTGAGCAAATCAGCTAATAGCCTGTACTAACTTTGTGAGTGAATGGAGCTACAGAAAATTTGTATAATCCTCACTCCTTCTCCTCACACTCATAACCTTCTCCACTAATTCCATCTGATAAAGAGCTAATATCAGATCGGCCAGTTCATGTTTCACTCAGACTAAAGAAATATAATGCAAGAGTCTGAGCATTCAAGGTGGAGTTGGAAACTTTAATGTCCCATAGTTTGTGGTGTTTTTTTTTCTAATTTATCAATAGAATTGGTTGATAATGATGGAATTTGGGGATTTTATTACGAATTGTAAATAAATGACATGTAAGAAGTTTTGGCATTTGTTCAAAGAATAAAGGTTGTATCTCAGTTGTGGAAAGTTGAACATCTGGGTCCCACTTGTCAGCCATTGACAGTGTGCTAGCTGTATGACAGGGAAGAAACCTAATTAAGGCTCTCATAAAGATGTAAGTGGCTTAGACTTTTTCTTGGTGGAGAAGAAGACTTCAAACAGAAAGATTCAGATCTCTCTTCAAATGAAATTAATTCACTATAGAACACAGAGAAATTCAAACCTGATTAGATTGAGAAGAGTGGAAATGAAAGAACATTAGAAAATCTGTAGTTTAAATAGCCTCACAGAAAGCTAGTTTGCAAGATAGAATTGGAAATAAGAAAGACAGAAATGATTATTCTAGATTAAGAACAAATATAATGTATGAAAATCATTATTTATTCCAAAGATGGAGTTTGTATACCAATAGGATCCATTGTATTGTCAACAGAAATATAACAATAAAGCCTAGCATGCTAGTACACATTGTTAATACAAGTATCTGGGAGGTGGAGGCAGGTGGATCTCTATGAGTTCAAGGCCAACCAGAACTACATAGTGAGTTCTGGGTAAGTTGGGGCTACAGGGTGATCCTGCCTCAAAAACACAAACACAGAAACATCACAAAAATACAGCCATAAACTGAGCATTACTGGATTTCATGACTGAGTCTTGGTAGCATAGAAGGCAGCTCATGAAAGCCAGTCATCCCAGCGTGACTGAGGTCAAACCAAAGATTACTGTGCCCTGAAGAACAGTAAACTGTGAATATGAAAACCAACATAAATTTTTTTCTATACATGCATACTCATGAAAAATAGTTTATTTATAAAGTAGAGACAGTACAAAATTAACAAAAATAACTAATGGTAAGATTAAAATAGCTATAAAACTAACAATATGCTACAATAAAGTTATGTGAATGTGGTCTTGCAGAATGTTATTATGCTATCAATATCTACAACTGAGCACAAAATTATTTTTTGTTACTTTTTAACAGGAAATTTCATCTTTTTTCTTAAAGAACTCTGGGTGAATGGAGCTACAGAAAATCTGTATAATCCTCACTCCTTCTCTTCACACTCACACCATCTCCATCTGATACCACAGTTGATGAATATCAGTTATTAAAAGATTATTGCCACCCAAAGACCACAGATTACTTTAGGATTGAATCTTGGTTTGCAAATTTTAATTATTCCCTTTTTATTTTTTTACATTAGTTGTACAAAACAATGGCTTCATTATGCCATTATAATTCATGTATAGAGCATACGATAATCATATTTACAGTTCCTACTGATCATAGTTAGTACCCCTTTCCTCCTTTTGGTCTCCTTCCTATTCTCTAATATTTCTCTTAACTTCATGATTTTTTTTTCCTTTACATTCTACACATGAGAGAAAACACAGAACATTGATTTTTTGTATCTCTTTGCTTGGCAGTATGAGTTCCAAATCTATTCATTTTCTTTGTAGCAAAATAATACCGTTCTTAATATCTGTAGTGGTTGTCATTAATGATCAGTATGACAGAAACTAGACTCACATAGGAGACAAGCCTCTGGGCATATCTGTGAGGGGTTATGTTGATTAGATTAACTGATGTAGAATGATGCATCTCAGTTGTAGGCAAGACCATTCTGTGGTCTTGGAGCTTGGAGTACATAAAATGGAAAAGCAAGCTGATTAGTAACATTCATTCACTGATTGCTGCTTCCTTACTGTGGATGAAATCTGAGCAATTGATCCAACATCTTGCCAGCTTGACTGCCCTTCCATTGATTCTGTAAGAGTATTTTATCAGAGCAACAGGAAGTGTAACTGAAGCAATGGCTAAACAACAACCTAGTATATATATATATATATATATATATATATATATATATATGCCACATTTTTATACATTGATGTTAATGGTCATGTAGTTTGCTTTTATATTTAGCTAGCGAGCATATTTAGCTAGCGAGGATGTATAAAGTGCTAATATCATTGAGTCTGTTGTGAAGCAACATAAATGCTACTTGATATGGTACTTTGAATGATGGTCTACCATAAGCTCCAAGTATTTGGTCACTTGGTCCCCAGTAGTGACACTATTTGGTGAGGATCATAGGACTCTTAGGCCATGCTGGAGGAATCACATCACTGAGTGTGGACTTTGAGAATTCAGTCATGCGATCTTCTGGTCTACCTTTCTCTGCTTCCTATGCCTATTTGAAGATGTGATCATGTGGGCTCTGGACTTTCTGCTCCCATCACCTCTGCTATCATGGTACCTTACCATTATAGACTCCTACCCTCTGAAACTGTAAGTCAATCAAACTCTTCTGCCTATAAGTTATCTTGGTCATGGTGTTTTAACATAGCAACATAAAAGTAACAAACACACTTGAAAAGGCTCACTCCAATGCTGTGACAGTCAATCTGATAAACACGATGGCTACCAGCAGCTAACAGGTACGGAGTGAGTGTGCTGGAAAGGGAATGATATATGCTCCAGATGGGGATTAAGGAGAATTGCAAGAGATGTGGTAATGTTGCAAAAGATGGTGCAGAAGGCAAAATTTTGAATTATTATTTCCAGAAATTTCCATTTAATATGCTCCGACCTTGACTCACCAAATATAACAGAAAGTTGAATTAAAGAGAAGGGTAGATTAAATATGATATGTAAATATATGATTTATATCATATACTTGTGATTATAGTTTTCTTACTATATATTTTACCATATTAAAACATATCCTATATGCTATATATCTTAGATTATAAAATGCATTTTATGAATTATGTACTCATTTCTCTCTATATACACTTACATGTGTTTTTATTATATATATTTTTGTCTATTATTTACTATATTTTGTGTATTTCATACATCTTAATATTAATAATCTTTATATCACCTTCCTCATTGGTTAACTCCCATAACCCCCCACTGGAATTCATACACTCTTCATTTCTGTTGAGGCCTATTGTGTTGCTAGTATCCCCAGACATCCCTCATTGCAAGTTAATCCACTGGGGTTTAGTCAGCCTATCTAGAGTCCCTGTCTTTAAGAAGATCAACTCTTCCTCACTCAGCAATAATCAGCTGCCAATTGTTCTTTGACTAAGATTGGGACCTGCTGTCCAATTCCACAGTTCTGTGCTTGGTTTTTGTCTGCTTGAAACTGCATGGGTATTGTGCATGCAACTCAATTGCTGAGGGTTATATTATGACATTTAATAATTGCATTAAAAGTAAGTGTTAGGAAGGAGGTTCCATGGGAAAATTTTCCTTTTTACTTCAAAAGATTTATAGTTGTCAAAAGCATACAAAATTATTGTTAATCTTTCACATTATGCAGAGATCTCTTTTAGGAGATGTATTCATTTCTCGTTGAGTCCTTAATTGTCCCTCACAACCTTCTTCTTTCTATTTATTTTTCATTAGTATCTATCATGTATTAAGATTTATACTACATATTATAAATGAAGAAATTGAAAGGAAACTCAAAGAACATACACATTAGTGAATGAGACATAAAAAAAAAAAAACTAGTGCATTCTTATATGAATTGGAAGGGAAAGGCTAAGTAAAAGCTCCCAAAACCATGGCAGAACACACATTCAGCATTAGGCATTGGGTGGCTGAGATCATAACTGAGTTTCATCTACAGAATAAGTATAGACAACAAAATGCCCAATGATGGAACATGTTCTCAAAAGAGGAGTGTTTTTTTTAATTACATTCATTCATTTAGTTTTATATGATGTATGTGTGTGTGTACACAGGTGACATGGTGCACATGTGGAGGTCAGAGGACAACTCGAGGGGTCAACTCTCTTTCCACAGTATGATGCCCTGATTGAAATCGGTCATCAATCTTGGCAGCAAGCACCCTTCTCCACTGAGTCATCTTACCAGTCTAAGGGTATTTTTGTTGTTGTTGTTTAATATGAGAAATACAGTTTTTTTGGTTATGGATTATATTCCTACAGGTACATATTATCATCTTTCAATTGTCATTCAGTTAAACTAGTAGAATGCAGAAGCTTTTCAAATGACAACACCTTTTCCATGACAATTTCTTTATATTGATTTGAATCTACTCATCATTCTAATTTGAAGCAAGTTATTTAAAAAAGCTTCTTAGTCTACGCAAATGTTCTCTTATCATTGTCTGTTTTGCATTAGCAACATTTACATATCTAAAGGCTTTGCCAGTGTTTGTAACATATGACTCACTCAGCCTCTCTTTGTGCTTCAAAGCTTCTGTTATCTCAAAGAGGAGAAACTTAGCTGGTGTCATTTGCAATATCTACATATGACTCTGGAACGTAATGGAATGAAACAGAACCCATTTATTTAGAAACCATTATACAGCCCCTTGAATTGCATTTCTTGTTAGCTATTATGTTTTAATCAATTATGTCTTGATATAACTCATTAGTGATGAAGCAACCTGCTCTAATAAAATAATAAAGAAATCTTGTCTTCAAAATCTTGCATCCTATTTCCCTTTAAGAAAGCTTTAATTTAAAATGTATTTTAAGAGTAGAATTAATAAAATCAGTCATACACCTATAGGAGACCTGAATTCAAGATAAGGAGATGCATTTCAAAGCAGTTCTCTGTTATTCTATTATATATGTGTGAACAGAAGGAAAATAATATGAAGCATCGTGATTGCAACTTCAGAATCTCCTCGTGTGATTCAACTTTAGAAGATGCTTGACATATTTGAGACTTTTCATAAATAAAACAAACTTAGTAGTCATATTAATTTCTCTTCTGACAGACATTACTTTTGCCACCTCTACTAAAATTTACAGATAAATTTTCTGTCCAGGATAAATCTGCAGATGTTCAGGGATGCAGTGACATACAGAAATTCACCAGGGAAAATTTTAATCATATTGCTTGGTGCTTCTGCTGTCTTTAGCCATCTCTTAGGATTGAAAAGAATTAAGAATTATAGCATTCGATTCCACGAGAAATCCCAAAGAAATAAATACACACAAGCACAGTCACATTTTTCAGGAGAGCTGATAAGATTCCATTAGTGCTTGAAATTTGAAAAAAAAAAAGGGAGCAATTTGGGCACATTAGGAAAGTCCATTGACAATAGATGAGTACTAAGTTACTGAATTTTACTGCAATTCTTTTTTTCCATAAATGAATATGTAGTCTCTCACATACTGTTTTGAACTGAATCCAGCTGTTAATCATTTAGAATTAATATTAGTGATAGCAACTTAAAATCTGAACTTGGGTGCTTATTTCAGTAGAATTACCATGTTATGCTCATTCTAAAAATTATCTGAAATAGAAAAGTTCAACATAAAGATTAAGAAAACATACTCTGAAACCATATAGATCTGGATTTGAAATTATGTCACTTACTGACTACATTATATAAGGTAAGTCACTCTGTCTTTCAGAGGCTTTATTTTCTCAGCTGTAAAACAGAAATAGATCATATTAGGTGCATGCCATGATTCAGTTAATCACATAAAGCATTTGAAAGCAGTGTTATGGTACCAGTTATGATAAAGCTTTTAAAGCACTGACTTTTTATTTCTTGTACATGAATTACTTTGGTGCAGTAAAGTAGATAATGTGAATCTTTTCAGTTGCAAGATACTGTTATGGTTTGAATAATAAATGTTCCCCCAAAGGCTTGTGTATTTGCTCACTTAGTTACCAGCTGGAAGCACTATTTGGGGAGGCTATAACACCTTTAAGAGATGGAATCATATTGGAGGAAGTATGTAACTGGGGATGGCTTCAAAAGTTTCTCCCTCTCCTTGTCCTTCTCCCTCTCTCTCCTTTTCCTTCTCCCTCTCCTTCTCTCTCTCCTGGACATAGACATAATGTGATCTCTGAGCTTCCTGCTTCTGCTAGCATACCATGCCTTTCCTGCTTTAAGATATTTCCCCCTGGAACCTTAATCTAAAATAAACACTTCATAACTTAAGTTGATTTTGGTCATGGTATTTTGTCACAGCAACTAAAGAGAAATTGACATAGATACTAATTTTCCAGGTAGCATTTTAAGATATTACTAACATAATTGTCTGAAAGAAGAGAGCATTTATGAAGTAGGTAGGTAGGTAGGCATTTTAAGATATTACTAACAAAATTGTTTGAAAGAAGAAACAGACATTTTAATGTAGCATTTGGATCCATTTGTTTGGTTATATGAGATGAAATCTGCGAAAAGTGTCTTTACTTTTGATGTTGATCCATAAACAAACCATCCTATTAATTGCTCACATTTACAATATTTTTATTATGAATGATCATAAGAAAATGCTAGTTCCAGTCAATCTAGTGAGTTTTGTTGGTTAAATGAATAGCCATTAGTCAACAAAAGGGAGGGTGCTGAGACTGTGATAGGACTAAGCCTTTACCAGAACCACAATACACTTGATCCTTTGGGAATAAAATCAAACAGAACATAACAATAGAAACATTTATGCAAACAAGATCATGGGTGTTTTCATATGTGATATCAGTTCCTTCAACTTCCTAGATACTTGGAATTACTGTAATAGATGTCTGATCTTGCTGCCTTTGCTTTTGCCTTTGCCTTTAGGTGTGCTTTATAAATACAGCAAACAACAACAACAACAACAACAACAAAAACCCTTGCAACTTATTGCTTCCTTTCTCTTGACTTGCTATCTGTCTAATATTGAGCATCACCTTATTCTACATCATGTTGAAGTCATTCTATTAGTATCTATACTACCAAAATAGTTGATGACATAATTTTGGATGAGTTTAATAGCTATGCAGCTGGAAGATTGAACTGTCAACTCATGTACACAAATTGACAGTCTGTATTTATTCTTGCTTACTATTGGAAAATCTATTCAAAATGATGGAGTCTGAAATTTTTTTTTTGGCATTGAGAAGGTGATTTGAGCCTATCTGGGAAACATAAATGTTGTGAAATAACCTTGGAATGTGATGATATCTTAGTATCATGAACCACATACGGAACAGTGTAGGTGCTGACTTCAATCATGACCCTTGAAAATTACTCAGTGATGGTGTGGGAGGATTGTTTATGAATGGAACTGAAACAAAATGTACTTTTTCCCATGAGTGAACTATGAAGTAAGTATTTTATATGCTTTTTTCATTACAATTTCACAGTCACCAATTGAAGGTGCCAATTGAAATGAAAAATAATGTTGTTTATCTATTTCTCAGGGGATAATATAATTGGAAAGAGTTCCTAAATTGCTCTAATACCAGTAGAAGCATCAGGAAGTGTGAATCCAAAACTTTCCTCCCTAATATTTTTATGCATTTTCTTTTGATGAATTTTGAGTTCGAGAACAATTTGAAGCTTTCTGGTTAGGAGGATGGATTAGAAGCTGCTTCTGTGTGTGCAGTAGGGAAGAATAGTCAGGATAAGACAATGTAGACTCTAGTCCAAAGATGGAAAGAAAGCAATGGAAATTCACAAAGTGTGGAGAAATGGCAAGGTGATGGAGCGAAGAAGCCAACCAAGGCAAAAAAAAAATCAGCATCTGATTCCCCAATGTGTGTGTGTGTGTGTGTGTGTGTGTGTGTGTGTGTGTGTGTGTGTGCTGGGGAGAAGACGGGAAGGAGGAGGTAGAAGCCTCATCCAAAGATAATCCAGGTGAGCCAGGTAAAAAGGACCAAACCACAGCTATTTCCCCTTACAAGTACACTGTGGAACTTCCTGAGTCCATGAATCCTCCAGTCAGATATGTGAGCAGTGGAACAGGAATTTTATATTGTCTCTCTCCTCTCTTCAGAGGGCAATGGCTAAGCACCATATTGAAAGTGAAAGTATTCTTTAAAAGAGAGGTATCTGGAGGATGTTGTAGTGAGCACCTGTAATCCCAGCACTTATGGTGTAGGTATAGAAGAATAAAGACTTCAAGGTCCTTTGCTACATACCAAGCTTGAAACCAATCTGGGCTCATAAGATGATGATTCAAGAGGGAAACAAAAGTCTGAAATTAACTAATAGAGCCAGGGTCAGACACAGCCATGTGCAGCAGTCATGGAGTCTATAAAGGTTGGATGATAACAAACCAAAGATACAGATGGACACAACCAAAGAAAGTATGAGTAGAATGCTGTGACAGCATACAAGAGGGAGAAAGTCATTACTACCTGTACTTCAGATCATGGGTAAATGGATATAATTATATAGAAATAACATAGAAGTATGAACACAAACAGAAAATCAAATGTCAATAACCAATGCAGACTTTTCAATGTTAGCTTTAAACATTAATGTCGTAAATTCATCACTCAAATGATGCGAGCTAATTGAATGGATTAAGGAATAAAATCCTTCATTTTGTTGTCTACAAAGAAACTTACCTTTGGGGCTGGAGAGATGGATCAACAGTTCAGAAGACCCAAGTTCGATTCCTAGCACCCACATTGCTACTAACAATCATCCATAACTCAAGCTCTGGGAGATCCAATGCCCACTCTTGAGCTCCATGGGCGTTGCATGGCATGGGTGCACTTACATACATGCAAGCAATATGCTTATACACATAAAATGAAAATAATAAAATAAAGTATAAAAAATAAAACTTACCTTCAAGGCAGGATCACCTGAGAGTGAAAGTATGGGAAAAGGATTTCAAGCAAATGACATGAAGATACAATCAGGTACTGATATCCTGATATCAGACAAATTAAACTTAAACTAAAATTAATTAGAAGAGATAAAGAAGGACACTCCATTCTGATCGAGGGAACAAGCAACCAAATCAGACATCGCAGTTATGTATACATATGCACCAAACTCTGATGCATTAAATTTCATTTAAAAAATACTACGGGGCTTCAAGAGACATATTAACTCCAACTCAGTAATAGTAAGTGACTACAATACCTCACTTTACACAACAAACACTTGATGATATGGGCAAAAAGAAGCAGAGAAACATCTGAACTAAATGATATCATATGCCAAATGAACCTAGCAGACATGTACAGGATATTCCACACAAGCACCAAAGAATACATATTCTACTCAGCAACCCATGGAAGTTTCTCTAAAATAGATGGCATACTGAAGCACAAAGCAAACCTCAACAAATAGAAAATAATTGAAACAATTCCATGTATTCTATCAGACCACAATACAATAAAGCTTAAAATCAACTTCCTTTAACAAAGTGGCAGGATACAAAATCAATTTATAAAAATCACTAGCATTATTATATACTAATAACAAGCCTTTAGAGAAAGATACACTCTCATTCACAATAGCATCAAATGAAATATCTAGGAATAAACACAATCATGGATGTCAAAAATCTCTAAAATTAAAAACAAAGATTAACACTTCAAAGAATGATTTCAAGGAAGACATTTTGAAGAAAGAGACAGAGGAAGACACAAGGAGATAGAACGAATGCCCAATTTCACAGATTGATGGAATTAATGCGGTGAAAAAAAAAACATCGTACCAAAAGCAATTTACAGATTCAGCACAATCTATATGAAAATTTCCATGACTTTTTTTTTTACAGGAATAGAAAAAAGTCATAAAATGTATATGGAATCACAAAAAAGGCCTGGATAGCCAAAGTAATCCTGAGCACAAAGATCAATTCTTTGGGGATAACCATACCATATCTCAAACTAATTAAGAGTTATAGTTAAAAAAGAAAACAAGAACCACAATAAAGCATGGTACTGGTACAAAAACATATCCACAGATCAATGCAAAAATATAAAGGACTTAAACATGAGTACATGAAATTTTAGGCAATTGATATTTAACAAAGTTGCCAAGAACACACACTGGAAAGAAAGACATGTTCTTCAACCAAAGATGCTTGAAAAACTGTATCACCACATGAGGAATCAAAACACATTTGACTCAGTTAAAACATGACTTCCATCTGAAATAGAGTTCACAAATGAAGAAGTGAAAAATGCTGAAGAAATAATTATTAAAGTATTCAATAACTTTAGCAATTAGGGAAATGCAAATTAAAACTAGTTTGAGAGTTCAACTTCTGAATCAGAATGGCTAGTGTCAAGAAAATAAATGACAAGAAATGCTGGTATGGTATGAGGAAACGGGGACTCATTAACTGCTGGTGAGATTGCAAACTGCTGCAGCCACTGTGGAAATCAGTGCACATAACTCTTATAAAACTAAAACTATGTCTAACATTATCTAGTTGTATCACATGCTGCTATATACCTAAAGGACTCTATATCCTATTTTAGGAAAGATTAATCAGTCATGTTTAATGTTACTTTTTTCCCAATATCTAGGAATTGAAAACAACATATCTATCCTTCAACCAGTGATTAGATTATTTAAAAAATGATATATTTATACAATGATATATAATCAATGCTAAAGATAAACAAAATCAAACTAGAGCGATGGCCTCAGAGGTTAAGAGCATTGGGTGTTCTTGCAGAAGACCAGGGTGTGTATCCCAGTACCCACATGGTGGCTAACAATCATCTTTAACTCTGGTTTCAGGGAATCCTTTTATGTCTTCTGTGAGTTTTGCACAACACTGATACACTTATATACATGCAAGAAATACACTCATACACACAAAATTTAAATAAATTATAAAATGAAAAACAAAATCATGAAATTTGCAGGTAAATGGATGCAATACCAAGCAATTATACCAGCACATCTTTTTCTCATTTGTAGATACTAGCTCCAAATCCTCAGAGGTGAGTATATATCCTGAAATAAATGCAGCAATAAAAAAATATGGAAGTAAGCCAATGGGGGAAAAGGGGAAAAAAAGGAGTTCAAGAAAGGGAGACATGAAGAACCAGGAGTTATAAATAGGAAATGGGAACATTGGGGTATTCTGACTGCGAAGGAAGAGAGAAGCCTAATACAGGGCAGTGAGAAGAGAAATAAAAATACGTGGTTTGAAGCACCAAAGGAAAATGTAATATTTTGTAAACATACTGAAATGTACACATATAAATGTAAGTGCATGTGTATAACTGATGGCCATGTAGCAAAAATCGTAGCCCCAAGTATGAGAGACCTCCTTTTGAGCTGTAGCTTATGGTAGTTCAAAAGATTCCCTAAATAACAAAAGCTATTGATTCAGCCCTCAGTTACCTCCAGAACTGGAAGGAAAGATCATATGGCTGAAGACAGGATATAATTCAGACACAAGACTTGGAGTATCTGAGCTTGAATTAACCTGGAAACCTTCTCCCTGAGGACTTGATCTCATAGTTTCAGAAGATGCTATGTAAGCTGTGAAGGGAGAAAATCAATCAATGAATCTTCCCAACTGTGAAGTCTACAAACCACAATAGCAACCAGCCCAGAAAGCTATTTATGGTGGTGTACCAGTGGAACTTTTATCTTGGCGGGTAGTCACTAGGTGTTTAATAGTACATACAGCCTGCTCAATGGGAAGGAACTAATGTGTGCTACTGTAAACACATCCAAGTACACATGACTGGAGAGATCATAGATCCTAGTGCAAAATCTACTTTTGTCACTTCCCTAGACAAATGTAATTTCTAATTCTATTCTAAATATGCACCCTTAAATTACAAACAAATGTACCTCTCATCACACATCCAATAAGATTATTTTTGTAAAAGATGGAGATAATTACAAAGTTCCCCAACTTCTCAAATGCAGAGGAAAAGGAATTATGAGGTACCCAATCCTCAGTGTCAAATTCACAATGTAACATCTATGCCCAAGGCTGAGAGAAATTGGGGGAGGGTAGAAAGCATGAAAGAATGTAAGAGATAGAGGGACAAGACCCCAGCTGCTAGTTAATGAATTCTAGGTGTGATAGGGAAGCTTCACCAATGAAATCTCCACAGTATGGTTTTCTAACAAGACCTGCATAATGATAGAACATTGAATGGGAGAAGGGGAGAAGGACACGTGGACACTGGAGAGAGCTCAGATGACATTCATTGCCACTTTGATCTGTAGCAAGCATTCCTGGCAATGCCAAGCACACCTGTGGATAAGAATCCAGGCTTTCATTCTCCAGGACTGGAGTCACTCACAGAGAGGGAACATCATGTCCCAGTCCCTGCCAAGCAGGCAGACAAAACTGTCATCAACCAGAGCTCACAGCACCTGAGATGAGAGGGTACCAGTGGAGAAGGAGAATAGAACAGAGGACCAAACACGTCTACATTCTTCAACCTGAGAAAGAAATGTTTATTCACAAAAGAGAATTAAAAGTTTCTGAGTGCAATATAATACCCAGATACAGTTTATTCCTTTGACAATGTCATTTCTTTCACACGAAACTTTGGTAGGAAGTTTCAGAAAGTAAAAATAATTTAATATTCCTTGAAAAATGTATCCTTTTGCTACTAGCACATTTCCATGAAGATAGTTCTGTACAAATTATCTCCAAAGAATGTGTCCCACAGTACTCTAAGAAGACTATGGGGAAAAAGTTCAAATTCTAGCAAATGAGATTAAGCTTAGACATTTTGGAAAGAGATATATTTTAAACCCTCAGACTTACCTATCCTAATAAGATGTTGTGGAATTACTGTTATTGAAGATTTTTCTTAAAATAGTATATTAAATAGCTATGTTCTCAGGATTATAAGTTTTATTAGCTTTGAATGTCCATCTCCTCTTATGTCTCTGTGGATTAGAGTATGAGAGAATTAAATCTGAGCCTCATAGAAGGCAGAATGTGAGTTTAGCTCTCCCAGGAAATGTATAAAATACATAATAAACATTGAATTGGCTACTAAGGTTATAGCTCTCACTAAATTAACTTTTCAGCATTTGGATGGAAACTCACTACTCCAAAATCTATTTTCTTCCAATATAAGCTGACAAAGATGAAAACAACAGTCCTTCAGATTCTTTCAATAATGTATTATTTTGTTCATTTGGTAAATATAAATTATTTATAAAAGAAATGGATTGGAGTTGCTTGTTGGTAATACTGCACAGACTATATTTTCTCCAAGTAAGTAATGGAATACCTTATCAATATTTATTAGCCAAATTTTTTATTCCTTGCTTACTTGAAATGTCACAATTTGCAGTTAATTAATGTTTATATTTATTATTTTATTGTTCATCAATTAATCCATCTATTAACTAAAATTATTTCTCAAATTTCCAATTTATGAATGTCTGATCTGGATACTGATATTTATTTATTTACTTTTATTTTCACTTTATGTATATGAGTGTTAAGCCTGAATGTGCATAAAGGTTCCCATGTCATGCAGAGTCCATGAATGACAGAAGAGGGCATAGGATCCCCTGGAACTGGAGTTACAAGCTGTTGTTAGCCACCACATGAGTACTGGGAGTTGAACCTTGATCTTCTGCTAGAACAGCCAGTGGAGTGCCCTTAAACATTGAGCCATCTCTCCAGCTCTTCTGGATGCTGATTTTCTGTCAACCACTACTACAGCTCTTACTACAGTATTTTAGTTACATATTATCATATTTTTTTCTGGAAGAACAAATTCTCTTGAATTATATTTCATTTTCAATATTCTACTGACTACTCATATATTTAATCCAAAAGAAGTTATCATTTTCAATTTTGAAAACCATATCTAAAGTTTCACTTCATTTCAAATGTAGTTTCCTGGAAATTTCAACTTCTTACTGCTCAAGGTAGGAACTGTTAGTGTGCATTTTAAAGTGTATTTTAAGCTTCTGCCTACATTACGAAGTAGCACACTATATCTTAGAGCATTTTCCAACATTTTCAAAATTATAAAATGCTATGTAACTGCATGATATGGTACAAGGTTGCAATCACCCCTGAGCTTCAGCTTAAAGTGAACCTTGTGCTCTGCAGTTGCTTCATTTGTGTCCATTTCAGTGCTTCTGAGTAAAATAAATATGCATTTAATTGTAGACCTTTTCAAGAAGCCATTCTTTTAGATAAGAATGGTCAAGGTAACTGTGATACAAAATAAAAAGGAGTTATTTTTTCCAAACAAATAAAACAACAGATTATTGAAATCAATTTCCTTTTCTTTCTGGGAATAGGATGACATTATGGGCCCCAGTCAGTGTGAACTAAAATAACAGACAATTTATAGACCGAGACTTTTATCCTTTCTCCCATTTTCTTTCTTTTCCTTATATTGAAGTTCATAATTTTTAGTTTATTCCTTCCTCCATACTTTCATAAATATATACAATGCATTTTGACCCTATCTGTTCATTACTCCCCATTTCCAATCCCCATATCCCACCATCAACTTCATGTCCTCTTTATATTTTTAAAAAATAACCCACTGAATTCAGTTAGCATTGCTTGAACGTGCATAGGTAGAGGGCCTTCCAGTGATTCCTAGGAAACCAATAAGGCTCACAACCCTGAAGAAAATTGACTAATAAAGAATGATGAAAACGATGAACATTTGTGATGCAAGCTTTGTGACATCATGAAGGTTATGACCTCACAACGAAGCATTTTGACATCTAGGAAACACTATAGAGGAAACATTGTGACGTCATGAGGATTTTTGACTTCACAATGGAGCATTATGACATATAGGAAACACTATAAAGGAAACATTGTGACATCATGAGGGGCCCTGTGACATTGCTCCTTTCCACCTTGAATAAAACAAAAAAGAAATGTGTGATGTGTTGTCCCTTTGTTTATAACAGAAACATTGTTACATCATGAGGATAATTGACTTCACAATGGAGCATTATGACATTTAGGAAACACTATAAAAGTAACATTGTGACATCATGAGGATTAATGACTTCACAATGGAGAATTATGAAAGGCATGAATATTTGTGATGCAAGCATTGTGACATCTTGAAGATTCTGACTTCAAAAGCAATAATTATGACATTTGGAAAAAAATAAAAATGAATCATTGTGACATCATGAGGATTATTTACTTTACAATGGAGCATTATGACATCTAGGAAATACTACAAAAGAAACGTTGTGACATCATGGGGATTACTGACTTCAAAATGGAAAATTATGAGAATTATGAAACATTGTGTTGCAAGCATTGTGACATCATGAAGAATATGACATCACAATGGAACATTTTGACATCTGGGAAAACCTATAAAAGAAACACTGTGACATCATGAGGATTATTGTCTTCACAATGGAGAATTATGAAAACTATGAACCATTGTGATGCAAGCATGTGACATCATGAAGATTATGACCTCATAATGGAGCATTTTGACACCTACGAAACACTTTGAAAGAAACATTGTGACCTCATGAGGATTTTTGACTTCACAATGGAGCATTATGACATATAGGAAACACTATAAAAGTAGCATTGTGACATCATGAGGATTAATGACTTCACAATGGATAATTATGAAAGCTATGAATATTTGTGTTGCAAGCATTGTGACATCTTGAAGATTCTGACTTCACAATCGAGCATTATGGCCTTTTGAAAAAATATAAATGAATCATTCTGACATCATGAGGATTATTGACTTCACTATGGAGCATTATGACATCCAGGAAACACTATAAAAGAACATTGTGACATCAGGGGTCAATGACTTCACAATGAGAATTATGAGTGCAATGAACATTTGTGATGCAAGCATTTTGACATCATGAATATTATGACTTCACAATGGAGCATTATGACATTAGGAAACACTATAAAAGAAACACGGTGACATCATGGAGATTATGACATCACAACGGGGCATTTTGATATCTGGGAAACACTATAAGAGAAACATTGTGACATCATGAGGTTTATTGACTTCACAATGAAGCATTTTGACATCTAGGAAGATTTCATAGGTTTCAGTATTTGTAAATTCATTAATCAAAAAATAATCTTTTAAATTTTGGTGTTTATAAATCATCATGCAAAGTAATGGGTTTCATCAAGGCATTTGAATACATACTTTGTCATTGTTTATTCTTTCTTCTCTCCCCAGCCCCATTTGCACCCCCAATCCAACACCCAGCCCATGCCTTTCACACTACCCTCAATTCACCTCAGTGCCCCACATTCCTCTTTCATGTCACATCTTTCCCATTCAATTAGTCTCCTTTTCTTGTATTCTCTTTCTCATTTAAGATCTCTTTTTCCCCTCTCATAGTCTCCTTTTTATTTTCATGATTCCTAAAAACCCATACACACATATTTAAAAATTAAAAATCTAGGTTATTTATAAGAAGGAAAATGTATTTGTTTTTCTGAGTCTCGGTTACTTTGCAATATTCAGACCCATTATATTTTATTTTATGGCAGAATAAAACTCCATTATATATATATATATGTATATATTCCATATTTTCATTATCTATTCAAATTCATCTGTTAGTACATATCTAGGCGGTCCTATTTCCTATCTATTCTGAATAATGCAGCAAAAAATGTGTGGATATGAAAGTATATCTGTGGTAGTACTTAAACTCCTTTGGATATATTCCAAAAAGGAGTATGGGTAGGTGCTATGGTAGTTCATTTTCAGTTTATTGAGAAGCCCCAGTACTGATTTCCATAGTGTCTGTACTATTTTATATTCCCACCAGCAGAATACGGAGGGTCCTCTTCCCTTACATTCTCATAAATATTTGTCCTCATTTGGTTCTGTAATGATAGCCAGTCTGACTAGAGTGAGATGGAGTTCCAATGTCACTGTTATTTGCATTTTCATGTTGGCTAAGGATGTTAAACATTTAAAACATGTTTATTGGCCATTTCTATTTTTTTCAATTGAGAACTGTCAGTTCAGTTCACTAACACATTTACAAAGCAATGACTTTGGTATTTAATTAAAATTTTTTAAAACAATATTTTTATGTATTTCATATTTGATATTTTCATGCATGATTACTGTCTTTGCATTATTTTCATTCCTCTCACTACCCCAACAACTCCTCCCTTGTTCCCCAACTCCCTCTCAATTTCTTGTCCTCTTCTTTGATTTACATAGTTATACATACATCCATAAATTTATAAATATGCACACTTATATAATGCACTGAGTTCATTAACGGTACTCATGTATACCTGTGATTAGGGCTGCCCATTTTGGTTATGAAAACCTCTCAGAGAGCTAGTCCTTGCAGAAAATTGACTCTCCCTCCCTCAGTATCCATTGACACCTGTTACTTGTCATCTTGAAGTGGGGCCCTGTGACATTGCCCCTTTCCACCTTGGATAAAACAAAAAGAAATGTGTGATGTGTTGTCCCTTTGTTTAGAACAGCTTAGCACACAGATCTTATTCTATTCAGCCCATTAACAGGCTCCTAAATGTCTTCCTTTTTACTCCTATTTTGTGATATATGGAAACAGATACTTCTTCCCTATATTCTGTTATCTTTTACCCTCTTTATTTTTTAATGCTATTGGTTTTAGGGACAACTGTATTTTACCTCACCAGTTTCTCTTACATAAGTGAATTACAGGAAATTAATTTCTAAAGGAGCTCTCTAGACAGCAAGAGAAAAGGGCATCAGCAGCTGATCCAGCCAACCAAAGAGCAGGTTTCCAGAAGCTATTGGAACAGGAATCGTGAATGGTAAAGATCACATAAAAAGAAGCATCTAGGCAGTCCATCATTCACTTTTCTACTCAGTCATAACTTCAACATCTGTTATGTGCTAAGTACAATAATAGGACTTGAAACACAAGGTATTCCTAGTATCTCAGGAGTAAAGTTGCCTTCAAAGAACTTAACTGCCACTGGGCAATGAAAAAGAACATTCATCTAGCAATTATAATAAATGCTGCAGAACTGTAGTAGTAAAAGCAGGAGGTGATCTGTGGCTTATTGTAGTTATTTATGCCAACATTTAACGGCATAGTTATGTATGTCAACACATAATACATGGATTTGTTCAGGAATGAACATCTAAACTGGGATGTGCAGTTTGAGACCCATGGACAGAAACAATGAGATGTGGAAAGCATAAGTTGTCAGGAATATTTGAGGAAGTGAAGTTAAACTAGGAAAATGAAAACAAGACATGAGACAGAGACTAGAGAGTAAAAGGCAGACAGAATACAAAGGCTCTGTGCCATTTATAATTCAGAGAATAAGGCTATTTTCTCCCAATACATCTCTGAGTCGCCACAGATCAGACTAGCAATAAATTTGCCCTTTCTATTGCTAGTTTCCTAAAAGAGTTATTGTACCTCACCAGAAGGTAAATATTCATATTTTGTCGACTGACTGACAGTTGCATGCAATTAGCAAAATTCCCAGAGTCTTGGTACCTACAGCTCTTTCTGTGATATCACAATGCAGCCATCTTTGACAGATGTGTTTCCTCAGCACCCTAGCATACTAACAATAACTCATATGGGGTGCAGCTCTTTGACAATAACAAATGTTTCCATTTACTATATCACACTTTAGTTCTTAGCTGATAACAGCAATGCAAGTTTATTATAGTGGTATTTCCTATTAAGTTGGTCAGATTGGCAAATTCATCACAATGATTTAGGAAAACAGAAAAAAAGGGACTAAACACTATTAAATGAATTTGGAAAATTAACAGATGAATTATTAGTTAGATTTTAAATATCATGTAAGTCAAGATTGCATACCCAAACTCATTCCACATAAACATGAACTTATTTTTCAAAGATTTAAAAATGCATATTTATAGCTTAGAGAACGTCATAAAATGTGCTTTGATCATATTCAGATTGCACTCTTCTCCACACCTACTTTGCTACCTTCCTTCTGATTCCATGTCTATTGTTATTGGTCTTTTTGTAAGTCCTATTGCATTAGCTTCCTTATACAACAGGGGTCCATCAACACAAACGGTCACAGATGTCTAAAGCGCAGAGAATAAGAGTCTGCAGAGTGTAGGTCCTTAGGCAGGTGTCCTATATTATTACACTTCATCTATCCAGGGCTCAAGGACAATTAGGAAGAGGGAGCAATTCTAAGAGCCAGGGGAAGAGGAGTACGATCATATTAAAATAAAATCTTACAGGCTAGGACATAGCTCATATGAAACTACAGCAATAATGTCAGCATGAACAAGACCCAGGCAAATCCAAGCAGAGAAAAACCCAGTATAGAACTGTGAAAATGGAAAGCAAGTCCCAGTCTCAGCTGAAGAACTATTGGCAGCTGATTTCTGCTGAGGGAGGTACTCCTGACTTTCTTAAAGGGAGAGACTCTAGATAGGTGACTAGATCTTAGTGGATGAAACTGTACTTAAGGACCTTTGGGAACACTAATTTGACTCGATAGGCCTTAACATCAGTGACTGATTGCAGAAATCCAGTGGAAGGTGCCAAAGGGGAAGTGGGTATAAAGATGATTAAGATGTTCTGTACGAAATGCACATGCATCAAATAAAAAAATGTAAAAATACAAAAAGTTCCTGTTATGCTGGGTATGGTGGCACAGGCCCTTAATCCCAACCTTAGGGAGGAAGCGACAAGTGGATCTATGTGAGATCCAGTCCAGCCTGGCTCACAAACTGACTTCCAGGAGCGGTAGGGAGACATTGTCAAGAAAGGTCCTAGAGATTCTAATCTGTGTCTCCTAAATATTCTTGGGTGTGGGTCCATCCCTTGGGGTCTTCAAAGCCTACCAGGAAGGCATGACCCAATAAAGAAAACTGGCTCTCTGTCTCCCAGAATCTATCAATTTCAATTGAAATAGATCCTCAGCTAAGGCTTCCTGCACACCTCTCCCATCCATCCTGCAGCCTTGTCTGGCTTGGGTTTACACATGTTTTGTGTATGCTATCACAAGTGTTGCAAATTCATGTGTGAAACTCCCATGTGGTATGCAGACAACACAATTTCCGTGAATTCACCTTCCACTTCTAGTTCTTATAAACTTTCAGCCTTCTCCTCTGCAATGACCCATGTTCCTTGAGAGGAAAGACTGCTTTATAGGTGTCCCATTCAGGACTAAGCATTCTTTAGTTTATTCTTCTCTGCAAGTGGTTGGTTACTTCCATAATATAAGTAACAGTATTTTACAGGGAAGATTGTTATTGTAGTTGCCAGGATTCACAGCTTGGTAAGGTAGCATGTTTTGTAACAAGTCGATAACTTACACAGCACCTTCTAGTGCTATGAAAGTCAGTCAACAGAAATGAAGCTTCAAGGTCAGAACCAGAATGATTTCTCCTTGTTTATTTTGTGATTCAGATACGTAGTGTCTCAGCAATAGGGTCTCACCATAAAGTCATGGTGAAAAGCAAAGTGCAATGTCAATAGCTAGTATTGTTCAAGGGTGTACAGGATCTGTCTGGTCAACAACTCTAAAAGAAGTAGGCCATTCCTGGCTCTGGGCTTTGCAATTGCTAGATGTGGTGCCTGTTATGGCAAACGAGCCCCTGCTATGGGATAACTACATCTAGACTCCCAAAATAACACAGGCTATTGCTAGAACTCTTGGTTATCTCCAAGACTTAGAAGATAAGACCCAACTGCTAAAGACAGGACATATTCCAGACACAGGACTTGGAACAGTGGAGCACAAACAAAAGTTATTTCAGGCAAAAAAACTATGTACTTCTGTCTCTTGTACAGTGGAAATGAGGATCATATCATTAAAACTGAATTATTAAGCATTGCATGTAAGAAACATGAGGATGGAGAAAATGACTCTATGTTGCAGTACCTGGAAGACTTCCCATTTTCTGGTAGATCAAAGATTTTTGTCTTGTTTATCTTTCTGATAGTGATATAAAACCTTTGTTTCTCTGACTCATATTTTTTCAGGAAACTAAAGATACTGTATACTGTTTTTTTAAAATGTTTAAAACAGTCCAATTTTCACATGTTGCATAAGAACATAATTTTCACAGCATGAGATATTTAGAGACTTTCATGCTGTAAATCTATTGCCTTTGCACTTTTTATAAAACTTCAGGTACTTTGTCGGAGTCTACCACAGAAGTTGGATGGTTTCTGTAATGAAAAGTTTTTTTTTTCTTGTTTTTCTAAGTTAAGGAGAAAAAAAACAGAGAAAACCAACAAAACATGGACGAAGGAAGATCTTCTCAGTGGCCCACATTAGACAGAGGCTCAGAAGATAAATGTTGACTAAGTATCTTCTTTTTATTTTAGTATAATTTGTTTGTTTGAATGTACGTGCAGGTGCACTTTGCCCATGCATATGTGGAAGTCTGAGATCAAAGTGAAGTTCCTGCTCTCTCATTCTCTTCCTTATTTATTTATTCATTATTTATATAATTTCACTGAATTTGAAACACATTTCAGTTATGCTGGTTGGACAGTGAACCCCCAAATTTGCCTGCCTCCATTTTGTGTGCCACTGTGCCTGGCTTTTTACATGGGTCTTGGGGATCCAAACTCAGGTCCTCATTCTTATATAGAAAGCACTCTACTCACCGAGAGAACCTCTCAACTACCCAATGCCTTTCTTTGAGATTATCTTATCTTTCATCGGATCCAGTACCCAATCTGCCATAGGTCTCCAATCCAGTGTTCCTGCAAATACTAGATTGTAACCTCAAGATGTTCAGCCATGGTTTAAATATTATGTTCTATGCATTTTTTGGAAATTTTATGAATAATGAGTTTTAAAAGAAAAATAAGAACACTGACATTTTGTGAAAATAAAGTGTTTGTGGGTAAACTTTGTGGACTGAATTGTAGAAAAATGTATGGCAAAGAGTATGTTTTTCCTCTGGTCTTCAAATTCATTTTCCATTGAGATTTTTGAAAAATAAATGTAGGAGAAATACAATGGTGGTGACTGATTTCATGGCTAATGGAAGAATAAGAAGCCAAATTCCGGCTAGGCAGACTTCATGGTTGAAGGTAAGAGGACGGAGATCATGGTCTCTGAGTCTGGACTCTGAACTCTGGCAGAGGCTAGGTCATGTAGACATGCTCTTCCTACTTAGGATCTGAAGCAGTGCTTTGAAACACCAATAATCTTACCACTTAATGGCATAATGGATCTAAAGCATTGCTTTACAAACACCAATAATCTCACCACCTAATCGCATATACAGAATCAGCCCCACAATGAACCTGGCCTGTGGTAGCCCACTGTGAGTTGGTGAGAGCTGCCCAAGGGTACAAAACATCACTCCACAGAAAGTGATGCAGCCCCTTCCAAGAGCATGGGAGAAGAGGTACCCTGTCATCCTCTAAACTCTGGGACATTTTCCCATGCCTGCCTTAATTTAGTGAACGCTGAGGCACTCATCTTGCAGGAGTCAGACAACCTGTATTATAATAAAGGGATAATAAATATCTAATGCTGGTACTATAGAGGCAAAGGCTGTCATTCATTATTCTTTTCCAGGGGATTTATTTGAAGAAAGCTCCTAAAGAAGATTGAGGAAAGTGGGATAGAGTGAAGCCATGAGAAAGAAAAGCTATGTGAAAATGTGCTGACAATTGAATACTGTTCTGACTGTTTTTCTAGAATATGGCCAACACATAGTTACTCCAGTCACAAAGTCTCAAGGTCAGCCCCTTCATCCCTATTTGCCATACAGTGGCTAAAGTTCTGTCGGAGTTTCCTATTTGACTGAAAGTAATTTCCAGAGAGATCGTGAGTCATAAGGCCATACAGAGTATAAGTGGTGCATAGAAAGGATGTGTTCAGGCTCGAGAGTTAGTTCAGTGGCAAAGAGCACTGACAGCTCTTGAAGAAGATGTAGGTTCAGTTCCCGACACCCACATGGCAGCTAAAAAGCATCTGTAATTCCAGTTCCAGGGGATCAGATACTTTCTTCTGACCTTCACAGGCATGGGTACATTTACAGAAATTCAGGCAATACACATTCACAAAAAATAATGATTCAAATATTTTTATAAAAAGAAATATGTACACACAGAAAGAACCCTGACAGGACACATCAGGCATTCAGAACAGAAGAATAAACAGAGAAAGAACCATTACCATCAGGGCTAGAATTATAGGCGGAAAGTCAAAGATTTGAAAGCATTTGGAACAATTAAGGTACAAAGATAACTTGAGTTTATATTAAGTTAAAGTAGTGGGAGTTAAGTGTATTAGCAAGGGAAAAACTCACTAGAAGTATTCAAAACTCATTAAGAAGTCTTAATTAAGATTCTTCCCTTGGCTCAAGAAGTTCTTCCTGTACTTTTACCATCAGACTATAGCTGAACATCAGATGAGCAAATAGTCATATTTATTCTTTGAAAAGTTTCTGCCTTGGTGCTCAGTCCTGAGAACCTTCGCTAGCTTATTCTCCTCATATTCTAAATTCCAAGGTATTAATTTTATTTTCCATTTACAAAGGATCACTGTCTTTTTGGCCTCATGTACAGTGAATAGAGGTCACAGTTTCACTTTTTTTTTCCTTTACTTTGTATGGGAGCCGAAATTCCTTGATGTAAGAGTAAATTCTGCTTTGTTATCTGATTTTAAATAAAGTCTCATATTTGAAGGATTGTTTATTTCCAGTGGGATTTATAAGTATCAGACCATTGGGGCCATCAAAGAAAAAAATGCATGGTGACAGTATCACTTACAGAAGGTGGTTTGGTACAGTGTTAATGGAAAACCTCGATTCGTATAAACTCTTGAAAATCAGCTATTATGAACTAATCTATTGTCATCCATTTCTAATGATTCTTAACTGGTTATGACTTTCAGAAATTTTCAGCATAATCCTTTACACATATCACAAATATAGAAAGCTAATAAAAACTGACCAATTTTTGGAATGAAATAAGAGTTTATGAAGTTCCAACTCTGATTAGGTTAATGATATCAACTTCTCAGCTTCTTAGACATCTATTATAGATAGCAAAAAGATACATGCATGAAATGGGTATATTTAACTAGAAGAGGAAGGAGGATTATACAAGGAGCCATTTGAGCAAAGGGAAAAAGGAGCTCAATCAAGGGGGATCATAGGAAACAAGCAATAAAAAGGGATAAATGCAGGAGATGGGGATGATTTAACTGAGGAAGGAGGTTGGAGGGGAAGACAGGGAGATAGAAAGGAGAGATAAATAATATTTTGATGGTGTAAAAAAAACAAAGGTAAATGTATTCATTCAAAAGCCTACTGAAAAATACCTATGCAGTGTCTGTATATAAGTTCATGGGTATAGGTGAAAGCTATGTAACAAGAAACACCCTGCCAGACAGGAGAAACCTCATTTTGAATTGTTGGTAAAGGCAGTCCCAGAGACTCCTCAAATTGTAAATGGGCTATTGCCACAGCCCTTGATTATCTCCCATAACTTATAGGTAAGACCCTATTGCTGAAGACAGAATACAATTTGGACAAAGGTAATGGAGCAGTGTAGCTGGAATTAACCTGAAAGTCTCTTCCCTGAAGACTAGCTCTCGTAGTTATGGAGTACAATATGCAAGCTGAAAAGAGACAAAATCAATAAATAGTCCAACCGAGTTCTAAAACCTAGTAACCACAACAATGACTGACACAGCAAACTATATTGGTGTAATAGTGGCACTTTTATCTTGGGATAATCAACAGCTACATAATTGGACTTAGAGACCACTCAGTGGAAAGGAACTCACATGTGGCACTGCAAATGTAGCCAAATACAAATGACTGGAGAGGTCATATAGTAGAGGAAATCCTAAGTGTGTGATATTCCTGAACAAATATAATTTTTACTATGTACTAAACATGAATTTTTATATTTATCGACAAATATGCCAAGCACCATTCATCAACAAGGCTTCTGTTGCAACAGATGGAGACTAGTTCACAGTTCCACAACTGGTAAACACAGAGCATGTGTCTATGAGATGCCCAACCCAAAGTGACACATCTACAATGGAAGTGCTATATCTAATGCTCTTGGAATACAGTGCAACATGGGTAGAGAGAGTGCTAATGCCTCTATCAATGATCATCTGTGAAGCTTCTTAATCATCAACCCAGAGGGCTACAAACACAAAATTGTAACCAACCAGCCAAACCAGCCAAAGTGTAAAGAATAAGAGACTGCAGTCTTTCAGTCCTTGGACAGGATTCCTACATTAAACCTCCGTTCAGCGATCAATGTGAAGTCCTAGGAGGAAAGATTTTAAGAGCCAGGGTAGGAGGTGCATGATGATAAGGAAAAACAATCTAGAGGCTCCTGGGACCTTGCTCATAAGAACTTACATCAGTGGTGACAGCATGCACAATTCAATCAGACAAAAACCAGCAAAGAACTGGGAAAATGGGCAGGTGGCTACGATTTGGTGAGGAACTATTGACAGATGATCACTGCTGGGTAAAGGAGAATTGATCCTCTTTAAGAAGGTGGTGCTAACAGGTTGAACAGACTCCAGTGGATGAACTCACACTGAGGGACATCTGGGTATACAAACAGCTCAGTAAGCCTCGACATATATGACACAAGGTATGAAGTCCTGTGTGTGGTCTATGGGGTGTGCAGACAGGAACTAGGGGGACTACATATGATTAAGATACGTTGCATGAAGTTCAGAAGAAGTCAATAAAATATTTTTAAGAGATAAATATGAAAACTAAAATTTTTCTGTCTGTCCTTACTTTTATGGGTATAAATGATTAATGTTTTCATCAATATCCAGTGCAAACCCTTCATCCAAAGCTACCATGTAGATCACTGATGGCTTTTCTCTGTGAGATTTTATTGGTACACAGCAGATGTTCACTGGGCACTCATAGTATCTGAAGCTCCAGTTAGGTGGTTTCTGAAGTAGAAATTTTTATATACTTTTAAAGTCACAGAGCACCAGTGTACACTCACTCTTCTATAGTCATGATCTATGGGTATTAATAGGTGACAGGGAGTAGACATGGAACCAGGCTTCCTAACAGCCTTTTGAGCAGAAGGAATGCAGTTTCTTGTGGTTTTAGTCTCAAAGTTACTTGATTGTATTTTCCTGTGAACAGAATTTGTTTCCTGAAATACAGTTTTCTACTCTTTTCCTATCATCTGAGTTCTCTCATAAATATGCAAAGGAGTACTTATTCCTTTGCTACTTAAAACGATTTTACATATGTCAGATGCTCTTCCCATGTGTAAGCCTCAAGGAAGAAATTAGAATAAAAGATTATGTCTGAATGTATTGACTGTATAAAAAAATTGTGTAACGTTGGGGAAACTAATCTCCTGTTTGTTCATAAATATCCATGTAAGTAAAATGAATAATATGACAATTAGAAAGTTTAATTATAAAAAAATAGCCTGTAATGTATTATTTGGTTTACATAAACCTTTCAAATTGCCAATTAATTTATTATCTCGGGATACTGTTAAGGTCATTGTTGAATTACCTTAATATTTGTAACTTAATTAATTAGTGAATGTTGTTAATCTGTAGAAAGAACTTAATATTTAAAAATGAAAAGTTTGAGAAATAAGAACATATCATTTGGTTAACTGTATCTGTGCAAAAGATACTAGTAACATGTATCCATGAATCTATGTTTCAAGGAAACAAACCAACACACTGATACATGTAGTATCACTATTTGCTTTATCATATTAAATAACATGTTAATAAAACAAAAGACACAACAAATTCTCAAAAATATCTTTTTCAGATTTTTATACAGTTTTTGTGCATTTCATATAGTACATCTTAATCAAATTTAGACTCCCTCCCATGCCCCATAGCTCCCCTAAAAGAAATGTCTCTTTTTATTTAACAGTTTTAATTACCCTAGACTATCAGATACAATAACAATTCTACTCTATTTTTTTAATTATTAAGTTCCTATGCACTAAGAGTCAAAATTTAGCTTACTAATGAAATACATTAACCTGGGTTGGTATCAACTGTGCCACAAAGAGTTTTTCCAAAACACATTTTAAACAATGTTTGAATTTTGCACTGAAACAGCAATTAAGAAAATAATGGAGACCTAGAGTTAAGTGAAGTCCCTATGTCCACTGCTAATCTGGCAGATAATGAAGCAGTAATTTGAGAGCAGGTCTTCAACCTGACACACAGAATGCATACACTACAAATGCGCAGTTTAGGCATATAGAAGTATGTAGTGTAATACATACACCCCAAGCAATATGGCCATACCATGATACAACATATTCTGAAGATTTGTATCATCCAGTGCTGAGTAAGCATACCTTATACACCATGTCACTGTATGGAATTGTAACACATGTGAAAGACTATGCTTCAAGACAGAGCTCTAACACTGTTCTTTGAATCACCTCCTTCATCCTGACATGGAGCTATTAATCTCTGTGTTTAAATTTAGAGAATTGCTTAGAGAAAATTCAAATCCAGCTATTTGGCTTTGGTCAACATTTTACCTTCATACTCTGTCATACATAAATAAAAATGGAAAGAAACCTTGCAGGTTGACAGTTACATGTAAATTATATGTGTTGCGGTACACAGAAGCTTTACATGGCATGCTAATTCAGATTTAGTTCTACAGCTCAACCAAAACCTTTCAAAAAGCAGTATTCAAGTTTACTGGCTCCCAGGGGAGCTCTCGAACCTAGTGCAATTTGTTCTTGGATTGAGGAAAGGCCTTGATTTTCTAAGAATTGCCATTTCCTCCCACTTGCTTTATTCTATTTGCAGAACAGCTGTTAGCGAGAGGATATGTGGGAATTTCTGTTATCAGAACAAAGTAAACAACATCATTCCTTGCAAAGCAAAGTCATACAAAAGGCTTGTTTCTGTCAGGGTGAGAATATAAGATGGAAAGATGGAAGCGTGTTGCTTGAATGGGACAACTTGCTAGTAGTGTGCACTGGGTGACATACCTGGAAGCAGGAAAGTCCTAAGAATGATTACAGAAACTGTCTCATGAAATTTATTTTCCACATCTTAGCAAGCGGGGTCTGGTCAATATGGCAGAATAAAATGGAAACTGGTCTTCCATTTGGAGAGACTGATTTATTTAGGGTGACTCACAAAGTTATTGTTTAGACATACTGTCTGCCACTGGGTGCCATTTCTTTGGCAAAGTCCAGCACAGCATTGTCCCATTCCCAGCCTGAATCCTGTTTCCACTCACACAATTCTTAGGACTGCGGGGACCTGGAATGCTGCTGGCATGGCTTTGAGTACTCCCCATGCCCCTCACCACGACTGTCGTGTTTTTTCTCCATGTCTCCCTGCCTTCTTACCCCCTTATTGGTCTGAGCTGCTGAACGATCCATAGTAAAAAATATCTCAGAGAGAAACATGTGTCTACAATACAGAAACAATAAAAACAACCACAAAATTCAAGCTAAAAGATGTCCTTATTTGGAAGAGTGTAGAGAGGAAAACAAAGAGTAATCTTATTTCAAAGGGGACTTCAGAGTTAATGGGGTTTTGGGTAGAATGATTTTCTAAATTTAATATTAGATTATTTTAGGATTATGGGAGAAACTAAGTGAATTATATTCTCCCCTCTCATGCAGTAGTGATAAGGTGACTAAGAGTGAGACAAGGAAATTGAAAAGAGTGGCTGGTTATTGATGCAGGGGTCCTGGGTAGGTAAATCCTTCAAGAGACATGACAGTTATACCTAGAGAAATATGAAGTCAAATTTT
Organism: Eospalax fontanierii; assembly: GCA_035773235.1. Taxonomy (NCBI): domain Eukaryota; kingdom Metazoa; phylum Chordata; class Mammalia; order Rodentia; family Spalacidae; genus Eospalax; species Eospalax fontanierii. The sequence goes on from CM069529.1 coordinate 24,417,218, forward strand.
CCATTTACTAGAATATAATATCAGTATAAAATCTGATGTCAAATAAATATTCTCTTCATTGAATAATACAATAAAATGTTAAAAGAACAATTAAAGAGGCATGTAAAAGAAATACTAAAGGAAATCTGTGCTATCATAAAATATGCTATCATAAAATCCACATTCTGTAGCCTCCTGATATTTGAAACAAACTTTTAGTTGAGGTAGACACACAAGCTTGAAGACCTGAATTAAATCTCCAGAACTTATGTGTGTGTTGTAGCAGGCTCCTGTAATCCTGACATTAGAGAAGAGACAGGAAAATCCCTCTGACTTGCTGGGGTGCCAGTCTAGTCAAATTAGTGACTTTCATGTTGAATGAGAGATTCTGACTCAAAAAAGAAAAGGTACACTGAAGACACTTGAAATGAACCTCTCTTCTCCATGCATACACGTACTTGAACATACAGACACACACACACACATACACACACACATACACACACGTACACACACAGTCACATAAATTAATTTTTAAAATGATAATAAAATAGGATATACAAATATTAAGACAACTTTTGAAATTAACAAATAGTATAGTTATAGGAAACCCATTTAATGCCTTTAAAATGAAAAAGCTTGTATATCAGACCGAAAGTACTTTTTTTTTATTAGTTTAAACAGATTAATGAAAGATCCCCCTCAGAGGCCTGACCTCATGTGATGATAGATGAGTATTCCACAGAAACAAAGAATATAAAAGAATGTAAAGATACTGAGTTTGTCAAACAGTTGGGGAACATAAGACAGAGAGAGAATTATTGAGAACATAGTAAGAGGATGCCCATGTCTGGTCTTATAGTATAATCTTTCTATATCTAAAAATTGATTTTAGATAATACAAAAACACTCTTTTGAATTAAAGATGATAAGGTGATATAAAATACCTTTTTAAGTCAAAATGTTAAAATATATCTTGAAGATAACTTGGATGCAAGAATATGTGACTATAATTTCTTTGTCTCAAGTAAAATTGGGAGGTTGGAATTGCCTCTCAATAATTTACTTCCTAACTATAAAACAGGAGTAATGCTAGATTCGGAGCAGTGCTTGATACAGACCTGTTACCTCTAATACTTGAGAGGCTGAAGCTAGAGAATCTCATGTGAAGAGACTGCTTGAACTGAAAAATGAGTTCAAGGCCCACTTGGGGAACTAAGTGAAATCCTGTCTTAAAACAAACAAACAACCCAAGAGCTCTGAGGATATAACTCAGGGGCAAAATACTTGCCCAGCATGTTGGACAATCAAATTTCAACTCTCAGACTTACAAAACATTCTAAAATTAAACAAACCTATACAGGCATAATATTATCCTTTATTGAGTTGCTTTGTAGTTTAACTGGCTATAAATTTAAAACTTCAAGCTAAGTTACCGAGTAAAAAGTAAATAAATTTCAATATTTTCTAATTACTAGTGTGTTTATCATATTAAAAACTAGTTGAAATGTGACTGTCATATTTTCTTTGAGTTTCTTTTTAAAGTTGCATTTTAATTGATTTTTTACAGTTTTAACACAATATAGTTTAATAAGTTTTAGATCTGGTCGCCTCTTCCCACCTTACCCCTGCTGCCTCCCACCAAATCACTTAATTTAACTGCCATAGACACTCACTCACACACACACACACACACACACACACACACACACATATTATGTATAATGGCCTATAGAGTATGTCTTGTGTTCTCCAATGTCTGTCAGTGTGAATCCATTCACTGAACCCACCTAGAGTCCTATCACCGTGAGACATTTTCTTCTCTCTTCCCAGCAGTCATCAATTGTTAAAAGGACCTTAGGTTAGGTTGGGATTCCTTATGTACTTCCCGTATCTGTCAATGCTGGGATTCTGTCTGATTAGAGTTTGCACAGGACTTGTATATCTTCTCACCAGTGCTAAGAATTCATATGAGTAAATGTTAAGTTGTCTGGAAGACTGTTTTCTTATGGTCACCAACCACCTCTGGCTCTTACAATCTTTCTGTCTTCCTTTCCTCAATGATCTCAGTGACTTGGGAGGCAGAGGTTTGTAATATCTGTCCTGTTCAGAGATAAGTACTCTCTAGTCTCTTGTTCTCTATACATTGGCTAAGTGTGGGTCTCTGTGTTAACTATCATTTGCTTCATAAGGAAATTTCTCTTGTGAGAATTAAGGGATGCATTCATCCAAAGTATTGAGTCTGCATTTTGTGGAATTTAATACTTATAAATTCATGTTCAAGTTAGTGTATATGCTAGATTTTATAACATATACCTATAATACTATATACATGGGGAAATATAAATTTTCATGATAGGTGATAATAAATGATGTCGATAATGATAAGGAAGTAAAGGAGGCCATCTATGATAAAACCTCTGGGTATATAAACATATTTGAAAATAAGTAACCCATGATATACTCATTTTTATGTATAAGTGATTTGATATAATAATAAAAAGACTGTCCTCTCCTAATTCATTCAAATAGTTAAATGTTACAATTAAATATTACAGTGACCAGAAAAATCATCATTTATTTTGTCATTGGTTTTGATTCATTTTTAGGTGCATAAATATTTTCCTACATGTATTCAATTGTACTATGTGCATGGAATGTATACAGAGGCCAGAAGAGTGTATCAGATGCCTTGGAACTAGAGTTAACGACAGTTTTTAGCCACCATGTGGGTGCTCAGAAAAACTCTGGTCCTCTGCAAGAACAAGTGCCTTAGACACTGAGTCATTGCTCCAACTCTTCACAAATGCTTTCTTAAAAGTTAGGTGTGAAATAATTCTATATCTGAAAGTTTGACAGTCTTCAGATAGTTGAAAAAGCATCACAAAAAGAATCATGGCGAATACATGGGGAAAGAGATATGACTGTGTTCCAATAAAACTTTATTTATCAAAGCAGGCAGCCAGCGTGTTTTTCTGACTACTGAAATAGACTATCATATATTTATTTGGTAATTTTGATAGTAAGGAAAATGTTATAAATTTCACATCAAATATCTTAAATCAATAGTCTTATTATCCTCTATCATTGTTTAATTATAGATAAGTAAACAGTTAACTTTTCTTTGTGCAGATTTTCATTTGTTAGCATACTATTTATTCAATAAATATTTACATACCAACAGTCAAGTCCCAGAAACTAAATTTTCTGCCAAGATAACAAAGAAAATGATAACCCCTTTCCAAAAGAGATAGAAAGAAATGAAATATGCAGCAGTCCCCAGTCTTAGCTGAAGAAATACTGGCAATGATTAATAGTGGGTGAGGAAGATCTGATCTTAAACTGAGGGACTCCAGTTAGGGTGACTAGACCTCAGTGGATTAAACAGTGGAGAATATCAGGAGACACTAACTTGACATAATAGGCCTCAACACAAATGACAGTGTATGAATCCCAGTGGGGGGCATTGGGAGGGTGCCAGTGTGGAAGGGTGTATAAAGATGATTAAGAATGAGTGAGATGTTCTGAATGAAATACAGAAAAATTCAATAAAAATTTACAATATATATCATGTACCATATGCCACATTGGCTTCTATTACTACAGTAATTCATAACATTTCTGCATGCCAGAAAACTTAGTAGCCTGTACAATATGGTTTTCACTTCACTGACATTTGTCATTGCTTTATATTACATTCTAGCTGTTACTAGAAGGATGAATTTTCTGACCACTTTGAGGGCCATTAATTCCTACAGTTCATTTAACAACAATTCCCATGACAATATTATGATGTTCAAGAACATGTAATAGATAATGTCCCCACATGAGGTGAACAACTCTTTCTTTTCCCACAAGTATAAAAAGACAGAACAAGTATGAGACTTTTTCTAGCTTAACAAGATATGTTAATTCTGAAGCTGTTAGATATCTGGCTAAGAACCAAGCTCATAAAATGATCACAGATAAAAAGACAAGTTACTTATCTGTATAAGAACTTCAGTCCATCAGGAGCCTGTTGATTTCTAAGGAAGGAGATGCCTCCCCATTTGGATTTCCAGAACGGACTACCCTTTGCCTAGTGCCTTCATAAATGAGTTCATATCATTGGAAAACCACTCTCTAAGGAGCATCCTTTCCTATGACTCTTTCCATTTTCCTTTTCTTCTTGAAAGGGCCACATCTTTGCACCCATGGAAAGGAGATATACATTACAAAAATTTCCTGCTTCTCCTCCATTTCTGCCTGTCATTTCTGTTGAAATATACCCAAATGACTCTGTCAGTATTTGGATTCTGTATGTCTGGAAGACCACAGTTTTATAAGTGCTTTTCTAGAATGCCCTTAACTGCAGTTATAAAATTTAGTGTGTTAAAACAGCTAGTAATTATATCTTCAGATGCTGTCATTTTTCAGGGGAATGGATATTTGCTTGGTTCATCTAACCTCACGCAACTGCATTCAACCAGAAGATGACCTGGACTGGACATTCCAGCATTGTCTCACTCACACAGTGATAGTTTTATTTATTTATTTGTTTGTCTGTAGGTTCAATTTAGAGTCATGTTCCAAGTAGATGAAAGACATAGCCATACGTTCTAGTGCCTATGTGCAGAGTCACTTATGCCCTCTTGTTCTAGTGGTCAAGATGAATGATGGGCAGGCCGTATTACAGAAGGTACAGGTTCTGTCTTTGAGCATGAGAATGATAAGGTGTGACTGCAAAGGGGCACGCATGCCTCATTGGGAACTATGGTCATTAAACATCCACCAGGACCAATGTTTCAACACACAATACAGCACTGCTTATACTGAACGGGAGATCAAATAAAACCATCCAGACTTATGTTTACATCACACACATTCAATGAAATCGTTTTCTGCATTAAAATTGCTGAGATAAATCACATATTTAAACATAGTTAAAGATTATGAACTTTGGCACAATAAAAAATTTGAAAATAAAGGCTACTAAAGGGAAACTGTAGAAGAGCAATAGAAAAATAATGGAAAAACACTTGGTGCCTGATAATGGGAAAGGTCCAACGTCAAGGCCTGGATACCCAGGACCACATGCAGAGTAAGGACATAGCAGCCTCAGTGCGCCTCTACCTCTGCTGTAACTGTACTTCCAGAGATAAAAATCACAGTTTGGAAAGTTAAAAAAAGAAATAGAAATTATATCATTAAAGTGATATAATTCTCAAACTAAAAAAAACTGTAATTAGAGACTGAATATGATTTTCAAATTCTATATGTCCAGTATAATTTTTGAATATTTCTACTGACAAAACTGTGCTATCAAGCATCAACAATAATATGAAACTGGTCACTGCTACTGTTATGTGAGTTTGCCATTCACTCCCTTTCCAAATTCTTCACCTATACAAATCTTTAAATGTAATCACGTTACTTGATGAACAAAATGCTAATAAAATACTTTAAGAAGCAACAATAACAAAAGGAACTTGTTTTATTTCATCATTTATTCATTATATTTGAGTGGACCCAGCAATATTTAGTGAGATTAAATCCTGACCTATTCTATCATTTCTGCAATGGGGCTTTGCGGTAGCATATATAGCTATTAACAGTATGAAGCTATTATTCCTAGTTCTTAAATTGAAGAGCTTGTATACAGAAAGGAATCCTGCATTCCTCAGCAGTACTAATTGCAAGTTCTGCATGGATTGCACCTACTTGAAACAAGAAATTTTTGCCAGTCATCAAAATGAGACTTTTTTTTCAAGCTAGCATTCACAGCATTGTCATAGCCATTATTTCAATTTGTTTCCATAAAGTACCTTACCCACGAAAGAAAGTTGAGTTCAATAATAGAGTAAATTTTCTGGGGCTAATGTCATCTATAATGATATTTAAGTACAAGTACACTTGATGTCTTTCAGGCCTTTTGCAGACCTAACAAATGAGAAGGTAGATAAAACTACATCTTACATTTTGCTGCATATATATGGTTTGAAATGGTATGTTGGGGCTATGTAGTTATTAATGTTATATGTAGAAGTGACCATATTTTTAATAACTGGAGAAAGTACTTCCCTTGGAGAAAACCAAATACCATTAATAATTTTTATCAGTTTGATTTTTTTTCACCTATACAGTCTCATAGTATACAACTTTATTTTATTACAGAAAACAATGAGGATTCTGAGTAAGGGATAATGTCAAATGAAGCCTGTTGTCCCTTAGCAATATCACAAGATCCTGATTGCAATTAGAATGTAATTGGAAGACTCCAAAGTAGAAAGACATCAATTCACCCCTACATGAAGTTAGTTCTTCTTCATTACCTCCTATGTTTTCTTTATTAATGAGCTCTTGATCTTTAAAATTCTTGAAAATTATAAAAGAGCAGACAGTTATCAAATAGAAATTTAGTTTTAGAAATAGAATTTTCCTTTGGAAATGTATATATTTGGAAATGTTCTTAAAAATTTTGCAGTACAATAATACCATGCATCATACTTAAGACTAACAGAGTGATAAAATAAGAAAGATTAAAAAGAACATCTGTTGATCATGAAGTAGATAGGGCCTGTTTGTCTCCTGCTTTTAGAAACCTGAAAAAAAATGTATGAGACTGTGATGTTCAGACAGTGGACCAAAGTCAGTACAGGATTGTAATATCAAAAAGAAATGATAAGCTGACCTATGATTGTCACATCTTAGGTTTTCAGGGTAGGCTTTTGGTGGCAGAAGAGAGAGACAAAATTTAAAAATTTAAATTAGAGGTAGATCCAGGAGCGTTATGTCACATAGCAGCTCTGTGGATGAGGGAGCCTTGTGAAACAGAAGCTTGAGCATAAGAAAAATTCAGAGTTCTGCTGAGGGCCTTTTGTTCTTCAGTTAAGGAGAAAAACAACAACTTGACAAGAGCATGTAAAAGAACCTGTGGTGCTCAGAGAGGCCCAAGAGTAATTTCTGCTCTGACCAGTCTGTTTGGGAAAACCATGTATTATGCTAGGTTCCAAGTGAAGCAATCATTATTCCCCATCTTTTCCAGTAAGAACATATAAAAATGGTAGATATTTTACAATAAACAGCAAAGTACGTCTCTGTAAGGTGGTGAGAAGAAGGCTGGAGTGTGGTGATAAGGCTACCTCAGGACCTACAGAATGGCAAGGTGACAAAATGCCTAACATGTTTTTATGTGTTGTTCTTTAAGAGTTGGTGGATGCTTTGTCATAGACCCTAGGCTACATGCTAGAGAAGACATACCACACTGAGTAAAGAAAAAAAAAAAAAGCCGGAGTCAAGCCTGTTATCTGTGATTGAAATGTCAGCAAAAGGGCTTTCTATGGAGACAAAAAATGCTGTATTCCTGTGAGCAACTTCAGAAAATATGTAGCCCCATCTCAAACCTACCAGTGAAGGCTCATCCTTGTCAGCGTATTGCAGTGCTCTAACACTGGTATGTTTGTCTTCTGTCAGAGCTGAACAATGAGTTTCCTCCATGGTGTCAGTGCAGACCACATGGTAAGCCTGGACACATGATCCATATGTGATAGTGGGAATCTAACCTCTTCTGATGATGTGCAGTAAGGAGAGGTCTGGAACTCTCATACCACACAGGAGCAATATGGCCATCTCTCAGTGAAGCTCTAAACACATGTATATACAAGAAAAACTAAATGGACTCAATGGGTAATTTAAAGATATATTCATATTATATATATATATACACACACACACATATATATATATATGATGTAACAGTATTAATTGAAGAACTCACAATTGAGAGGTGGCATATTGAAGAATTAGAAGAAGAGAAGGAAGAAAATGATGCAAATGCAGTACTTGTATATGTAATTCTAAAAAGAATTAAAAATATATTTAAACAAAATGCAATGCCTTTCACCACCATGTGAAAACAAGTGTCAGTGGTTATACTCCAAATCAGAATTTAGTATATGAGAAGGACCCGGGAACAGATTCAGTGAAGGTAAAGTCTGGATGCTAGAAATCACAAAGATTGATGAACAGAAAAAGAACTGATATAAAAAACAATGAGGTGCTTGGAATGGGGAGGGAAGAGAAAGGTTGGATGTGGGGAGAGAGAGGAGAGATGAATGGAGCTTAGAGGCCCTGGGGAAGCCAGAGGGAAGTGTGCTGGCTGGGGAACCCCTTGAGAAATGTACACACAGTATCTGAACATTAGTGCTTGTGTGTACCCGGGAGATGTACGGCAAGAAGCTCAGTGCACGATAGGAGACACTTCCCTTCGAGCGATTAGTCCAAGAAACTCACAAAATAACATAGGCTATTGCCAGAGCTCTTGGTTATGTCCCTGAACTTGAAGATAAGGTCCTACTGCTGAAGACAGGACATACTTCAGACACAGGATTTGGAGTATTGGAGTAGAAACTGACCTGTAAGCCTTCAATCTGGTTTAGGTCTCATAGTTCTAGAGAATACTATGCAAGCTTCTAAGGGAGAAAATAAGCCAATGGTCCAACTCAGTCCTAAAGCCTAATAACCGTAGTGACTGACCCAGTAAACTACCTCTATTGGTGGAGTAGTAACACTGTTATCTGGGAGACAGTTGTACCTTACAGCATTCATCAAAGAATCTTCTTTTTACAATAGATGAACATTATTGCAGAGTTCTGCAACTGATCACACATAGAGAACATACATCTGAGAGATGTTGAGCCCCGGGTGACATATCTACAGTAGAAATTTTATAACTAAGGCTCATGGAACACAGAGGAATAGTGGTAGAGAGAATATTAGTGAATCTCTCAACACTCACCAGCAAAGATTCCTTAAACAACAGAGTGTGATGCACACAGAAGGCCACAACTGGCTAAGTTTTAGAGAATAAATGACTGAAGAATGTGTGTCCCTGGATGGGACTCCTATATTAAAATTCATCCACTCACCACTCTGGGACAGAAAGATTGTAAGAGCCAAGGCTGATCCATGAAGACAGGGAAACAGAGGCTTTTAGGTCATTGGAAGCTTGCACATGTGAACGTCTGGCAATGGTGGCAGCAAACACAAGACTCATGTTGACTCAGTAAGGCAAAGGCCCAGAGTGGAGTAAGGGAATTTGATGGCAAACCAGTCCTAGCCTGGGAACTGCTGGAGACTGATTAATATTGGGTGAGGGAGTGTATACCTTACTTAAGATCTCTAGATAGGCTGACTGGATTCCAGTGGCTAAATTTGCACCAAAGGACATCTGGGTACAAATGCTTGACTCGATAGGACAGCTTAACATGTGTGGGTAGAATGCATGAGGTCTGGATGGGGGCGCATGGAAGGGAGACGAGGTCTAAATTGGATTAAGAACTGTTGTTTGAAATATACAAAGGTTCTACAAAAATTTACAAAATAACAAAACATCTGTCTCCATGGGACAAAAACAAAATAACTAACATTTTTGTAATTGGAATTTAAGCAGAATAGAATAAGACATGAGATAAAAAGTTGTTTAAATGGGTGACAGATCATATCCCAAACATGCCTGATCAAACAAAAATAGAAATTCAAGAAGCTGAGCAAGGAGCTGGAGAGGTGGTGGTTTGGCAATTGAGACTACTTGCTGCTCTTGCAAAAAAAAAAAACCCAAGCTAGGATCACAGAACTCATGTTACGATTTTTTTCATATTTCCTTCTCTTCAGTTTTCTAAATTTTGTGAAGTATTTGAAACAAAAATCACAATATCTTAACAAGTGTAGGATAAGCAGGTTAGAGGAGAGCAAAGCAAGGTGTTTCTACATTTCCCTTGAAGTTGTAAAATGTTGGAACAAATCAATTGAAATAAATCATGTATCAATAAATAGGTAAGTACAACAGCTACATTCAAAACAGAAGGAAAAAGGACACAACATTTCTGAAGATAAATAAAAATGAGAATAAACAAAGTTCAGCTACATTAGGGTAAACAAGAGGGAGTAATAAGCAGAATGAATGGTAAAATGGGCAAAGTATTGAAGTTCATGGATATGGTTAATATCTTGATTACATAGTGGTTATAAAGTAATATGCATTTAAAATATGATCAAATTGTACACTGTAAAATGTGATGTTTGTTGTATGTCAATCATATTGTAACCAGGATATTAAAATTAAATAAAATCGTAAAACAGAGATCCTTCCTTTCCCCAGACCTCCAGGCCTCAATTGTAGCTCCTGAGACTTCCCTGTATCAGGGAATTGCAGCTCTCCAGCCTCCTGGGGTCACTATCTCTCCCAGCTCTGTGTGTTCCTCCAGACTTGCTATAATAAAGTACCTGAGTTGAGACAAAATGCCACTCTTGCACCACTGTTGATTGTTGTGTCAGCCGTTATTGCTTACTGTGCTTTAAAGCTGGGATTGATCCATCGGTTGACTTTCTCCCTGAGCAAAATGTATTATGATCCAAAATATGTTATGAGAGCTAGTCTTCAGGGAGGAGGTGCCATCTTAACACTTAGGCCTCTTTTGGTTACTGGGATCATTTCCTACTCCAGATCTGGGAGCTTCCTCAAACCTGCTATGGTGAGTTCCTTCCAGCTTCACAGTTTTTGCATCAGCTAGGGTCACTGGAAACGTGTGGTTCCAGTCCTGCATGTTAATGCAGACCTACAGTCCTCAATTCTCTTTATGAGGATTTGTTATGTTCTAACATCTTATCTCTCAAGCCTGCTTGAATGGCTAGTATTCTGCTGCACTGGAAGTATGAGAGATCCCACAGTCTACTTTATCTGTCAGCCTGTTCACCTAGCAGTCACATGTGGGATCAATCCTGGAAACTCAGCTCAAAGTTTGTACTTATCTCTAGTTGAACCAAGACCACTTGCATCTCATTTGCAATCAACATAAAGTGACCCCACATCTGAACATCAAGCAGTACTCTGTTGGCCCGTGACTTGACAAGTTGGAAAAACAGCAAGCAAAGATAAACTAAACATTAAGAAAAGATGTGATCTTGCCACAGCCTTTGATTACTTCCCAGAACTTAAGGAAAGATCCTATTGCTGAAGACAGAACATGTTTTGCACATAGGACTTGCAACAGTGGAGAGAGAATTGTTCTAAAAACCTCTTCCCTCTGTCAAATCCCTAGACAAATGTATTTTTTTTTTGCTGTATGCTAAATATGGACCCTTATATTTAGAGACAAATATACAATTCACCACTCATCAAAGATGCCTCTTTTCAACAGATGAAGAGTATTACAGAGTCCACAACTGGTCACACACAGAGAACAGGTGTCAGAGATGCACAGACCTAAATGACACATCTACGATGGAACCTCTATATCTACGGCTCATGGATTATGGTGAAATGTGGGTGGGTAGAAAGAATACTAATACATCCCTCAACTTTCACTAGTGAAGCTTCCTCATGCAACAGAGTCTGATGCAAATAGGCCACTACTGACCAAAGTAATGAGAATGAGACTGAAGAGCGTGTGTCCTTAGATAAGACTCTTCTATTAAACCTCAGCCACTCGGTTTAGGGACCATTGCAGAACAGGAGGTCCAGTTCTTCACATGAATTGAAAAAAAATATTAAATATAGAAATACACACAAGGCAGGATAGCCAAATATTTCTGAACAACAAAAGAACTACTGGAGGCATTGCCATCCTGATCTCAAATTATACAATGGAGCTACAGTAATTTAAAAAAGCATGGGATCCAGCACAAAAACAGAGACATTGATCAGGAGACTAGAACTGAGGTCCCAAATTTAAGTGCACATGCTTATAGTCAACTGATTTTTGACAATGGGACCAAAACTGCACAGTGGAACAAATGACAGCATGTTGAATCAAGAGTGCTGATTGCATCGCTGCATGTAGAAGAATAACTAGACATCTGCCTCTCACCATGCATAGATCAAGGAAGGACCACAACATAAGTTCTCAAACCCTAAATCTGATACAGGGGAAAGTAGGGAAGAGACTGCAACTTCTAGGCACAGGAAAGGACTTTGTGTACATGATTCCTATAGTGCAGGAAGTTCAAGGACTGACAAATGGGACCTCATGAAAATAAAAAGCTGCTGTACAACAAAGGATGTTATGCCTTTGACAGAGGGTTAGTATGTAGAATAAACAGAGATCTAAAAATAGTAAACATTAAAAAAGTAACAACCTGATTAAAATTTGGGGCAGGTGACTCAAGGATGAAATGAGCACGGCTGAGAAATACTTAAGTAAATGTTCAAAATCTTTAGTTCCCAGATCAAGGCAAACTAAGATCACTTTGAGATTTATCTTTCCCCAGTCAAAATGGCTTTGCTTCAAAAACAAATAAGAATCAATCCTGGATGGACTCCCTCTTTTGAAGCTTTTGACAGGGATCCCATAAACCCTCAAACAATTTTGGTGTTGTCCCTAATCTTGGTTACAAACCGGTACTTGATGCTAAGTCCCTATTGCTAAATGTGGGTTTCACACGCCAGCAGTTGGCCCACACTTTGCCGATGGTGAGTGATGGAGCTGGACAGAACACTCGGGAGCGCTTCACGAGATAAGCTCAACTTTTATTTCCACACCAGGGTTTATATAGGATGCAGACACAAAGTGCAGTAAATGGCATTTTTAATCATTCTATCATTTGAAAGGTCAGAAGGTCCCGTTCTTACATAACATACAAGCCTACACAGTTTGGCAGGTGATCACGAGCTGTCCATGAGCCTGGAAACCAGTGAGTTGCTAATCAGACAGGTTTCCTTAGCTCCCAGTGGAGTCAGGAGATGTTCAGTCCAGTAGGCCTGGCAGGTCTAGCAGGAAGTGTGCCATCTTCATGGAGCACTTTTATAAATTTATAACGGGCTGAGGCCAGAGAGTGGCTTACAGCTAAAGATACTACATACATAAACCATAGAAAAAACGAAGAGAAATCAAGTTGACATTGCCTTCAAATCTACATCTCTACTCTCTAGTTATTCATAATGCTGAAAGGTACTACGCATGCTCCCACAAGAAAAAAAAATTCAATCATCTTACTCAGCTGTGAATCCTGTGAGCTTTAACCATAGCTAACCTGGCAAGACATGACCTCTGGTACAACAGCGGCATTAATATTATGAGTATCCAGTCAACTTTACTTGGATGTAAATTCCACTTCATAAGAAGGCATCCCTACTGCCATTGATACCAGGCCTAAGAACATGAGGCTAGATAGCCACAAGCCACACGGGAGAGCCTAATACTTTTATTCTGCTAATTAGATATAGAATTAAAGTGTTTTCTATTGACTTATTGTTATACTTATAGATTGATGCATTTTGCACCTCTCACAAGAGAAGTTACTTTATGCAGTAGATGGTGATTTACACAGAAACCCACAACTGGCCGATGTGCAAAAACTGAGACTGCAGAGTGATAATTCATGAATTAAACACCTATATCAAACTTCTGCCTCCGAAGTCTCATGGATCATTGCCGAAGAGGAGGCAGAAGTGGTGGATGAACCCAAGCAATCAAAAACTTCCAGACATCTGGGAAGTTACTCATATGAACTTACCACAATGGTAACAGTGCACAAGTACCATGTAAACTCCAGCCTGATACAGTCCTATCATAGATGCACAGAAGCGGGTAAGAAACCCCAACTGTACCATGGAACTATTGGAAACATGGTTGCCTGGAAGGGGAGAGTAGGTTTCATTTTGCGGTATGGCTCTTGTTCACCAGGCTGCAGTGGATCAGTCCACACCTAAGAACATTCAGATACACAAGTTTGAATATATAGGCCTTAGTGTGTGTGTGTGTGTGTGTGTGTGTGTGTGTGTGTGTGTGTATGATGGAATACACAGAAAGTGGTGTGGTTTGAGAAGGAAGTACAGATATGGGAAGGGATCTAAATATGGTAAAATTTATTATATGAAATTGACAAAAATTAAATAACCAAATTGAAGGCCATCTGTGTACAAATGCTTGACTGAATAGGATTTCCATGTGTGGCAGAATGTTTGAGGTCTGGTGGGGGATTGTGGGGGTGGTTAGGGGAGGGGCATCTAAATTTGACTAAGAACTGTTGTATAAAATGTACAAAAGCTCAATGAAAATGAAAAACAGAATAAAAATGTAAACAAGAAAGAGCTCTTTTGGGAAGATACTTTTTGACATAATTGAATAAATGATATAATATCAATACTTGTTGAGTCAAAGGTCTGGATTAATTAGACTTAACAAAGTATATAATTCGCAAGAAGAAATTCAAAGATGATGAAGAATTTTATAACATTGCAAATATTTCATACTCATAGCGCAAATAGAATGACAGGCTAGGGGCTTTCTTACCAAAACCATTATTTGGTAAATACTAAGTTTATTGTACTAACAAAAAGAAAATAGATACAAGTAAACAAATAAAAAGAAGCTAAATAACCCCTATGTTGAATATATTTTTAAAAATTTCTCTGTGGGGGGACACAACTAAAACAGATATAAACAGACACAAATCTTTGATGAATTGTCTAAGTTCTGTTTGATTTTATGTGTGAGTTAAAATGAACACATGCCATTCTGTGATTCTAAAAGGTTTCCTCAGTACTCTGTTTACAGTTTTATTTGAGAAACTAAACTCTTTAGAGCAAATTTTATTGTTTCTCTCTCAAGTAAATAATAACATGGGAAGTTAAGGAAAATTAAATTCTACGAAGATAAAGTCTCAATGAAAGATGGACTATAAATATTAGGAAAGCTATTCAGCCAACTTACTCTGATACAGCACTATAATTAGCTGATGTGTTTAAAATGAAAGAGCAATATAAACTGTGTAGTTCATGAAACTGTAAAACTTTCATGTTTATGGCAGCCACAGAGAAGTCAACATGACTATCAGGTTTGATATCGCTTTGCACATTTCAATCTAACTACAAATATAACCAAACCAAAAATCTCAATTACACGGTTTAATAAAGCTGGGTTTGAGAGAGTTCCTGAAACTGTTTTTATTAATATTTTGCTTCGGGGATCTATGATAACATGTCCAACACTCTGTGGCTCTCCATGTTCTTGCTTTTTTCATATTGGAAAACAGGGTATCTCAAAATTATGGATACCAAATTTCTAGTTGCTTTCACATCATGTAGCTATAGTTCAAAAGGCAGTTTAATCTACCATTTTGGTTTTATATACATACACACACACATACATACACACACATATATATGGTGTACATACATACATACTTAGAATAAAGTTTTTTGTTTCACTCCTGTCTGGAACCTAAATTTCAATAATAGATATAAATCTAAATATCTCAAAAATTAAATTAAGTGAAATGTACTATGTTACATTTCACATTTAACATTTTCAAACTATATTTCAAGTTTTACAACCTACAAAGAACACATGTGAACACACAAATTTGAAAAAGCAGAACTGGGGTTGAAAACAAATACATTATAAATTACATCAAAATATTTACAGAAAAGTGCACCTTTCACCCTTCAGCAAAGAAGTTTCTTTTTGCAACAAATGAAGACAATTACATAATTGCAGAATCAGTCAAATAAAGACAATAAGAATCCGTGAGAAACTTAACTCTAAGTGACTCATCTTGAATACAGTATGAAGGCATTTCTCACCTCTCACAAGAGAAGTTTTCTTATGCCTCAGATGGTGACTAACACAGAAACCCACAATTGGCCAATTCAAAGGGAAAAAAGAGGCTGCAGAGTGTTTATTCATGCGATACCTGTTTCAAACCTCTGTGTCCCCAGGCTCAGGGATCATTGTGGAACAGGAAAGATTCTGAGCTAGAGGAGGGTGGGGGAATGACCACAATGAAACAAGATCTTCAAGACACCTGGCCAGTTACTCATATGAACTCACAGCAATGGTGACATCATTCAAAAGTCCCATCAAGCTCAAACCAGACAAAATCCTTGACTAGACACGGGAAAATGAGTAAGAAGTTCTCAACCCAATCTAAGGGAATTTTGGCAATTAATGACTGCTGAGAAGAGAAAAGACAGTATCTCAGAGAGATGGGACTCTTCACGGACCCAGTGGATGGACCTACAGTGATGGACATTTGGAGATGCAAATCATACTCTATAGGTCATGTTAATATATATATATATATATATATATATATATGTCCATATTTACCAGAGTATAACATTAAATGGGTGGGAACAGAGGGGGGCTGTGGAGGGGGCTCTAAATACTATCAAACTATAATGTATGAAAATTGCAAATCTTTTTTAAAAAGAAGAAAAATATATACATATGGGTGTTTGTGTGTGTGTGTGTGTGTGCAATTGGAGACACATTGGAATAAAATTTTTAGCAACTAAAACATAATACAAAGTATTATGTAAACAAAGAAAACAAACAAAGAAAAAGAAAGATTGTGAAGCCATAGTAACATGAGACATGTTCTGTTATAGTGCAACAAAAATAAGATGTGGCATTCCTAATGAAAATGATGGCCAGGGAAGAGGAGGTAGTAAATATCTGCCTGCATCAAATAACATCTTCTTAAAGCAAAAAGGATCTATGGGAAGAAACTATCAACTTGTACTGTTGTAGGAGACTCAGCCCAATCTCTTTCAATATTTTATAGGGAAGGAAGGAAAAATCAATATAATATGATCAAAATATATAAGAAAAATGATATTAGTAGTAGATATAGTTCCTTCAAAAACTCCTAGTCTGTATCAAAGACATGTTATCACATACACTTCATGGCATTCTCTCATATTTAAATTAGAAACATAAAAATTCACACTATCACGTTAGATACCAGAGCCTAGTTTTTACTAACTACGTATCACTAAGAAATATTAAATAAGAAGGTTTGAAAATAAATTCTTTGAAACTTCTATGCTTCATCCTTTCCATACACTCTTCTGCACTATGAAAACTGTTCAACATCCTTAAATCTTATTAGTAACTTGACAAAGTCAGACCCATTAACTTGGCACAGTTTTAATAAAAGAACATTTGTTATTCCTTTCCCTTCTGAGTTTGCAGGCAAGATTCCACAAATGATGGACTATTCTTTTTCAAGTGTTCAGCTTTATTAGTTTCTAGCCAATATTTAATCAAGATTTAGGGTCAATGAATAGAAAGTCTGGCCTGGCCCTTGAGGGAGTGATCGAAAAAGATAAATGGAACCTGGGAAGATTCTTATCACTGCCTTTAGGACTACAGAAAATAAAGAGCAACTCAAAGACTTGTTTGCATCATTTCTTGGTCTGTCTTGCTTATAATTTGGAAAAGTAAACCCTGCCAGAGCCAGTGAATGCAATTACAAATAACAGGGAAAATTTGATTGTTTTTCCATGCATGAAAACATTAAGAAAATTAAGTTGTTACCCTTTCGTCCAAGTACTGACTGTAATTATAGATAGCAGGATCCTTAGTTTACTATAAAATATGGAAGTGCTTTTACATGGCTGCTAACTGCATAGTTGATTAAAAGATTGCAGGAAAGTTGGGGCTTAATGAGTGCAGTTTCAAAAAGCAGTGGGGGGAGTTATTACTGCTTAATACTGCTGTTCTTTTATTATTAGATCCAAAGTGCAGCCAAAGAAGAAAGCGTGTGTAAACTAGCTCAACAGCCATAGTAGTAAAAATTTGCCACAGGTAACTTTGTCAATATGTGTTGTTTAAAAGGTTGGAAATGCAGATATTCAATGCTGTAGGTTAAAAGCTGCTTAGACTACTATTTTTTAGCATGATTCACAAAGTTCTCACATTCATAGACTAAGTAGAAACTCTTCTTTATACTAGGATTCATTTGGGAAAAAAGAAAAGAAACCTGAGAATAAAAGTGGAGGATAGATATTGGAAAAAGAGCAAGAGAACATTCACTACAACGTAGGCTGTTTAAATACATGCCATACCCTGGGTGGTGACTGTTACCAACCTTGTTACAATCATCCATAACTGTGAGGGAGGGAAGCTCAGAAGTGTCATCAAAGACCAACCTGTCTTCCACAATCCCTTTAAGTTTAGACTCTGGGCCAAAAATTTCCTTTAGACTTGGAAGAAAAATGAAACAGCTCATTGTGGCTTTTTTGGTGCATCTTGAGTAGTACAGATTGTTCTCCATTATCTTCAATTCAAGCAACAGAGTCTGTATTTTGAAGTAGACAGTAAAGGTCTTTGTCAGAGATAATGCTAAGCCTTGTTTCAAGGTAAAATGCCTTCTTTGATTTGCTTAATGTAACACTCGGAGAGGCAAAAGGACATGTGCTTTATCAACCCATTTCTGCCATACACCTCTATTTCTCTCAACCCATCTTGCTTATCGTACTCTCTCATCTCCTGTGTTGGAGCAATGGCAGAAAGAAATGGAAACGGACAGATGAAATTGTTAAGACTGCTGTCACGGTGGCTATTTATCAAGCTTTGTACTTGGCATATATACAAGCTCTGTCTCCAAGAACATCTCGTCTCTTTGATTATCTGACTGAGTTCTGTAAGTGCTGAATTCATCTCCTTTCTCACTTTTGCCTTCTTTTGTTATTCTTTCCAAAACTCTTTGGCATTTGATAATAGGCCCCACTTCATTCTGCTGAGAATTATAATAAGACACACAGTGCTTACTTTTTATTTCCTTCTCTGTTTGCTACTTTATTTACATATACTAAAGGAAAATCTCATGCTGTACTACCTGAAAACCTGAAAAATTGTAGCACCAACCAGTTCTTGCAAATAACAGCTGCTTCTCTTCTTTACCGTTATAACAACTCAACAATCACTCAGTCTGTCTTCATATTTCTTTGTCTATGGGGTTCAATAATTTGGAGTGGAATCATGTAAGATAATCTGAGGTTTCCAGTTAAAGCCACTGTTCTTAGGCTTGAGATGGGAAAAATGATTGCCTACAACTATTCTCCAGAGTATTAGTTAACTGACGTGGAAGGATATCCAGAGCTTTATATTTTTTCTGAAGCTCTTAAGTTGTAATCAGTGAACTAAATAACAAATGAGTGTCATTTTGAATTTTACTAATACTTTTAATTGCAGATTTCTTTGTTGGAATTCTGTCATCCATTATTGTCAGTACTTTTAAAAGACTGAATAAATACTTAGAGGTAAGCAATAAAAAACTTCCTTGAATCCAGGTTCTGGTGAACACAAAGCACTAAATTCCCAGAACTATCATGTTTTTAGGTCATGTGCATGCACAGAGTAGAAGAATGAAATTCCAAGTGAGTTTTCATAATAACTAGTGCATAATGTTCAGTCCTTTTGTCAAGTTTAGTCTTGCTCTTTAAACTACAGGAGCTACAAAATATCACAATCTGACAGAGTTCCTGTATAAATTCCTCACAGGTTCACTAATATATTTTCCAGAAGATTTTGTTTAAAGAGTATCCAAATCATTTATTAGTCACAAGAAAAACTAGTTAATGAAAATTACTGACAGTAATTCCACACGGTCAAGTACAAGAATCCTGGATTTTCCATTTCATGAAAGTGTCATCTCACAAAAGGTATTTAATTTCCTTGGAATTCATTTTTTTGTTTTCCAAAGTGTTTAATCCTGCATAGCCTGCTTCACAGATTTGAAAGTGTGTACCATGTATAACTGGGTTCTTGAATTTTAAATAAAAGATTAAATCGCTTTGTTCATTTACTATTGTTGTTACTTTCATTATTATGAACATACTTTGAGATTAAATATTTGCATTAAAATGTGTGCTATAGTTCTTTTCATCTTCTGAAATAATACTCATGGTATTTTAAAATATAATAATGTAGTTTTTCGAAATTTCTTTTCTCTGGGATTATGTCAATATTGACTTTTCTACCAAAACAAAATCTGTTGCTAATATCATATTAAGGTTAGAAGAGAAGTGGAGATCAAAACTTGCCAGTCTGATAATGCGCACTTTGTAGAATCTATGTACTCTTTTGAAAGAAACACTAGATTGTGTCTTCCCTATTCTGATATCTTGAAAAACATTGTCTGTGCCTGGAGATTCAAATATATTTTTCATCGGTAGAGCTTCTAGATACACAAACAACTCTTAATGTATCTATTTTTATAGTAAATTCAAAGAACTGAGAGTATGGTTTTGGATTATTCTTGTGAAGGTCACCTAAAGCAAGCACTAAAAAACCTCGTAAATCAACAACACTCAATAAAGTAGTAAAGTTAGTACATTTCCTCTAGTTTTCATTCTCTAAATTGAAAACAGCTGGAACACCAGAAATGGCTCCAACTCCAAATGTGTAAGTCGTGCCCAAACCACAAAACTACCAGAGGTACAAAACCATGTCTTATTTAATTGAGTCTGGATGAAGGATGATGGTAAAATATTGCCTGAGGTTTTAGCACACAGCTTTCCTCAAGTCAGAAGAGAAGACAGACTCCAGATGTTCAGAGGGCGTGCACATTTCCTTTCCTAGGGTTTGCATGTGCTTCCTTGCCTAATTGTTTAGAGCAATTCCTACCAGAAAATAGTATTTTGTTTTAGAGATTTTTCTCAAAGATGAGTTTGGATGCTGATCCCATTCTTTGCTCACTTGAGCTTTGAATCCAGTAGGTCAGAAAAGATGTAGCTTCTTGGAACCACAAAATGAAACTAATTTTTTAACCATTTCAAGGCACTATTTGGCTAAGGATCCATCTACCACCAGAATGGCCACTTGTCACAACCTTCAACTAAAGGGTAGTCAAATTAAGTATAAGATGATATTTAAATCAAATACTATGCCATATTCTAATGATATTCTTAAATATATTCCACTTGGAATTCTACAGTCTCTCCATTTGCAAGTGATCTGAATCAAGGGTGAAATCAGATGAATTAGTATGGTTAGACAATGTGGTCAAGAGTCTTTTAAAAATGCCCTGAATGTTACCATCATGTAAAAGTCTACCATTTTTGGACTTACCATCGTAAAAGCATAAGGTACTGTCAAAAATTATAAGATAAGTTAGCATGATATATTACTGTTAGGAAGATACATCCTTTTCCAGGATTTTTCTTCCTTTGAGACGCAGGATAAGAATGTGAAGGGTAGTTTGAAAGGCCTGAATTTTTCTTGCTTTCAAACTTTCAGAGGTGTTATTGCCTAAAACATACCATGAGTACTTAGCACCTACTCCTGAGTGTGTATTAGCACCTACTCCTGAGTGTGTATGTTGCTGCTGTTTGCTGTTGCATTAAGAAATCACTTTTTCAAAATACATTCACTCAAGCTTGATTCTATCTCCATGAAATACTTGTTACATCCTTCAACTTAAAATATCTATTGGTTGTTTTGTTTTGGAGTTTTGGTTTTATTGCTGTTTGGCTTCGTTTTTGAGAGGTGTCACTTTTACAGAACAATCATTATTTCTGAAGAAAAGCCAACCGCAGTTTTTTCTATGTATGTTACCTCAAGAAATTCACACAGGAATAAGTTCTGCTAGCTTTTTATTGTCACAGTAAAGATGTATGACAGCCTTAGTGACTTAACCAAAACAAACATATTTTCTTACAGTTATGGAAGTTAGAGTTCAGCTTAACAGGCTCAGGACTGAGTTCCTTCCTAGGAGATGCAGGGATGCTGCTATGGTCTTGAGTTTTCCAGTGCATGTATTCCTTGGTTAAGAGCCCTTCTGTCTTCAAAGCAAGCATCTTCTAATTTCTTAGTCTAATAATTATCTCTGCCTCCCACTTACTGGAATACCTGTCATTACATTGGGCCCAACTGGGTAATCTTCCTGTGACAAATCATGTAGCTGGTTACCTTTATTCTACACGCAATCATAATTTTCTTTGGTAAGTAACAGAATACATTCAAAGGTTCAGTGATTAGGACATATGTGTCCTTGGGTGTTTGAGAGCTGGAGCATTATTCTCACTACCAACACCTGATTAACAAAACATTCTTAACATAGTCATATTAAGATCGGTACCTCAAATCTCTCTCGAAATTCTGCTCACATCTCTTGAATTTATTATTCAGATACCTAATAAGTATTAAGGTTGGATGCTCTGTTTCATATGTGATTATTCTAGCTTAGTTTCTAATGTCTTGATAAAATGCTTTGACCAAGGCAAACAAGGGAAAAAACCATTTATTTGCTTATAAGTTATAGACAATTGGGGCTAGAGAGTCTAACTCAGTGGTTAAGAGCATAGGCTACTCTTGCAGAGAATCTAGGTTCAGTTCACAGCACCCACATGGTGGCTAAGAGCTGTCTGTAACTCCAGTTCCAGGGGATCTGACGCCCTCTTTTGACCTCCGTGGGCACTGCATAATGATAGGTGTACTTATATACATCAGGCAACACACTCATAAGCATAAAAATAAATAATATATTAAAAAAATAAGTTATAGTTAACCATTGCAGGAAAATTAAGGCAGAAACTTGAAGCAGCTACTGACAGCCAGTCAAGAGCAGAGAGTGCATCAATTCATGCGTGCTTTCTTGTGCTTGGCCTCTTCATTTCAGTTACATAGTTCAGGTTCCCAAGCCCAGGAAACTGTTCCACCTGCATTAGGCTAGGTCTTCTAAAAAATGAACACAATAAGGGCAATTGCTCACAGATATACTCATAGGCCAATCTGCTCCAGACACTCCTTCAATGAGACTGTCTTCCTAAGGGATTCTAGATTGTGTCAAGTTAACGGTTATAACTAGTCATCACAGTGGTACTATCTTTCAAGGTTGTAGTTCAACGTTTCTTTTTCTTCAACTTCTCATATCTATTTTTATTTTATGTGTATGAGTGCTATGCCTGAAGGTGTGGAAGTTCACTCCTGTTGTGCAGTACCTGCAGAATCCAATAGAGAGCATCAAATCCCTTGGAGCTGGAGTGACAAAATATTGTTAACTGCCATGTGGGTGCTGATATTTGAACCCAGGTCCTCTGCAAGAGCAGTCAGTGCTCTTAACCTCTGAGCTATCTCTCCAGCCCCCAACATTTTTTAATAGACTGGTTATTATTAACATTTTAATTTACTGAGATTTTTTTAAATGTTAAAATAAAATAAAGAGTTCTTTTAAATTCATTGGGTTTGAAGGACCTTTGTTTTAACACTCTTCTTGTGATTTCAACATCTATTTTGGAAGTTCAAGATATTGGAGGTCAGAGGAATATGTGGCGGGCAAGCTGTTTGATTCTTAGAAATAAGAATTTTTTTCACAACATCATAACAGTTAATCCACCTGAAATTCATTTTTGTCACTAACTTAGATTCATGAGATGACATATTCAGTGACAATTGTATACAGTGTTGTTGTGGCCCTCGACAGGCAAGGAAAAACCGCACTCCAGACGTACTGGTTGCAAGCAGTTTTATTCAGTCCTTCTTTCAAGACACCAACTCTTCCCCCAGACAGCAACTCCAACTAACTGATAGCAACCTGAACTCTCCAACAGTAACTCGAACTAACTCCTTCCTGGGCTTCTTCTCCTTTTATATCCCCTAGCTTAGCCAATCACCTAAAAGGTCAAGTCGTGGGCGTGAGCCTCCAGTCGTGGTAAACATCACACGCAGGTCACAAGGCCTGCATGCTTTTAGCAACCAGTCATACTTCCTTCCTGTAACCTTGGCAACCTCCCGGCTCTAGGAGGAAGCAGCAGCAGGATGCCATCTTTATTTCTCCCCACAAGTGTATTTCACAAGAAGTCTTTTCCTAATCCCTCAGAACTACCTCAAAGCCACTGAGAGATTTTAGAAAACTGGAACAAGCATACACAGAAACTATGTGGTGTATAATTTAAATTAGATTAAAGTTTACTTTTGCTTGAGAAATTACCTAATCATGATTCACTATATCAAAGTTAAAGATAAAAAACATTATTATAGTTATGGTAAGGAGAAAAATAATAAATAACAATGTCATGCTAATTATAACAATGTAGTCTGTAAGGAATAAATATTCAACACTTCCTTTGTTCCAAAGAAAGGAGATAAAGAAGAAAAGAACACCACTTGATTAAATTCAACTGACTAACAAGACTAGGGTATTAGCATGATGATTGATATAGAAAGTTCAAGGTTGTTAAGAAATAAAAGAAAAACCATAAGACCAAATATCAAAAAAGAAAAGAAAAGAAAACTTGTAATGAGTGAGGTTAGCCTGGGCTTAAGAGACAAAATCTGTGTGTTCTCTCTCATATGTGCATGCTACTTCAGCTATTTTAATTTGTGTGTTTAATATGAAGCAGAAACTAGAAACGGGTCACTGGAGGGGGTACAATTAGAGGATGGGGCAATAGCAAAATATTGGTTCAGTGAAAGGAGAGGAGGGGCACTGGGGACAGGAGAGCTTAAGTAGGTAATGAAGTTGTGGTGAAATAAGAAGCCAGGGGAAGCCGCAACCAAATGAAGTGTTTGTGAAGAAGCCACTTAGGAATGTGTGATCCAAGTAAAAATTAGAGTAAGAGAGCACAGGAGAAAATATGTGATGTGACGTCATAGGGGCAGAAGACTGGGAGTTCAAGTTTTCAGTGGGGATGAGGATAATGAGGTTATACAAGGGAAGGGTAGGGAGTGGGTTAAGCACAACCAAAGCTGAAGATGCCTTATGAAACCCCACTAGTTTGTTGTATAATTAAAATTATACTTCATAAATAGAATTTGAACAGAGGTATCCCATATGAACAACACTGTTCTTAGAAAACATGGGTTATTAAGTCAAAGACATAGGTTACCTTGCTGCAAGTTAGTGGTCAGAGAGGCTTTAGAAGTAACCAAATCAATACAATCTTTGCCCTTGGTTGCCCATCAAAACTAGATTGTAGGACTCTATTGATGAAGACATCACAGAGTGTGGTTGCAGGACACAGAGAAATCAGTATTCAACTGGCCAGGATATTCTCCTTTATGGATAATTTTAATAGTAATTGAGGTTACTGTGCAGGATGCTAGAAAAAAAGCATCAATGATTTTATCCGTCACTGGGCCGTGCACACAATACTGGCCTTCCTGGCAAGATGTTTCTACTGGTGCAATAGTGGCAAGACTGTTAACTGGAGTGAGTAATTACTCCCTTGATTGGTTCTGTGAGCTGTACCACAAAAGGGGATTCATGCCTGGTATGTTAAACATGTTTAAAGTAATGGCTTGGAAAGAGTCATAGACCCTAGGGGAGAACTTACTTATATTATTTCCAAATAGTGACACCATCACTTTCTATCATCAGAATTTTTTGTGTTTGCACCCATAGCCTTAGGTTGCTCTCAACCTTGGACAGAGAAGCCTCTTATTGCAGTGGATCAAATTAATTCAGAGAACTGTTAATGTTCAAAGTGATGACTGTGCATGCTCAGCCATAGATGAGCCGTCTATGACAACACTCACTCCCCATCCCCCAGGCTCAGGGAACATCATGGAAGGGAATGCAGAAGGATACATGAACAGAATGATGGGGAGGAATGCTGTCCTCTGGACACGTCATGGCTGTTTCACATATCAACTCAGAAGCTATGTTTCCTGTACAAGGTCTGTGCAAGATCAAGCCAGTTAAAAATTCCAGCATGGATTGGAGAGGACTTCCTGAGATTTGACCTCTGAGGTCAATGGCCTTTGATTTCTTCCTGAGAAGGGAGAGTCACTTGGCTTTAGGAATATCATCACTAGTAGGCTCCCTCTGCCCTGGGGGACAACTGCATGTGTATATGGGCAGCACGAATTAGTCTCAATGGAAATAGTTAACAACAACAATAACAACAACAATATCAACAACAGCAATAATAATAATGAACAGATAATTATAAAAGGATGACATTGGGTTGGGAAGATGTGGTGGGAGATCCAGGGGAAGGCAGAGGAGGGAAAAGTGGGGAGATATGATCAAGATGTATCGCATTCATTTATGAAATTCTCTCCTTCGCAGCAGCATCATAATATAAAATATCTCAGAATAAACCTGACCAAACACATGAAAGATCTCTACAATGAAAACTTTAGATCTTTAAAAAAAGAGATTGATAAGGAACTAATATTGTGAAAATTAACATTCTACCAAATGCAATACATAAATTTAGAGCAATCCCAATAAAAATCTCCATGGCATTTCTTTACAAATTAACAAAAATAGATCCTCAAATTCATATGGAAACACAAAAGATTCCAGATAGCCAAAGCAACCCTGAGCACAAAGAGCAATATGGGGTTGGGCGGAATTGCTATACCAGATTTCAAACTATAGTACAGAGCAATGGTCATAAAAACAGCATGGTACTGGCACAAAAATAGACCCGTAGACCCATGGAGCATAATTAAAGACTCAAATATGAGTACATGAAATTTCAGCCACCTGATTTAGCAAAAGTCCCAAGAACACACAATGGAGTAAAGATAGCACCTTCAGCAAATGGTCCTGGCAAAACTGGATCTCCATCTGTAGAAGAATGAGGCTAGGCCCTTATCCTTCACCTTGTACAAAAGTCAACTAAAAATGCATCAAAGACCTCAATACGAAACCTACAACTCAAACTGTTAGAAGAAAACATTGGTAGTAAACTACAAGATATAGGTATAGGAAAGGACTTTCTAAATCAGACATCAGCTACTCAGGAATTAAGTTCAATAACCAGCAAATGGGACTTCATTTTAGTTTAATGAAAGCTTAAAAAGCTTCTGTACAGTCAAAGAAACAAATGAGGAAGTGAAGAGAAACCTAAAGAAAATCTTCACCAATGACACATATGACAGAGTTTTAAGATTCAGAATATATAATGAAATCAAAAAACAAAGAATCAAGATATCAAATGACCTAATAAAAAGATGAGCTAAGAATCTGAGCAAAAAATTCTCCAAAGAAGAGAAAGAAATGGCTGAGAAGTTCTCAAAGATTTATTTTTAAAAAGAAAGAACTAGAATGATGAAAGAATAGATTCTGTTGGTGAGGCATGCTCTCATTTGTATGCTGAATGCTCTTCAAAGGCCTGTGTATGATGGGTTTGGTACTAGGGTGTGATGCTGTTTCAAGATGGTGTAGCTTTTGGGAAGTGGAGCCCAAGTGTGATGCTTAGATCACAGAAGGTGTCCGCTTGAAGCAGACAGTGGGAGGTCAACTCCTTCATTCTCTTTATTTCTTGGCCCAAGGTCAGGATAAGGAATTAGTTCTGTCATATACCACGATCATTGCCATGTGGTACCACAGTAGAGTCCCAAAGCAAAAGGCTTACTTGATCTTGAAATGAAACCTCTAAAAACTGTGAGTGAAAAGAAACCTTTCCTCTTTGAAAATTAACTACCTCAGGCATTTACTTATAATTATGGAAAGCTGATTAATACATTGTTGTGCTTTGAATATGGAATGCCCCACACAGGCTCAAGGGTTTAAAAAATTGACAGTCAGCTGGTGTAATTGTTTTTGGAAGTTCTGGATCTTTTAGACATGGGCACATACAGCTAGCACACACAGAGCTGCATGAATAAAGGCAGGCCTTGAGTATTAGAGGCCAGCTCAACTTTTATGAGCCACAAGGGAAGGTAGATAAATAACCAAACATGGAGAGAAAGGACAGAATGATAGACAAAACTTAGGATTTTATTCTTAACCCTAGCAAGAAAGCTTTTTGTTTAGTTCTCACAGGGCCTCTTCAAAGGTCCTGCTGAGGTGAAATTAGAGTCCCAGAGCCCTGGATATTTCTTCTGGGACCTATTGGCTATCAATCCCCATGTCTTTGTTTAAGTTAATCAGTTCATGGGGAGGGAGGGACTTATCATGCCACCAAGTATGCTTAAAAGGCCCCAGCCAATAGAAGAATTTTGAGCTTCATGCCAGAGAACCCCTAGAATATGGTAATCACAGCTTAATGGGCCACTTTAGGTGCAGCTAGATGACTAGAATATTTATATGAATGCAGCGTGTAGGGAGGATTGCTTTAAGAGGATCAAGGTCTCTATCAGATATTTGCCAGAGGCCATGCATACTAATTCCAGCAAAGTGTTTACTTTTGTTCTGTTTTTGTCCTTGAAATTTAAGTGAGATTAGATTAGAGCAGTATGCAATAATTTATTTGGTGGAGGAAATTTGACGGTTTATTGTGGCATTCAGCCTGTTGTGTGTTTTTTGTTAGGTGTGTTTATTCGTGTTTACAATGCCAATTCTGAGGAAAAGCAGAGCATAAAAATGTGAAATTTGATGAGGAAAGAAACATGAGTCCATTTAAGGCTGTCGACAGGACAGCTGTATACAAAGTGGCTACAGGAGTTAAAGTGAACCATGTCCCTTAAGAGGAATTGAGGAATGTATTGCCTGAGATATTAGGGACGTTGCTGAAGGAAAGACCATACTGACAAAATACTTCAGGGCATAAAGATACAAATTAATTTGAAAGAAGAGAATTTTTGCAAAAATTTCCTGTGCAAATAGGACCAACTAGGGAAGTGTGTTTCCTGGTTGAGCCAGGCATACCTTCAGAAGCATGTACTGCTCTGGTCTAAGGAGCCAGTCTTCATACAGAGCTGACAGCAGAACTCACCATTGCCAATCATGTGCCACTTTATCAGGCATTTAGTGTAAGATTTACAGAGTTGTGCAGGCTTGCATCAAGTTTCTATTGCCTGTGAGGTCAGGCATTGTATAGCAAGGGAAGACTGCAGAGAAATCATGAAGGCTAATAGCTGCGAAGGCAAAATCTAACTTGCATTGAATAAGACAAAGAATCACATTAATAAAGTGGACAGAATCTGGAGTGATGACTTCTAGTTAACCTTGCAACCAATGAGTTACTGCAAACAAGCTCCCTGAGCCATGTGCTTTTGTGACCTGGGCACCTGACCTTGGTCCCTTGAACCTCAATTCACCCTCCACCCAAGATACTGAGTGAAAGTGGGCATGTCTGAGAACTAGCAGAGACCCTGGGATGTTGGAGTTGGCAAGAAGCTGTTATAGAAAGCTGAAAATTCTAAGTGGGATCTGCCTGAGGGAGGCCACAGATGCTGCCAGACTCAAGAGTACAAAGGCAAGGCTACGAGCCACTCATTGGTGCCAAGATGTTCTCATAAGCTTCACACAGCAGACATGGAGCTTCCAGATTCCCCATTTTTCCTACTGTCTTTCCTTGCTATTCTCCTATTTTTTTTTCTTTTTGGAATAAGGGTGCTAACTCTCTGTGTTTGTACATTTTAAAGTATGTATTGTGCTTTTAGATATTACAGGAGTTCACAGCTAAGTTTGACTTGAGAATCAGAAGACACATTTTATTTTTCAATAGTGTTGTAAAGGGAAAAATATTATGATTTGAAAGTGGGATGGCCCACACAGTTTCCATGGTTAAAAATTTGTTTTTAGTCAGTGATGATGTTTTGTGATTGGGGAAACCTTTGTACATGGAACTCAAGGTGGCAGACAGAGGGTTGCAGGAGCAGACCTTGAAGTTTATAGGGCAGCCTCACTTCCAGACTAAAGCTTCCTGATGTTCCATATAACAAGCAGCTGCATGAAGTCAGGGACGTGAAACTCTCCCCTAGATATGGAGCTACTGACAATTGATAGATGTTGGAAGGAGAGATAATTTTCTTTAAGAGTGTGTTCCTGATAGGTTGATAGTGCTCCCATGGATGGACTCACATGTAAGAGTATATGAGGACTACAAATTAGGTTTAAGAAACAAAAGAAGACAAAGTTGGAGGTGGTGAAGTGGGAGTGACTCAGAGAAGATGGGGGAAGAGGTCAAATATGACCAAAATACATGGTGTGAAATCCTGAAATAATAAAAATGTAATTTTTTAAAGACTGATAGGTTGACCAAACTTTAAAGGCTAGATACACACCAAACAGCTCTTAGAAAACACAGATTAGACTCAGTAGAGCTTTAAGAAAAGGACCAATAATGGGACTGAAAAGATGACTGCTTTTGAAGAGGACCCAGTTTCAGACTGCATGCCCTCTTCTGACCTCTGCAGGCAATCCATGATATAGGTACACTTACGTACATGAAGGCAAAACACTCATACACATGAAATAAAAATAATAAAATATTTTTAAAATGACAAATAATAGAGGACATGAAGTTTGTGGGAGGGTAGTGAATGGGGTACAGACGGGAGGCCATCTGAATGTGATTGATTTGTATGAAGTTTTTGAATCAATAAAATTACCTTTAAAAAATCACCACTGACTAAGCCCTTTGTTATGGCTTCTCTTGCCATGATGAATTGCCATGAACCTTAAAACAAAATTAAGTCTTCTTACCTGAAACTGTTTCTGCCTGACATTTGGTTACATTTATAAGAACATAACTAATTAAAACACTATATAAAACTTGGAAAAGAAGTTAAATAGGTAAATCTCTTTTTTTTCTTCTATTTAGTATCCTTTTATCTGGGTGTTAAACTCTTTGGTCTACACATTTCCACCTGGAAAATGTTTTTGAAAAGGGCAAAGTACTGAATTATTAGGTATAATTATCTTTAGAGGAATTAAATCATTGAAAACAATAGGCTTGCTTGAAGCCAAAGGATAAAGCATAAAGAAAAGAGAAAAATAACAGAAATACTTATTCTTAAGGAAATTTCTAGAGAATGGAATCAAAGGATGCTGTGGAAGAGTTAACATTTAGCTACAGGTCTCCCTTCTGTGTATCTTTTTAATTCAACCCATAAAGAAGGTGGATAGCAGTGAGACTCGATTAACATGAGAAGTCAGACAGGAATAGCAGGGTCTGTTGCCTTTAGCCACAGAGTCTCATCAGTTCTGCCCCTGTTCCTGTTCACCCACCTACAAACATCTGGTAAAACAGAATGTAAGACATCAGGAAATGCTTCTCAAGTATCAACCATCAGTACCGCTTCCTAGATCTGCTGTGTGACTTTGTGTGCAGTGGTATAAACGGAAGGGCTGGCGCTGATGTTTTCCATATGAAAATGACAGTTGCCAGGAGACTAATGGTCAGTTAGACTCCTAAAGTGGTGCTCTCCTTTGAGTGAAATTGCCACTACTGTGGCAGACAGTCCTAAAATGGAGGTGACTAATCTAATTCATATTTGGTCTGAAGCCAGGTGAAGTTGCACAGCTATTCTTTTTTTTTTTTTTTTTTTCTGGGAGAAATTACTAGCATCGGAAGTCAGCATGACTACTCAGTGTGTTTTCATATTTAGCCTTATAAAACATATCACATAACTTCCTATTAGATTAGTACCAGGGGAGCTTAGCTGCTCCTTTTGACATCATGCAGTTCCCTTTATCAGGAATGGGCAAAAATAGAACACAGCCGGCTACACTGTTTTCGTTCATTCTGTGTGTGTGTGTGTGTGTGTGTGTGTGTGTGTGTGTATTTTCTTATAGAAAACCCAAAACTAAGCAATACAGTACCCATCCCATCACCTGTGTCATTTATAGAATTTTTGTCTTAAAGTTCATACGACAATACTCAATGATAAAAAACACATTTGTGTGTCCTACATAATTGTTACTAAAAAAGACATCTGAAAAGAACTACAGAGAATCATCAAAATGTTCATAGTTGACTTTGAATGATGGAATGGGAAGCGTGTTTTCCTTTTACTTGTGTTCAATGATTTGAGTAATGTTACTTGTAATACAAAAGAAAATAAAAATAATTCTGACTTTCAAATTTATTACAGTTGTAGCTTACAAATTTGCTTCTTTTCTTGTGTTTATTCGTTCTCTGCCATCTCAATTTGATCATTCTTTGAAACTGGCAGGGAATACATTAGATTTTATGACAAAACGCTTCATTATGTAAATGTTCTTGTAGAGATCAAAGTTATATCATTTGCTTTCATTTTGATGACTTTCAACATGCTGGTTATAATTTTAAAAGGTGTTGTTATGAAAATTTCTCTCTGGGAGAGGCAGACTAACTTAACCTGCCTCTCTCTCCCTGCTTGCAACCCAAGGGGTCCCCCTCCCCCAGGCCTTGCAACAAACACACAAATTTCTCCACTCACAGTTAAACAGATTTTAGCTAGTTTAGTTGGGCTTACTAACAGAGCAATGGGGGGGGGCTTACTTACAGAACACAGGCGCCCACCCTCCCCTCCGCAAGTTCCATTGGTAAGTCCACGTGGCTGGGGTCTTGCAACTTCCCTGTGAACAGATCCTAATGGCCCATGGGGGAGGGGAGAAAAGGGCCGGCCTCCTGGCGCCGCCAGTTTAAATACCTTTAGCCCCTCCCCTTCTCACATTCAAGGCCAATAGACCGGGCGTATGGGGCATAGGATTTTCCCAGCTCATCCATCTGCTCAAGGTGGTCTCGGGTGATACCACTGAGAGGGGTGTTTGTCTACCTTTTCCCTCGGAGAAGCAATTCACTGTACAGATGTCTTTGATCATCCTGCATAGGAAAACTAAAAAAGAAAAGTGAGCGAGCAGAGGTCCATCAGTGAAAACATGAAAATCTGGTGGGGTAGCTTAAAGTACCACACAATTCGATCTCTGGTATTTGCTTTATTTATCAGTAGTCAAAAAAATTAATATTGCTGCAGGTAAGTCTTATGGAAAATTAGGTTCTTCCCCTCTAAGTGTAGTGTTGTTTTAGGAAAGGGGTGATTCCCTTCCTGCCTTAAATTAGCTCTTTTACCGATTTGCTCAAGCTTTGTGTATGCTTGTGTTTGTGTGTGTGTATGTGTGTGTGTGTGTGTGTGTGTGTGCGCGCGCGCACGTGCGCGCGCAAGATAATAGAAAAGAGGAAGAGGGAAAGAAGAGAGGGTTTACAGGTACAGATTAAGAGAACCATCCTCCAGTCTTGCACTTAAGAAGAATGATGAGTCATATGTGTTTTAAGAATAAACATAGGGCAGGGGTGTCAGTGAATAGGAAAAATTGGGGTTGCAGAATCACAATTTTTTAAAGCCAGGTACGACAGTACAAGCCTGTAAACACAGCAAGTGGGAGTTTGCAAGGGAGGTGTGTCAAAATAACTTTTTTCTCATTCATTAGCCTTTATTTTGTTTTAAAGAATTTCTCAGAGAATAAGACATTTATATCTCATGTAGCAAAATGCATATGACAGTTAAAGTATTAAGTGAATATTGGAAGTTCTCTCTCTCTCTCTTTCTCTCTCTCTCTCTCCCTCCCTCTCTCTCTCTCTCTCTCTCTCTCTCTCTCTCTCTCGTATGCACATATGTGTGTGGAAGTGTGCTTTTGTGCACACACCTTTAGAGACCAGAGGAGGAAGTCCAGCTCTGTCGCTCCCTGCTTACTCCCTTGAGATACTCCTAAATTTTTTCCCTTAGTTACTGGAATTTTATGGAGGTACTAAGAATTTAATTCAGGTCCTTATGCATGGGCCAAAAGCTCTGTTACCTACTCCTTAGCTCCTTGAAATGTACTTAATGGGACAAACCCAAGTGGATTTTCATGTAAGTATGAAAGTCTTGCTACTAAAACATTCTGACTTTGTCTTTCAGTATATTATTTCCATTCTATATTATCAGATTGGAGGACATTCAACTAATCTCCTTCAAAAGATAGTAATAAAAATCTTGAGTGGGAAAGGTCTTAGATTGCCACATGAGGTTCAATTTTAAGTTGAAGTAAACATTAGTGACCAGCTAAGATTTTTGCTAATACTTTTAAGTATTCAGTCAATTTGCCACATGAGTCAACACATTATTGCCTTTTTTTTGTATCTACAATACTTTCCAAAGAAATACTTTTCTATCACTATGGAAATAGAATAATAGTAGAAACTATTCCAAATTCAGAAAAATTAATTTAGCAAAGTAGGTAAGAATATATCCAACAATCTTTATGTGGTTTGGTTTATAGGAACAAATTTAAAAGTATGTAGAGGTCAAAACAGGAAGAAGCATCCTAGGGATTTGGGGGGAGTTGTTTGTTTGTTTGTTTTGTTTTACTTTGTCTTTTTGAGGCACAGCCTTCCTGTAGCCCCAGACAGCTTGGAACTCACTGTGGAGAACAGGCTAGCCTTGCTCTTACAGAGATTCTCCTGCCTCTGCCTCCTGAATCCTAAATGCTGGGATTAAAGGTATGTACCAATATGCACAGCTGCATCCCATTTTCTTGCTTGATCCAGAGACATGTATAACTGACCGAAGATTGACTACTTCTGGTGTGCATGAAAATAATGGAATAAAACACTTTGAAATGTGATGCACTAGCAAAAAGTGGAGTAGTGGAAGGTAAAAGATTAGAAAGGGAATCACTTACATGACTTTACCAAGGTTAATGAGCAACAAATCACTAGTTTTCATACAGTTTGTCTTAAACGAAAACATAAATTCTTTTCCTTTATGTGAGTTTTCTACTATTGGTTACAAAAAATGGGATGCTCCGCCTAAGCACACTGGATATTACTGTAGGTGTGTTATGAGAAAAGAGACTGCAGGAGGAGGCTTTTTAGAGCCCAGTCATGGCTTCTCACATAGAATAGTTTGCAGCCATTAATTTGAAAGGCTCCTGCCTTTCTGTTAAACTTTCGTTGTCTTTTTAAAATCTATATTAATTAATTAATTTTTTTGCATTTGTTTGCGCATGATGGAGGCACAAATGCCAGAGCATGTTTGTGGAGGTCAGCAAACCACACTGTGAAGCCGTTCCTTTCTTCCTATCTTAATGAGAGCTGTGGGGATCAAACTCTCATGGTAGGACTTTCACCCTCATGGCAATCACCATTCCTTGTTACTCAGACTTTTCTCATTAAAACCCACAAGCCACTTCACTGGTCCATCTTAATTTTGTTATTTGGACTTGTAGATATGTGTGAATTTTTCCATTTCTGGTCTTGTGAATATTTTACATTGTTGAAAGCCCCTTTTAATCTATGCCCTTTAAGAAATAGAAAACATACTAGTGTCTGGATAAAGGGTTCAGCATTTAACAGTGATCTCTTCAGTTGGTTCCCAACAATGAAGACCGAATGGCTGTTTTCAGCATAGATATTCTCCTTTGATGTTTGCAGCTCCAGAAAGCATCTCGTAATCAATTCTGTACATTCAAAAGCTCAAAAGAAAAAAAAATGCTTTTATCTAGAATTATTAGTTTATCAGAAACTTTGTAAAAAATGTATCATTCAGGACTGAAAGACTTTAAGATCTTCTGAATCAATAAGCAAAACACAAAACACAGTACTGTGACAAGACAGGAACTGTAGAATCAAAGGTCATATATTGCAGAACAAATTGAGAAAAATCATCTAATTTTCCACATTCAATTAATTGGGGAAATCAAAGTTTCCATGTTAATCTTACTCATTTGTAAATGAGTAAGTAATGCTTGAAAATATTTAAATTACTCTGCAAATATTGTTAAGGTATTGAGCCAAAAATAAGAACCACTATTTTAATACTAAGAAACTCGTGCAATCTAAAGTTTGCTTAATCTTATTGCTAATATTAAGTTGTATGTATGCCTGTTGTGCATTCAGAGATATGCCCAGTCCTTCTTCATTCCTCAAAAATATCATTGCTCCTGCTACAAAGATATTGTTTGGGAGATCAGTATCAATTAAGAGAAGCTGAATGCTCAGAAAAAACAGGCTGGGTTAAGCCTGGGTCAGTTATATAAAAGTTTCCTAAATCTGAATTTTAAAACTTTGCCTTTTCTTTAAAATATATTTTTATTTATTTTCGTATTGGCTATATTAACTCTTTTGATAATCACATTCTATGAAGCTTAATAAGAGAAGGCATGATCTAAAACTATTGATAAATCTTTCTAAATAGAATAAATACACTTTGCCTATATTGTCATCAGAAAAAAGCATACTTCTAAGTAAAGTTAGTGGTTTACTGTTCAAGAAATAAACTAAGTGAATTCATATTCCCATAGTCTATTTAAACTATAAAAATTACTCTTAATGACATTGTTTTTTTACCCATAGATTAATGTATCTCTCACCTCTCATAACAGATGTTTACTTATGCAGCAAATGTTGATAACATAGAAACCTACAACAGGCCAATAAACAGAGAACAAGAGGCCGCAGAAAACTTATACCTCAATAGAACACATATGTCAGATTTCTGCTTCCCAAGACTGAGAGATCTTTGCTGAAGAGGTTGTGCAAAGATTGTAAAAGCCAGAGGTAGTGGATGACCACAAGAAATCAGAGTTTTCCAGACAGTTGGTCAGTTACTTATATAAGCACACAGCAGTGGTGACAGCATGCAGAAGTCCTATGTGAGCTCAAAGCAGATAGAATCCTAAGATAGATATTGGGAAGTGGGTATGAAACCCTAAGCAGCCTAATGAAATTTTGGCAACTGATGGCTGCTTACAGACATAAATTAGACTCTATAAATCTAATTGTACATATATATATATATATATATATATATATACACACACATATATACACACATTCATACACACTAGGTTACATTAGATCGGTGGGGAGCAATAAGGGAATGAATATGGGAGGGGATCTAAATAGTCAGAATATAGTGTATGAAAATCACAAAAATTCAATTAAAAAAGAACTAGACAAACCAGTTACTTTTTATAACATTTTGCTGTTAGCCAACCGATGTGTAACTTTCCTGTAATGCGTTACTGAAGATATAAAAATGTAAAAACTTCTCTTTTTTAAAGTCCTCTGGGCCAGACTGCAGCCTAAATAAAACCTGATTCCTGAAACTTCCCAGTGTCTTGTCTCATCTTTCCTTCAACATTTAAGGTTGTGTTCCCCTCATTTACATTAATTATGTAATTAATAAAATAAATTATAAAGAATTCTCAGAATATTGCTTCTACTTGAGGAGGGAAAAGACTTCACAGTTTTGTAGACTCTTCTTTTTCTCTGCTCTTAATCATTAGATGGTTTTCCCATACCACATGTGGTGACCAGGGGCATAAACCCTTAGAAACTATGGGTTTAAACACCTCTTCTGTTGACTACTAACTATGCTATTTAAATAGCCTATTTAACATTTTTGACTCATTGTTTTCATAGTGTTCTTGTACAAAAAAATGATTAAATATATGAAGAGTAAGAATGCTTAATACAATAAAATCTTTATTGCTTTGTTATCTTTTTTATTTCATGTGTGAAACACATGGTACATAAGTAAATACACATATTCACAAATATTACACACATACACACACACACACCATTGACGCTTACTTGGTAAAGTTTCTTTTCTTTTATACATTTCATTTATTATTTTCATTTCATATATATATATATATATATATATATATATATATATATATGAGTGCATTGCCTACCTACACATATGTAAGTGCACCCGTGTCCTGGATTGCCCACAGAAATCAGAAGAGAGCATTGAGTCCCCTGGATTTGGAGTTACAGATGGTTGTTAGCTCCCATGTGAGTACTGGCTATCAAACTCAGGTCCTCTTTGAGAGCAACCAATGCTGTTAACCACTTAGCTATCTCTCCAGCACCATTTTGCAGTCTTTACTGAATTTCTGAAAGACATTTATTTGAAGAATTTGATTCATAAGTGATGTATTTGTACTTTATCTTCTATGCTCTTGTGTCTTAGCTCTGAGTATCTGAATTGTGTTTACCATGAAATACCTGTCAAAGGCAAAAATCCAATTATAAAACAGAATAAACTTTTCTGTAGGAGATGATGGATTCTACAGTTTGTTGATTGAGTAGATATTTTGATGTAACTTGCTGCTGATGTGAGTTCATATAGATTTTAGGGAAAGAAATGTGGTATACATTGAGTATAGAAACTGTTGTGTGCTTATTTTGTGACTCTGTTCTGGAAAGACATCAACAAACATTGAATCACACTAGATATGGTACCAAGGACAGATCAAAGTGTGGTTAGCAACAAAATCCATCTTGTGAATGAATTTTATTAGAGTTACTCACAGAAATATGAATGAAAGGTTAATTTATAGAATTGGAAATGACTCAGAAAGAGTTACATCAACAAAAGGGTGCTGAGTGCATCAACCCATTATAGGGATTGGCTCTCAGAATTTAGAAACCTGGACACACTCTGCAATTTTCAGGCAACTTGATGGGCTGGTGAGTGCCTCTTCTGGGGAACTCAGTCAGTCTGATCTTCTTCCCAACAATTTGGCTGGTTAGAGCCTTTTCTATCCAGCTCAGCTTGTCTGAAGAGTGTCTTTCCCATTCCTTCTCTCTTATTTATAATTGGGGAGGCAGGAGCCTGCAGAATCTGATGAGTTTCAGGGACTTTCTCAAGCCTTTGAATTGTTTACCAACTTCTATGCAGGATGGAATGTTTTGATTCCCTTTAGAAAAACTTGTTGTTTAGTTCCCTCTAGAATACCTTGTTTTCCTTTCTTTAAAGATCATGTTGCTTTACCCTAGAGGAAATTGTAACATAACTGGTCATTCAGCAACCAGCATATGGTAGTGATAGAATCTAAGAGTTTCCATGAAAATGGTGAACTCTCATGGGAACATAGAAAATCTGAGTCACTAGCACTTTTACAGATTAGAAATAGAGCTAGAACTTCAGATTAGAGGTAGCCACTCTAAGAGAATAGAAAAGGAATTGTTCAAATAGCAGTGACTGCAAGAAGATCTATAAGTGACAAGAAGCTAATTCACTTGACCTTAGGTAAAGGATATCAGTGTAGAAGTTTTTTATGTGGTCCAGCCTCTTAATTACTATGGAGTAAAGAAGAACCTGTGCTAACTCTCCAGGTAGAACGAACTGCTGACTTTAATATACTTTGCAATAGAGGGCTACTTCAAAATGAATGCAAGTTTGAGATCTCTTAATTACTTCAATATGCCAGCGTTTCTTGGGTTTGGTACTTGTTATACATTTATTTCCAGTCTCTACTCAACGGCCTGACTTTTTTACAGTCAATGAGCACATTGGCAACATATAACTGAGAACCGATGTTGGTAATTCATTCTTTGTTCTAGAGCAAAGACCTCTTGATGTGTTCTTAACTGTAAGCACATTGCCTCCACCACTCATGGGGCAAGCCTCCTCTCTTTTATGCTATCCACTGGACATCTCTGTATATATTCTCTTGTCAGGACCTATCAAGTGTCTTCTGCTCATTTACCACTGATTAACAATGACTGTGCTCAGCACAGCTCTTTACACAGCAGGATTCCTCTACTTTCCTCTAACTTTAGAGCTTGATGAATGGTGGGAAAATTGAAACATACTCTGCCTCAGCTTCCTTTCATACACACTGAAAAAGCAAAATGAGAAGAAAGCACCATGATTATTTTAATAAGCATTAATTTAAAAT
The DNA here is from genome assembly GCA_035773235.1 of Eospalax fontanierii. Classification (NCBI taxonomy): domain Eukaryota; kingdom Metazoa; phylum Chordata; class Mammalia; order Rodentia; family Spalacidae; genus Eospalax; species Eospalax fontanierii. The sequence goes on from CM069529.1 coordinate 24,456,248, forward strand.
TCAGAAAGTGAGAATTTTGTATAATTAAGCAAGCAAATTGATTTACACAAACAGGAGGTCTCAATCAAAACCTTTGATGAATTCATTTCTGACTCCTCTACTCTGTATATGTAAATCATCCAAAACAGGTAAAGCAAATCATTGATACATTAAAGTACTTCATTTATAAGTGATTGTCTCAAATTATTCTTTAATTGCTACTTTTCTCCCTTTATTGAAAGTAATTCATCATATCATTGCTGTGTTTCTGCAAATAATGCATCTTAACACACACATGAATGCATATGGAAACTTGTTTTCATAATTTACAGTGTACTGTGTCTGCTAGCTGTATTCTCCTAGATCTGTTCCATTTTAAAATGTAATTCAAGAAAAGTCCTAAAACAATACTCTCAAGACATGGATCATCTCTGTCACTAAGGCTTAACAACCAAGACAAAGGAAAAAAAAAACATGTTTCACTTGTTCTTAAGGATATAAATTCAGAGTCCTTTGAAATTTTGTTCTCTGAAAGAAACTACTGAATTGAGATGCCTTCCAAAATTGGCATTTCTCTGTGCTCAATTTTCTGCAAGATTATGGGGCTTTTGAGTGTGTTTGGACTATGAAATCACATGGATTGTCTGTTGCTGTTTGTTTTGAGGTATGTGACCCAGGCTGGACTTCACTGCTCAAGTGATCCTCCTGACTCAGACTCCCAACAGCTGTGACTATAGTTATGTTCCACCTCACTTGGTTAATTTAAGTTGTACTCCCTAGCACTATGCCTTTCGGTACACTAGGAAGGTATTGAGTTAGGGGATTTTCAGAAGTGTAGAAGTAGAACAGAAATGTTTGTTCCAATTATATTCCTGAGCTCTCAGGCTTTAAGCGGGGATGAAATACCAAAGTCTTAAGAGGTTATTCATACTATAAAGTGTAACATCGATTTGAATGGTATTATTTAATAATGATTAATTGTACTCAGCAAGTGAATTGTGATGGCAATATGACAAATACTTTTTTTAATTCAACTGACTCTTTTCCAATTTGAATACATGTACTTATTAGTATTAAAACATCTCAATTGCTTTTGAGACAGAAGCACCAGGATGGAGAAGTATGTCCATCAACTAAATATTTCCTATTTAATTTATTCTAGCCCTTGCCTTAGTACAGAATTTAGAACTCACAGTTTAAAACATCACTGAGAAACAGGGTTGATTTTAATAAAACCAATCACATTACTTCATTTGAACACATTTTCTTAAGGAGTATATACAAAAGAAGAAATTGAAGTTAGTAATTACTTCTTAAATTAGGTGCATGGTGACCTTGTGCAAATTCTCCTACAATTCTGAGTAAAAAAGACGTATTGCACAGCCCACAGTAGACAGCAATAATTACAGAAGTAATTCAGGAAGAAAGAGAAAAGAAGCAGCTTCAAGTTCTTGACTCCAGCTGTTCTCCTGGAATGAATCAGAAACTGAGTTTCAGATCTCTCAACAATAGCTTTAAAGTTAAAGGGGAATTAAGGATTGAAGGTTCCGGCTTAAAGAGAGACAGTGAGATAGTATCTGTGGTCACTTGTACTACTTGACGAGATCAAAAACGTACACCTGGAAAGAAAATCAATTGCATTAATAATCACAACCATTAAATATTTTGTTTAGCTTTTCAAATGATTATATACCTGCCCTATAGGTGGAGGGGGGTTTTCATAAAAAGAATTTTGTACAAATCTTAAATATTTATACACAGGTTTCTGATAAGTAATGAATGATGGTCCAGTGATGCCTGTAGTAGGTGTAGGGGGCAGTCTTTCTGAGGTGTCTGAATAAACTATGGGTACAATATTTGAACCAAGTCTTAAATTACAGCACCCAAGCTTGAATTCTGCCTCTGTTGCTTTTTTAATTGGATATAAAAACTCACAGAACATGGTATTTTTCAGCTATAACAAAGCACAGCACGTATGATTATGTATTATTGTGTGTTAAATTTAATATCACCCATAAAATCACTATTTTGGGTACCTTTTAGATTTGGTTTAATATAAGAATTTCTATTAACTGGAATGGCTGCAATAATATACTGCTACAATCAATCATACCTTTAAAGCTCTGTACACCACTCTGAATCCCACCCCAGAAGGGTAGTCAAGACTTATTCATAAGGAGTAAAAGTATCTTTCCCAAGGGAATTTACTGTTGTTCTTGATATCATGTTGGAACGGAGGCACTGGCAGTGTTGGTAATGATTCGAATATTTCCTTCATGAAGCTAATGAAATGAATTGTGTGAAAGGAAATGAAAATGGATGGATTCTCCTTTATTCATGGGAACCAAGGGCTAAACTTCCTAAAGGGATAGAAGCAAGGAGGAGATGTTAAGAAAAGAATCTAGTTCCCTGGGCCATATTTTGAGAGAGATTAAATTAAGCCTGCTGCTCAGTCAGAGCCATAGCAGAGTGGAAGGAATGGTGCTTGATAGCAGAAATAATCTAAGGCCTTCCCTAAGACAAAACTCCTTAGGGTAGTGTGAGAATTGAGCTTTGTTTCAATACACAGTTGTAATTAAACAGCTTATTTGAATTTACAAATGTGATCTGTGACTTTTGTTTTCTTCACTCAGTTGAGGAAACACGTTTATACATATCTCAAGTGCCAAATACACATTGCTTTGCTACTCAAAGAGAATGCCACATTTAGTCACCTTTCTCCAATTTAAGGTCACCTTTGGGTATCTGTGGGAGGGCAGGGTTTTACAGGTGAATTTCTGCACTTCTGTGCTTGAGACCAGTGTGTACACACGTTAAGATATCCCAAGTGAGAATGGGAGAAAATTGCATCATTATTATATCAATCATATCAATATCTTAAAGCAAATATGATTGCTTGATCTACACACTAGATGAAGTGAGTTCAACTGAAACATCTTCCAAATCTCAAGAAAAGTTCAGTTCTACAGTTTCAGAGAATTATTGAAAGATATGAATCATTTTTCAAACTTTACCTAAGGTATTCTATGGTAATTGTTAATTCTACACCTTATTTTACCCTGGGTCCCATTAGGTAAGTGGTGATGCCATTCAAATCCAGAACAAAGGAAGGTCTGAAAAAGAGGGAGGGCAGTCAGTTAAGAAATTGAAACCATAGACTTCCGCTTCTTGGAAAAGTTGGGGGCAGATCATTAGCTTTCCCCTTTTAAATTTTAAAATAAATATTTTATTCTCTCTCTTTCCTCAGAAACATTGATTCTTTCCCCCATTTCACTGACCTAGTTTAGAAAGAGCTTTTAGAAATGACTTCTTTTTAGATGCAGTTTTTGGCTCATAATTAAGCCTGAGTAGAAGATTCACAAAACCTGGGAAAATGGAGTGGTGATTGCTAGAGAAACACTGCTCGGCTAAGAAAACAATGTCCCTGCAAAGAACTAGGGCTCTTCCTTCTGCAATGTTCCCAAAAGGATGAAGATTTGGTGCAGAAACTTCCAAGTTGAACTTACAAACTTTTGAGGAGCATAGGACATTTGTTTACTACATGCAAGGTGTGTGTCTATCCTGAATATTTCATTTAGGACTTGATCCAGAAATGTAATGTAAATTGTTATTTCCATATCTCAAATTAGAGTAACATTCAAACCAATATGTAGAAAAATGAAATGTGACAGGCATGTGATCACCAGGTTGAATATTGTTATTGCCATATTAGCACATGAGGCCTGTAATTCCTTCAGGTCTTCCAAAGTACTTCATTTGAAGACAAATCAAATCTAACTATAAAAGAGAAGTCAAACTGTGAAATTTTAGGCCTGAAAGGCACTTAAAACATGGTGAATTCCTTTCTATAGGTATTTATTCAGGACTTGTACTAGAAAACCAGGAAGCATCAAAAACAAACACCTCAAAATCTTGTAAATAACGCAAGTGTCACAAGTAGGAGTTGACTATCATGTTGTTTTTATTTCATCACTGTTATCAATTCAAAGTTATTGCTTGTTTACATGGAAAGAGAAACTACCATTTTCTGTATTTTTGCATGTATTGTGCTCTTTTAATTTCCAATATGACCAATTTCACCTTCTTTTATTAAAGATCAGAAGGACTAAGTGAGGTGACAAAAAGCAGGTAGCTAGTAAGGACTTTCGCCAGAATGAGAAAGAAGCCCTCGGTCATTTTTTTAGTATCACAGTTATTACCAGAAGAGATCTTTGCTGAACTGCAGCTGATTTCTTTGTGAGGTGGTAATTACTCTACTCACTGAGAGGGAACAGTATGTTTCAGACTTTACCTGAATTTACTTTAGACTTGATCCATTTTCCCAAGTCTTGCTTTTCTTAGGTCTAAAAGAATAGGATATCCGTAGACAATTAAAAACTAATAATCATACATCTCTGGGTCTTAAGTTATATACCTATTCATATATTTTACTATATAATGCTACAGGTAGTATATAATTATCACTCAAATATTATATATGCATCATAAAATGATTTAAACCAGATCTATGAAATATTTTATATGTGCTTATGATACTTATTAATTATATGACTATATACAAACATACATATCAGAATTTAAAGTGAAAAATGTACAGAAAATATTTGGATCCTTGATTTGTTAATGGGAAACAAATTCTACAGAAAAAGATCTCTTAAGGCAATATTTTCAAGTTTTAAGTATCTTTCCTTAGCATCCTGTTTTGATGTCAGCTGCTATATTTGATCTAGACTGTCCTTGCATAACAAAGCTGGAATTTTAACTAGATGATGGACACTTGTGGTCTACTCACTAAAAAAATAGAATAAGAACTAGGGATTCATCTTTTTATTTATGTTAGACATTTAAAATTCTATAATGACAGGGTGGAGAGATAGATTAGCAGTTAAGAGCACAGGCTGCTCTTGAAGAAAATCCACGTTCAGTTCCCAGCATCCACAGTGTGACTAACAACCATCAGTATCTCCAGTTCCAGGGTAGCCAACACCCTCTTTTGACTTTTACAAGCATTGTGCAACATAGGTACACTTACATACATGAAGGCAATGCACCCACACACATAAAATTATAAAGAAGAAAGAGAATGCAAAAATTCTCTAATGTGCCTGGTGTGGTATCACACAACTTTAATCCCAACACTCAGCAGATGGAGCTCTGTGAGACTGAGATGAGCCTCAGCTACCTAGTAAGTTTCTTGACAGCTGGAGCTGTAAGGGAGACTTTGTCTCAAAAACATAAAAATATTCTATAATGCATATGCATGTTATGTCACTGTTAACTAGTGACTGTTGATCAAATGTTATTAAGTAATACTAGATAAAATCCTTCAAGTTTGAGTATGTTCTCCATTAAGCAAGATACCAAGGCACATTTCAGCACAGGGTGCTTCATATTTTAGAGATCATTTCCTAGCATGTGGAGACTAAGACAAGATGCAGTTTTTAAGGACTTCCCATGTTTTTGCTTCAAAATTAAAAAAAAAAGGATAGTAAATTATTTTATAAACATTTTTGAATATGTTCAAAATTTGAAAGCAGGGCTGGAGAGATGACTCAGTGGTTAAGAGCACTGACCGTTCTTACAGAAGACCTGGGTCGAATCCCAGCACTCAAGGTGGCTAATAAACCTGACTGTAACTCCAGTCTCAGGGGATTCAAAGCCCTCTTCAATCCTCTGTGGGCACTATATGACACGGGTGCACTTACACACAATCAGGAATAATACTCATACTCATAAAAAATAAACAAAAAGAATGTTGTTTTTAAGTTGAAAGCATAAGTCAAAACAGTTTTCCAGTTTAGATGGAAAAAGTTATAGGATTCTTCATTTCCAACCTCACAATGCCATCAAAAAGATGAATAGACCAACAAATCATGCTATTGTGAAATGTAGCAGAGGGTTGATTAAATAAAGAACAGTAAATGAACTAAATTACATAAAGTAATGAGTCCTTTTCTAAGACAGGAAGCCCAAGTGTGTTTATTTCCTCTGTAGATTAGTAAGAACAGGAAAGATTCACTGTAGATAAGAGTTAGGGCAGAGGAGACAAATTCTTAATGGTTATGTGTGGCTGGCGTGACAGGGAAGACCCTGAAGAGTCTTAAGCACAAAGCAGGCCTGCTTCCACTTGTCTTTGATTTCCCAAGGGTCTTCAAACAGTGCAGCAATAGAGTGCTAATAGACAAGGCCAAGTCTGGATTGCTGTGAGAAAGCTCCTCTGAGGTTCATAAGACCTTTCTTGCCTTACAACTATTGGCTGATGAGGCCAAGGTTTGTGCAGAAGGATAGAGTATTTTCTGTTTAGAAACTTTCAAAGGGCAGTTGAACTTTTATATGAGAACCCTGAACATTCCACAAGTAGATGTCAGATACTACTGAAAATGGGGTGCAGATCCCAGTCATTGAGGAACATCTCTAAGGGCCCTGAGGCCTACATTAAGTTTATAGTAGCAGCAATCAAAGGCTGGGATCAGGGCTTCATCATAGAGAAAGATCAGTCAAGGTGCAGAAACTGGAAATGCAGTTGGATGCAGGCTACAAAACAGAGGCAGACTGTCCTATTTCCAGAAAGCTGTGCTGAAGCAGCTGGGGGAAACCAGTCTTGATTTGGGGACAGAGGGGAGGGTTCCTGTAAGCAACATTCCTGCTAAACTTTATGCTAGAAATCCTAACCTGGAAATAGATATGAAAGGTATAGCATTAAAAAAAGTAAGAAGTAAATGGATTATTAATGGACAAGGTATGTGGTTTGAGTGAGAAATGTCCCCTATTTGAATAGTTTGACTCTAGTTGGTTTAAGAGGTGCTGCTTTGCTGGAGGAAGCATGTCACTGAGGGCGGAGCTTGAGATGTCATTGCCTTGCTCTATTTCCAGTTGTGTCTTATCTGTTTCCTCCCTCTGCTTGAAGATATGAAAGCTCAGCTTTCTGAACTGCTGCCTTCTGCCATGCATCCCATCTATGATGGACTATTGTCTCTCTTGAAACATAAGGCAAGTAAACTTTTCCTTCTATAAGTCGTCTTGGTAATAGCATTTTATCAGAGTCACAGAAAAGTATCTAGGACACAAGGAAATGATATGTAAAGCACCCTCCGTACGATATAAAAGAATAGCTGTGACAAAAGTCCCTATGAAAAATGAAGTTACTAAAAGAATGTCAGTCTTCAGAGGCAATAATTTGCTGGACCTGGCTGATATCGCTTCAAATCACTTGTCTTTAAAAATTAATTATACAATTTAAAATTAATGAATTGCAATAGTTTTTAGACAATTTCACACATGTACACAATATATGCAAACGCCTTTCATACCCCTCCTGTCTAGCATCCTTGTCAGTCCCCTCTACGTCTCTGAGTCTTTGGCAGCTATGGGTCTCTGTAGTCACCACTGGTCTTTGCAGGGAGAATCTTCTCTGATTAAAGGTGGGAGCAGTTTTTGACTTAAATGTAAGCATAGATATTTGGAAGGATGTTACTGTTTTATCAGTTTGTTTAAACATCTGCAATAAGTCTCCTGTCTGAACAGATGACCAACTCAGACCCGGGTTGTTATTCCAGTGCAGACACCCATGAACTCCCAGGCCCATGATATAAATGAGAGGGTGATTGAACATCCCCACCACAGTCAAACTACCATTGTCCAGGTAGGAATATGTTGCCTGTAAGTTTTGATTTCTGGTTCATAAGGATGCAGAAGTTCAATGAAAATTAAACTTACCTTTAAATGAGCTCCATTAAAAACAAAGGCAAAATATTGAATAAAAGCTCCTTTTCAACAGTCATATTGTGTTTCACTGGCATTCTCTGTGCATGTCACTGTAGCTAGTATCTTTTGTTGGTGCTCAGTGATGTATGTTGGTAGATCCAAAATAATCATGACATTTAAAGCATGGAACTGAAGAGGCAGGATCAGGAGGATTCCTTCTATATAGTGAGGCACAGCGCAACACAGAGCATAGATTTTCAGATTTTCTCACATTTTATGGTAAAAATGAAAAATAGCCCCTAAGGAACAAAACCTGAACATGTCTCCTGACTTCCACATGCATGTGCACACATGTGCACCTACTACACGCATACATAAATAAATGACTTGGACTGAACAGTGATGCACTCCCTGCTGTTAAAATTTCCATTTTCTCAGAGGACATTTAACATAGTCTCAAATCTAAACAATCATATAAAGATCTTGAAATTTTTATTCTAATGTTTGCATTAGATGTAAAATCCTAAAACAGCATCTTAAAATATTTAACAATATTTCAAAGAATGAATAGAATTGTAGAACTTTCTAATTTCAAGGAACATGAAGCTTAACAGGAAAGATACTTTGGCTTTGCTGAATAATGTACAAATTCATAAATGCATAACTGAGTCCAGGAGTTCAGATAAGACATGCAGTGAGTCTCCAAATCAATCCAAGGGGGGAGTGGGATTTTTTTTTTTAACAAACGATGTTTTAAAAGTGAACTTTGTCTCCCACAGTTCTTACTATATAATTCAGAAGGAATGTGTTATTTACGAGAAGCTTAACAGAATATCTCTTCTACTCTGAAGTCAGAAGTGATATTTTAGATAAGCTTGAAAAAGCACAAACCAAAAATTCACCAAACTTCTTCAAAAAGAAACAATTGATCAGTAAACTCAAGACAACTGAAAATATCTATGAGTTTCAAGGAGGTGGAGCAAGGGAGGCTGTAGTAGAGTGTTGGTAAAACTCCCAAACTGTAGAGGCTCCTTGGTGAACTTTGGCAGTTTCTTATGGAAGTAAACATATATCTACTCGGGTTTCTATTACAACTTGACTGTTGGAGCACAAGGTTAGTGTATGTGTTCTTCCTTGTTGCAGAAATGAAATACCAGAGAAGAGGCAAGAGAGAAGCAGATTTATTTTGGCCCACAGTTCTGAGAGTAGAGTCCCCTAGAGTAAGAAGACATGTAAAAAAATGTGGCTTATAACTGTGGTATCAGGAGTGTGAGATCTACAGCAACCAGGAATCAGAGGAGGGCTAGGAAGTGGAGCTGGGATAGGAAACTCAGAGCCCGCCCCCAGTGACCAACTTCCCCCAGCTAGACTCCATCTCCTAAAGGTGCCACAAGCACTCCCAGTAGCACCATCCTGGAAGCCTGTGGTACAGGAGGGTTTGTAACACTGCAACATGACACTTGTCTTCTACAAAGTTTGCATTTGAGAGCAAAGCAATAAGTTTAACGGTTATGAAAAAAGTCTCATAATATTTTAAGTAAGCTTGGGATTTTGTGTTAGGCTGAGGTCACCACTACCCTGACATGCATGAGGACTGTGGACTGCAGGCCCGATATGCCTAGTTCTAAATCTAAACCATAACAGTCAATATAGATGTTTTGTATTATTCTTCTAGTAAAACTCCATTTACAAAGGCAAGCATTAGACCAGATTAGGCTGACAGAAAGCAGTTTGTTGAACACCTATCCACACTATTCAAAGCAAATCAGCACTTACAGAAAACTGAAAATGTTACTGTATTAAAATGCTTCTATGCTACGGTCTGCACAGCCAAATCCACAGCAGATGAAATATGGAAGTAAATGTCTACCAATAAGAGCAATGGTTAAGCATTTATGGTAAGACAAATTAAATTATTTGTATTATGAAATATCAGTGAATCTAAAGGAATGACATATAGTAATGTGGACCAAATTAAGCATTGACAATGATAAAACAAAGCACTTACAGGGTCAAAAGAAGACAAATACCAGCACAAACCCACTTGTTTGGCATGTTAATGACAAGAATGTCAAGCACTGTGAATGTCTATAAAATGTGCACAAGCATTTTAAAGATGAGTTTTAAAGTTTTATGCAGTCTGTAATATATAGAGCAGATGTTAGCTAGATTATATATTTATGTACTTTTATAAAATACTGTAAGAAATATTTCGATGGAAATGTACCATTTTAGACTCTTATCAGCACCTACTCAGTGACTCAGGCAGCCATACTCCCTGAGAAATAACCACCCCGAGGAAACGGCCTTTCCAGAGGAAGCCCTATTCTCAAAATAAATGAAAACACATGTCCACAAAACAACATGTACAACGATGTTGACAGCAAAATTATTAATAATAACTAGAAAGCTGTAAGCTAGCCAGCAGCTCTGTGATAGAATAAAATGGAGAGAAATTTTATAAGGTATTCCTACACTGAATTAGTGCTGAAGAATTTGAAGAAACCCACAAATCACTGATCTCTGCAACACAAATGAACCGATTTCTAAAATATTCTTTTGAGCCAAAGACACAGAGGTAAAACCTTATCTAGAGGATATTACAATCTGGGTCATATGTGTGAGAAGTCATTGCCCCTACTAAGATGTGAAGTCTGATGAGCATACACAAAGAATTCTTGTTTTGGATGAAAGGACAGAGGTGCCTAAAGCTATCAAGATTCACTGGACTGAAATTCAAACCAGGAATGATTTCATATCTTTGCATGAAAATTCTCTCTCCCTTTCTCTTTGTCTTTTCCTCTCCCACACATACACACTCACAAACATACACAGAAAGACAATTCTATACTTTGGAAAATGTTCTTATTTACCATGAATAGTTGCCATATCCAGGTACTATCATATTGTCAAAGCTAAAAGTCATTGGCTTCCTAATTTTAACATTAGTTTATTTCATAGCTTGAAATGCCATCCTCTGCTATTGACATTTGTGTAGGTAAGGGAAGAGAAATATGACAAATGACCAGAAGCTTAGTATTAAATCATAAACAATTAAGTTTTACAAAGAACCTACATTTATTTTCTCATTTGATACTTCATATGTCTGTACTGGCTGAATATATTCATTTTGCCTATGAGAAATTAAAACTGAATATAACTTAAGAGGTTTTTCTGACTTAAACTTTATGGCTGGGCAGAACTTGAACTTGAGTAATTTTCTTTTTCTTGGTTTGGGTTACTTCAGTGGTGCGTAACAGACTGGGTGGCTTAAAGTATAAACATTCATTTCTCATGAGCCTAAGACTGGGTAGTCCAAGAGCAAGACACTGGTAGATGTAGGGTCCATGAGCACACTGTTTCTGATTTGCAGACCACTGTTTGTTTTTCCTTTAATCTTATGAGTTGCAATCCAACTCATGAAAGATATACTCTCATGCTCAAAATGCCAATATACTGGGAACTTGAATATGTGGAAGGCACAAACATTCTGTCCATAGCACTTTTGGCTTTGAAGCTTGGCTACTAGAACTTGCACATTATTTGTTCTTTATCGCAGGTCACAGGGTGAGTTTATCCAGCTGCTAAAATTTCATGTGACTGTATTTTTAAAGCACACTTTTTCTAGTTTTCTAACTAATACCAACTTTTGTTTTCCTACTTTAAAGAGGCCAAGACAATGAGAATGGTGTGTTGTAAATTAAAATGACATAAGAAATGGAGTTTTGATGATAGTTAATAAGTATAAAGATATTTAAATACAATAAGTTGTTTCAGAGACTAATATGATGGAATGATATTTGCAATATATGTCATTTAGAGTTATTAATCAGTGGTATGTATTGAATAATCATTAAACTGAGTTTGCATTTAAAATATTTTGATTAGAGGTTAAATTCAAGTATTTTATACTTATATGATTAAAGAAACAGTTTACTGGATGGCCTGGATGACCAAGATGATACAGATCTGGGATACTGGGCAGAACTCTATGAAAGAGTCATTAAGCAGGCCCAAGGTGAAAGGATGGTAACCATCTTGCCATATTTCTGATGTTCCTTTATTAGTTGTGATTTATGAAATTTCCATTCTATAAGAATACCTTTAGAAGAGCAGACCTTTCCTTTTCATCATTGTTTTCATACTTTCTGCATTCCTATGTCACAAAGAGCCAAAAACTTGCAGGACAACTGTTTATTAAGTTCCACCATGAGAAGATACATGAAGATAGATAGCATGCACAGATATGTAGTGGAAAATACACTATAATACCAGTCTGTGTGCTGTTAGGTTAAAATGTACCTGGTTCATCTATCATAGTAACTCTGTCATGCAAAGATTTTTGCATCATCACAAGCAAACAGCTTATTCATGTCCCTGCAATTTTATATTTGCTCATTCACAAGCCTGTCTGCAATTGTAACTTCACCCTACATTATATGTAACAAATAATGATTAATAATACTACCTTGAGTTGGGTGTGGTCGTGCACACCTTTAACCAGCACTGGGGAGGCAGAAGCAGGCAGTTCTTTATGAGTTCAAGGCCATCTTGGTCTACATAGTGACTGCCAGACCAGCTCAAGCTACAGATAGACTGTCTCAAAAAGATCTCTCCCCCCAAAAAATAGTAATACCTTGAGGCTAGGTGTGATAAGCACACATCTTTAATCCTAGCACTCAGGAGACAGACACAGGCAGATCTCTATACGATCTAGGACAGTCAGTTCTACATACACAGTTCTAGGTCAACTGGAGGTATGGGAAGTCACTGTCTCAACCCCCACCCCCAAAACTACCTTGAGCTGGGCCCGGTGGTGCAGGTGGTGCATGCCTTTAGTATCAGCACTTGAGAGGCAGTGGCTGATGAATCTCTGTGAGGTCAGCTTGGTCTGACAAGTAGGGATACAGGGAGTTTCTCTCTCAAAACAAAACAAAATATAAAAAAAACCCTCCAAGTACTATATTGGTTTTATATGATGTTCTATAATTTACTCTCAAGTACTATACTGGATTTACACAGTATTCTAATAATTTATATAGCATACTAAATTCTTTATTTTTATCTGGTACATTAAATAATTTTAGTGATAGGCATTGTGTATGTGTATGTGTGTTTTCATTGAGAAGAGAACACATAATGTGCAAGTAATAAAAGTTCCTGCTTTCTTGTCTCCAGCTACCTGACTTTCCAATATTTAATAATTATTTCTAATGCAAGACTGTGTGTAGACATGGAATGTGCAGACAGTGTATGCAGAAACCAAATAAAAGAAATATTCAGGAAAAAGCAGAAATGTATGTTAAATAAATACATCAAGGGAATTCAAAGCAATGATGCTTTGCATTGTCCAGTCCTTTCAGCAAATGCTATAACCTCTGACTTCAGACTACATAGGGCAGTGATGCTTAAAGTGAAACAAGTCTTAAGATGCTGACCACAGTCTAAGGGAAGGTGATGGTTATTCCAATGCCTCCTCATTGCATATCCTGTTATAGAGATGCAAGGAAACACTGTGTCAAAGCATCAGTTGAGAAAAAAATAAAAGCCTGCACTGAGCATTAGAGAATTTATTTGGAAAATTTTTCTCCTTTGGGGATAACCTTTTTGCTAGTATGATTTATGTAGCCCCAAAGTAAAAGTTATACTTTCTGAATTTAAGCTTATTTGATGGCTCAGTACTTTTTGTATAAAACTCATCATCTCCAAAGACTTACTGCAATGTTATGGCAATTGGAGGTAACTGCATCAGCAGAAAAAAAGGAAAATTATTTTTCCCATTCATGTTAAGCCACTTTACTCAACATGTTTTTCAGATGTGTTGGTCAGAAGACAATATTTTTTTCAATATTGGCTATTTATCACTAGTACATGAATAAAATTAGATGATAACCAAGTTTCCATGAAATTAAAAAGCATAAAATATGCCTGCAATGTTCACAGAGACAATGTTCTTCTATCAAAGCTCTCAGAGTTTATGAATGAATTTTAGTTAAGTGAAAAATAGGCAGAATTATATATAAAAATGTCTTTGTAGATGTGCTTTTGAAATGCTTCATATTTATGTGGTACTAATTTGGACATTTCCTTGCAAATATAAATAGGGTTCATTATTCTTACATTTTATAAATAAAAAACCCAAACAATCATTATTTGAAATAGCTTCTGGATATTTGGAATTGATTCTACATGTGTTATTTCCATTATAAAAGGCATAATATCATAACTGTAGAATAAGAATTATCCCCAGATATCTGTAGGCTTATCCATTTCAAAGACTCAGAAGAAATCTTTAGTTTTCTAAAGCACATTCATGTTTAGATTTCAAATTTATCACTGATTTCTTTCAGTCTGCCATCTCCTGTGATCAAGGAACAGTTTAAGAAGACCAGCATTTAAAGACAGATAGCAGTTTTTGCTTGGGAGAAGAATATGGGTGGGAACCTATTCTCTCCTAGAAGGCCATCACAATCACCTGGGGTGGAAGTTCTAAAAGGGCTTCCTTCAGTAATTACTTACTGAATATTTAGTATTAGGGAGGAGAAAAACAGGAGCCTAATCTCCTTCAGCTTAACACTTAAGTCTTGAGCATGTAGAGATATCAATTTTCCTTTACAGAGAGTGAAGCCTGTCTGCTATTTAAAGCACAGAGTAGTGGATGGCTTGGTGATAGCTAAGAGATCACTTAGGATGCTGTAATGATACAGATGATCCAGATCAGAGATAGAGAGCAATGATGACAGGAATAAATGGAGGGAGTGAATTTGTGTATTTTAATATTTGGATTGAGGTTCTTTATGGTCATTGGACTGACAGATGAGGGGAATGAAGAAAAGAGATTATTGAAGAAAGGAGAAGGAGTTCTTGCTTGAGCAACCAGAATGCTAATGATGATGAAACAAATAATTCAGTTTATTGTAAAGTTATGTATTTAATGAACATAGTTATTAATCAAAACATGGAACCATTTGATTATTTTTCTGAAAAGACAACATGGAACCTAGTAAGTTTTATGGAAACACTATGGGTGATTGGTTTGTTTGCTTGCTTGCTGTTTGGATTGCCAAAGGAAATATAATAATGCATAACAGAAATTTTCCACAGTCGAGGTTAGAGTAAGCAGTGCTTCTATGATATGAACTCTGTCCTGTCTCACCGATGGCAAAATTACCATGCCTGTCATATTGTGGCATGTCATAGAGCCAGTCAACTGACAGCAGTTGGTTCTTATTTACCGAAAGCATTTGTAGCTTGAAATTGATTTGTTAACTTAATGCAGAGGCTGTGAGGTATGCTAGGAGTCAGGGGTAGAGGAAAACTCAGCACCCTGATGATGGACTGGAAATGTGGAATTCCTCCAGGCTGTGCCATGTGGCTTTCTTCATGCTGCTTGAGCAGTGTCAGAACCTGTGCTTCTTCTCCTTTCCCGCTGGGAAATGAGGGCAGCTGTAGCAATGAAATTCCCTGCTTTGCTCATCCACTCCACAAGGCAGGAGGCCAGCCCTGTGCTATGCTTAGGATTATGGAGTTAGACAACATGAATAGAAGCATTCCACTTCCACCTATTTCAGGAAATGTTAATGATTTTCTTGAATTGCTTGTTTGGAATACATTCAGTATATTGTTTTTTTTTCATTATAGGAAAAGCAGAAGTTAAGATTTTATAGTGATGTGTAATTTTTACTATGCTATATATTTTTAATTCTCATTTACACAGTAAGATGTGGCCATGAAAAATTAATAGACTCTCATTAAGGAATAAGAATAAACCAAGAAAGTGTGTAAACATAGATGAGTCCAAGTAATGCAAAACACCAGGATTTATATGTATATACAATGTATCCATTCATTATATAAAAATACATGTTAGAGGCACACATGCACATGAAGACATCTATATGCACTCATACATGTACTTATGCACACAAGCAAATTGTTTATATACACACGCACACACACACACAATTAAGTCATTTCATTTTGTACAGAGAACAGACAGCTCTTTGCCCAAAGTTGTTGATTTTCTGGTTTCTTTAATCATTTTGAGATTATACCATCTATGAAGCAAATTGAAAAAATTTCAACACTATTTTCAAGGTCTCCAAAAAATCACTAAATGTGAAATGTACACCTTCAACATCCAGAAGAAGTTTGAACATGTCAAAGTACTTCTTGGTGGGATGAATTAGCAGTTAATTTTATTTTCATATATTTTATTTTTCCTTTAATTTTTAATGAACAAGAGAAAAGCCATTCAAATTAATTTGTACATAAGCAAAAGAGTTGCAAAAATATGAAATGAAATTATGGAAAATGATTAAATCTTGTATAGCATTTTTTTCCTCACATTTTCTTAGTTATCTCTTCACTTAAGTATGTTTTTCTCTTTTATTTTGGTGAATTTCATACACTGACATTGGTAAGAATCCCCAGCCCTATATGAGGATTCACTGGCACCTGATGATTGCTGGGAAGGGGAGATTCAGTTCTTTTAAGGGTGAGACTCAGTATGTTGATCAGGGTCCAGTGCATGAACTCAATCTGAAGAGCATTTTGGGACACAAACTTTATTCTGTAGGCATAGATGATAGATAGATAGATAGATGATAGATAGATAGATAGATAGATAGATTATAGAACATTGATGGGGAGTGAGAATTAGAGTACAGACTCAGGAGGGATCCAAAATATGATCAAAATATTGTACTTTTTTATCTTTGAGAATTTCATATCTGTGTGTTGTATTTACATCTTTCCCCCCCTTCATCTCCCCAAATAAAAACATCTCCTGCATCCTCTTGCTCCCTCTCAATTTATTGCTCTATTCTTTGATTATAACTATACATATATGCATTATACATTTAGATCACACACACACACACACACACACACACACACACAATGCACCAGAACCATTGAGTTCATTTGTTGGTACTTGTGTGTTTATAGAAGCTCAGTTGGAATTAGGTTGCCTATCAAGAAGCTTGTCCTTGGAGAAAACTGAGCCTCCATTGATTGTGTGTAAGTTATAATGTAGAGGTGAGGTCTTGTCAAATTTTGCCTACCCACACTGACATGTAGCTGGTGTTGTCCTTATGCAGGTCTTTTTAGGTTACCATATTTTGGAGATTTTATGGGTACAGTTACCCTGTCATATCTAGAACTCATCTCATTCCTATAGCACTTAGTATTTCCACTCCCTCTTCTGTGATGTTCTCTGAGCCTTACATGTAGAGGTTGCATTTTCGATGCATCATTTGGGACAAAACATCACATTTGCTTAAACTCTGTATTTTTTTTCACTTGTGCAACTCTGTAATAGTCTCCATTAGTCACAAAAAGAAACTTTGATGAGTGATTAGAGCTATACTTATCTGTGAATATAAGGACGAGAATTTAAAATACGTGTAGGTTTAGTAAAGTTATTACCTTGCTAGCTATTTGTACTTGGGAATGTTTACAGTAACACTTGGATTCCTTCTTACTGAGAATACCTTAAGGCCAATTAGGTAGCTGCTAAAAGGGTCACTACTATACCAAAAGGAATATTTTGTTGAGCAGGTCATTGTTTTGGTTCTTAGGTTTTACAAATAGATAGGTTCGTTGACTATTTTGCTGCATTGATGGCTTGCTTAGCACATTCTCATACTATGAGAGTTAGTCTTCAGAGAAGAGGCTTCCATGTTAGTGTCAACTCAATTACTCCAAGTCCCATGTCCATAGATCTTACCCTCAAGTTCTGAGAGGTAGCCAAGGACTATGAGAATAGTATATATTGTTTTGGGGAGTCTCTTGAAATACCCTGATCAACAATTCAGTGATATTTCCTTGTTGGCACTGGGATTTTCTTTTAGATAACCTTCAACTACACACATATACTCACATATATGCGTATTTTAAAATAGGCTTTTCCAAGACCATAAATTCTTATCATAAAACCATATAAAAACCATAGCATAAAGAGAGTTTAATATTAAAATATAACTTCAAATTTGAAAGTTTCCCTGTTGTCTATATTTTTACATATTTTTTAGAAATTGGTACTTTTAGTTTCAAGTAATCAATTACATAATTTAGAAATTCCATAGAAATACAATAAATAAAAATATCCATCTCAAAATATTGAGAATTTTTACCAACTTTAGCAAATTAACCATGGAGAGAAATGTAGAAGAGATAATCAGGAAAGAAAAATGTTGCATAATTAATTAAGATAGTTAGTCAACTGCTGAGTGTTCTTTAGAGGGGAAGGTGAGGGTAAGACCAGGAGAAAATCCATGCTTGATATTCATTTTAAAGGAACACAGAATACATAGACATATACACATAGCTCCAATTCAAAAGCAATCTCACAAAACAGAAAACTAGACATATTAAAACCCACAAGAGAAATTCTTTGTCAGCTATCCCAGCTCCCAGGCCTAGTTCAGGATATACACCCTTAAGAACACACCAGACTTGTGAATTCCCCAACCTCAGCATTCCTAGCGCACCATCCCTAGTTCAGATCAAGCACCCGCATGATCTGATGGGTTCCCTAACTCCACTTTTCCTTGTCCACTGACCCACTCTCCCTGGCTTAGATCACATACCATACACCAATAAGTCTGGAGTGCTTAAATTCCAGCATTCCCTCTCTACCATCCCACATTTCCAGGCTTATCATGGATCAGGCATCACTCATAAATATGCCAGTTTGGTCAGTTCTAAAGATCCTCCCCTGCCCTTCTTGTCATGGCCACATTCCCAGGCATAGGGCATGCAACCTGTGCACCAGCCCGCAGAGACCTAGTCAAATGATGCATATATACATTTTCTTGGTTACCTACTAACTGGAATCACCCCCTTCCCTACAATCAAAATTCAGTAATGACCTCTCTTATAAGCTACCCTCCCCACCTCATCAGTCTGGGACCAGAACAACTGGGACTCTGTCTGGGAACCTCAAACTCAGAAGTCACACCTATCCCTAAATGAACTGAAACCACTTCCCATATCCCATGTACACATCAACATAGAATAACCCCAAGACTGAGCACCAAGTATAACTCACCTGGGTCACAATTGCCGAGCTATGGTAACACCAAACACAGATCTAAATCCTTACTCAACGATCGTAAAAACATACATCTACATCAAGAAATACCACCAATGAAATAACTCTAGATGCCTAAGTCCCATCACAAAATCACAGACAACAAGAATTACCAAGGCAATATGTCTCCTCCAGTAATTAACACTCTCATTGCAATGTTTCCTGAGAATGGAACCTAGTTGATGCTCTAAACAATTATTTCAGGATAACAATTATATGTTCAAGCAACTCAAAAAGGGTATGAATAAAAGACTGGGCGTAAACCTAGAAAACACAAATAGTGTTGGAGACCACTGCCCTGTTTGAACGCAGCAGGAAGCATACTTGGCATACTTGTAAAGTCACCACAATCCACAAATACCTATAATGGCAAAGACAGATAGGCATGTATGGGGATGCAGGGTTTGAAAGGCAGTGCAACTTGTGCTTGGATTAGATTAGAAAGACATACTTATTTGTACTGTGAACATCTACACTATACACTGCACACAAGCCACATTTTGTTGCAGTTTCCTGAGCCCCTGTAGAGAAATGTCCCTTGAACTGTCTGTTTTGTTCCTGAATGCCTGCTTAGAGTACTTCATTCATGATAATAAGTACTTTGTGGGTTACACTCTCTGAAGTTGTTGTTCTGTGGAATGGTGTTTCTGTATTCCCCCATATTTTTAAACGTTGGAGTCCCCTGGATTATGTTATACTGAGCTGTCCTTCTTCTGTGTCAACCCAGCCACGCAACATGTAGCAAAATAGTTGAATGAAATAATGAAAATAATTTAAGATATAAAACTGTAATTTAATAAAAGGATAGAATCTCTGAAGAAAAGCCAAACTGAAAAGAAACTTGAAATGAAAACCTCAGGAAGACAAAAAGTATGGAAAAAAGCCTCAGCAATAAAGTGGATCACGTCAAAGGAGCGTGTCAGATCTTGAAGAAGGGGCAGAGGAAATGGATCACTCAGACGAAGAAAATGTTGAATCCAAGGTAAGCCAGGAACAAAATACGTGGAACCTTAAGGACCCTATAAAATGATCAGACATGATGGAGAAATACAAGACCCTGCAGGATTGCCGTACTCTCTCTGCTTTTCCTGGAACCCAGTATCACACATGATTACAGTCCATCCTCCACCGTCTTCTCCCTTCTGACACAGCCTTAACCACAAGCTCCCTTTCCCTCCCCGAAGCTAGGAAAAATAAAACTCCCAAGTCTGTAACGGAGATTGCTCCTTCTCCAACCTGAGGCGGCGGAGATATGGAGGGGCAGGGGCGTCTGCCCTCACGCGTCAGCTGTATTCTTGGCCTTAATAAACCTACTTGTTCTGCTTAGGTCAGTTCTTCCTCTCATCTTTTTTGTTATTGTCATATTTTCCAACATTTGGTGAGGAAAAACAGAAGTTCTCAGCAGGCCTGGGCCCCTGGCTCATTTATTCATTCTCTCTCTCTCTCTCTCTCTCTCTATCTCTATCTATCTCTAATCTATCTCTGTCCTTCTATCTCTTGTCCTTTTCTAAAATTCCCACTTCTGGCATTCAGAACTTGGGACTGTACCTCATGCCTATTTTGCCTTTCCTAAGCATGGGACCTCCAGCTTCTGCTCTAATTGTTCTATTTCTACATAGATGAGGCAAGAGCTTGAATTGAGGATTTTATTCATTGGTCCAGGAAGCATGGTTTCCATTTGTCCATCCTGCCTAACTTTCTCTCTCTCTGATCTTTTGGACAAGGGTCATCATCACTGTATCAGTCCATTATACACAACACTGGCCATCATTGGCTGAACTACAGGGTAAGTGCACCTCTCTGTGTCTTGGCCTCATATCTAAGACAGATATTTTGAATAAACTAACCAGACAAGAGCTCACACCCACCTGGATCCTGTTTCCATTGTAGAAAGGAAGCTTGCCCTAACTCTCATCTTCCCACCAAACAATGTAGTTCTGGGGGTCAACAGGGAAATTAGAAAATGGACTACACATATGGGAGATAACCTTTCCCCTTCCTTCTGTCCTTTCCACCCCCACAAGAGGCTTTTCTCTTACAACTACTGGAATGTCGAGGCCTGGATTCTTCAGACTCTGCACAGGAGGGTAAGAACCCAGTAATCAGGAGCACTGAGCATCCAGCTGGCCTCATTTATGGTTGACACTGGGAGGCTACTCTATCTACATTGTGCTCTGGCTTTTGTGGGCAAACTGTTGCCTTGACCCTTACCATTCAATCATCACCACCACTCTGCTTCCTTATGCCAGGCCACTGGGCATATCTCAGTGCCCTCATTCATGGGAAGCTCAAACTTTGAGACCCAAGTGGACAGGGCCATATCAAACCACTGCTCTTTCTTTCCACTGATGACCTTTGTCATTAGTAGAGAAACTCTGGTTCCAAGGAACCTTCCAAAACTTTACCCCAACTCAGATATCATTTTTCTCCGACTTCTCTATTCTCTGGAGTACCTCCTCCACAGCCCTGCTCAGTCTTCTCATCCCTCTACTGGAGTGTTTCTGATATTCCTACCCTTCATTAACACCTCGGCCTTCTCTTCATCATCAACCCTAATTGAATCTCCTGGTGGGTCTGTGCTGGATGAGTGACCATAAGCTGGCTCCTTACTCTTGTGCCTCTCCTTCATGGTCCCTCCCTGCAACCCTCATCACAGGCCACATAGACCAGGACTTTTCACAGGGATAAACAACTCTTTGAATCTCTTACCCTTTCTTCCTGCAGATTCATATCTGAGACCCAGGGAGGAGCTGCTATCTGGCTCAGTGGACAGCCCCCAATCACTCCCTGGCTTTACCTCCCCTGATTCCACTAGCCAGGGATGTCCACCGTTTGCTTCACGCCCACTATTTGACAAGTTTATCTCTGTATTTAGCAAAACCTACTGTGTCCTTCGCCATCCCAACCCCTACCCTGATATGCCTTGCATTTGACTTTTCCTCTATGACCCTACCAACAGAATGTCCAGTCTTCTCTGATTCCAGGTCCCTTTAGCACTCATCCATAGCCATCTCAGCCACTTCCTTTAGGTCCTTTGAATGGTAACTCCATGTGGACAAGGTCCCTCTACTAATTAACATGGACTTTTGGGGATGCCTGGGAGCCAGGTCAGAGAGTTTTTCTTCGCCCATGAGGATAACACCTACATATAACTTCTGACTAATTAGATAGGCACCTATTGTCCCCCCTCTCCTATAGCACCAGACCTACTTGCCATCTTAGTCATGCAAACCATAAAAGAAACTTTGGTTCAGTCCCTTTGGTGGGAGGTTTGGGCATCTCAACTGAAGCTGTTTCTGGGTTGGCAGGTCTAGGAATTTCAACTGACAAATCTCAGCTATTATCCAGAGCATAGAGAATCCCTAGAGGATGTGGTACTCTGGCTCTTTGTTATTGAAGACCAAATAGACTTTCTGCCTGCCATGGCACTACGAAGCATGTGGGGCTTAGGTCTTCTGACCACAGAAAAGGGAGACTTGTGCCTCTTGTAAGAGGATATCTTATTTCTTACCAACAGGTCAGATGTGGTCAGAGATGGAAAAGAAATTTTAAATAACAAACATTTTCATTGGAGGGGACACCTCACAAAAGATTTTCCCCTTACCCTGTCCTCCTCCCCCATTGTGATGGACCTCCTACTCCACTTGAGAACTTCTTGATTAACCAAGCTACAGCAATATCTCAAGCACCACACAGGACCAAGAAAGGACTATCCTTCTCTTAAGAGATATGTATGATTACCTTCCCCACTTCCTGCAGCAAGAAGAAAGTATTCAGACATGATGATGTCACCCCGTAGCCATTTAGATCCCTTTAGAGGTAGGAATGATGGATAACTATTAAGTCTGTGTGCTCCTCCCAAGATTGCCTTTGTCACTTTCATGGAACCCAGAATCTCCATCTCCATGTCTACAGCCTACCATATGACACAACCTAGACCAAAAACACTTTCTTCATCTCCAAAGGTAGAAATAAAAAAGCCTGAGTCTGTAAGGAGGTTAGCTGCTTGTCCAGGTCCTAGGCCATGAGGGATGCATACTGCCTCTGACTCCTGGACTCCCAGGGAAAGGGGTGAATTAGAGTGCACCCTTTCATTTTTATTCTCTGCCTTAATAAACCTGCCTGGTTTTTTTTTTTTTTTGAGGTTAACTTCTTCCTTTCTTTCCCCACTTCACACTTTCCAAGAAAATCTATAAATAACAAGTATAGAAGAAGAAAGCCATGTCAAAGGCTTAAGAAATATTTTCAACAAAATCATAGAAGAAAATTTCCCTAATCTAAGAAAAAGGATCGAGGTGGAAGACACATATAGAACACTAAGTAGATAAGACCAGAAAATAAATTCTCTATGTCAGAATATTAAATGTACAGTGAAAGAAGGTATATTAAAAGATGCAAGACAGAAAGATCAAGTTGCATAAAATGTCAGGCCCATCAGAAAACAGCTGAATTTGTTTTTAATCTTTTTAAAAATTATTTTGACTAATGCATGCATGAGCATAGTCTTTGCATTATTTTCCACCCTCCAAAACTTCCCATGTCACCCCTAGATCCTCACAATTCCTTGTTCTCTTTTTATTATTATTGTTACACATACATATGTAGATTTATATGTATATATACATATGTGTGTATGCATAATTCACAGCATCCATTCAATGGCACTCATGTTTACAAGTGTTTACAGGTCTGCTTGATTAATAATAGGTAGCCTCCCAGGGAGCTAGTTCCTGGGGATAATGGATTTTCCTTTCCTCCGGATCCACTGAATGCCTTCGACTTGATGTGGGACCCCAAAACATTGCGTACGTCCACCCTGGTATGTCAACTGGATTACACAGATGTTGTTAGACTACAATACCATGAAGAATTCATTGGTGTAGCTTCCTTATTATGTATAGAATGCACTAACTAACAACAGGTGTCTCATCCCTCTGGCTCTTACAATCTTTCCAGAACCTGTTCTGTGATGTTCCCTGAGCCTTAGGTATGGACATAGATGTAGATGAATCACGTAGGACTCAATACTTCACAGTCACTTCTCTGTACTTTAACAAGGTGTAGAACTTAGTAATAATCTCCATCTGTTGCAAAAGAAGCTTCTTTGATGAGTAGTGTGAGGTATATCTGCTTGTACCATTCCATGATTTCATGTTTCTTTACTGCTGAATAGAACTCCACTGTGAAAATGTATCCTCCTGTCATGATTCACTCATTGGTTGAGGGACATTTAGCCATTTCTTTAATTTCCTAGCTATTGTGAAGCTAGCAACAATAAATATGACATAGGAAGTATCTCTGTAGAAGGATACTGAATTAATTAGATATATGACAAAAAGTATATCTATATCTATATCAAAAAGCATAGTTGGGTCATGTGGTATCTCTGTTTTTAGATTTTCAGGAGTTCTCCTCAATGATCCATACTGGCCACACCAGTTTGCAATCTCATCAGCAGTGAAGAAGGGTTCTCCTTTCCTACATCCTTTCCAGCATTTGTTATTAGATTATTTAATTATTAACCTTTCTGACTGGGGTAAGATGAAGACTTAAAATAGTTTTAATTTGCAGTTAAATAGCAGAATAAGTAACAATTAAATTCCCTAATAACTAAGAATGTTTAACACTTTTAAGCAATCTTTATTTCTTCTTTTGAGAGCTCTCTCTTCAGTTCTGTAGCCCATTTTTAACTGGGCCATACAGTTTCTTAATTCATTGTTTTATGAGTTCCTTTATTGTTCTGGAAATTAGTACCTATTTCAGATATGTTATAGGCAAAAATTTGTTTCCACTCTGTATGCTCTCTTCATTAAACTATTTGATCTTTGATAGGGAAGCTTTTTAGTTTAATGAGGTCACATCCTCAAATTTAGCCTTAGTCCCTCAATGAATGAAATCTGATGAGAAAGGCTTTTACTGAATCTATATCTTGTGAGGTACTTCCTTTTTCTCTTTTTCCTCATAGTTTAAACATTTTCAGTTTCACATTGAGATCTTTGATCGATTTACAGTTATTTTTGGTGCAGGTCTAATTTCATTCTTCTATATGCTGATAGGCAGTTTTCCCAGCACCATTTGTTAAAGACAGTGTCTTTTCTCCAGTGGGCATTTGTGGCATTTTGTCAAACAACAGATAGTTGTAATTGTGTGGACTCATGTTTGGAACTTCTGTTTTGTTCCATTGGTCTGCATGTCTTTATTTAAGTCAATGCCATCTTGTTTTTTACTACTATAATTCTTACTATAGTTTGAAATCTGGTATGATAATCCCTCCAGCACTGTTCTATGTGCTAAGGATTGCTTTGCTTATCCAGAGTCTTTGGTGCTTTCATACATATGTTAGGATGTTTCTATTTCCATGAACACTGGCATGTGAATTTTAATTGGGATTGCATTGAATCTGCAAATTGCTTTTTGTAGGATGGTCATTTTCACAATATGAATTCTACCAATCCAAGTGCATGCAAGATTTTGCCAGCTTTTTCAGCTTTCCTCAATATTTTTCTTCAAACATTTACAGTATTGATTGTAGAGATCTTTAACATCTTTGCATAGGTTTATTCATAGATATTTACATTTTTGAGGATATTGTGAATGGGAATGCTTCCACGATCTTTCTCTGTCTGCTTGTTACTAGTGCTAGTGACTTTTCTAAATTGATTTTGTGTTCCACCATTTTGCTGAAAGTGTTGTTCTTTTCTAGAAGTTCAGAAGTTGGCAATTTTTGGATCTCTTTGTGTAATATCATATCATATCCATATATAGTAATAATCTGACCTACTCTTTTCCAATTAGTACCTGTCTAATTTCCTTCTTTGGTCTTGTTGCTCTAGGGAGGATTTCAAGCACTATCTTGAAAAGTAGTGGTGACCATTGAAAGTCTGGCCTCTTTCCTGATTTTAATGGGAATGCTGAAAGTTTTACCACATTTATAATGATATTGGCTGTGGGTTTGTCATTTCAAATCATAATTATGTTCAGGTTTGTTCTCTCTTTTCTAATTTGTTAGAGGAGTTTTATCATGAAAACATATTGGATATGGTCAAAGACCATTTCTGCCTTTATTTTTGATTCTCAAGAGATTATTTTCTTTAAATAGGTTTATTAATAAAATAAAAGTGAGTTATTACATTTATTGACATACATATTGAAACATTCCTACATCTACGAAATAAAGCAAGCTTGATCAGGTGAATTAGCATTTTGATATGTGCTTCTCTGTGGTTTGTAAGTATTTTATTGAGAATTTTTGCATCAGTGTTCATTAAGGATATGACCTGTAGTTTTCTTCTTTTGTAGTGTCTTTATATGGTTTTGGTATTAGAGGAACATTGGGTATAGAAAGAATATAGGATTTTTTCCTATCTTTATATTTTATGAATAATTTTAATGAATCTCATACTGTATATCTGTATTAGTTATTTTTCTGTTGCTCTGCTAAAACACCATGACCAAGGGAACTTGCAGAAAAAAACAGTTTATTTGTGTTTATGATTCCAGGTTCCAAGGGTATTAAAGTCTGTCATGGTGGGGAGACATGATAAAGTGGCCACAGCAGGAGCAGCGGGCTTCATTCTCACATCTTCAAGCAGGCACAGAAAGCACAGAGCAACCAGAAATCCAGCAAGGCTGATGAACTGGCAAAGCCCATCCCCGAAGATATACTTCCTCCAGCAATGTCTCACTTTCTCACACCTCCAAAAACAGTTCTACCAGCTGGAGACAAAATGTCCAAATACTTGGAGCCTGTGAGAGATATTCTCCTTCAAATCATACCTTTCCATGCCTGGGCCCCTAAAGGTTCATGACCAAATCATGATGCAAAATACATTTAGTTCAACCTTAAAAGTCCCCACAGTCTTTACCAGTCTCTCTATTATTCAAAAGTTCACAGTCCAAAGTCTCTTTGGGGACACAGGGAAATCTCTTTAAGCCCCTGTGAAATCAAAAGACAAATTACATACTTCCAACATACAATAGAAGTAAATACACATTTCCATTCCGAAAGGGGAAATGGGAGCATAGCAAAAAATACTGGACCAAAACAAGACTGAAACCTAGCAGGGAAATCATCAAATATGGCAGCTCCATATCCAAATTTTAAGTTTTTTCTTCCAAAGGGTTTAGTTGGCTCACCCCAACAACTGTGCTTCATGCAACGTACGTCCATGTCTTGGGCTGGTACCACTCCCTAGATTCAGTTCTCCTTGGTAGATGTCTCAGAGTTCTAACATCTTCAATGCCTTCTTGGAGTCTCCACTGCTAAACAGGCTTTATCTTCACAGCCTCATGTACCTCATGCAACAGTCTGCCGGGCCGTCTTTATGCAGGGATGCCCCTTCTGCATGCTGTCTGGCTTCAGTGGCTCTCTGCAACCTTAGAAGAAGAACCTATGACACTAGGTTCATGCTAGCATCCTTCATGCCATTAAAGCTAGCACCACGTCCACAACACACCTAGTTCTGCTGCCATCCTGGGTAGATTCTGGCCAGCTTCATCTATATCCCCAGCAGCGTTTATATGCATACTCTTTTAGGAGTAGAAAATCCCTCAGGCATTTTCCTTTCACATGTTGGATTCCTAATGCTCTTTTCCAATCCAAACTTTCTGCCCTTTTGCTGTTTTCCACTGTATATCTGAATAATGGTAACCATGTAATAGCCAGACTACCATTTCCTCAGCCAAAGAAATTAGTCCAGTGCTTTTCAACTTAGCCTCAGGCAAGCTTTTCCACTGTGGACTAACAGCAGCCAGCTCTTTGCCAAAATATCCCTGTTACTGCTAACGTCATTATTTCCCTCTAGAACTACTTTGCTGTCAATACTCCTTTCTCTCAGGCTCTTATTAGAACATCCCATTAAGCTCTGCTCACAGCAGTCAACTGTTTTTTAGTCCAAATTTCCAAAGTTTTCCACAGTCTTCCAAAAACCCACAGGCCAGATCTTTCACCCCAATATCACTGCATCTATGAAGGAAAGCAAGCTTGATCATGGTAAGTTAACTTTTTGAGATGTGGTTTGCAGCTGTTTTATTGAGAATTTGGAATCAGTGCTTGTTAGAGATACAGCCTGTACTTTTCTTCTTTGGCTATGTCTTTATGTGGTTTTGTTGTTAGAGCAATACTGATTTTTTTAGAAAGAGTATCAGAATTCTTTCTATCTGTTTGAATACTTTTTATTGAATCTCATACTATATTATTATACATAGACCACCTCCCATGTGTCTACTCCATTTATGCCCTCTGCCCCTTGCCAGATTTCATGTATTCTATCATATAGTAAACCTTAACAAGCCAAGTTTATGTCCATCCACTGAAACCAAGTTAACCTATCTAACATGACACTTTAAAGAAAAGAAGCTCTCAAAGTTCTAGTCATTATCAGTTGCTAGTATTTCCTCAGCTAAGATTGTGGTTTCTTACCCACTTCCCAGGTCTATGCTGGGATTTTCTGGTGTTTACACTTGCATTAATATTCTTTCTTATCTCCTGTTCTTCCATGTTCCTTGGGCCTTGGATGTCAAGGCTGCATTGTAGATGTACCTTAAGACTGGGCACCTCATAGTTACTTATTTTCTGCATTTGACCAGTTGTGGGACTTTGTAATAGTCTATATCTATTGCAAAAAGAAGCTTCTTTAATGAGCGGTGAGAGGAACACTTGCCTTCAATATAAAAATATGCACTTAGAAGACTGTAAGACATAACATTGGTCTAGGGATATATAAAAAAAGTAGATTTTCCTCTAGGTTCTATGTCATTACTAGTCATGTGTGCTTGGCTATGTTTACAGTAACATAAATTAGTTTACTCATTTACTTGATTACCTCTCAGTTATCTCCCTTGGCTGTTTACGTAGTACTATTTGCTACTATAGGAGCTAGTCTTTGATGAGGAGGTTTACCAAGTCAGTTCCAGCTTGAATGCTCCAAGTCCTGTGTCCAAAATGTGTCCTGTCTTCAGCAATAGTGTCTTACATCCAAGTTCTGGGAGGTAATAAATGCTTGTGACAATTGCATGTGTTATTTGGTGAGTCTCTTGGACTACTCTAGCTAACAACTCAAAGGGATGTTTCCCCTGCCAAGCACTGTGGTTTTTGAATTAATCCATTATTCTAATTTTTCATACCCTATAAGTATTCTTTATCTTTTCTCTATTCCTACCTATATAATCCCCCCTTCCTTCAGTTCAAGTTATCAAGTTTCCCCCTTGATAACACCTGTTTTCTCCTAGCACCCTCTCTCTAGCTCCTTCTTTCCCTTTAACACAGTTTCTTTCCATTTTCCTGACCCCTGTGTTTCCTTTAGGATACATACTCAGATCTAAATATAAGGACCTAAGAGTCACAAATTAGAACAGCTTAACTTGTTTTTCTGAATTCAGATTACTTCACTTAGTATAATAGTTTCTCATTCTATACATTTACCTGAAAATTTCATGATTTTGCTTACCACTGAGTCGAACTCCATTGTGCAAATGCATCACATTTTCTTTTTTCTTTGTTTTCGGGACATTTATGTTGTTCCCATTTATTATCTGTTGTGATAACATCAGTAGAAAATATAGTTGAGCAAGTATTTCTGTAGTAGGATGAGTCCTTTGGGTATGTGGATCAAATAATCAGAGCATATGGTACATCTGTGTTTAGTGTTTTTAACATTTCTTCTTGCTCATTTCCACAGTGGTTTCACCAGTTTTCAATCCCACCATCACTGTATGAGTGTTTCTCTTTCCCCACATCCTCATCAGCTTGTAATGTCATTCATTTGTTCTCTTGATCTTAGCCATTTTGACTGGGAGAAGAAGAAACCAAAACATAGATTTGATTTTCACTTTCTTAAATACTAAGGACGCTGAACAATTTTGAAGATATTTCTTAGCCATTTTTATTTCTTCCTCTGAGTGCCATCTCTTCATATCCATAGTCCAGTTTTATGGGACTCAGCCACAGAAATCTCTTAGGATAGATACCATACTCCAGTGTATAATCCCGTAAATAAGGACATTTTGGGAAACAGACTCTTTAGGTCTCTCTCTCTCTCTCCCTCTCTCTCCTCTCCTTTCTCTCTCTCAATAGTTTAATAAAGTCCAAATTGTCAACTGTTAACCTTAATTCCTAAGTGACTAAAGTCTTATTTAGAAAGTCATTTTTATACCTGTGTCTTGCAGAGTAGTACTTATATTTCTTCTAAATAGTTTCAGCATTTCAAGTTTCATATTGAAGTCTTTGATCTATTTGAAGATAATTCTTGTGCGGGTGATAGATACAGCGCCATTTGTTGAAGATGCTGTCTTTCCTCCAATGTGTGTTCTTGACACTTTTGTCAAATATCAGGTGGCTGAAATTTCATAAACTCATGTTTGTGTCTTCTATCTTAACCCATAATCTACATGTCGGCCTTTGTGACAACAATATGCTGGTCGTATGGCAATAGCTCTGTAACCTAGTTTAAGATCTGGTATGGTGATAATTCTGGGTTTGCTTTTTATACTCAGGAGTACTTTGGCTATCTGGGTCTTTTTTTAATTCCACATAAATACTGTCAACTTTTTTATTTCTGTGAAGAATGTTATGGGAATTCTGACTGGAGTTGTATTGAATATGTAGATCAAATTTGGCAATTCTTTCACTGATTCCTTGTTATTCCTAAAGACTAGTGACTTAAATCTTATTGTATGTAATAGCACTTTGCTGAAAATGCTAATTTCTAGAAAATTTGAGGTGGAACTTTTTAATTCCAGAGATGCAAGAATTGTTCAAGCCCTAGAAGGAAATGAACTGGATGGAACATACTTATCCATAATTAAAAGTTATATACAACAGACTCAAAGCCAACATAATTCTAAATTAAGAAAACTTTGAAGCACTCCCATTTAAATTAAATACATGAGAAGTATGTTTGCTGTCTCCATTTCTTTTCAATATAGTGCTTAAAATGTCCTAGAGAAGTAAGACAAGAGAAAGAAATTAAAATGTTACTAAAAGAACAAAAGGAGGTCAAATTATCTCTATTTGCAGATAATATAATATTACATATAAGATATTTTTTCCATAATTTAAGCAGCATTGGTTGTAGTTCTCTGAATTCCTGGTAAATTTCTGTTGAGAATTAATCTGAATTTGGGCTTATTTTAGTTGAAATACTTTGTTTCACTGTTTTGATTTCTGTTTTTATTATGTGTCAGTTTAAGTGATAGATCCCTTCTTGGTTTAAGTTTGGTGGTTTAGTTGAATCTGGAAAGTAATCTATTCCTTTTATATTTTATAGTTTAATAGATTATAAGTTTTAAAAAATATCCCTTTGTAATGTTCTGGATTACATTGATGTCTGTTCTAATGTTCCACTTTTCATCTCTCATTTTCTGTTTCAGTTCGCTCTTTCCTTCTTTTGGATAGCTTTCCTATACGGGTCCATCTATTTTGTTTACTTTTTGAAAGAACTAGCTCTTAGATTTATTGATTCTTTCTGTTGTGTTCTTTGTTTCTATTTCATTGGTGTCTGCATTGTTTTTATTATTTCTTCTTGTCTACAGTGTTTGGTTTTGTTTTTTTGTCCTAGATTCTTGACTTGTATCACTAAGTTTTATATGTTTTTTAATATTTTTTTTTATTTAAGTGCTTAAAGTATTTCTGTTGGGACTATTTTTAATATCTCCCAGGATTTTCATTGTGTTATGTTATCATTTTAATTTAGTTTCTAGAATATTACTATATATTTTTGTTTCTCCTTGGCCCATTTTTCATTCAGTAGTGTTTTATGTAATCTCCATGAGTTCATGTATTTGTTAGCATTTCTTTTTCTCTTGACTTTAAGCTTTATTGTTTTGTGGTCCAATACAATACATGGAATCATTTTAATTGTTTTGTATTTATTGTGGTTTGTTTTGTACCCTGGTATGTGGTCTATTTTACAGAAACTTCCATGAGCTGCTGATTAGAATGTGTATTCACTGGTGCTTGGGTGAAATATTCTGTAGATGGCTGTTAGGTTTGATTGATGTAAGGTATTTTATTCAGATGTTTCTTCATTTATTCTTTGTCCAGATAACCTATCTATTGGAGAAAATTGGGTATTAAGGTCACCTACTGCGGTGGAGTTGGGGATAATCTATATATTGAAGTATAGTAGTAGCCTTTTTGTGAAAGTGAATATGACAGAATTTGGTAAATTTATGTTTATGATTGTAATGACTTCTTTGCTGATTGTTTCCTTGATCAGAGTGAAGAGAACTTCTTTATATGCTCTGATTAATTTTACTTTGAAGTGTATTTTATCAGCTGTTAGGACAGCAATGCCAACTTATTTAGTGCCATTTGCTTGGAATATTTTTCCAGCCCTCCACTCTATGGTTGTCTCTCCTTGAAGACAAGATGAATTTCTTCTACATAACAAAAGATTGATTTTTCACTTAATCCATTCAACCAGGATTCTTGTTCTATGTGCCTCTTGTAGCTATATGAAAAGTTATCTTTTATAATAAAGTTGTAGATCTGGTCAATATCATTGATCTGAAGTTCTTTTCTTTCCTCTATGCCTATAATTCACAGATGTCCCACAGATGAGCCTCCTTTCTTATCCTTTGTAAAATTTTTCATATTCTTTGATGGAATGGTATAAATCTATTACTTTATCATCAAGTCCAGGTGTTCTGTTTTCAATTGATTCATTCTGCTGTTAAGATTTTCTCCTGTCTTTTTAAAATGTTGTATTGAGTTTTTCAATTCTATGTTCATTTCAGCTTCAGTACTATTCAATATTTCTATGTCTTTCATGAATTCACTTTTCAAATCCTGAATTGTTTTGTCATTTCATTCAGTCATATATATTTACTATATATCATATATATATTTTTTTTTCTTAAGCTTCATTCAGGAGTTTAGTCCTATCCTCTTTAATTTCCTTGAGATCTTTATTCATGTGTTCTTTAAAATCCTTGAATTATTTGTTTTTGTTTTATGATTGCTGTTTTAAGGTCTGTATCCTGATGTTCCTTTGACTAATTCTCATTTTAAACACTTCTGTATGATTGATGAAATATAGTGTGTACATATTATCTTGGTTTTTCATATTATTTGTAATTTTGCTGTATGACCTGGCATAAGTTCTCTTTCTGTTGGTCTGTGTCTGACATGAAATTCTAGCCTGCCTTTCGGGTAGAAGACTGTTTCTCTTTTTCTTGTTGCTGAAGCTTGGTTGGTTTTGGATTGAGGTATAAATATTTAGTTGATTTATGCTTCAGATTCTCCTTTTTGATCTTTTTATTGACAAAACAAGGTGAGTCCAGGCTGGTCTGATGTGCCATTTGGGCAACCACAGCTAGGTAGGATTCTAAGTGTGGAGATGGTGGTTTGGAAACATGTATCTTTTTCTGATGGCAATTTAGTGGGTACAGTTCTGATTATGCTACCAGGCTTGTCATGTGTACAAGCAGGGCAATCTGGGTCTATTTTTAGAGTGTGGAGACTAAGGGAGTGTTGACAGGGTACTACCAAGCTCATAAGCTGGTAGAGTATAGAAGCAGCATGTTCTGCACCTAGACTCAGAGGTGGGGCTATGGAGACTGTGTGGGCAGGGTTATGGCTCACTCACCAGACTGGTCTGGAGCCTTAGCATCAAGTTCCAGGCCTAGTTCCAGAGGAGGGAAATGACATCTGCCTTTTGTAGAGAATATGAAACTCAGAAGGGATTGTATCAATGTCTGAGAAATCATGAAATAACACAGATGCCAGCCAGAATACTAAATCTAGCAAAACTATCATTTGTAATTGAAAGTAAAATAAATTTTTCATAACAAAATTAAACTTAAAGAATTTATGTTAAACATACTAGATCGCCAGAGGACACTAAATGGAATTCTTCAGTATGAAGGAAAGATTAGACACGTTAGAAGAGAGCATGAATAAACAATTACAGAACAGTTAACCAAAAGACATCTAAGAAAACATCACCACATTAATAACATAACAAGACTTGATATTGATCAATAATATCTCTTAGTATTAACAGTCTCAAGTTCCTAATAAAAAGACAAAGATTAACTGATTGGATTGGAAAATAATCCATCCTGTTGCTGTGTAGAACAGATATACTTCATGGTGCATATTATAAAACACCTTAAGGAAAAGGATGGAAAAAAGTATTCAAAAAGTTGAACTAAGAAGAAAGTCGTCATAGCTATTCTAAATTGAATTAAAATAATACCAGTTATAAGAGATAGGGGAGGACATTTCATAAATATTAAAGGAAAAATACAGTAAGAGGATATTATACTCCTGATCAAACATGCACCAAACACAAGGGTACTCAGTTTCATACAAGATACACAATTTGTTCTAAAAATCACAAATTGACTGCAACACAGTGTTAGTGGTTGTCTTCCATACACTCTCTCACCAATATGCCATCCAGGTAAAAGCTAAATAGGCAAAACCTGGAGTTAAAGGTTGTCATAAACAGAATCCACCCAGTAGACATTTAAAGAATATTCCACCCAAACGATAAAGAATATACATTCTATTCAGGAACCCATGGAAATTTATTCAAAATTAACCACATATTAGGACACAACTTAAGTCTTAAAGAAATTTAAGAAAATTGAAACACAAAACTTTCATTCTATCAAAATGCAAAAGAATAAAGCTGAGTATTTACCACAATAGAAATGGGAGAAAAATAGTAAGTCATAGAAAGTTAACAACATACTACCGGAAGAAAATTGAGGCAGGAAGGAAAGGAAAAAAATTCCTAAAACTGATTTATAAGGAAAACACAATGACCTTAATAGGGGGACAAGATGAAGGCAATCTAAAGAGGAAAATGTATAAGTGCATATATCAAAAGAGCTAGAGAGATATCATATTAGTGCATTAATGATACAACTGAAGCCCTGAGAAAAGCAAGAACAAACAACGTCCAAAAACGATAGATGAGATCACCAAAATCAGGACTGAACTATATATAAAAAAATCAATACAAAGAATAAATGAATGGAAGAATTTATTCTTGAAAAATATTAACAAGATGGAATAAACTTTATGCAAATTAACCAAAGGGAAGCAAGGCCACAAATTCATAAAATCAGAGATGAAAAATGAAATGTTAACTCAGATAGTAGTGAAATTTGGATAATCATGATCACACATTTGAAAACCAATATATCAATAGACTAGAAAATCTAGAAGAAATGAATGAACTTTAAGATATGCATAAACTATCAAAATAAAACCAATTGAAGTAAACAATGTAAATAAATAAATCCATAGCAACCAATGAGATGAAAGAAACAATTTAAAATCACCTATATTAAAAAAAAACCCTCAGGCACAGATGGATATAGTACAGAATTCTATCAAACTTTCAAAAAAGAACTAATACAAATATTACTGAAATTATGCCATAAAAGGGAAAAGAAGGGATTACATAGTAATTCTTTTTATGAATGTGGTATTACTCTGAATTAAAGCCAAACAAAAGTCTAACAAAAAGAAAAGAAAGAAAATTCCAATTTCTCAGATGCACATAGATACAAATTATTAAAATAAAATACTTTTAAACTGAAACATGGAAAAGATTATACACCATGATCAAGTTGTCTTTATACCACAGTGCAGGTATAGTTAATGTACATAAATGAATAAATGTAATACACCACACAAAAGCCTCAATGTCAGAAACAACTTGATTATCTCATTAGAATTAGAAAAGGCCTTTGACAAAATCAAGTGATACTTCATGATAGAAGTCATGGAGAATCTAGGGATAGAGGAAACATAACTCAACATAACGCAATATATGACAAACCCATAGTCAACATCGTACTAAATGGCAAAAAATTCAAAGTACTTCTATTAAATCATAAACAAGAGAGAGATGTCAGCTCTCTTCAGTCCTATTCAATGTAATGATTGAAAATTTAGATCAATCAATGATACAAGTGAAGGACATAAAGCAGATTCAATTGTCAAAGAAGAATTCAAAGTATTGTCATTTGCAGATCATATGATTCTTTACATTAAGACATTACCAGAAAGCTCCTAAAACTGGCAAATCTATTCAGCAAACTAGGAACTTAACAAAATTAATTCATTAAATGCAGTAGTCTTCCTATAAAGCAACAACAAGCATACTAAGAAGCCAAAAGAATAATACATTCAAGATAGTCTCAAATAATTGGAATACATCTAGCCAAGGACGTAAAACACTTCTATAATACAAATTTTGATACACTGAAGGAAGGAGTTGAAGAAGATACCAGAACATGCAAAATCCTCCCGTGCTCATGTAAAAGAAACATCAGTATTTTAAAAATGTGTGTCTACAAATAAAAATTTGCAAATTAAACACAATATCTACTAAAATTTCAGTTCGTATTATCACAGAAATTGAAAAAAAGACTACCTCAAATTGCAATTAGAAGCCCAAATAAGTCAAGATAACTAAAGCCACTCTGAAAAATAAAAGAGCTAGAGACTTCATCACCCCTGATTTTAAAATTATCACACAAAGCTGTATTAATAAAAACATGGTGCTAGTATAAAAATAGGCAAGATGACCAATGGAATAGAATTGGGAAACCAGATGTAAGTATAAATACAGCCAAATAATTATTGTCAAAGAGATCAAAACACCCTTTGGAGGATTGCTATCATGTTCAGCAAACGATGTTGTGTCAAGCTGGGTAGTTACATGTAGAATCATGAAACTAGATTCCTATCTGTCACTTTGTACAAAACTCAATTCCAAAGGGAAGGACGGTTCTTACTATCAAGTTTTGGTGGGTAACCACAAGCAGGGGCAATGACCAGTACTGAGGGTCTACAGGACTCCCTAGTCCACAACTCCTAGAGAGAGGGTCCATTCCTGGCGTTGAAGTATCATTTTGTTAGCCTGTGATGTTAGAGGCCCCCTTGATGTCATATTTTATAATGTATATTATATCATTGAAGTAGCTTCTACGCTGGTAGCTATTTTCTATCCTAATACTCCATTCTCTACCCTGCATCCCACTTCCCCATCCCACTTAACCATTCTTACCCTAATGTTCTCCTTTTCCCCTTGGATTTCACTGCATTCTACCTACTCTCCCATTAACCCCCTGTAGTAATTTATTATTTCCTAGCTTCTCTAAATTTAAAAATTGAGGCACGGATATCTAAGATTTCAAAACTAGCATCCAGTTATGAGAGAAAACATGACATTTGTCTCTTTAAATCTGAGTTACTAGACTCAGATGATTGTCACCAGTTCCATCCATTTACCTGATAATTTTATGATTTCATTTTTAAGAGTTAAATAATATTCTGTAGCATATGTACCACAACTTCATTATTTGTATGAACTCACAGCATGCACAAATTCCATGCAAGCCCAAACCAGATAAAATCCCTGCATAGTTGTAGGACAGTGGGTAAGAAATTCTAACCCAGCCTAATGAGCGTTTGGCAACCAATGGCTGTTAGGATGGGCAGAGACAGTCTCCTTCAAGGATAGGATTCTTGATGGGTTAACCAGGGTCAGTTGCATGGACCCACACTGAAGGAAATTTGTGGACGTAAATTTGACTCTATAAGCCAAATATCAAATAAGGTACACTTCTTTGGGCAGGGAACAGTACAGGAGTCACGGATAAGGTGAGGGATCTAAATACCATCGAATTATATTGTCTGACAATTGCAAAATTTCAATACAGCAAAGTAAATATATATATATATATATATATATATATGTATGTATATAAAGATAGAAAACAAAAACATCACAATTAGAAATTGGTGCCTGACACTAAACATAGAGTTCTCAAAAGAAGGAGCACAAATGACTGAGAGAAATATTCTTTTAAATGTTCACCATTTTTGCCATTGAGAAAATGCATCCTAGAAATGAAACTGCCTAGATTTCCATCAAGTGATAAATAGATAATAAAAATATGGTATATTTACACAGTGGAATATTATTCAGCTGTTAAGAAAATCACCATTTGGAAATTTGAAGGTAAATGGACACAGTTGGAAATAATCGTTCTAATTTCTTTTTTAGTATAGGACATGAAGTTGTGTTGGGAGCTGTAGTTGAAGGTGCTGTGAGAGGAGGGGTTGACAATGATCAAAATGTAGCAAAGACAGCATTGGATTCTGTGCAACTGGAGTTACAGGTGGTTGTCAACCACCATGTGGGTGCTAGGAACTGAACCCAGGCCCTCTGCAAGAGCAACCAGGTGACTATTGAGTCATCTCTCCAGCCCCAAGCACAGAAAATATTTTTATAGTTAAACTGGAGAATAGGCCTATGGATATACCATCTGACTTAAATTGAATCTAGAAACTGCACATTTGTGTTGGAATAATGGAACAAAGGAAAAAAGGAGATTGAGACCTGTGTTATTGTGGTATTTCTCACACTACATTTTCTGAATACCTACATCATTGCAGTTGTCTTTTCACAGGTCTTTACCCTCAGCATATACATTATGCTGGCCTTCAAACTGTAAAGTCCTCAGTTCTAGGCTGGACTTTTGTAGTTTTGAGTCAGCATGGGTCTTGTGCATGCTGTCACCATTGTTGGGGGGATGTGGATGGGAACAGGGTCTAAATTTGGTTAAGATCTATTATATAAAATACACAAAGGTTCAATAAAATACACAAGAAAATGTAAACTCCTTACTGCAGAATAATGATCTTTTGAATCTTTGTAACCCATTTTTATTAAAGCCTTAATATAGTACAACTTGGCTATATATGTAGTTTTAAATAATGAACAAGTTTTTGTTTGTATATTTTTGTGTATTTTATTTTTGAAGATAGG
Organism: Eospalax fontanierii; assembly: GCA_035773235.1. Classification (NCBI taxonomy): domain Eukaryota; kingdom Metazoa; phylum Chordata; class Mammalia; order Rodentia; family Spalacidae; genus Eospalax; species Eospalax fontanierii. The sequence continues at coordinate 24,494,825 of CM069529.1, forward strand.
TGAATGTTTTCTTTACCTCTTATATGGAAGTTGTCTGCACATAGTTAACATTACACATAGAAATATTCTTCTGAAAATTAATTCAGGGAGTTGCGTTTAAGGAGTGAGTCAATTTTAGAAAAATCATTTGTCTTTTAAAGAGAATGCAGAAGTTCCATTGAACTCAGTCAGTCTCTTTTGTTCACCATAAATGCTTTTGTATTCTGAGAATTGATGTGTATAAATTGAAAGACTGGGAAGCATGAGTAATAATTCATTTGTGTTGAAATTTTCCTCTTCAGCAGTACCTTATTTACTGTTTCCTTGTGTAAATGTACAATCTAAATGTTCTACAAAGGCAAATATTCAGTAAAATCATTTCCTGCTATTTACCACAAGGATCACAAATACACTTCTAACTGGAATCTGATCCTCATGTAAGAAAGACATCACCTAACTTTGCAGAATAAAACAATATTGGTTATTTATATTTCCAAACTATATTTGAGATTGTTTTATTTGTTAAGAAAGAACACTCTCATCTGTAAAAGGAATTCAGATACCTCTAAAATCTTCCTATCTGTACTAATCGGAACAGTCATGTGACACAGTTATATTTTGGATACAGTAGTTCTTAAGATATAATCCTTGTGCTTGCATATCGTGGAACAGTGAAGAAGAAAAAGGACAATATTAGTCTGAATGTTGAACTTAGAAATTTTAAACAGGAGAACACACCAAGTCCTTGTGGTTTGTAAAAAAGCACAAATGATGCATAAATTTTAAAGAACGCAAAATATTTCTATAATTAGAGAATAATTCTGTGGATATGTCATTTGTCTGGAATATAGAAACTGTACAAATACAGATATAAATGATGGATCAAGGGAAAATAGGAGAAATGTGAGACTGTGATGATTCTACTGCTCTTTGTCTTTTAGCCAATCCACATTTTATAAAATGGCAGGTTTTATTAATGGTGCTGTAAGTCTATTCTTAAAATAAGTTGTTATAACTCTAGACATTAGTAAGTAAACCTCAGAGAATTCATAAAAATAAACACTTTTAATAGTTGCACATTGAATATCTCTGTGCCAAAAATAATTGCAAAGATACGTAAACATGAGCCACCAAAAATCTCATGTCACTAAACCCAATATCATATACATCATATACATTCTTAATCTGTCTCCTCTCTCTCTCTCTCTCTCCCTCCCTCTCTCTCTCTCTCTCTTTCTTCCTAAAAATCTAAAAATGTATTTTGCCATCTTTCCTGATATGTAGTGGCTTTGGGATTATAATGATCAACTGTCAACTTGACTGAATCTAGAATCACCTGAGAGATGGGCCTCTAGGTACACTAGTGGATTAATTTGATTATGTTGATTGAAGTCGAAAGATCACCCTTCATGAATGGTACCATTCCCTGACTGGGATGCTGGACTGTACAAATGGCGAATGGGAACGGATTATGGATTCTCTACTTTCTTCTTCTGAATGTGGATGCAATGTGACATCCTCTTTAAAATCTTGCTCTCTTGACTTCTCCACTCTGAGAGGCAATTTTCTGTCAGAAATCTTATTAACAAGACCAGAATTAGTCAATGTAGAGACACTGTATTCTTCTCATATTTTCCAAAATTGCTTTCTTTTGCATATGTAAAATAGTCTATGAGGAACTTCATATATCTTTCTCAGTTGTATCATCTAGTGACTTCAGATGGTCTTATGGAAACTAAAGGAAATGATAAATTATTTGTATTTCTATTGCCACAGAAGCAAATTCAGAAGTAATAATAGTTATTTCTCATTGAATACTAGGTACCTTCTGACTTCCATGTTTTATGATAAATATCTATGTTCTTAATTAAAAACCTGTTTAGTAATTTATTATCTTTGCAGTACAAATGAAGAAAGGAAGCTTGGAATAGTTAAACATTTGGTATTCAAGCACACTTTGGTCTTCAATTATTTCTAGTCTTTTTATCATGGCTCCTGCTTTTCCTTGCAATTTTTATTAATAATAAATGACGGTTTCCATATAATGTGAATTGTTATATGCCAGGTACAAAGTAATTATTTATTTCTCCCCTTCACAAGTCTCCCATGTCTGATGTCTGTAAGTGTGATATAAATAGTGTTACTTATTAGAATGGGGATCATACACAGCTCTTAGTATCTGAGATATATAGTGGTGCTTTCTACAGCCATAAAGAATGAAACTGTTATTTCCAGGAAAATGAATAGAACTTGTGATCATCATGTTAAGTTCAATAGACTAAACTCAGAGAGACAAATATCACATTCTTTCACTCATATAAAAAAAACTTACATTTCATTTATGTCAGACTAAATGTAAAATAAATTTTAAGTAGAATTAAACATAAAAACTAAAAGTTCTCTACTGACAAGGCAATAAAAAAGGTAAATGACTATGTTTTAATATAAATTTCAACAAAGAACATGAAATCAGAATATTCAAAATCCTATGAAAATATTAGCTAAAAAGCCAACTGCCTTTATTTAATATAAAATATTCCAGTAGAAATGCACCCTTTTCATTTCGTGTAAGTATAGGTTAATATAAGAGGGGCATGACCTTTATTTAAATACATTTCCTTTCTTAGCTTGCATGCCTTAATTTTACATTCACTCATGCAAAAAGGAAATGAGAGACCTGCACTGCCCTAGAGTCAGTGAATAAAAAATAAAGTTAGAACCTAAGTGTACTTCAGAGTCCTTCATTTTAGGGTCCAAATGTTTTAGAAACTAGTAAAATATTCAGTCATGAAGAGAAGTAGAAAATTTAGTGAAAGGTAATGGAGAAAATCAAAACAATCTTTGATAAAAAACTTTCAAATAAAGATTTATGTTTTATTTTATATCTAATTTTGCACCACGAAGGTATGAGAATAGCAAATTATGGAAAAGAAATGAAAGACAGACTAGACAAAACATGCAAACCTTAGTTTAGTAAAAAAGTATAATTCAAGAAGGGTAGAGTGTTGTGACAGAGCATTTGCCTTACTTGGTGGGGGCCCTGAGTTTGATCCCTAGTGTCAAACTGAAATATAGAAGACTTGGTCATGTGGAAAAAAAACAAAAAATCTCGTAGAATGGTTAACCAACTATGCAAACAAAGCAGTATAATCATGCAGAACATATTTAATCACCATTAATGTTTTATAGTGTTTTATTTTATTTTATGTGAACGGGTGTTTTGCCTGCATGTACCAAAGTGCACTAGGTGGATGCAATGCCTGCGGAAGCCAGAAGAGGGTGGTGGGTCCCCTGCAACTGGTCTTCCCAATGGTTGTTAGTCATCATGAGGTTTATGGAAGTTGAATCCTGGGGCCTTTGCAAAAGTAATCAGTGCTTTTAACTCCTGAGCCATCTCTCCAGTCCAGATTTAAGTAACCACTGGTGTTTTAAATCTTTGAATTTCATATGTTGAAGATTTGAATAAGATATTAAGGAAACAACGGAGAGAAACTAACCCTGTAGAATTGATTTGAGCTGTACAACTCTCATGCTTAGCATTATGAATAAGAGGATTTTTAAATTAGTGCTCTACCTAAACATGCTCTTAACCACGGAACCATCTCTCCAGCTCTCTGACTCCTATTTTTAAGATAAAATTTTTCTTGCTTTTTTTTTGTTTTGAAAATATTTTTATTAATTGAATTTCATACAATGTACTTTGATTGTACTCTCTCTTTAGCAACGCCTAAAGAGAGATCCAGCCCCATCTCTATACCTGCCAAACTTTTGGTTCTATCTTTCTTTTAATCCTTCCATTTCAATTTGTGCTGCCTAAGTCCTCTTAAGTGTAATCCTCCATGCAATGTTATCAAACTGGCAGGGGCCACAGTCTTAAAGAAAATTGACTCCTCTCCCAGAAGCTATCATATGCCAACAACTTCTTAGGACTTCATGCTCACCTTGCCCCTCCATACTGAGATTTCTATCTGGCTTAAGCTTAAGAAGATCTAAATTTTTGTGAGATAATTATTTCTTTTTAAACAATAATTGCATGCCTTAATTTTACATTCACTCATGCAATAAGGAAATGAGAGACCTGCACTGCCCTAGAGTCAGTGAATAAAAAATAAAGTTAGAACCTAAGTGTACTTCAGAGTCCTTCATTTTAGGGTCCAAATGTTTTAGAAACTATTTTATTATTTAATTTTTATTTTATATATATGAGTGTAATGCTTGCATGTATGTAAGTACACTTGTGTCATGCAATGCATGGAGGTCAAACAAGGGTGTCAAATCCCTTGTAACTGGAGTTACAGACAGCTGTTACCCATCATGTGAGTGCTAAGAACTGAACCCAGGTCCTCTGGAAGAGCATCTAGTGCTCTTAACCTCTGAGTCATTTCTTCAGCCCCAATATAATTAGTTCTAAATAATTTGTTTGATAATGTCTTTCAAATGGTTGCAGTTATCATGATGAACAGAATTTTCTTTTTCTTTTTTTAGATTTTTAAAAATTAAGTTTTAGTTAGCCTATGTATTTTCTTTAATTGGATCTTTTGTGTATTTCATACAGTACATCTTTACACATTATAAAAACAGCACTCCTTGCTTGAACCACTATGTTACCATGGAGATAATTTAGCTTTTTTCACCAAATAAATGTCAAAGCAGAGGATCTTAGGAATATTTTCTGTTGACTCCATGAACCATCCATTTTTTCATTACTATTTGAAGTAACTTTCAGATGTGGAGTTAGCACTTCAATCTCAAAGTTGACAAAAATTCAGTTTTGTTTGTTGGCCAAGGCTCCTTTTGATTGCACACTTTTGACACAAAATTCATTTCTGAGTGAGTAAAGTATTAGCTTTTCTAGTCACGAGCTTCTCTGGAAATATTTAAGTTTGCTTTCACCCCCTTTCTGAGGCAAAACTCATATGAATCATATCAAACCTGTGTAGTCCATCTCTGAGAGTTTCTAGCTAGAAAGCCTGGTTGCAAGTTCTTACCTTCAGCGTTCTAGGACTTGGAGCCATAAATTTGTTGTGGCATAAGATTAAGATAATTAAATAAGTGATTTAAGTGAAAGTGATCAACATAATATCTGTAACCTTACATACTTTTCATAAATGTTGCATTCTTTCTTTCTAATGAAGAGAATAACCACCATGACTATATATATGCTCTTATGTCTCCACGAACAAATAGTAGTTTTCTTCATTATTCCTAGCATAAAGCACTTACAGGACTATTGTAAATTTATATCAGTTTGGGAACTTAAAATGTCATTATATAGAGAATCATTTTGTGCCATATAAAGTTTATACTAAATTCAGATAAATCACTTACTGTAAATTTTTTTTCAAATATTTTCAATACTTTGTTTTACTCTTTAAGAAGTTTAGAATTTAAATGCATATTTCTCTCTGATTTTATACAGTTAAACTCAAATACATAATCCAGTGTTGAAACTTCCTTAGATTTATGTGAGGCTACTTGAGAGAATGCATTTAGTTTTCAATTTCAAAACTGCTAAGATGAATAAAAGTAACTTCAAGACAATGTCACTTAAAGGCTAGAGATCGATTAGCGGTAAAAGAATTTACTGCTCTTGCAGAAGACCCAGGTTCAGTTCCCATCACTCAAATGGAGGTTAACAGCTATTTATAACTTCAGTTCCGGGGAATCTGATGCCCTCTTCTGTATTCCATTTGTGATAGACACTTTGATGTATTTACATACAAGCAGACAAACTAATCATACATATAAAATAAAATAAAAATAAATAAATCTTAAAAAATAAAATGCAAATTGTCTTACGATGGTACCTGGCTACAACCCAGAAAATGGTATATTTTCAAAAGAGTCATCTGAATAGTTTTGAGCCAGGGTTTCAATCTATAAACTAGGCTGGCCTTAAATTTGTAATTGTATTGTCTCAACCTTCTGTGTGTTGTATCTCAGATTGGCTATACCGAGAAATATTTTGGATTTTAATCTTATTTTGTCATCAGGTGGTTATAACAGAGAAAACCTGAACTGAAAAACAAATTCAGCTTAGTGAAGGATGGGTAGGAAGGATCTTTTGGTGCTGATAGGCAGTTAATCATAGAATATCTTTACAATCAGTGTTTGGACAAAGATAGCCAGGAAAAGTGATTTGGGGCTCTGGCTCTTGTTGAATATCCCACTGAAGATTTTTTTAACATACTGTATTTATTATTTTTATTTTATATGGATGAGTGTATTGCCTGGACTATATATAAGTCCACCTGTGCCATGCAATGCCCACCAAGGTCAGAAGAGGCATCAGATCCCCTGGAATTTGAGTTACAGATGATTTTTAGCTGCCATGTGGGTGTTGGTATGTGAACCTGGGTCCTCTGCAAGAGCAGCCAGTGCTCTTAACCACTGAGCCATCTCTCCAGCCCCGATTTAAGGAGCTTATATGAAGGAGAGAAGGGTGGGTGAAGTTATACATCAATTTAGCCAGATTTAGTTTGAATATATTAGTGGACCCAAAAATGTTCATCTAATCTTTAAATAGGCAAAGAATGGTATTATGAATATCTGCAAATGTCCTCATCATATGTAAAAAACAAATACACAAAGGGTGATGGAAACAACTACAGTGCTCCCTCTAATATATGGTGGAAGGTGGTTCTTTGTATTTTTCAGGATCATAGGGCTAAAAATTGTCATTATTAGAATCTAGCAATGTCTGGACCTGGATCTATCTATCTAATAGATAGATAGCTAATGTTCTGAATCCTGGTTGTATTGTAATTATTATATCTACAATTCACAAAGAAAATTAACATGCAATATCTAGGGCTTTTCACATTCTTTCCAAATTCAACGAACTCTTAGATGAATTAGTGGTAGTGGCCTCCTGTGGTTTCGAAAAGAAATTCTTAGTCACTCCTCTGATTATAGAATCCTCTAATTACAGAACATCAGCAGACACATTGTAGGCATTCTATTATATGATGATGAAATTGTAATAATTTATATTTACTTAATAATTTCTAAGAAAGCTATATTATGCTTATCATTCAATTCCTTGGTTATATGAATACATACTATTTTAGAAATGTCACCTGAAATCTCCTTCTTAATCTTAAAATAGAATGCCTTGGTAATTGAAAGGAAAACATTTTCATTTTAAGGAGAAGTATGAAGGTAATGGTCTCAAATTCCAGCTGTGTTAGAAATCACCTTGTGACCATAAGCAAATGACCTTTCGCATTTTTTGCTTCAAAACAATGCAACTCTGATGAAGTCTTCAGAGGATTAGAAGCATGTACAATCAATCCTCAAAATCTGTGCAATATCTATTTTCAAATTATCCATCAGGTATATTACTAAAATCAATGCTTATGAAATTTTTTAGTAGTTTGAGGGTGGTGAACAGTGTTTTTTGAGCCAATGTACTTTTTCATAACTGAGGCTGAATTGGGATGTGGTCTTCCTTTAAGTTTCTATCCTCAGTAGCCATGGTTTTCTGGAGTTTTTTTGATAATATCTTTACTTCTGAGTTCAATATTAAATAACCAGCAATATAAATGAAATACTTTCTTCTTTAACGGATACAGATAAACAAAGTAATATTGAATTGATCAAATTCTGTGATCAAACACAAACCACAGCCCAGTGTTTTCTCTGTGCAAAATTGTTTCACTATTCAATAACACAATATTTATTCCTTTTTATTTTTTATATTTCAACATTTTTGGCAATTTTGTATGACTACAGCGTATGGTGATCACATCCCCTCTACTCCCTCATCTCATCTCAGACCTCCAACATCCTCCCCGACGTCCACGTTGTATCACGATTCTCTTGAGGCCTGGCATGCAGCACCACCCCCTCCACGCCTAGGTTTGAACCAATTGAGCTGACAGAGAATGCTCTTTTAGAGAAATTAATTTATTCCTGGTTACTTACAAAGGATTCATCCCCTGGGAGAGAGATGGAGATTTTGTTTGGCAGAGCCTGCATTATGATCATAAGTCCCCTGGACCTCTGGAAAACGTACCCAAGATGGAGCCCTGGAGTCCCGCCTGCCTCACTCCTTCCCAACTCTTCTTGTGCTTCTGCTAGACCTCCCCTCTTAAGTCATTGGTTAGTGGGATGTCAATCACATTTGGAAGCCTGTCCCTCCCATCAGAGAGGAAACTATGGATCTAGCCAACACCACACCCCTTTTCCCTTTCTGTCTCTTACACACTTTCCACCATCCTCTTCTGTTGTAGTCCCTGAGCCACAAGAGCAAGGGGTTTGGGAAGGGAATAACAGGTATAGGATGATGTCCTTTCCACTGTGGCCTGGATTATCATCTTGCTTCAGTGATGCTGCTTCTACTGTAAAAACACAACAATTGTAAAACAACAGCAACAACAGCATAAGTAACATCCACACAAATACTGAATGACCTAACTATGGGTGTCTACCTTGACCAACAGCTCACAGGGGGAGCAACCCACACCTGGTACCAGAACTGTTAGTTAACAATTATATAAAGTGTCCTTTTAATCTTTAGCATCTATAGGTCTAGTCCCATAGAGCTCCCAAAATTTCACAGCTATACTTCACCCTTGTACCCTGTACAATTACATGCCATTCTTGTTTCTTCAGGAGTACTTGACATCTCTCAGCTGGGTTTCATATCTGTAAAGCACTCAGAAGTTAACATTATATACATATACAAGGTCGAACATATCAAGGAAAATTCCTTTTCATTTGCATCAGCTGTTTTTTCAACAGAATCCATGTTGGATACAATGGCATGTAATCTATTTAGTGTCCTGGATTTCTCACATGGAGCCTCCATGCATCCCGTTATCCTTTCCAACCTCATTGGTGTTGGCCTAAGCTGCTTGGTCCTACATAGAGCCAAGGAGGAATAAGGCTTCTTTTGCCCCTGTCACACCTGTTGTTTCCTAGGGCCAGGGAGACCCTGGGTCTGATTCCTGACTCTAGCCACGCCCATGGTCCCTCTATTGACCACACCTGGCTATTGGGAGAGACCCTGTCTGGGCAAACTGTCTCCACCTCTTGAATAGCTAGTCACAGGGAGAAATGTACCCTGTTTACTCTGGGGGTGTTAGTATTCACTCCTTGGATAATCTTCAGCCTCTGTATACCGTTTGTGAATAGTTTCTCAGAGCTTAAAGCCTACAAGAGGTGCTTTGGCATATAATTTGGCTTTTTATCAATCCTTTCTTTCGGGACTTGGGCTAAACTCAAATCTCACATTTGCCTACGAGTAACCCAAGCACACCTCCTTTTCTGTTTTGCCTCCCTTACACATCTTTTTGGCTGTTCTGTTCTTCTACAGACATATTTTACATGCTGGTCTAGGTTGTTTGAATATGTCAGAGCCTCTCTTGCCTTGTAAAGCTCTTCTCCTACTAGGGGATCTAGCAGGGACACTCAAGCTCCATACGAATGTCGAGGTCCTTGTTCAATGAAGGCCTTCATTAAATCTCTGGTGAACATAGTACTATCTGGTCCTGTGAAAGGGGCACCATATGTGGCTTTCCTCACATCCAGTTTTTTCAGGAGTACCTGTCCCCTTTTATTGTTCTCAAGCTCCTGACATCTGGTGATAATCAGGTTTCTCTAACTGCTTGCACAAACCATCAGAGACGGCTTTCCTTTGTACTGCACAGCCTAAATCTCAAGGAGGGGTGAGTCGTTATATTGCTCAGCTGTCCTGCTTCTGCAGCATTGAAAATCATCTCATCTGCTCCCATGTTCCACAGCCTTACAAGCCAGGGAGCTAAGGATTCCTTCATGGTTTGTTTGTTTGAACATCTTTCCTAGCTCCAACAGCTCTAGGGCCGAGAACCCTTTATTCACTAAATTCTTATCCTTGTTAAGGCCTTTATCGGTGTGCAGACATTTGGAATTTTCCTTTTCTTGTATTACAGGTCTAACCTGAGGGGCACTTTCAGCCCCATCTGGGTTGCTTGTTTCTTCCCAGAGGTTCCAAGTTCTAGGGTCCCAGGATGGATCCTGCATTACTAACCTGACCTGGGTTTTTTCCCTTTTTGACTTGCTAGCTGTAAAAAGCAGCAGGCTAAAATTTCAATCTCCTTTTCTCTTTTATCCAATTTGCTAGCAAGCTCAGAGACCAGTATTTAAGAAATAAGCCTTATATCTTTCTCTTGATCTAATTCATCTCTCACACTTTGAATCTCTCTCTGTGCTAAGTCCTCAGCCTGAGACCGCCATCTCTAACTGGCCGCACACTGGGGCCTCCTTCATGGCATCTCCTCCAGTGTGCACCACCACCTGTATTTGTCCCACCGATTTCATCTGCGTAGGCAAGTTCACCTTAATTATCTATTTCACTATAAACCGCCCCAACCCTGCAATGGCCGCCATACACACCAGTCCTATGGGGATAATTCACCATATCAAAATTTCCTCTGCCCATATTTTTCCCTTAGCTGGTCCCCATATTATCAGTGGCTTTATAAATCCTTTAACTGGGAGCATTCTTCTTTTGTCAGTTGGTCCTGCTTGACTACATCAACTATATCATGAATTCTCTTGTGGTGAGGCCCAGTGTACAGCCCCAGCCCCTCCACCCCTAGGTTAGAACCCATTGAGCATACAGAGAATGCTCTTTTAGAGAAATTAATTTATTGCGGGTTACTTACAAAGGATTCATCCCCAGTGAGAGAGACAGAAATTTTGTATGGTGGAGCCTGCATTTTGATCATAAGTCCCCTGGGCCTCTGAAACATGTGCCCAAGATGGAGCCTGGTGCCTTGCCTGCCTCACTCCTTCCCAGACTTCCCTGCATTTCCACTAGACCTCCCCTCTTAAGTCATTGGTTAGTGGGATGTCAATCACAGTTGGAAGGCTGCCCCTCACAGCAGAGAGGAAACTACGGATCTATCTAACACATGTTCATTCTATTCTATAACCCAGAGTCTAATAGTGCTGTCCATATGCACATGGGTTTGGGGTCATTCATCCACTGCAGCATGGGAAATCTGCCAATGGTTACACATAGGAAGAAAGATGACTCTACCCAACCCAGCAGACATCAACTGCCAATAGTTCCTCAGTAAGACATGGAGCCTCATGATCCTTCTCTATTTATGAGGAAATTTTGACTGGTCTGACTTTATGTGGTCTTATGCAGATAGCAATATTAGCTGTGAATTCACATCTGTGAATGAATGAAGACAGAAGACAAGATTTCACAGCAATCTGACCAATGCGCCTTATGCTCTGATTCTTACACTCTTTACCACTGTTCTGACTGTGTTTCCTGTGCCTTGTAGAGAGTGATGAAGCTCTCATTTAGGTCTGAGTGCTCAACAGTAGTGACTTAGTCTCTGCTCTGCTCTTTGGTCAGTTATCTGACTCTGTAAGTCAGTATTTAAAGTGATTTGGTGAATATGTTGATATCCACTAATAGTAACAACTGACTATGTGTGTTTGTGTGTAAATATGAAGTTACTGTTTAGTACAAAGTGATAAGAAGACCCTTCTAACATCCAGGAGTCCAAGAGCAGGCCTGTCACTCCTGAAGCTTGGTAGCCACTTCTTTTGAATTAAATCATTCCTCATGAAGGGTGGAGGGAAGATCATAAAATTCTTCTATGATTCGGGAAGTAAATAAAACCACAAAGCTCAGAATCCTTTCCCAAGGTTATGAAAGCAGTTAACAGTTGCATGGGGAGACTCTGGCTAGCTGTGCTGCCTGAAGCTTGTACAGAGCCACAGCTTTCTAGATTAGTTTCTATTCTAATACAAGCTTTCCAGTGAAACAGCTGCTTTACACATACATTATCCCACAAGGAATTTCTCACTTGCACTGCTTTAAGTAATTCCACTAAACTCAGGGATTCACTAAACAAGGGTTGTATGGAATCACTTAGTCTGCCTATTGTTAGTGTCCTATCTGAATCGAATAGATCCTTTTTCATATGCAACCTCCCCCCAAAAGTCACACAACACTTCCAGCTGTATTAATGCTTCCTTATAAACAAATTCCTAGAAAAGAGGTCATTGTGATCATTACAGAACTTGGAAAAACATAAACCTATTTTGTAGCTATGTTTAAACACAGAGAAAAAATTAAAGTATTTCAAGTCATGTAATGCCACACAAAACACATCCTTTCAACAATGAATAGGTATGACAGCTGCTTCTTAACCTCTTTATCTGTGACTTTTTTCTGTTTTCTATACAGATAAGAGTTATCAATATACATCATTGTAGAATTGCTACTTTTTGACGACAATGCACCAACCAAATCAAGCTACTGCATTTTTGGACATTTGTCAAAATCATTTGACCAAACGTTTCCCACTTCTATGAGTTCTCTTTAACTCTCCTCACCAAGACATCCTACAGTTTATCAACCCCAAGCTATCCCTCAGTGCAATGAAAACTGAACCATGTGTTGAACTACATGTGTAATTTTAGTGACCTTTGACTGGAGGGCATTAACAATACACTAAGTAGCAGACAACAGTTTATTTTATAGGTACATTTGTCCAACTTAACATACTTGCTAATGTGTTGCAAATGAACTAGCTAGAGCGGTATGCACTGAGTGACTCCTTCATAGGTAGTTAACGTCATATTTGCTGGTGTGTTGCTTACCGTGATACTGCATAGTATTCCACAATGTTAAAATAAAGAACTCTATGTTTTTGAAGCACATATTATATTTTCTGACATTTTGATATTTTAGGATCTTAAAGAATATTCAGTAGGTTTAGTTACTTTCAAGAAAGATCATGCAAGCCCCCTATGGGCATAGCATTCACATGAAAACCAAACAATACCCCAAATGTCCCCAACTACTTCCCTTTCAGGTGTCTGTAGTCTGGGCCACTACTCTCTAGCCATGACTTCCCTAAGGACAGGAACAGACAACTAAAGGCCAATATTAATCCCCAGAGGCATCAATGATTTATGCTCTATTTCCATAGAAACCACAATAAAGTTTTGCATGCAGGGCACGCCTTTTTCACTTGTTCCATGTCCCTTTTGATCTCAGGGCTTGCTATGTGGCCCTCACATGGCACAGTGTATCTTCATCCCTAGAAGGACATAAGTAGAGCAAATTGCCTCTTAATGTTAAATATCTTGTGATCTATTAGCTTCGCCATATCTAACCAATAATAAAACTTGTGCTCCAAAACACCAAGCTCTTGTCAGAAAGGGTTTTATTCCTTAAAATTGGAGACTAGAAAACTTATATCAGAGAGCCAAAAAGAAGTAAATCAAACACACCTGAAACTAGTACAAGCCTGTCTGAAGCAAATGGGAACATGTTTATGAGAATGACTAGTACTGTTATCACTAAACTTGAGCAGCAGAATAAAGTCAGCCGTGCTTAGAGGAGTGGGTTGTCCTTGTGGAGGAGGTGTTGAATGAAACAGTGAATTCAAAGCACTTGGTTCTGCTGAATTACTTGACTCATGTGAGGCATGGTAATTTTCTGGTTTCAAGTTGCTTTTATTTAACACATTTGAACAAGTAATGGGTTACATTAGGTTTGAATAATGCTCTCAAAGACAAGAACCTTTTCAGAGACAAAATGGAACACAGGCTCTTATTTTAATTTCTTAAAAGAATGTCCTTGAGAAACATGTGATACTTGTGGATATAAACTTCTGTATGTAGGCAACATCATTTTGATGTAGGGGGCCGATTATTGACATTTTATAGCTGGGTTCCAAGAACACCAAATGAAAAGCCAGTTTTAAGCAAAAATAATGCCCAAGCCAGGGATCCTGGAAAATTGAGATAATTACTGAAATCTATTCTAGCTTACTAAGAACATAAAAGTAGAATACACAGTGCTAAATTGTGTTTTGCTCACCTGTGGTTTCCATGCAGTTCCTTTCCCTTAATTTTTTCTATTTCTTAATGTTCAAATTTTGTAAAGGCCCAGAAGAATTACCAACAGATCATTAATGTGATACAGCTGTGGCCAGTGCAAGTAGAGCATTGACTTCTCTTAAATATCTACACTTCATATAAAATTAGTTAAAAGTATTATAAACCACTATATTCACTTCAGCAAGTGGTATTTATTTAAATGTACATGAAAATAATTTTCAAGAATTTAAGACAATAGTCACAAATGGTCCAATTATACTTGAGTTTTAGAAGTTACAACTATATGAATAATCCCATGAATCTCTAGCAATTACACATTCATCACTCTCTCCTAAGATATCTTTCATGAATCATGTAGTTGACATTTCAGAGACAGGACAGTTGTAGTCATATGTTCTTCACTGTGAGTGATTAGCACAGTTCAAGTAACAAGTAACCCACCATGTATTTGATTCACAGTCAATGAACAATAGACCCAAACATAGATGACATTACCGTCAAAGAGAAGGAACAAAATGCTCAACCCAAGAAATTTTGTTGATATGACTACATGTTATGAACAAAAGTTCTTGGAAAGAAAATCTACCTTATAAAGTACAGGACTGGCTGATTAAGCTTCACTGATTTGGGAAAGTTTGAAATGTTGGTGGGTTCAGATGATAACTACAAATTTTCTTGAGCTATATTTGCCTCTGCAATGGTCATTTAATATCCACATAGAGAAGATGTCCTCTTTGCTATAACCCATCCACTTGCCATCAATGTCTATGAAAAGTGTTTTGATCTGTGACTTTCTTTGTTCTATTCCTGTAAAAAACTTTCATGAAATTGTTATTGTGATGCAAGATAGAATTTGGGGTAACCTAATTCTGTGTCCCTGGGCTATGGTCACTCATTGGCTCCACAATAAACTATCTCTAATTCTTTTTGAAATGGGAGCTATGTTTTGATATCAACAGCATCCTTTTATCCCATAAGAAAACCAGTTAAGCACAACCCAACTGAGACTTCAGTTAATCATTTTCACAGTTGCATAAGTGACAGTAAAATTCATCTATTTCTCAATTAATTTAGATCATACCTATGCCACGATATGATGGATTATAGGAGGCATAAGAATAGAAGTATTTGAAATAGGCAGATTGACTTTTAAAAAACTTTATAGAAGTTTTGTGCGTGTCACACAATATATTCTGATCATGTTAAGAACCCCTCCCCTGTCTGCAGTCCTGTGTAACACCCCCACTGGATTTTATGAATTCTGTCATATATATTAAGACCTATTGAGTTAAGTGTGAGCCCAAATATCCCTCAATGTGAGCTCATTTACCTGGCCAGCCTGGTAGTGGTAGGCTGCCAATGTTTCAGCAGCTAAAGTTGAATTTCTTACTCATCTCCCCACTTCTATGCTGACTTTTTGTCTGGTTTGAGTTTTCATGGGTCATATGAATGCTATAACCATGGCTGTAAGTTCCTATGAGCCAGTTCCCAACCTCATAGAAAACTCTGTTTCCTTGTGGCCATTCACTACCCCTGGCTCTTCCATAATGGTCCCTGAGCCCTGGGTGGCTGAGGTTTAATATAGCAATCCCATTCAGGTACACACACTCTGCAGTCTCTTTTTTTCTACATTTTGGTCAGTTGTGACTTTCTATGTTAATCACCATGGTTTCATGAGGAAACTTTACTGGTGAGAGTTCAGAGATGCATTAATATTCTCTGTCCCTTGTTCCAATATGTTCTCTGAGCCTTAGGTGTAGAGGTTGCATTGTAGACGGCTCACTTAGGGATGGGTTTCTCACAGACACTTATTCTCTGTGTTTAACAAGTTGTGGAACTCTGTTATAAAAAAAAAGGTTCTTTGATGACTGGTGTGAGATACATGTCTGTAAATATAAGGATTCATATTTAGCATACAGTAAGAAATTACATGATTCTCCGTATTGCTACTGCCCTGAAGAATAATGAAATATAACCCGAAATTTAAATAAACTTTTAGAACTTTTCTTTTGGACATTCGTGTAAATATGGTACCAATATTTATAAGACTCATGAAAATTACATCAAGAATTATATAAAAAGAAGTTATGGTAGGTACTCGAAATGTAAATTGCGCTTTAATGAACTAATTCCAAAGTGTACTGGAATCTTTAAAAGGAATGGCTTGAAGTCCATCTTATTATCCCAAACTGAAAGAAAAGGGCAGATTGTCACTGCCCAGTTGCCTTCTGAACCATTCTGTTTTAGCAGGTTGTGTCAGTTTTCACCATCACATCGTCCCATTTAAAGAAGAAAGCCTACAATGCCGTCATACTGAGGTGGGTTGCTAATAAGATTACTTCACCCATGTATGCCCAGTTTTCACCTAGGGGAGGCTTTCACCTAGAAGTTTCAGCTCCTGGTTGTACATTTTACGGAGCTGGACAGGGTCAAATTTCAGGGGTCCTAGCAGAGAGGGAGTCTGGAGTCTGAAACATTGTAGAGGTAACTGGGATATTGATTTACTAAATTTAAACATCATTAAGTATGGTTAGGTAAAAATTTAATTTCTGAGGTAAAGTTTTGCATTCTCTTTTAAACTCATACTAGCAAATTATTTTCTATGACTTGAACTTTAAAGTCTTTTACATGGAGATTTTGTTTTTCTTTTTACTCTAGAGGACTTTTAAATGGGTTTCCTGCCCATCATATTTAACGTTTATTATCAACTTGACCAGATCTAGAATCACCTAGCAGACAAGTTTCTGGGCACATTTGTGAGGGATTGTCTAGGTTATATTATTTTTGGCTCATACCTGTGGGGGGATTATCTTTATTGCACTAACTGAGGTGGTACCATTCCTTATTTGAATGGTAGGCTGTGTGGGTGAAGAAAAGGAGCAAATATTAATTGCTTTTTGTTTCTTGGTTGTGGATGTGATGTGGCTCATTGCTTCAAGCTCCTGTCGTGTGCCACAACAAATGGACTCTTAAAATTTGGGAAAGAATAATCCCTTTCTCCTTCAAGTTGATTTGAGTATTTTAATCACAGCTACAGTAAAACAAAGACACTATTCAAAAGTGACTAGCAGAGATGGCAATTAAAAGATGATTTATTAAACTTGGATTCTTTTAAAATTTCAAAAAAAAAATTTACCTTGTCATTTTTTTATTGAATTGCTTTTGTCATTCCAGTGTTACTGTGCCCAGTTTCCTAACTATGAGTGTTATATGTCCTAAACAGAAACGGTTGACTTGAAGTCTGGAATCAAAATTCAGAGTAAGGATTATTAGGAATTTTATATGGAAACATAAAATATGACTGAATTTTCTGTTGTATTTCTAAATCTTTTCTGTCTTTAGTATAAAAATTGCAGTTTGGTTTTTGATTGTCACTTATAGGCACCTTGAGTACTTCTGTAAACATGGCTGGATCTCTTCATGTTCCAAAGACAAAAATACAGGATAAAAAATTTGATGTGTTAAGGTACATTAGTATAATGGTGTAATGTTCATCGCTCCCATCACTTCTATGAATGTTTCAGTCCATATGTGATTAGATTGTGGCCTTTTGCTCCAAATAGCCTGAAAATTTCTTCCCAATGTAAAAATCCATGTGCCTTTGAATCCAGTTTTCATGTAGAGAAAACCTACATTTTTAAATTTTTTAAATTGGACGGATGCACCTGGAGACTCAAAAAGCAGCACATTATAAAATTAATAAATATCATATCTTGAACCTCTGATGTGAATTTATATTGTGTTGATTATTTCATACAGTTATTGGTGCTATTTGAAATGATTACTTCTCAGAGCCTTGATTCTTAAGATTAGTGGCACTGATTACCAAAAAATAAAATTTAATCTTCTCCCAAGACATATGTTTTTAAAATGCAGTTTAAATCTGGGCAATTACATGGAGAATTAAAGGATTTTATCTCAAAGGAAATGGATTTAGAGGCAGTGTGAATTTCAAGACCTTCTATTTCCTTAAGTAACATCTAATCAAGAGGTATATAAAACCCAAAAACTGCATTTTCCCTGCTACTTCTCTCTTACTGAAATAAAGCAAAGAAATAATAGTGCTCTCAGGACCTGTTCACTCATGCTTCTGTTAACATCTCTCTGCTCTTTCTCTGATTACTTTAACTGTTTAAATAGAAGGTTTGAAATTTACTCAGATCTTAGGGATGTACTGTGATTCACAAGAAACATAACCTTAGTGTCATTTATACTTCCAAAAAGCTACAGAAAAACAAAACAAAAGAAAGAAATTGATAATGGATGAATAGATAGAGGTTTAATCAATAGATAGGTAATGTTAACGAAGATCCTGCCAGACATGCTTCACTGTGTGTTGAACCAATTGCCTGCATTAAGAATCTATCTATCTATCTATCTATCTATCTATCTATCTATCTATCTATCTATCTAAAGTAGATTTTTTTACAATTCTAGTCAATACTAGGGAGAAAACCATTTCAATCTGTTTCCACCTTACCCACAGCATTGTTATAACTTACAGAAAGGGTGGAACCAAATCCAGGAAATATGTACATTGAGCCATGAGTCCCAACTACTGGACCCGTCACTTAAGTCCTCCTCCTGGTGTTCTGTACCACCTTTGCTCCCAGAAATTCAAAATAATTTCCAATTAAAATATCCTAAGTTTGAAAAGTCCTATTATAGATAGGTGGGTTATAGACAGGTGAAAGAAAGGAAGGAAAAAAGATGGATGATAGATAATAGAAGGAAGGAAGGAAGAAAGCTAGGTAGATGACAGATAGTAGGTGGGCGAGAATGTTGTCAGTGCTGCTGGGTATAACCTGCTGCAGAGGTTGAACAACCAAACAACTATAGCTCTGTAGCTGTGTGGGATCATATCCGGGTGCTCTGTTCTATTCTGTTGGTCTATGTGTCTGTGCCAGCATCATGCTGCTTTTGTTGCTCTGGCTCTGTAGTATTATTGGAAACTGGGTTCAGCAATTCTTCCAGCAATATTGTTTTGCTCAAGATTTCTTTGACTACCTGGAGATTTTGTACTTCCAAATGACTTTATTTTCTTTCTGTGAAGAATGGCCTTGAGATTTTCATGGGAATTGCACTGAATCTGTAGATTGCTTTTGATAAGAGAGCTATTTCCAGAGAGTAAATTAGTCTAGCCACATTAGAAATTAATATTTAGGTTTCTAAAAAACTTGTTAAGTAGAGGGACCCAGAATTTTTCAGACTGCCTGAGAGCACCTGAATATGGTCTCTGCCTGGAGAACTTCCCAAAGTGTGTTGAAACTAGTGACTACTAGGGGCCCAAACCTCTGAAGAAAGCCTGAGAGAACCTGACTATTGCCTGACTCAGGCCTCTGAGGCATGAGTTTTTCAAATCACGCTGTGTTAATCCCCCTTCTCTGGACCATCTGTAGTCCTTCCCACTGTTCAGGACTCTGGCTTCCATCCTGAATGGTAAAAACTAGCACTTCTATCTCCCATCTCCTTTCCTTGGATTTTGGCACTACCCATCTGAGGCTTCTGAAAGGAGAAAGCTCCTGAGTACCAAACTAGAGCCATCTGTTCTACCCAATAGAAAATCAAAAGAAAGGACCTTAAGCCTATACTAACCAGATTTTCATACCCAAACAGAAAATATCAATAATATCAAGGCACATCAATAATACAAACAAAATCAGACTACAACTCAACAAAGGGCTCAAGTTTCATACCACAATTACAAACAACACAAGGAATCCACATGCCAAAATCACAATGTTTCCACCAAACACTACCAGTCCTATAAAAGACTTCTAGAAGGAGAAACCCCTATAGATAACCCAGAACACAGAATTTAAAAGAAAAATCAAAACATGAGCAAAGAATCCAATGAATTTAAAGAACATACTGATAAATCAAAGAACTAAAAAAAGATAGGGATGAGCTTCTACTGAATTAAAAAAAAAGATAGAAATATTGAAGAAAACTCAGACAAATGAGAGGGGAATGAAAAAATAAATCATACTGTGTAGAACAACAGGCGAAAGCCTCACCAATAGGGTGAATCAAATGGAACACAGAATATTAAGACTAGGTGATAGATAATGTTGAAGAATTCAATATTTTGTTGCTCAAACAAATAATATGAATTTTTTCTAAATGTGTAGTAACGGAGTATGTAGGAAAAGACCAAATTTACATATCATGGACATAGAGGAAAGAGGAGAATCAGGTAAATGTGATTGACCAGATCTTCAAAAGAATTGTAGAAGAAAATTTCCCAAATTAAGGAAAGGCATGCACATACAAACACAAGAAGCACATGGAATACCAAATAGACAGGACCAGAAAAGAAACTTCCCAAGGCATATCATAGCTAAAACAAACAAACAAACAAACAAACAAACAAAAAACTTTAAATGTACAGAACAAAGGAAGGATACTAAAAATTGCAGGAGAAACACAAGTCACATATAAAGGAAACCCCATCAGAATTACAGCTGACATTTCAATGAAAGCTATGAAATCCAGAAGATCCTAGACAAAGTATTTCCAGTTTTAAATGATCATCGATGCAAACATGGAATAATTTACCCAGCAAAAATGTTTATTATAGTTGAAGGGAAAGAAAATCTTCCATGACATGAATAGGCTGAAAAACTTTCAGGTGCACAAAGCCAACCCTTCAGAGCATACTGAAGCAATACAAAGAACTTAAGAGAGGAATGACTATACCTAAAAGACAAGAGAAAGAAACTAAATGAAAGTCTAATTGTGGAATACAAAATTACACTAAGGATATAAACAGAAATTAAAATGATGGCAACCAAAAAAATCTTTCATTAATAACTTGATATTTCATTTATTTTTATATTATGTGTATGAGTGTATTGCTTGCATAGAGGTAGGTGTATACGTCTTGTGCAGTGCCCATGGAGGTCAGAAGAGGGCATTGGATATCCTGGAACTGGATATCATGCTGGTGCTAGGAATCAAATGCAGTTCCTCTGCAAGTACAACCAGTGCACTTAGCTGTTGAGCCATCTCTCCACCCCCTCAATGATAACTTTGCATATTAGTGACCTGAACTCCCCAGTGAAAAGACACAGGCTAACTGAATGGATTAAGAAACAAAATCCATCTTTTTGTTGTCTGCAAGGAACTCATCACATTTTTAAGTACAGGTACCACCTTAAGGTGAAAAGATGGATAAAAGTGTTCTGAACAAACATCACTAAAAAATAAGTACAAGTTGCATTTCTAATATCTGACAAGATAGACTTCAAAATAAAACTAATCAGAGGAGATAAAGAAGGTGACCTCATTCTGATCAATGGAATAATGGACTAAAAAGATATTACAGTCATGAACATATATGCACCAAACTCTGGTGCCCCAAATTTAATAAAAGAAGAACTACATGACTTTAAGACACTGATTAACCCCAATTCAGGAATAAGAGGGGACTTCAATCCTTCACTATCTCCAATAGACAAATCAACAGGACAAAGAATAAACAGAGAGATAAAATGAATTAAATGATAGCATATTTCAAATGGACATCTACTGAATTTTTCACCCAAGCACAAAAAGAAAACACCTTTTATTCAATATCCCATGGAACTTTATCTAAAATTGACCACATAGTGGAGAACAAAACAAACTTCAACAAATACAAAAAATTGAAACAATTCCATACATTTTATCAAAACACAATGCAACAAAGATTAAAATTAATGCCAAAGACAACTTAGTAAATATACAAACTCACAGAAATTAAAGAGTACACTCTTGAATGGTGATTGGGTCAAAGAAACTTGCAGTAAAATGAATGGAACTAGAAACTCTTACACAAAGTGAGGTAATACAGACTCAGAAAGAGAGGACATATATACACCATCCTTTGTGGAACTTCACACAAAGTCCTTTTATGTGAGTACATATCCTGTAGTAACTGCTGGAGCCAAGACCATGGCAGGGGATCAGGAAGTTAAGAGAAAAGAAGCAACCTGAAAGAGAAGAAAATTAGGACACAGGTTTTACCAAGGGGAAATGGCTACAATGATGGTATTTCAATGGAAGAGGAAGAGCGAGGATTATACAAGAAACAATGGGGGTCAAGGAGAAAGAAAGCTCAAGAGAGGGTGGAACATGGGTGATAGGTATTATCAAGGGAGAAATGGGGGTCATTTAACTAGCAATGGTACAGAGGAAAGGTTAGGCAGGGAGAGAGGAAAGATAAATAGTATCTAGCTAGTGTAAAAATTTAAAGGGAATCACATCAGTTCAAAAACATACTGAAACATTGCACATAAAATATCTCTAAAGAATCCATATATATATAGCTGAAGGCTACATAATAAGAAACAGTGGCAAACAGAAGAAACGTCCTTTTGAGTTGTTGGTCAGTACAGTCCAGGAGATTGCCAAAGTAATAATAATGCAGGTTATTGACACAGTCTCTGATTATCTCCCAGAACTTGAAGGTAAGACCCTATTTGCTGAAGACAAGATATTCTTTGAATATTGAATTTGGATAAATGCAGTTGAATCCTAGCCAATTCTCTGGAAGGTTAGCTCTCATAATTTTGGAAAGCACTATGCAAGCTGCTAAAGAATATCAATCCATTTTAAGGCCTAATAACCACAACCAAGACCAGAATAGCTAACAGTTTTGGGGAAGTAGTGGCACTTTTATCTTGAGGGTAATCAACAACTACTTAATTGAATTTAAGCCCATTCAATGGGAAGAAATTCGTGTGTGATAGTGTAAACATAGACAGAGACACATGGCTGGAGAGGTCATACATCTTAACGAAAATCCCAGTGCTACCACGTACCTAGACAGATTTCTTAGTATGTGCATAGAATATGAATCCTTATATTTACTGATAAGTATACCGTCACTACACATCAAAGAAGTTTTTTTTCTGCAACGGTTGGAGATTATTTCAGTGTTCCATAACTGGTCACACACAGAGATTTTCTATGAATTGCCCAACCCTAAATGACACTTCTAAAATGCAACCTCTACACCTAAGGCTCACAGGGCATAGCGGAAGAAGATGCAGAGAGAATATTAACGCATCTCTCAACTTGCAAAAACAATGCTCTTTCATGTAACACAGGGCCATGAACACAGGAGAAAATGGCCAAAGAGTAGAGGATAAGAGTCTGCAGAGTGTGGGTCTTTATCAGGACTCCTATATGAAACTCCACCTACCCAGGGCTCAGGGACCATTGTGGAAGAGAGGGCAAAAAATTGTAAGAGCCAAGGAGGAGGTGCATGAATCTGGAATAAGAGTCCTACAGGTTCCTGGGACCTTGCTCACATAAACCTAGGTTAATGGTGTCAGCATGTCCAAGACCCATGCAAACAAAAGCCCAGTGAGGTGTCCCGCATGACAGAGCTGTACTGCTCCGTAGAGTTTAACTAGAGTACTCCACTTCAGTGTTTTGCAGAGACCGTTGCATAGCTGTGTTTACTGCAGGTCTACTTAAAACAGCTAAGGTGTGGATCTGACCAAGATGTCCAACGCCAGTGTGGTGTACACATGCAGTGGTGTATTTTTAACCACAAAGAATGAACTTAGGTCATTTTTAAGAAAAATACTGCAACTTACGATAATCATGTTATGTGAATTAAGTCAGTTAAAAGTGAACTTTTTTTTCTCATAGGTAGTTTGGAGCTATTATATAACTAAACTCGTGTATAATTTTCTGCAGCAGTTTACAAAAGGAAAACTTTAAAATGGGGGAAGAGATACATTTTGGTATAACAACTTGTTTTTAATATGACTTCTAATTATAGGATCACATAATTTTATTTCAAATTTTAGTACTGAACAACTCACAAAAATCATGGAGATTTAAATATTGTTTATGAATAGCTAGTATGAGATGGCTACAGTTCATCATTGGGAATTCTCAATAGAAGAAGCAATCATTCATTTCTTTTCTCTTCTTTTCTCTTTTTAGTTTTTCTGATAAGGCCTAAGGCTTTTGTATTTTAGCTGCCGATATTCTTTAAATAGCAGTTGTAATAACTTCCTTTATCCTTGGGCATGTTTAAATTGTACCATTTAGTAAATTGGAAGCATTTGTTTTTATACTGAAATGACATGGGTATTAAGAATTCTAATATTGGGGACTGGAGAGATGGCATAGTTTGACACAGCAGCACTGACTGCTCTTGTAGAAACCTGGTTTGAATCCCAACATATATCTGGTGGATAACAACTATCTATAACTCTAGTTCCTGGGAATTGGATGCTGTCTTATGACTTTCATGGGCATTGTACCACACAGGTATACATTCATCCATGCAGGTAATACACTCATAGACATTAAATAAATAAATTAAAAGTTAAGCAAATAAAATTCTACTTTTTTGGGCTATCTGTTTTTCAGAATACTTGCATTAGACTTTCTCTTAAGGATTCTGGGCTATCTAGTCTCAGAATCCTAGGCCTGGTATAAATTGATATGAATGTTGGGTATGGTATCCCTTTTAAGGTTATTTATGTAGGAGATGCTTATTAACACTGAAAAGCACAGCTGACCAGTGTACAGAAAATAAGAGGCTGCAGACTGCTTATCCATGAATAGCACATCCGTAACAAACTTCTGCCTCCCAAGGTTCAGGGATCATTGTGGAAGAGAGAGCAGCAAGTTTATAGGAGCCAGAGGAGGTGGATGACCACAGTGAAACAGAGTTTTCCAGACTGTTGGTCAGTTAATCACATGAACTCACAGCAATGGTGATGGCATGTACAAGTCTCACTCAAGCTCAAGCAAGTCAAAATGTAAACACAAATCCCAGTCCTCCCTGAGGAACTACTGGCTACTGATGACTGCTGAAAAAGAGAAATTCAGTCTCATTTAAGAGTGAGACACTTAGTAGGTCAACTAGTCTCCAGGATGAACCCACACAAGCCTTTCTCTCTCTTTCTCTCTCTGTCTCTTTCTTTCCTTCTCCACTCTCTCTTCACACATACTCTCTCTCTCTCTCTCTCTCTCTCTCACACACACACACACACACACACACACTTGGTAGGGGTTAGAAAAGGGTGTGCAGATGCTGGAGGGATGTAAATATGATCAAAATACATTGTATGAAATTCCCCAAAACAAAAGAATTTAAAAAATGATTCGACCTTTTTAACTGAGTAGTTAGTTTCCTAACCTCAGGTGAAAGACAGCTATCCACCTGAGAATTTCCCATCTGGTGGTGGCAGCCAACCAACTAGAGTCACATTTTGCTGTCTTTAGTTACTTTATGTTTTACGTGAGTTAGTTTGATTTTAAATTTTGTATATCACGATTTGTGGTTTGTTTGATCCCTTAGTTAACTAGATTTTGTTCCTTTTTCTGTGTGTATGCTGAGATAAGATTTCATGAAACTTTCTATATCTTGGGCCATTCTCAAGTTTGTGATCCTCTTTCTCCGATTCTAGAGTACTAGGCTTCCAGCTAGGCCCCATTTATATGAAAAGTAATTCCAGTTGTGTGACTGAGATATACTACATGCTTTATAAAGTTTAATACCCTTTAGTCATGAAAACAATGCTGTGCACTGAGAGGCAGTCAGTAATTTCCCATATATAGTAGTCTTTGTTAATAGGTCTCTGGTCAAGAAAAGCAAAGCCATGATCCCTTAGACAAACATGCTATTCTGTCCCCTCCCAATACAATTATCTCTCTACTTTTTTCTATAATTTGTGTCATATCTTCATTGTGACTCCTTCTAAATTAAAATTTTTTATTTTGGAATTTCATGCATGCATACATACATAGACTGTGTTTTAACCAAATACATCCCCCTGTCCTCAATTTCCTAAGTTCTAACTCCTCCCATACTACTCTGCGGCACTTGTTAATTCCCCTATTTCAACCTGGATTCTCAGATTTTTTGTATACCTATTTTAATGTCTATGATGTTCTTGGGCATTCCTGTGAATAAGTGATATGCCTTATCCCCTCACTCTTTTTCAGAGCAGACCATTATTTTAGTCATGATATCAATAACTTTGTCCTCAAGAAATTGCTGGCTTCTGATTTTGTTTTGAAAAAAGCACATTCACATATACAGCTACACATTAACACACACACACACACACACATATACACACACTTCATTGAGATTATTTCCTAATTTGGATGCCTTAGATTCCTGGAAGTTATAAGGTTTTATTTAGTGCTCATTCAAGAATTATTTTAAAAATAAAAATAAGAGAAATAAAAACCAGTGAAATCATAAATGTAGGTCAAATTTTAAACTGGCGATTTTAGTGCAAATTGTTTAATGTTTGTAGGTTGGCAGAGGATATCTTTAATAAATCTTCAAGCAAATGTTTAATAAAATGTCATTTCCATTTATAAAATGTCTATAACCTCTTGTGTACAAGATCTGACAATATTATAATTGTATTTTCTTTCAATTCTCTAGTTTAAAAATAATGGAAAAAATGTGGCTTGTTTTCCTTTTGTCTTTGTTTTTCTCCTTTTTCATTATTTTCCTCAGGGAGCAGTTACACTGAAAAATCTCAGTTCTCAGTACTAGCTAGGTCAGCATTCTTGTGAGTTTCCATCTCCTTAGATGCAGATTTTCCCATAGAATCTTTATAATAAAAGAACAGCTGACTGTTTGCAATCTCCACTCAGATTCTGTTGCATCTAGTTGATATGAACTATGTATTTTCAAAAATATTTTACAAGAAAATCTTATTCTACTAGCTGGATTTCAAATGCAAAAAAAAAAGAGGTGAAATCCCACTATCTAAACACAATAAGTGTTTCTTATATATATAAGAAAGCAAGAATCAGAGAACTTCTGTCTTCTCTCTAAAAAGACCGTATTTGTGCCAACTTTTGAAAAAAAAATAACTAAACCATTCATTTTCTACATTTGTAAGAATAACTGTTTTACAATCAATGATTGGCAGAATAATATTTCCTTATTGGGTAATGGGAAGGAAGTTCATGCAATATTATTTTAGAAGTGTCTATATAAAAACAAATCATCCAACACTGTTCACAGCAATTTTATTTGTTTAAACTTTTTGTGAACATCATACATGAGTATAGGCTGTACCATTTCCATCCATTCCAGTCCTCCTCCATCCTCCCTTAAGTCCCTGAGACTCCCTCCCAATTTCCAGTTCCCTACTTGATCATTGATGTCTACATATACATTGCATACACTTATAGATATGCATATATTATATATGCAGATCTTTTCCTAATTTGGATGCCTTAGATTCATGGAAGTTATAAGGTTTTATTTAGTACTCATTCGAGAATCATTTTAAAAATAAAAATAGGAGCAATAAATCCAGTGAAGTCATAAATGTAGGTCAAATTTTAAACTGGCAATTTTAGTACAAATTGTTTAATGTTTGTAGGTTGGCAGAGGATATCTTTAATAAATCTTCAAGCAAATGTTTAATAAAATGTCATTTCCATTTATAAATAACCTCTTGTGCAGTAGAACTGACAGTATCATAACTGCATTTTAGTACTCATAGATATATTGCACTAAGTCCATTCAGTGCTGCCTCTGTGTACCTGTGTTTAGGACAGTTTTCTCGGAGTTAGATAAGTTCTCAGAGAGACAGTACTTGGAGAAAACTGATTCTTCCTCAGCATCCACTGATTGTCTGCTGTTCTTCATCTTGAGGTGGGTCCCATTGAAATTTCTCCCATCCACCTTGGTGTGTCAACTGGTTCTGTTATAAGAAAATCTTGTTAGACTGACATACTGTGGAGATTTCTTTTGGTGTAGCTTCTCAATCATGTATAAAATGTCCTTAAGTAGCAGCTGATATTTTGTCTCCAGGCACTTCTATGATTTTCTCTGAAACATAGGTGTAGAGATGGCATTTTACATGTGTCACTTAGGGATGGGCACCTGACAAAAATTTATTCTCTACATTTCACAAAATGTGGAACTTTGTAATCTCTCTGATCCATTGCTAAAAGAAGTTTATTTCATGAGGGGTGATACATATAAATATAAAGATATTTAGACTAACTAACAAATTACATTGGTCTAGGGATATGACAAAAGTAGGATTTTCCTCTAGGGTCTATGCCACCTCCAGTAATGTTTACAGGACCACACATGAATATGCCCATTGAAGAGGCATTAAGTTCAATTCAACAGTTGTTGATTACCCCTCATATAAAAGTGCCACTACTGCAACAACAGAGATATTTTGCTGGGCTGGTCATTGTTATGGTTCACATACTTTACAGCTGGGTAGAATAATTGATTGGTTTTCTCCCTTGGCGGCTTAGTATCTTCTGATACTATGAGATCCAGTCTTCAGGGAGAAAGTTTTCAAGTCAGTTCCAGCTCAATTTCTACAATCTTGTGTTTGGAATATGTCCTGTCATCAAACATAGGGTTTTCTTTTCAAGCTTTGGGATGCAATCAAGGGCTGAGGTCATACCCTGCGTTGTTAATTTAGGAGTCTTTTGGAATAACTTGACCAAAAGTTCAAAGGGAATTTCTTCTCATGTGAGATTTTCTTACATAGCCTTCAGTTATATGTGTTCTCTCTCTCTCTCTCTCTCTCTCTCTCTCTCTCTCCCTCCCCCCGTCTCTCTCATCTATCTATATACTGCATATACATACATATATATGTATGTTATATTTGTCAGTAAGATTTTGAACTATACATTTTCCTCTAGATTTTCATGTCACCTAATCATTTTCTCTTTCCTTTCTCTTCCCTTGTATGATCTTCACTATTCTGTCCCCAGTTCAAGTATCTCCCATTTTCTCCATTTCCTGCTTGATAGTACCTGTCTTCTTTTGTTCTCCTCGTTCACACTCCTTCTTCCCTTTTAACCCACTGGTTCTTTTTCATTTTCCAGATTCCTGTACTATATCAGGATATAAACACTGATCTAAGAATTTGGACTAGAGTCCACAAATGAGCAAGAACATGTGTTTCTTGTTTATTTGACTCTGTGGTTCTTCACTTAGTATAAAAATTTCTAGTTTCTTCTGTTAACCTGTAATTTTGTCATTTGTTTTACTTTACCTCAGATTAGAACACCATAGTTCAAATGTACCACATTTTCATTATCCATTCATTGGTTGAAGGAATATTTTGGTTGCTTCAATTTCCTAGCTATTGTAAAATAAAGAGCAACAAACATGGATGAGCCAGTATTTCCATGGCAGTATGTTGAGTCCACTGGGCATATTGGAAAAGAGGTCAAATTACCCCTATTTGTGGATCTTATAGTATGCCAAACAGATTCTTCAAAGTCCCTAGATATCTTCAAGAAGTGATCAACATTTTCAAGGAAGTGGAAGAAGAAGAAATCATTTTACAAAATTCACTGACTTTTTAATAAACCAATAGCAAGCAGTCAGAGCACAAAATCATGAAAATAGTCCTATTCATAGTAGCCACAAAATAACTGGAAATAAACCTAACAAAAGACATGAAAGGTATCTAAAATGAAAACTTTAATCTTTAAAGAAAGAGATTGAGGAAGACACCAGGATACGGAAAGACCTCGCATGCTCATGGATTGGTAGATTTAATTTGATGAAAATAACCATCCTACCAGAAGCAATTTACATTTTCAATGCAATCTCAATTAAAATCCCCATAAAAAATCCCAAAATTCATATGGAAACACAAAATATCCCGGATAGCCAAAGCAATCCTGTGCATAATGAGCAATGCTGGAAAGATTATCATACCAGATCTCAAACTGTGTATAGTGGTGTAGTCATAAAAACAATGTGCTATGTGCACAAACCAGACATGTAGACCAATGGAATATAATAGAAGCCTCAAAAATGAGTGCATACAATTTCAGTCACCTTATGTTTGGCAAAGATACCAAGAACATACGCTGTAGGAAAGACAGACTCTTCAATAAATGGGGCTGGGAAAACTATCTCTACATGTAAAATCCATCACCTTGCCCCAGATCAAATCCACATGGAATAAAGATCTCAATACGAAAACTGAAATGCTGAAACTGTGAGGCAGTACCCCAGAAAAGATGGGTACATGAAAGGACTTTGTAGATTGGACCTGTTTGCTCAGGAATTAATGACACCAACTGAGAAATGGGAACTCATTGAACTAAAAAGACTCTGTACAACAAGGAAAACAAACATTGGAGTGAGGGAGAAGCCTGCACAATGAGATAATGTCTTTTCTAGTTATTCATCTGATAGAGAATTAATATCTAGCATAAATGTATAGCAACTTTAAATTGGGGGATAATTATTCCCTCTGTGACACTTAACTTTCTGGTTAATCTTCACGTTTGCTTCTGTCCTGAGAGTTGTGTTAGATACCTGTATGATGCCTACCCCCTGCCTTGATACTTTCTGCAGTGTGTGGGCCTAATATAACTGATGGTTTATGATAAACAAATCAATTATATAAATTGAAATAAAAATTATGCTATTAATGAGAGTCATTTTGTAATGAGGTTATAAAACCAAAACCATTGCTTCTTTCTTTTAACTCCTGGCATGCTATTCCTTGCTTTCTGACCTGAGAGATGCCAGTCACCCTTTTGTGAGCTTCCCATAACACAGGGGTATGGCAAAGGACTAATATTGCAAGGCACTAGCTGTTGAAGAACTGGAACCTTTCAATAGACATACTAGCATTATCCAGGCAGATATCTCAAAGATTTGCAGTTGTGTTACTTTTACATTGCTATGAAAAAAAGACTTACAGGTGAAAAGATTAATTTGGGATCAGCTTCAAAGGTTTCTGATCATGGTTTGCTGCTTCATTACTATGGGCCTATGGTGAGTCAGAGCATAAGTGTATTATGAAGGCCTTACAGAAAGCTAATCATCCCATATCATCTGAGAAGCAGAGCAAAGGTATTAAAAGGACAGAAACAAGACATGCCCTTTAAAGATACACTCACAGTGACATCCTTCTTCTTGTAAACTCATTTCTTTATCATTTATTCAATATCAGTAGCCACCATCAGCTAGGAACCAAGTCTTCAACACATGAATACCTTTGGTGGATACCATTTGTCCAAACCTGAACAATTACCCTGGGGTTAACTGTAGCACTGGCCAACAACATGAACACAGCACTTTGAGTACTGAGACCTGAAACAAAAGTATTCAGATAAATTCCACAATTCATAATCTCAAAGGTTCAGAAAATTAATATTTGTTACTTTATGATTTGAAATTATCTACATTATTATTTTTATAATAATTCAGACAGATTATTTGCTTTTAGAATAAATATGCTAATTTATTTTAAACATAATCATAAATCATAACAATTTTTTTAAATTCCATTATTTTCACTTAAGGACTATACTGAAACTTCTGGCTTAGTTAAAAGATTTGTCATCACAATTGGGGGGAGATATTTTGTTTTGGATTATATTTTTAAAATACATAGGTGAATGGAATTTCAGGCTAGCATGTCCTATTACATCAAGCTGTATTTTTCTTTATATACATTAGTTTTTCTAAATATATTGCAATCTGGTAAGCAGGTGTGTTTCTCTTAAATGTATAAATCAGCATAGACTATTATTTTTCTTTTAATTACAAAAGAGAATCAATACTAAACACATTTAATTTGAATCATATCAGTATCCCTTAATTTAAAAAGAAACTGTAATTACAAATTTAATCCACAAAAAATGAACTTTTTACCAGATTAAAAAGGAAATTAACTTGTGTTAAAAGGAGTAATGAATAGGTTATAAGTCACTGTGAAACCTTTCAAAATAATAAAAAAAAAAAACTCATGAAGGAGATCTAAGTGGATTGTTATTGGAATACATGGTTTTTAGAAAGTTTTAGAGTTTAATAAACTCAGTTCTGATAATTATGCCCCAATATGTTACAAGGAAAATTCCACCTAGAAGTGATTATACGTAAAAAATTTAAGGCTGACACACATTTGAATTTATCTGATGTGAAAATTCCTGATCATTTTTCTATCTAATTTTAAAATACAGAATAAATTACAATAAACTATAGTTCATAAAGAAATGATAAAAATTTAGGGAGAGGTAAAATAATTATTTTCATATTCATAGTGCATGTGTGCATGAAATTATAGTCTATTTCCCAAATATGTTGCTTTTGTGCTGTGAATACAATTAAAAACATTAATAAGCATATTTCAAAAGGTTTTGCAGTAAAATGATATCCTTCTTACTGTAAATTCCATTTTCAAAATATTCATTCAGGAAAATTTTTGTTTTAGAAAATTTTATTGAAGCATCGTGTATTTAATACAGAATAGCTCAATCAATATTTATCATGTTTATATCCCCTTCCCCAATAGCGTCAACTTAGAGACCCCCTAGCTGAAATCCATACATTCTTTCATCTGTGCTAAGGTCTATTGTGTCAAGTTAGTGTCCCTAAATGTTCCTCAGTGCAGATTCATCCACTGAGGTCTAGTCAGTCTGCCCAGAGTCTCTGGCTTTAAGAAGATTAGCTCATCCTCACCAAACCATAATCAGGTCACAATATTCCTCCAGCAAAGTTTGGGGTCTGACACTCATTTCCCCAGTTTGATACTAGATTTTTGTCTGTTTGATTTTCCATGGGTCTTGAGCATGCCGAAAAGATTGCTGTAGGTTCATCTGAGCAGGGTTACAGGAGCTTGTAGGATTCTGTTTCCACATGGTCACACACCCCACCTGACTCATAAAATCTTTCTGCCCCATCTTACCAAGTGACCCCTGAGCCTTGGGTGAGTAAAACTTAATATAAGAGTCCTGTTCAGGGACCCACAGTTGGCAGATCCCTAATCTCCATTCTTTGGCCATTTGTGATCTTTTGTGTTACTGGCCCTCTGTTGAATAAGGGAAATTCATTATGAGAGCTGAAAGATTTACGTGTGTCCCCTTTACTCTTTGTTCAATGTTTCAGGGCCCTTGGGTGTAGTGGTTGCACTATAGGTGTGTCACTTAGGCATGGGCAATTCATGAACAATGTCTGTGTGTCACCAGTTGCAGTAGTCTGTAGTAGTTTTGATCTGGTGCAATAGAGCTTCTATGATGAGAGGTGACTGAAATATTTGACTGTATATATAAGGATGCATACTTTTCACTTAGTAAGATGTTACGCTAGCTTAGAGATTTGACAGCCTTGAGAAATTCTCTAAGTTTTATGAACTCTTCAGCCATGTGTATTTGGTTATGATTACAGTACAATACATGGATTTACTCCCATTGAGTGAGATCTAAGGCTAACTAGATAACTATTGGTTGATTGGCCTCAAGATAAAAGTGCTACTCCTTTTCCCACCACACCCCTATAACCTCCCAACTGGAATTCACACATTCTTTCATCTGTTTTAAGGTCTATCGTGTCTATTTAGTGTCCCCAAATGACCCCAGTGCATATTCATCCACTGAGATCTAGTTTGCAAGAAAAGGGGTATAAAGATGATTAAGACTGATTGAGATATCCTATATGAAACACACAATGATTCAACAACAACAACAACAAATATATATATATATGTGTGTGTGTGTGTGTGTGTGTGTGTATGTGTCACTACTGCACCAATGTCAAATGCTTTGCTGGTCATTGAATTGAAGTGGTTATTTGGTCAGGAAGCTGGTGTTGGGTAATCTGTTGATGTTCTTCCTTGTTTACTTGTGAAGTGCTTTCCAAAGCTATGAGAGCTAGCCTTCAGGGGAAGTTGCTTTCTGGCCAGTTCCAACTCCATTGCTTCAAATTTGATCTCAGAAATATGTCTGTTTTTAGCAATAGGGTCTTGATTTCAAGTTCTATGAGGCAATCAAGGCTGTGGAAATGGCCACCATAATTTTGGGAGTCTCTTGAACCACCATGGCCTACAAGTCGAAGGAAGGTTTCTTGTGTCTGGCACTGTTTCTTGTTATGTTGCCTTAAACTATGCACATTGACTCATGTAGAGATATTGTATATGGAAAGCATTAGGCGTTAGATTAATATGATTCCCTCTGGTGTTTTACATTAGCTGGGCATTATTTATCTCTGTTCTCTCTCTGTCTCCTTGTCTAACCCTCCCTCTATGCCTTCACCATTTAACACTTAAAGTGTCCCCATTTTCCCAGTTTCTCCCTTGATAATACAACTCTCCTATGCCCCACTCTCTTGAGCTCCTTCTTTCCCTTTATCCTTATAGTTCTTTACATAACTCTCCTTCTCCCCTCCCATTTAAATGCCCCCTTTATTTTTTCTCCTTTATTAATATATGTCTCCTACTATTCTCTCTTAGGTTATTTATTTCACTTTACCTCCCTAGTTCCAGTGCATTTTCCTGATTCCTGCAGTTACATCAGGGTACACAGTCACATATAAGGGTTTGGTGCTAGGATACACAAATGAGGGAGAACGTATATCCTTTGTTTATTCTGAGTCTAGGTTGCTTTACTTAGCATAACAGTTTCTAATTCCATCAATTTGTCAGAAAATGTCATGATTTTGTCTTTACTGCTGAGAACTCCATTGTATAAACCTACCACATTTTCATTATCCATTTGCCAGTTGAGAGATACCTAGGTTGCTTCGAACTCTAGCAATTATTTAAAGAGCAGCAACAAACATGCATTTATCTCTATAGTAGGATGAGTCATTTGGGTATATGACAAGGAGTGGTATAACTGATTCAAATGGAAGATTTATTTTTTGTTTTTTAAGACTGCTCCACACTGCTTTCCACATGGGTAACATGAGTTTACAACCCCACAAGCAGCGTATGAGCATTTCTTGTTCTCCACATCCTCTCCAGCATTTGGCATAATTCATTCTCTTGATCTTAGCCAGCCTGATTGGGGTAAGATGAAAAACTAAAGTGGTTTTAGTTTGTATTTCCCTAATTAGTAATGATTTTGAGCACTTTTTAAAAAGATGTTTCTTAGCCATCTTTGCTTCTTCTTTTAAGAAACCTCTGCTCAGATCTTAATCCATCTTTCAATTTGGTCACTAGTTTCATTGATACTTTATTTATTTCTTTATATATTCTGGATATTAGACCTCTGTCAGATGTGTCACTGATAAAGAAAACATTTTCTCCTACTCTGTGGGTTTTTTCTTCATATTCTTGGTTGTTTCCTTTGCTGTACGGAAACCTTTTTTAGTTTAATGAGGTCCTACTTGTTGATTATTGTTCTTAATTCCTGAGAATCCATCCTCTCAGCTTAAAGTTGTGCCTGTCCTTGAAGGTGAGATGGGTTTCTTGCAGATAACAGAAATGGATTTTGTATCTTGATCCTTTCAACTCGCCGTTGATCTTTAAATTTATTATTGAAAGATGTGGATCAGTTCCCATCGTTTAATTTCTATTTGCATTCTTGATCTAACTTTGTGGTACCTCAGTTATACCTTAACTTAGTTTCTATCTCTTTCCCCTTGGGCATAATCATTTCTTTCTTCAGCTCTTTATATTGCTTCAAGTCTGAAAGATAAAGTTGAAGAATTGGAGACGAGGAGCAGGTTTCTGGGCATGAATTTTTTTCAACCTATTCATGTTACGGAAAATTTTTCTTTCCCCTTCAACTGTTATAGACATTTTTGCTGAGTAAAGTATTGTGGGTTGGCATCTATGATCATTTAGTAACATTTAATTTCTTTGGTCCCAGATCTTTTGGCTTTCATAGTTTGCACTGAAGAGTCAGGTGTAATTCTGATATGTTTTCCTTTATATGAGATTTGTTTTACTTTTGCAGCTTTCAGTATTCTTTCTTTGTTTTGTATGCTTGTTGGTTTTACTATTATATACTGTGGGGAGTTTCTTTTCAGATCTTGTCGATTTGGTGTTCTATTTGTTTCTTATATTTGTATGGGCATGACTTTCCTTAATTTTGGTAATTTTTTTTCTACAATCTGGTTGACGATCTGGTCAATACATTAACATGAGGTTCTTCTCTTTCCTCTATGCTTATGATGAATAAATTTGGTCTTTTCATGGTATCCCACATTTCCAGCATATTCCATTCCAGGTTTTTAATTTTTTTCATAATTCTTGCTTCAACTTTATCTTCTAGTCTTGATATTCTGCATATTTTGTGTTCTTTAATTCTATTGGTGAAGATTTTTTTCCTGTCATTTCAAATTGACTTATTGAGTTTTTCACTTCCTTTTTCATTTCAGCCTCAGTTTTCTTCAATATTCTGTATTTCTAACTCTTTTTACTTCATCCAGATGTTTATCACTATCTTCTTTCTGCTCTCATTTGTTTGCTGGCGCGTTCTTTAAATTCATTTAACTCTTTGATCATGTTTATACTTTTTCCTTAAACATTTTGTCCTGGGTTATCTCCATGGGGTTCTCTTCTATGGTACTGATGATGTTTGGTGGGGACATATTATTTGGGCTTTTCATGTTATTAATTTATCATTGTGAAAAATTATTGGCATGTGGGTTTATTTTGTCCCTTTCTGATTTAGATGTGAGTTTTAAGCCTTCTTTTGTTGAGTTGACGTCTGAATCTGTTTGTATATTTTATGTGACTTCGTTGTTTTCTTATTGGCTATGAAAAACGGGTTAGTCAAGGCTTCAGGCTCTCTCTTTTGATTTATATTGGTGGGACCAGATCGCTTTCTAGTCCAGATGCTCAGGAGTTCTTTCAGAGACACAATTTAGGTGATATAAGATACTCTCAGCCTGTCTCTTAAGATCTGGCCCTCTGTAGCCAGCAGGCATGGAACTATTTGGGAAAATTATTTGACATAGGTTGAATTTAAGCTTTTTCTGGAAGTCTGTGAGGGTCTGGGCCCCTTCTAAAGAGCACAGAAGGCTTGTGCTGTAGCAATAGGAGGGGCTGCAGAGAGTACCAACATCGGGGGATGGGCATGGCGTGGTTTTGAGAACTCACAGCCAGGCAAAAGTAAGACGGTAGTCCAGCAATCTGTGGGACAAAGGTTAAACGTGTGCCTGTCCCCAAGGCTAGAAGGAGAAGAAAATGTGGGGTGGGTGCCTTATGAATTCTCTTGTGGTGGAGCCCAAAATTCAGCTCCCCGCCCCTGGGTTTGAACCAATTGAGTGGACAGAGAAATTAATGTATTCCAGGTTACTTACAAAGGATTCATCCCCAGGGAAAAGGGACAGAAATTTTATATGAAGGAGCCAGCATTTTGATGAGAAACACATACACCCTAGATAGAGACCCCAGTGACACTTCCCAGCTTTCCCATTAGACCTTCTCCTTAAGTCATTGTTAGTTGCCTGTCAATCATATTTGGAGGCATTTCCCTCAAGGCAGATAGAGAAACTCTGTAGATTTATCCCACAGTGGGGAAGTTTGGCATTGTTGCAGTGGTAGGGAAGTGGAGATGCAGTGGACAGGATCACATTTAACAGGGAAGAAAGCTGGTCTCTGGAATCCAAGGCAAGCTGGGAATGTACACTGCCAGGGTAGAAGACTATTATCTGGAATGCAAAGACAAGTTAGGGTGGGGAAAGCCTGTGACGTCTCCTAAAAACCAGATTGAAATATTCAGTTGGTCTCAGTAAGAGGCCAGGATGCAGCAAGTGGGCCTGAACCAAGAGGCTAGTCTAGAGATCTCAGGTATTAAGAGCAAGAGTGGACATGTGCCCAAATCTAGAAGAAGAAGAGGATGGGGAGCTGAGGAGAATGGAGTTACTCAGGTGGTAGGGAAGTGGAAAGGCAGTGGGATGG
The DNA here is from genome assembly GCA_035773235.1 of Eospalax fontanierii. Lineage (NCBI taxonomy): Eukaryota > Metazoa > Chordata > Mammalia > Rodentia > Spalacidae > Eospalax > Eospalax fontanierii. The sequence continues at coordinate 24,532,282 of CM069529.1, forward strand.
ATCACAGTTACCAGGGAAGAAGACTGCCCACAAGAATTCAACAAAAGTTGGGGAAGGGGATAGCCAGGGAAGATGGCTGATCCACTCAGAGGGAAGCTGGGGATGTAAACAACCTGTGAAGGCTCCAACAAACCAGACCAAAAATGGAGCTGGACTGAGAACCAGGGACTAGAATGCTGTGGGTGCGCCTGGGCCAAAGAGGTTAGTCCAGAGATCTGGGGTGCTAAGAGCCAGAGCAGGCCTGTCTCCAAGGTTAGAAGGAGAAGAGGATGTGGTCAGGGAAACTCTTTATGTATTTGGTATAGCAGACCTTTGTGTGCACAGAAAACTTACGTTTGTAACTTGAAAGTACATTTATGTTAATGACACAAATTTAAGAATATTATAAGAATATGTATTTTTAAATTCATTAGAAAAATATAAAGTGGAAAGAATGCAAATTTGTGTCACAGTCTTTAGCAAGTCAATGCTACTTTTTTGAAACAGAAAAGCATGCCTCTGATTCAATACTACTGGCAAATTCTAAATTTTCCCTAAGGTTTAAATGTCAAAATGAACTTTCCATCAAATTGGTCTATTTTCCAGTCAAAAGAGTTTCTCCTGAGTGAATGGCTGTGATTACAGTTTCAATTGATATAAAATAGTACAGTATTTTGAAAAGAAGAAATAAGAAACAATCAAGGCATTTGATGACAAGTCATTTGCTGTATTGTGTTTAAATGCAATAACTACTTAGTAGTTACTTAGTAAACTGAAGTAAAGTTCTCAGTGGACAATATACTCAACATGGACTAAAATTACCAGCTCTAAAGGGAAAGAAAATCTGCAGTTTTGGATAAGTGTCAGAAATATCATCACCAAGAAGAAACTTTTTGTACCTAATCAAAGTTAACCTTATCCAAATTGCAGGGTTTTATGTCTTCAGAGAAAATTCTGTAATTTAAACACAGAGCTCTCACTTAATCTGAATCATAAGTTGTTTATCTTGATCAGCTGATGAAAAAGTTCCTTCTCCATATAAAATATGCAACTCTGATTAAAGAAAATGCACAATTTAAACTAACATTATGCTATTTTAAAACGACCTTATAATGAAAATTGTCTCATGCAAGTTACAGAACAGTTTTATGTATAAAATCACCAACTCACTGTACTAATGTTATTAACATATAATCCTTATATTTCACACCATTTTTGATACTAATCAGAAAATTAGATAATCATTGATTGTGATATGAAACTCACGGAATTAAAACTTTCATCTAAATACATCTTTAGATAGACCAGAATCATAAGATGATATTTGCAATTCATAATTTTTCAACACACATTTTCAAAATTTTCAATCAGACATTTACAATTTAAAAACAGTATATCCTAGTAATCTATTTATCTATCTATCTATCATCTATTTACCTACTTACCTACCTATCATCTATATATGCATCATCTATCTATTATCTATCATCATTTTTCTATCATCTACTTTTCTACATTTATATATAATTATGGATCAAACAATACAAGAAAACAAGGACAGGTGTTGGTTCACACAGAAAATTTTGATGTCACAAGATACAGTCAGAGAGAGTGGTAATAGACTGAAGTAAGTATACTAGATAATTTCTGGTTTGAAACAGAAACATAACAGAAAAAAACATGAACTAAGCATGTAAAAATGCAAACATTTTATATATGCACTTTTTTATAGCTGATAGAGAAAAAAGAATTATCATAGCTGTTTGAAGACTGAGGGTAATGTGGATAAATGATGGTATTTAGATAAAAACACATAACTTAAGTGTTCTATATTCAACTACAGAGTTTTAGTTGAATTGCTTTTCTAGGTCTTTATAAAGAACTTTTTCTTTTTCCATATTTGTATGTACAACTTCAAAGCCTATTCACTCCTATTTTTACACTATGTTACATGGGGAGTAAAGTCATTTTAATAGTGAAAATTAGATAATAATCATGAGGTAGAAGCATGGATCATAAAATTTAACTCTGCTATAAGAAGATTTTAAATATCAAATAATAACGTGTTTTATAACACACCAATGAATCATTAAACACTTTGCTACCAACATTATAAAAGCCAAACTACAGACCAGAAATATGAATTCCTTCAGTTTATCTAATGTAGAATATATGCTCCTGAATTGCTTCTTTTAAAAAATTGTTTAGCTGAAAAACATTATAGTTGTTTTAAATTTTCAAATAACTGTAATTTAAATTTTAATGAAAGTATCACTTACTTTAAGATTAAAATATAAGAGTTTTATAGCAAATGTAGTTTCTAATTAATTTCTATACTTTTTCTCTTAAAACTAAAAGATAGGCATCCTTACATAATTAAATGTAAAAAAAATAAAATAAAGAGTCATTAACAGATACGATGGAAGAGTAATAGAGATTTCATATCCTCACTTTCAGCAATGGATAGTAATTCAGATAGAAAATCAATAAGAAAATATAAATTATATTTTAGATCAAATGGACTTTGCAGATGTATAAAGAACTTTTCATCAAAATGGCAGTTAAATACCAGCTCTTTCAATGTGGTCATGTACAAATGATATGTTGGACCACAAACCAAGGCTATAAAATTTAAACAAGATGGATGGGATCCGTCTACATTCTGAAAATAAAGGTATAAAATAAAAAATAAGTGGAAGAAAATAAGAAAATTTTTAAAAAATGTGAAAGTTAAGAAATACAGTCCCAAACTACCAAAGTATCAAGAGGAAATTAAACTGGAAATAAAAATACTATGAAATGAACACAAATACGAACAAAAAATACAAAAATATGTAGCATAATGTAACAACAGTTCTAATAGGAAAGATAATAATGACCAATATCTATGCAAAGGGAAAACAAATCCCTCAGACTGAAGTTTCCATCTCAAGGAACTAAGGGAGTTGAATAAACTAAAAAATGAAGCAAAGATTCAGCAAAGCTCAGAGCAGACATACTTGAAAAAGAAAACAGAAAGAGAATAGAAAAATCAGTAAAATTTAAAGTTGATCTTTAAAAAGTACAAACATTTTTGCTAGATTACTTATAAAAGAGAAATTAATTTTAAGTAGAAAAGGAAAGAGAAGAAATGATAACTTACATCAATATTCAATCATACTCATCCCAGAAAATGTAAGTTTAGTCTCTGACATGTTTAGAGTCTTCCAGTCTCATCTACTATGACATACCAGAGTTTTAGATACTGAGATGATGTAAAGAGAGAAAAATACATAGGATAAGTTTTCTTTGGTTGTATTTTTGGCTACACTTATGGAGAATGTCACAAGATAGATGCTTTTACACAGGAAATATTCTTTTCATTATCAATATCCTATATAAAGGAAAATAACTATTGAGACTGTTAAAATACAATGGAATATGGTTTTTGACTGAGAGCATGGGACAAATGGATTCTGGTAGAAACTAGTTGCTTGTTTAGACTAGAATGTGAAAGTCAATATAAAATGCTGTGAATCTTCATATTTACTAGATGCCTTATTTAATTTGACTCTTTTTCCATGGAGAAATAGAGGTAATTTCTTCTCTCTTAGATTATCCATGTAAACAGAAGTAAGTAACTGAATTATTCTATTTCATGTAATTATACAATGATATGCTGTCGAGCTACAAATATAATTATAAGATAAAAACTGAAAAGTATGAGAAATAAAATAATAATTTTCACCCTTTTGTACTGAATATAATTTTAGTTTTCACTTTTTGATCATATATGGCAAAGTTGATTTAGCTTATGTCAAGATAAAGAAATATTAGATCCCGATAAACTATTAAGGATTTTTGGAAGTCAGAACAGGAGTTTTCTTTGCATTTTTTTAATTCTATGAAGCTATACTATTATGTTTTTAAAAAATCATCTGTTAACAAAAGATGTGTGGAGTTGGAACAGTCTATGATTTTACTGACAAAAATTGCCTCAGAATTATCTTAATAATAATATGCCAGCATCCACATAAGCACTTAAAAGTACACTGTCTCATCAGTCTACATGTGGTTACCACTTGTATATCTATTACTGTTTTATTTTTTCATCCCCCCCAAAAGAACATTTGTAATGTGTTTATATAATATTTCATGTTATGTATGTCTTATATATTGATTCCATTTTGTGAAATATCACCAGGCAATAAGGAAAATAAAAGGCTTTGTAGTGAATAAAATGAAGTGAGTATAAAAACATGGATTTATTACTTGCAGTCCTAAATACTGTACTGATTAACTTCAGAGCATGTCAGGATACAGCAAAAGGAGGCAGCTGTATGAGCTCACTGAGAGGCTGACTCTGTCCTCCAACTTCAGACTGAAGCCTGTAATTTCAGGATGTTCTTCCAGACTCTTGTACAGATTCAGGCTGGCCACCGGACTCTGTGACAAGAAAAAAGAGTACAAACAGCCTCAAAGTAAGGACATTGTACTATTGAGAATAACTAAGGGATAAATTAATTTCAACAGAGGTTATTATTCATCTTATTGTATAAAATGGCTATAGTAAAAGTAGCTCATGGAATTCTCTATTTTCTCACAACAAAGAAAAAGTCACTAACATGGACTAATGCAAATGTATAGTAAAGGGGACAATTCACAGTTCTTGGAGAAGATAGACAGCAACCTCTGCCTAAAATTCCTCAGTTAGTAATTATGCTAACAATTGTAAACTTCAATTTGATAATGTGTTCCCAGGTGCCTGTTGCTTCTCTCTTCCTAGTGCTAACACTTCCTCAAGACCTAAAGCAAGGTTTATGGTCTTTATGTTTTCTATAAAGTTTAAGTAGGACCTTACAAAGTACAATGTATTCATGGATAATATTAATCCATTACATTATCTTATGTGTGTAATTTGATTTTCAAGTTCTTTTATTAAGATAATGTTGCACAGTACTCATCTGAGCCATAAATAACTGCCATCTTCATGACTTCAGCAGTGCTTGCTTGAAAAAGATCATCATATTTGGATTTGTTTGGTATTGTATTCTTTTAGTGAAGGAGGGGTAAGCAGGGTCATTTGACCTTCACCTGAGTATACAGCCAGTCTTCCCAGCCAGCTGTATATAATTTTTCCAAAATTATTTTTTTAATGTTATTATGTCTCATGACACTAAGAAAATGAAAAGGTAAAAGGTGATGTTAGAAAGATATGGGACTGGAGATATTTTAATAATGAAAAAGTCTGTATAATTGATTGAAGCTCTGAGTCGATATATTATGGTATATGAAAGATGAGAGAAAACTATGTATACATAATCTTAAAATTTCTAAATTAATAGTTCAATCAAATACTTTCAGAAACAAAATATAGTCTATTCAAGGTTTACTCAAGAATGTTTGGTTTTTGCCCAATCTTTAGCTGCGTAGAATACAGTAATTAAAAGTACCAGATTGGTGGAACTAACCTTCTTGGGTGTTTATCAACCATATTTAGAGGCCTATACTAATCTGGTCAGAGGGACTTAAAGGGACAATTTTTTGTCTCTTGCTCTCCAAGATCAACTAAGTTCCTGGGGACTATGGACTATCTCTCAAAGTGCCTGTAAATGTGATGTGTCACCTGTCCTTCTGTTCAGGGAAGTCATGGATACCCCACTAGAAGGACTCAAACTAGTGTCCAGTCTGCAAAGAGGAGGGTCAGCACAGGAAAATGTTTCCATGGTCTAGCAAGACCTGCTGACTTATCTTCACATAGATGGAACTGGTAAAACAAAGGCCTACGGAGTCAGGGGCTCCTTCCAAACCCATATGACCCCCCCTCCGAGGAACAGATACTCAACTGACCTTAAGAATAAAAATAAGTTGGTTTATTTGGGCCAATTTTATAACCTTAAATACCCAACAAGAAAGTATAACCAAAGATTCCTACTTCAACACTGCAGTACATACTTGCTGTCAAGAAAATCAAACCCACTATTGTTCTAACCTAACCATTAAATGTTGGCTAATTTCTTTTCCTTCCCTGTCTAGAAGTCATTTGGGAAGGAACTTACATTGATTCTAGCCACCCCAACAAGCTATAGAAGTGCCTGACAACAAATCCTAACTTTAAGACTCTCAAGTCCAGCCTTGGCAAATGAAAGAAAAACAAGGAAGAGCCCAATAACTGGATGATCTTGGATGTCCTAAGCAAGAAATTCTAATGGACTTTAACATGGACATTTGAAATTTCTGGTTTCCTATCTAGAATGTACAATGCTAAATACTCTTGCCTTTACTTCTTCACATCTCCCAGGCACCAGTTAAGGACTTTCTTTTCCCCCTACAGGTAACAGTTATGCAATTCAGGGGTATTTTAGACAGACTCACTGAACGGGTACCCCAATTGCCACAGTCTACATCCGTTTTCAGCCTTGCAGAAGTCAGAGTGGTCAGTGCCCCAATTCCCTATTGGCAATTGTGCTGACCTCTTCAGAGGGTGATGTAATAAGAGGGAGAATTTGGATAGGCAGTTTAGGGTAAAAAGACCTCAAGGAAAAGCAGCCAAATATGTAGGGAGCTCTTTTCTAATTCCTAAAAGATTTTAGGTTTTACTCAATAGAGGGGCAGAATACAAAGTGTGTTAATGAGGCAGTGAGCTATTGCTGATTGGAATCCCTCCTCCCAGGGTCATTCAACTAATAAAAATACAAAATAGGACATGTAGGGCATAATGCAAGGTAGGCCTAGCCAGGCCACCTTCCAGGAGGAATAGAGGAATGGCTCCTGTGGGTGTGGTGCTCTGCTTTGGGTAGTCATGAGACCAGCTTCTGCCGAGCTTCTGGAAAGAACCTGCCTACCTGGGGACAGACTTGTATTTGCTGCAGTCGAGATCCCACCCCGTAAGGCCACTGGCTATCCAGAGTATAAGACATTTTGCACTTCCTTGAATAAACGAACCTACAGTGCCACCTGCCTGCTTCTCATTCAGCTCCAGGAGTTTGTGTCTTAACTGTGTGCCTGCTCGCCTCACCACCCTTCAGTCTCCTCCGGCCCTGAGCACTGGGACCCCAGACAGCAGCATCTTCTTTCAAGATGACTGCAGGTATATGCTGGCCAAGACAAGGATCGTGAAAGTAATTACCAAGGTGATGTAATCAGGAAGAAAAGTTATAACCTAAAATTCAAACCACAATAAGTGCTGTATCATAAGCTGTGAATGTTTGTTTGCTTATTTGTGTTTTGATCCAGGCTCTTTCTATTGAGGACTACACTGCCCTGTACTTTGGAATCCTTCCTTATCTTAGCCTTTCAAGTGTGAAGATTGTAGGTGTAGGCTATCATACCAAGCTTCTGGTTTTCCTTAGTTTTACAATAAAAATATACACTATATTAACCTCTTTGAGAATAATTCATTCTATTTGTTCTTTAGTTTTTAAATGTTGATACATTTGAGTCAGAAACTCAATAAAATATTATATTTAAGAGATGGTTATTTTGTCAGAAACCACATATTTAGTCCAGTTTTATATTTACTAATGGAAAAATAAATCACCCTACTTATTATTAAATACCCAGCCAAAGGTTATATCTGAAGTATTGCTTTGGAATAACTCATACATACTTTCACACTGCACACAGTGGCTTATTCTCATTGTATACTAACTGCTGTCATTCTAAAACCCAAGTAATGAGTCATTCAAAATTAAAACACACCTTAATAAAAAAGAAATTCCTGTCAAGAGGAAAACATAATGTTATCTGAATATACTGACCACTAAACTGTTTCCTTTTATTTTAAATGATGCTCTGATCTTCAATCTGACATGTTCATTCTTTCTAATACCATGAGTTTCAGAAGAGGCAGTTTAAAAATGTTAAGAAATGGAATGGGACACTATGATTTGCTCCTTTCTAGAAAATAGGATGTTACTTGATTTTTGCAGGGGAAGATTCAAGCTTATCCATTAAAACTCTGCTTTAGAGAATTGCTTTCCTCCAAATAATGAAGAATTGTTGGGAGGAAAGGAGAATTAATATCAATACGGAAGTAAAAACATGGATTGTATAAATAACAGTACTTTTAAAAAAAGTATGTTCTTACAAGAAACGTGAATGGCTATCATGAACGTAGTATATAAAATGAAAGCATTGTTGGCTGACAGTTCACATTAGGCAAACTATGAGACATTTTCATTATTTTGTCTTTCTTAGGTAGCATTTAAATTTTTTTAGTTATTTTAAGTTAATTTCTTTAGAATATTTTGCAATTATTCTTATAACATTCACCCTCCTCTCCAAGCTCTTTGCAGACTCACCCCAACCTCCTATCCAGCAACTTCTCTCTCTCTCTCTCTCTCTCTCTCTCTTTCTCTCTCTCTCTTGTGTCTATGTATATCTCTGTCTTTTAAAATACATTTAGTATAATTTGTGTTCACAAATACTCTTGATTGTGGGGACATTTCCTGGAGTACAGTCACCCCACCAGGAGTCACACCATTAATGAAAACTGACTCTCCCTCTCCCAGAAGCTGTCAATTGCCCATTGCTCCTTGGCTGAGGGTGGGACTTCATGTTCAACACCCCCTCCCAATGCTGACTTGAGTTTACACAGATCTTGTGCTTCCTCTCATAACTTCTGGGAAACTGGCCTGTTGTGTCTGAAAAAAATCTATTTCAGTGTCTTACAATTCCCCACCTCCACAATGATCCCTGAGTCTTGGGAGGAGAGGGTATGATATTGGTGTCCCATTCAGAGATGATCACTCCTTAGTCTCTTAGTCTCTGCATGTTGATCAGTTGTGGGTCACACTGTATTAGTCATCATCTCCATCTCCAGCAATAAGTTGTTTATTTGAGGAGACCTGAGAGATGCTATACAATAGGAGGCATTTTTAACACAGCTTCTTTTTTTTAAAGAACTGTAACTTGTAGGTCATATAAACAATTTCCATGGCTATGGAAGACTAACATCCTTCATATATTAGAACAGGGCTTCCAATACTTTTTATGTTCTTTCTAACTGTAACTGTTTTCATGGATGAAGTTTCGAATGCTGGGGAAGTTGCATTTGCTATTAACTATGTGTTGATATATATCACTAAAATATTGTTTTATAATGAGGAAATGTAAAGTTATGGAATCACTAACAGACTTAAAATGAAGTATTGATGTAACAATTTGATAAAAATAACTGCTAACATCTATCAAATATAATGTATAAGGAACAGTTTCTTATCTACTTCAAAGTTCCACATGTAGATATTTATATCAATTATACTATACAAATGGAAAAAAAGCAGATTTTGAGAGTACAAGTCAATGGTCTCACATAGACCAAACTAGGGGTCTGGAATTCAGACAGACCCACACGTTCTTAGGTTTCAGACTTCATTCTTTACGATGACAGTAACTATCTAATCAAATTCAATACACTAAACATAAGAAAGATTATCCTTTTCAGAGTCTTCCTTTACTCAAGATATTTTACATTTCGTTACTGTGGAAACACATAGATGCCTTGACAACAAATACAGGAAGCCTCTGAATTCATAATGATTACTTTGAAAATTACAAATACTGCCTGAAGTAAAATAATTTCCTTAAAGGTTAACTGTGGATATAAGTTAAAATGAACAGAAGCCAAAACATTTCTGAAATATTTAAACACAAAATATTAAACAAATGGTATCTCAAGTATGATGACTTTGCTATCAAGAAAAATCTCCTGAAAAATGGTTATGTCATCTTCAATGATTGCTGTGCTTGGAGGGTTCAGAGTTAGCTCACTAGTTGGCATCACTGCCTGTCTTGCAGAGGACCAGAGTTCAGTTCCCAGCATAGCATTGGCATCATGACTAATAACCTTTCATAACTCCAGGTCCGGGACATCTGACATCCTTTTCTGACCTCTGTGGGCATTGCATCATGTGGTCCACTTACATACATTCAGGGATAAACATTCATATACATAAAATTAAAAATTAAAATAATATTGCTTTGATTAAAAAATAAATAAAAATTAAACCATTAACTTTCTAATATGACTTCCTGTGATGTAAAATGGTACATATTAAAACAGAATTAGGAGGAAGGGGAGATGACTCAATCGTTAAGAATGCTTATTTCTTTTGCAGAGTACCTGAGTTTGTTTCCAGGGACCCAGGTCACTCAGCTCAGAATTGTCTGGAACTCCAGCTCCAGGGAACCCAACCCTCTCTTCCAGACTCTGCAAGTACAGCATTCACATGCACATCTGACTCTCCACCCCCACCATACATAAACACATAATTAAAAGTGAAAAATAAATGGTTAAGCCAGAAATAGCTGGAATCTGGTTTCAAATGCATTCATATTTGTATCGACAGTTTGTAGCCTCTATTTCTGATGTGGTGTCAATTTTAAACAGAACTAAACTGTTACTATATTCTAGGCACTAGAACTCAAATACCAGGAAATGAAGTGGTTTTAGAGAACTGAAAACTGGTGCCATAAATAATTTTGCACTGTAATGTGCAAAGAAGTTAGAACTCTTTCTAATTTCCAAGTATGGGACTTCTTATTTGCTTCTTTTCAGTACAGAATTAGAATGTCCATTCAAAAATGTCATCATGGATTATTACCTATTAGAAGATCAGGCATGGGGAGAATATACAACTGAAAATTTGGAATGAAGTATTTGTCCTTGTTATTAATGAATTCTCAGTCTTCATGATCTTCAGGAACTTCAGTATCATCAGCAAACCTCCATATTAAAGTGGCATAAATCTTATATGAAAACCCAATTTCTAATTAACTGAGAAGAGTTCATGTAAATATACAATATGTTATTGTTGCTGTTTCACTTTAAGTCTTCCTGTTTTAGCTATTCAAGTAAATTCAGTACTTTTGTGCAAGAATCTCAAAAAAGTGAAACAAAATAATTTAAAAAGTTAAAAAATTCAGGGTGTAGTGGATCTTGTTTATGACTTCAGCATTGGGGAAACAGAAACAGGTGGATTCCTTAAACTGGCTGCCCAGACAGCCTAGCATATTTGGTGATTTCCAGGACAATGAAAGATCCTGCCAAAAAAGTTAAAAAAGATGGATTGTGACTAAGGAATATCTGAGGTTGTCCTTAATCTCCATCACACACACACACACACACACACACACCAGGTGCAAGACTCCAGCAAGGTCATCCTAGATTATGTCAAAACTTGGAGACATCAAGCCATAATCTTTGAATTTTACAGATTTTGATAAAAACGTATTTTAATTACATGACCTCCAAAGATCTCCTTTAAGCCTTTCTCCACACAGGAAAGCTTCCATACTATATTCTGCTCATTTTCTGTTAGAACATGTATTAAATTGTGCTGGTGCTGGATAGTACTCTCATGGTATTTTAAATTCTGTGGTATGATTATTAATGAAAACTCATAGGTTTTACATATAGATTATGAATTTTCCTTATGCAGACATTAACTTATAACAATCAAATATTTGAAAAGCTCAGAGAACAGAAAGTTGATTTAGTCACAGCACTGTTCTCACAGTGCTCATCTACAAAACTGTGATCTCCAATTTTAATTTAACTCTCTTTTTAGTTTTGCAGTTTACTTGAAGATATGTAAAGCTATATTTATATGTCATGTGCATATGTTTATATAAATACAAAATAAATATTTAAAAAATATAAAAGCATTTTTTCATTTAAATGAATTTATTTATTTCATCTTTGAGAAAGACCTAACAAAGTCTTTTAAAATATTGATAATCATGATAAATTTACATAGTTCATAATGTTTCTTGTCAAAAACATTTTATTAAAACATGATTTTAGGATATTACTCTTTTGAACTAATCACATCCTTTTTAACCTTTTTTCACAAATATGTAATATTTTAGTGATAATATAAACTAAGCAAGAGTTTTTTGGCAAGGAACTATTTCAAAAACTAATAAAGCTCAGATCATTTTGTAAATTGAAAACACTGCATGCATCAGAACATGAACAACTTTCAAATGGATAATACTAATTTGTACAGCTCCCTAAAGAGCTAGTGACATGAATATATTTTTAAAATTTCAATTTAATAAACGTATTTCTAATAATGTGTCTATTGATTAACCTTAAATCACATATGTTTTCCTTAGCAATTGTGGTAAATACTGAGAAAACATTTTCTTTAGAATTCCTGATTCACCATTTGGGATGGGCATTAGTTTCTGAAGACATGTTCTAATAGTTTGTTTCATGCTCATCCATTTTAATAAACCTAATTTACGTAGCTTGTTCTTCTAAGGGAAGCAGAGAAGTCCGCTGGGGATTCCTTCAACCTTGAAAAAGAAGACAACTAACAGCAGTGAAAATAAATACTGGAGAAAGCTGAATATGGAAAAGAAAAATTATATAACAAGCAGAAGATTTGCCTGATTGGGTACATTTTTATCCCCACCATATAATCAACCAAACACAACTGTGAAATATTGGAATATTTTCATTGTAAAGGAAATTCCATGAAGGCATTCCTTACTTTACAAAATACTATTTTCAATAGTAATTTCTTATGTAAGAGAGATAGTATTTGATGGCAAATTTAATGATATCTTTTGTCTTAAACTGAGGATATTTAATGACACTTTTGGGTGGCCAGTTCTTTTCATTGTGGAATCTACTTAAGATTCTTTTTTTTTTTTTTGCTGAGTTGCTACAATGAAAGGAGGAAATGGGGTCACATATTACATATATGTGTACCTCATTTGAGATTAAATTTATGAACTATAAGCTTGAATAGACATGAGAGAGGGAGCTCAACAGTTTAGAGTACTTAACTGGTCTTCCAGAAGACTTGAGCCCAGTTCCCACCACCCACATTGGGCAGCACATCACCAGTCAACCAAGGATTCACTCACTCACACACACACACACACACACACACACATACACCCTTCCCCACTCCACCCCACCATGGACCCCAAGCTGGAATCCATACAGGCCATACAGGCTTTGATCTGTGTTAAGGTCTATTGTGTCAAATTAGCGTCCCCAAATGTTCCTCAGTGAAAATTCATCCACTGAGGTCTAGTCATCCTATCCAGAGACCTTCACTTTAAGAAGATTAGCTCTTCCTCATCCAATAGTAGTCAGCTTTCAATATTTCTTCAGCAGAGATTGGGGTCTGCTGACAGTTTCACCAGTTCCATGCTGGGTTTTTGCCTTCTTGATTGTGTGTGTATCTTGAGCATGCTGATACCATTGTTGTAGAGTCATATGAGCAGGATCCCAGGACCTCGTGAGCTTCTATTTCCATATAGTTATGGACATTCTCACCGTCCCCTCGACAGGACTCCTATATTAAGCTTTACTCACCCAGGGCTCAGGGACCATTGAAGAAGAGGGGGTGGAAAGAATGTAAAAAAATTAAATTTAAAAATGCTTAAATGGAGTATAGCAAAAACTGCCTACTGTGATAGCTTAATGCAGGAGACCAGTTTATTTCCACTGACGTATCCACTGATGTATATGAGGATTCTGCAAGTTATTGTCTCTTCCAATTTCACATTTTTAAAAAAACATAGAGTAGATCTGATATTTCAAAGCAAAGCTTTCATGGTGACAAGCCTGTTTTCCTCCTCAGGATATGAATGGACTTTTAAATATGTTCCTATGACACCTCTATGTAGTAGGAAAAGCCATTTTACATGCATACATTCAGGTTGTAGTATTCCTATTGTTTTGGCTGTATTAAGATTAAAGTGGTCATAAGGATGTATTTTCAGTGCTTGTAACTGTTAGTATGAATTGTTCCTAATACACTTTGACATCTGTAATTAAGCATATTAGTAGTATAAATTGGTGCTCAGGCTTGTTATTGTCAACAGTAACATCTGCATGTAAATATAGGACAGATTTTTTAAATCAATATTTTCACCCCTTATAAGTTTCAGTTATGGCATATAAAATTAGTTGGAAAAATTAGTTCCAAAATCTTAATGGAAAACTTGGTTACACAGTAAATGAAACTGTTTTATAATGGAACTCTGTTAAGTGGCTAGCTAAGTTTTCTTATTAAAGGAAGAAAAAATTAAAGAAGGAAGCAGGAGAACAAAGTAACTGTGAGGGGCTTGTTCATCACCTTAAGTGGTCCATCGCTTAACGATGCTTGCATCTAACTATTTTCAAATTGCACACATAAAATATACATCATTCTGTCAGTTACTCCATCATAGAGCTAAAAGGAAAATCATTTAGCATTTTTTTGTAGTGAATAAGACCCAGTGACAATTCTTCATGTGTCTCGTCTGCCTCACCTAATTTTTTTATTTTTATATAAGCAACATTAGCAGAATCAAAGTAGAATTTCCACTTGATGAAATAGAAATTTTGTTTTCTGCTCAATCACATTTTCTCTAAGATCTCTTATAGCATCTATCATCATTCTGGTCTTACTCAATCAGAGCTTATTTAACATGAATCAGTTTTAGAGCTAGAAACCCTTACTTAGGCAAGCTACCTACTAACATAATTTTTGACCAGAAAATATAATTAACTCAAAAAGAAATTTAAACATCTGGTTTCAGTGCCATGTTACAAAAGCTCAGAAGATGTTAAAGAAAAATGCAACAATGATAGTTTTGAAAGGAAAAACTTACTCAATATCCCAAAGACAAGTGACAAATGGTAGGTTCTTCACTGACTTGAGACACCATTGGCTGGAGTCTCCCATGTACATGCTTCCAGACTTGGTTCCCTTGCTCATGGCTAGAACCGAGCCTCTGGTCCAGGCAATTGGATTCCCCATGGCTTCCTTCTGTGTCTCTTGGAATTGACAATGTGATGGTCCCCAGCACCCCAAGTGCAGCATACACTGAATTCAGGGTTCTCTGGTTGGCCACTGGTTCACACATCCTATGCATAGGTGTGAATTTCAATGAAGACAGTTCCTTCATTTTTTGGGGGATGCTTTGTTTTTAAACCATTGCTGTTTCTACAGAGATGGCAAAAAAAAATAGTATTGAGAGACAGTTGCCAGTTCTCCTAGGAATATCTTTCCAGTCTCTGCATAAGCCTTGGGGAGAGGATGCAGGCCCACTGTGACATGGGCCCCTTCAGAGCCATGTCAGCAGAACTTAGAAACTGTAGGAAAATAACATGGCTTTTGTCTTCTTGTAGGTAGCTGACCCCATACAGGTGCTTCAATAATTTGTCTCTCTCATCCATCTCCATGATAAGATAGAAGCTGTATTATGGCTATACCACTTGCAACAAGAAACTAACACTGGAGTGGTTGTGGTTGTGGGACATCATAAGGTCTACCTCTGAAATAACTGGATGATAACACTGCTTTTTCTTCATGAAAATCTTTATAGACATAGGTGCACTCATGAAAGAGTGGTGAGTCAGTTTGACCCACGTATTCCATTTGTGGCCTATGGGACTCAGGATTTTGTACTATGGTTGGAAGTTCTCCCAACTTGAGAAACTGAATGCACTCCTGGGCCTTGCTTTCTCATCCTTGGGAGAATGAAGGTAAAGTGTGTAACACTGTTATGCATGCTACCTAAAATATAAAAGAAAGAAAAATGAAAGAAGATTTTAAAAAGAAAAAGAGTAAATAAAAATAAATGAAAAAGCAAAACATTACAATAACAAATTAAATCCCAACCAAACATCTAATCAAAGATCAAAGACATAAATACCTGTGCCACAGAGACATACACATATACACAAACAAGCAAGAGAAACCAAACCAAAACCTGCATCATAAGACAATGAGGTTGAAGGACTGATGTTAAGAAATATTATGAATGTTAACTAAAAAGTGTTAAAGAAAACAAACATACAAAAATAAAAACCCCAAAGTTCAAACAAATCATCAACTAACTAAATATAAAAAGTACCCACAGAAAAAGCTCAAAATACATAACCAAGTCAGATACAGAAATAAAGATATAATAAAGAAAGCAAAACAAGAAAATCAAAAGTAAAATATAAAATAGACAAAGAAAATCAAAAGTAAACTAAGCCTGATACCAAAATAAAGTATGTTTAAATCACATATTCAACACTATTTGTGGTAGTAAATAAATAATAACCAAAATAAATAAATAAGCAAACAACCCAAATTAAAAATTGGTACAAGGAGCCGATCAGGGATTGCTCAAAAAATCTCATGAATGACTGAGAAATACTTTTTAAAAATTCAACATAGTCATCAGGGAAATGAAAATTAAAACCGCTTTTGGAATTCATCTGCCCCACTCAGAATGGCTAACGTCCGGAATACACACACACACACACACACACACACACACACACACACACAGACACACATATACAAGTGCTGGTTCAGATGTGGGAAAAGAGAATTTCTTTGTTTTAGATTTATTTATCTTTCTTTTGTCTTTCTATAGACTTGGCTGGCCTGGAACTCACTATGTAGACCACTGGCCTCAATCTCACAGAGAAATTCTTATTTATTGCTGGTAGAAGTGCAAACTGGGGCAGCCTCAATAGAAATCAGTATGGAGATTCCTCTGAAAGCATGAAATTGATCTACCATGTGATCCAGCCATACCACTCTAGTTCAAATACCCAAAAGACTGTAAATCCCACTACAGAGAGAACTCTTCATCTGTGTACATTGTTGCCCTTTTCAGAATAGCAAGGAAAAGGGAAGAACCAAGATGTCCATCAACTGATAAATGAGTGATGAAAATATAATATATTTACACAATGGAATATTACTCACTTGTTTAAAAAACATTACTAAATTCATAGGTAAATGGATTGAACTGAACGCAAACATCCTGAATGAAGTAACCCAGACCAATAAAGACAAACATAACATGTTCTCTTTTATACATGGATGCTGGCTTTGAATTCTTAGATATGAATGCTTTAAATGGAAAATCCAGAGAGGACAGGGAACTAATAAAGGGTCATGGAGGGGAGCTTCATGGGAGAGGAGGTAGAATGCAATAATATAAAGGGGAAAGGAGAATAACAGTTTAAGAAAGGCTAAATGGGAATCAAAGGACAGGACACAGGAGAAAATATGGAGGACAAATAGCATTAAAGACCCTGAGGAAAAAAAACACATGGAAACCTACAACTATGGAAACTTCTTAAAGTATATATATATATATATATATATATATATATATATATGTGCATATATATGTATATATATAATAAAAATATATTAAGAGACATTATAGTATAATAGGGGAACATTGCCCCTAGACACTATATACTAGCAAAGAAAAAGCCAAATACCAAAATGCAGTACTTATTTTGAAGATGTTGAACACAGAGGTCTCATAGACCCTCAAAGAATACCGACAATTTCTCCTAGTCTTGATTACCCACCAGAACTTCCTAATAAGACCATATTGCCTAAGACACTATGTACATGAACTGTAGAACAAACAAGGAGAAATCAAGCTGGTGCTTTCTTCAAAGATTCATCTCCTGTCTAATTTTCATAGTGCTGGAAGGTGCTGTGTGTGCTACTGGAAGAGAAAATTTATCATGAACATTCCCTAGCTGTGACTCCTGCAAGCTATAGCAACTGGTCTTGGTAAGATATGCTCTCTAGTGTTAATAGGGTCATAAATCTTATAGGAATAATCAACCATTTTCTAATTGGTTGTAAGGTCTGCTTCATAAGACGTAGTCCATACCTGACATTCATATCAGGCCTAGGGACATGAGGCTAGATAGTTCACAGACCATAGTGAAGAGTCAAATACTATTATTTTGCTAAAAACATTTCATTAAACTAACTCCAAATGACTTATTTTTATACTCATAGATTAATGCAGTTCTCAGTTCTCATTAGAGAAACTTCTTTATCCAGTAGATGGTGATAAACACAGACACAACTGGCCAACTTCAGAAACTATGAGGGTGCAGAGTGCTTTCCCCTGCATAGGACCTCCTTATCAAACTTCTGCCTCCCATGACTCAGGAATCATTGAAGAAGAGGTAGCAGAAAGAATATAAGAGCCAGAGATGGTTACTGACCATAAGGAAACGGGGTTTTCCAGAGAGCTGAGCAGGTAACTCATATGAACTTCTAGCAGTATACACAAGTCTCACATAAACTCAAGCCAGATAGAATCCCAGCATATACAGGGGGAGGTGAATGACTCGCAACTCTACCGGCACACTTGTTGGCTCCCCATGGCTGATGAGAAGGGGAGAGTCAGTCTTGTTTAAGGGTGTAACTGTTGATCGGTTAACCCGTGAAATGGACTCACATCAAAGGGGACTTGGGGACACAAATTTGACTCTATAGGCACATGTGTGTGCACGTGCACACACACACACATCTTCATAAAATTACATGGAAATTGATGTGGATTAGTAAAGGAGGAAGCAGATGGGGAAGGGATCTGAATTTGATCAAAATATATTATATGAAATTTGCAAAAATTCAATGGGCCAGGCGTGGTGGCAGATGCCTTTAATCCCAGCTCTGAGAGTTCAAAACTAGCCTCATCTATATGGCGAGTTCCAGGACTGCTGGGGTTACAGGGAAACTCTGTCTCAAATAAAAAATAGAGTCTAATTTATTTATAATAATTTAATAGTTGAAATTTGAATAATTCTATATATAGAACCTGAAAAAATTGTTTACATGTAAATATAAAAGAAAAATCTCCAAGATGTAAAACAGAATCAAAACCTTCCAATGAAAAATAGAAATGAAAACCAAGTACCATCCCAGTATCTCCATGAGCCATTTACAGTGGTGTATGCATGTGATCTTAGTGGAACGCAAAGGCAGCCGATCCGTGGGCTCACAGGCCAATTAGTATCATTTACTTGACAAGCTCCTGGCCGTAGAGACACTCTGTCTCAGAAAATAAAGTGGACAACATACCTAAGAAGTGACATTCAATTTTGATTTCTGCCCCATAGAACTTCATGCACAGAGGAGTTCACACATAAACACACAAATGCTGCACTAGCACACATACAAACACACACACTCACACAGTAGCACATAAAAACTCTGTGTTGAGGTGAAAATAAGGTGCCAGAGGGATTTTCAGCACAGTTAAAGATATGTGCACTTCTGAGCTCAAGGGTACACCTTTTGTGGAGAAAGAAAATTCGCACTATAGAACTCCCAAAGTGTTTGCAAGGCTGATTAGGTTGTACAGTTGAGCTTTGGGTGGCAGGGCCCGAAATAACACTGGCACTGAACTGTGTTTCCATGGTGGTGCTCGAGGAGCAATGAAATGCCCAAGGCAGGGTCACTGGCGGGATGGAGAAGGGACTCGTGGGTGCCTACCTGACAGATCTGGAGGTGGGGTGCAGGTTGAAACACAGTGCCATTATCAGCAGAGGAAAAGGCTCGCTGACTGAAAGGCCTTGAGGAGAGGTTTGGGAAGATACGTTTAAAAAGCATTTTATTACTTCTTGAAAAGTATACAGCTCATTCTGATCATATTATCTCCACTCCAGTTCCTCCCAGATCTACTACCACTTTCTGACCCACTGAATGGCTCTTTTTCCCCATCAACTCCAGTACGTGTTACTCAAATTCTCTTGGATTGTGGTCAACTTAACTGGGGCGTAGTCAAATAAAATCACCTCCTCCTCTTCCAGCATCTATCAAGCACCAATATTTCCTCTGATAGACAGAGGAGTTTTTCTATCCAACATCCTCACTTCCATGAGGAATTTTGTCTATTTTTAACTTGAGAAGGACTCATACATACCGCCGCAATTGTTGTAACTTCGTATGAGTAACTCCCCTGTTGTCTTGAAAACACTGTTTCTTTGCACCTCTGACTATTGCAATCTTTCCACCCCTTCTTCCAAGAAGAACCATGAGCCTTGGAGGAAAGTATGTGATGCATATATACTCTGCAGTCTCTTATTTACTACACATTGGACAGTTTGTGGTCTCTATGATAACTGCCTTATACAAAAAAAAAAAATTCTCTGATGAGGGTTGAGCTATGCACTAATATATGGGTATAGTAATAAGTCATTTGAGTCACTGAGATAGTGGTTCATTTAGTAGAATATTAGTAGTAGGTTCTCCCCTAGGGGCCATGACCTATCCAGCCACAGGTTCTAGGCCCAGATATAAGGTGGGCCTTAAATCCAGTCAGAGGGTGCCTAGTTACTCCCATAATGCTCATGCCAATATTGTACTAATGGGCATATCTTCTTGCCAGTACACCCATTTCTGTCGCACACAGTGTTCACAACTGGGTAACACTGATGATTATTTTTTCCTCCAATAGCATGAGTAGACAATTCCATCACTGCAAAAGCTAATCAGTAAGGTTGAAGCTTCCAGGTCAGTACTTACTTGATTTTCTCCGTGTTCTATAAATCAAGTGTGTGCTGTCATCAGCAATAGGGTGGTCAAGTTCTGGAGAGCAGGAAGAGCAATGGCAATAACCTATAAATTTGAGTATTTATGGAATAGCACTGATCTAATAATTCCGAGAGTGGTAACCCTTTCCTGGTAGTGAAGTTGTTATTTTCTAGGATGAGGTGTCTAGTTGGAGAATTTCCCCCCAGTTATGCAGTAACTCTATTTAAACTATTTTATATATGTGTGTTTATCTTTTGAGAAAGATTTTATATTATCAGGTTTTTACATTTTTCAGAAAGATTTAGTGTTAGTTCCCACTCCCTCGGTTCCTTCCTCTATGCTACTCACCTATTTCCCCACTATTTAATCCTTCCTATTTCATTATTTCCTGTTCTCCCAAGATATGGCTGTGTTCTATCTCTCTTCCTTTTGAAAATTCTTCCCTATCCCATGACCCCTTACTAGTTCCCTAACATCTAGAGGTGCTTCAAATACATATCTATTGACTCAATTCTAATAACCAAATATGGGAGAAAACCTGATATTTGTCTTTCTGGGTCTGGGTTACCTTAGAAAAGATGACTGTTTGCAGTTTCATACGTTTACCTGTGAATTCCATTTTTCCTGATTGCTGAAAAATATCCCATTATATAAATGTATACTTTCATTATCCGTTAATCAGTTGATGGACATCTAAGAACTTTCCATTTCCTGGCTACTTCAAACAACAATGAACAAATATGAGCAAGTATCTCTCGAGTAGGATATAGTGTCCTTTGGGTATATTCCTGAGTGTTACAGCTGAATATTGTGGTAGATATTTTTCTAGCTTTTCAAGAAAATTCCATGGTGACTGTACCAGTTTGCTTTCCCATTAGTAGTGAATAAGTGTTCTCCTGTCCACAGATTCTTGTCAGCATGTGTTTTTTGGACCATAGCTCTTCTGATAGGGTAAGAAGAAATAACAAATTAATTTTAAGTAATTTTAAATTCTATTTTCTAGATCTCTCTCTAGATACTGAGCACTTTTAAGTGTTTCTCAGCCATTTGTTTTCACATTTTAAGAATTCTATGTTTAGTTACTGTATTAGTTACTTTTCCATTGTTGTGATAGAAACACTGACCAAAGGAACTTATAAAAGGAAGAGTTTATTTTGCTTACAGTTCCAAATGGGCAACAGCCCATTATGGCAGGGAGGTATGGTAACAGAAATGGCTAGATTAGACACAGAACACAGAACCCAAGCACTCCCATCTTCCAACAGGCACAGGAAGTAGAGAGGGACTTCAGATCTGGCAAGACTTAAGAACTCTCTAACCCTGACCCCAGTGACATGCTTCCTCCAGCGTGGCCACACCTTCTAAGACCTCCCGAAACAGTACCACTGCCACCAACTACTTGGAGTCTATGGGGGACCCTCTCATTCAAAACACCATAGCTGTATCACTTCTTTTCAGTCGGGTTGGCTGCTTTCTTGACGTTTAGTTTTTTTGAGTATCTTGTATATTCTAGTTATTACCACTCTGTCAGATGTATAACTGGCAAAGAATCTTTTCTATTCTTTAGGCTGCATCTTCACTCAATTGATGGTGCATTTTGCTTACAGAAGCTCATTAGTTTCATGTGGTTTGATTTGTCAATTATTGGTCCTGGGATTTTCATTCATGTTTAAAACGTCCCTTTCTCTGTGGTGTAAACATTCGTTGTATACCCTGTTTTGTCCTCTAGCCTCTTCATGTATTGGGTCTTATGTTGAGATGTTTGATACATTTACAGTTGTTTTGTAAAGGATGTGACAAACTGATACAACTTCATTCTTCTGCATGTAGCTATTGACCACAGCATTTTCATCAAATGCTTCCAGTGTGTATTGATCAGGTGGTCATAGTTGTATAGACTTATATCCTGTCTGTGTGATTCCACATCAATGTGTTTGATTTTGTGCCAGTTTGATGTTGTACTTAATACTATCATTCTGGAATGCAACTTAAATTAAGGATGATGATACCTCCAGCAGTTATCTGATTGTTCAGTGTTATTTTCATTATTCAAATCATATGGACCTAACAGAACACTCTACCCAAACACTAAAGAATACCTTTTTTGTTGTTGTTACCTAAGTTGCCCATGAAATTTTATCCAAAATTGACCACATATTAGGTAAAAAAGCCAATCAAAAATTTGAGTAAATCTGAAATTTTTTCATGTATTCTTTTTGACCACAAATGAATAAAACTGTATGTAAAGAGCAAAAGAGCCTGACAAAAGTATTTAAAGTTGTGGTAACTAAAGGACACTGCACTAAATGAAAACTGAATAAAGGAGAAATCAAGAAGGAAACTTTAAAAACTCTTAGAATTGAAGTAAAGTGAAAACACAGCATACCAAAAACTATGGGACACCATGAAAACAGTCCCAAGAAGGAAGCTTAGAGCACTAAGCCCTTGTATCAGAACACTTGGGAGATCTCACATTAATAGCTCAATGATGCATATGACAGCATTAGGAAAAAAGAAAATAAAATACCCCAAAAAAGTAGATTGGAAGAGATAATCAAAATTAGGGCTACAATTAAGTAAATAGAAAGGAACAAACTGAACAAAGAATCTGTGAAACAGAGAGTTAGTTCTTTGAAAGAATAACAAGTTGAAATCCTTTTGCCAAATTAACCAAAAGAAATAAAGATTTTGAGTTGCTAAAATAAGAGAAGAAAAAGGGTATACAACATATACTGAGGACATTCAGAGAATCTGAAGGATATATTATAAAAATCTCTTTTCCTCTAACCTGGAAAGTCTAAAAGAAATGGATACATTTATACATATGCAGGGCATATTAAAATTAAATCAATACAAAGTAAACAATTTAAATAGACCATTAAGTATCTATGAGATTGAAGCAGTAATTTAAAATCTCTCAAAGTAAAAGGCAGATGGATACTGCACAGACTCCTACTAGAACTTCAAAGAAAAGTAACAACAATAATCTTTTAGTTTGCTCTCCATTGCTGTGACAAAACAGTCACTAAACTCATTTGGGAAGGAAACATTTTGTTTCAGTTTATAAGTCCAGGTCACAACATATCACTGAGGGAATTTTGGCAGGAACTTGAAGGCAGTGACTAAAGCATAGAACACTGAGGGCACTGTTTATTGGCTTCCTGTCTTAGTTTGTGCTCAGCCTGATTCCTACACAACCCGGAATAACCTGTACGTGGACAGCATGAGCTGGGCCGTCCGCATCTCTCAACAATCAAGAAAATACTCACAGACTTGGTCACAAGCTAATCTAATAAATTTCTTAATTGATTCTCCCTTCTCCTAGGTATGCCATATTGACAACTCAAGCTTTCAAGTAAAATTGATCTCTTGTTATTTAACACACAAATATAACACTATTAAACCATGACCTTTCCATTTTGTCTCCAATATTTCATGTTAATATCGATGAAGGGCGACTTTAAAAGACCCACAGTCCTAAAAAGACCGAATACTTTACAAGTTCAATGTGTCTTTAAAATAATTGAAGGTCTCTTATTTGTTGACTCTTATGAAATCCACAATAAGTTCTATATTGTCTTATTTCAAAAGGAAAAAACTAGGGCACACATAAACAAAATCAGATTTCAGTAGTGAAGTTCAATATGGATTACTCAGAATCTTCTGGGCTCCAAAAGGCTTAGGAAGCTCCACTTCTCTGACTCTACCATCTACAGTACACACAACTTGTCTCACACAACCTGGCAGCCTTGAATAATCAGGTACCAACAGACTCAGGCATGCTCCACATCTTCCACTGACCTTGGTGGTCATCCCATGTTCCTAATAATAATCCTGATATACAGTGTTATCCCCTGTAACTGAGACCACACATTTATCATTGGCCTCTCAGGGTCCAAAGTCTTAGTTTCCCTCCATGCCCCTTTCTGCTGCTTTCAAAGTGCCAAAACCATTTTTGTGTGTGCAACTCATACACATGGCCAATCTTGGCTACAAGCTTGAGATTCAGCCTTGGTACGCTTGGACCACAGACTCTGAAAATGAATGTAATCCACTACATAAACAGACTCAAAAACATAAATCACATGCTCATCTCATTAGATACAAAAAAAAAAAAACCCTTTGGCAAAATCCAACATCCATTCATTGCAAAAGTAATGGAAGTAATGACAAGGAAGTAATGACAAGGGTTGCATACACCAAGCCCCCTGCCAACATATTAAGTGTAGAAAACTCAAAGCATTCTTATTAAAATAAGAAACAAGACAACAATGCCCATTCTCTATATTCCTGTTCAATAGGGTACTTGAAGTCTTAGCTAGAGCAATAAGGCAAATGATGGAGATAAAGGGAACACAATTCTGAAAAGAAGTAAAATTATCCTTATTTACAGATGAAATGATTCTTTACATAAACGACTCTACAGACTCTCCAAAACAGTACCCCAAAACCTCTAGAGCTGATAAATACTTTTAACTATAGAGCATGATACAAAATTAATATACCCAAACTATTACCCTAGCTACATACCAAAACAAACATTTACCGTAGACTCAAAATGCAAAAAATATCTTGAAGTATATATAACCAAGCAGATGAAGGAATTGGAAAGCATATGCATTAAGACACTGAAGAAATAAATTAGAGGAGATACCAGAGTTGCAAAGACTTCCCATACTCATGGGTCTTTAGGATTAATACTGTGAAAATGGCAAACCTACCAAAAGCAATCTGTAAGTTCCAGGCAATACCCATTAATATTCCAACACAATTTTTTCAGAAAAAAAATGCAGATTTCATATAGAAATACAAAAACACCAATTATGGCCAATGTAATTGGAATAATAAAAGAACTGTTTGAGGTATTAGGGTCCCTGATCTCAAACTGGATTACAGACTATAGTGGTAAAAACATCATGGTGCTGCCATAAAAACAGAAACATTGATCAGTGAATTGAGGATCCAGATTGAAATCTACATGTTTACAGCCACTTGATTTTTGACAAAGGAGACAAAAAATGCATTGAAGAAAAGACAGAGCTTTCAAAAAGTAGTGATGGTCAGACTGGATAGTGACATGAATAATGAAACTATATTTCTTATTTCTCAACATGTACAAAATTCCACTCCACCTGGATCAGAGACCTCAACATAAGAAGGAATACCCTGAATCTGATGGAAGAAGTATGGGATACATTATAACTCACAGGGACAGGAAAGGGCAAAGCATTAAGTCCAACAACTGACGAATGGGATCCCATGAAACTAAAATCTTCTTTACAACAAGGACTCTGTCATTCAATTGAAGACACAACCTACAGAACGGGAAAAAATTCTTTAATTCCTTACCAACTATACCTCTGACAAAAGTATGCTATCTAGAATACACAGAGAACTAAAGAAACTGAACCTCATAAAACAACACAAATAATCAATGGGGCAAGGAAATGAAAAGGAAATTCTCTAAATATGAAACACAAATGGCTGAGAAACCACTAAAAAAGGTTTTATGTCCCCAGTCATCAGGGAAATGCAAATTAATACCATCTGGAGATTTCATTTTACCTTACTCAGAATGACTAAGATAAAAAACAAAAACGACAAAACAATATGTGGATGTGGAACTCAGTCATTAATTATGGGAGTGCACACTCATGCAGTCATTGTAGAAATCAATGGCGAGATTCCTCATAAAGTTCAAAATTGATCTACTCTATCATCCAGCCATCCAACTCTTGAGCACATACCCAGTACTCTGTACTCTATTAAAGAAATACCTGTTCGCCCATATTTGTTGTAGCCCATTTCGTAATAGGCATTATTTGGAAACAACCTAACTATTCATCATCTGAGGAATGGTTAATAAAAATGTGGAATATATTCACAATGAGTAATATATAGCTCTTAAAAACAAGATTATGAAATTGGCAGTCAATGGATGGACCTGGAAAGAATAATACTGTGTGAGGGACCCGGAAAGACAAGCACCACATATTCTCTGTCATAGCTGTATACTAGCTTTTAAATCTTAGCAATAAGTGCGTGTTTCAATGTGATAATCCAGAGAGGGATCGAAATCCAATAAATGGTTCTGGTTGGGGAAACATTCCTGGGTGAAAGTTAGAATGAAATGATCTAAAAGTGAAAAGGGAGCTGATTGTGTAGGAAGGGTTAAGTAGGATGGGGAATGGTTGGGTAGGGAAGAAGAACTAGTGTGGTGCAGGTCCTTAGAAGATTTCCAATGCAATTATTCACATAAATTGAGATCAAAACAACCTTAAATTTCATATGGACACCCAAAATAGACATTTTTTAATATAATACTCTTTCCACACAAAACCAGGAGGACACATGCTTGTCCTACTTGGCTTTGGGAGATGAAAAATAGTTTTTCCATAGAAGTGCAGTTGAAATGAAGAGTGTGGGGTATTTGAAAGGGAAATCTAATCAAAGAAAATAAATTTAATTGTCAGAGAAATAAAACCTCATGATCTTTTCATAGATTTAAAATCTTTATATGATGTATTTTGATCACAGTTGACTCTTTTCCCTTCCATACCCCCAATATCACTATCCCCCCTCACAACTTCATGTCTTCTATTATTATTGGTCATTGTTAAAAGACCTATCAAGTCTAATCTGTGTTTCCCAAGTGCTTTGGGGTGTGGGTCTGTCCTTTGGAGTCTAGTCAACCTACCAGGAGACACAACAGTAAGAGAAACTAACTCTTCCTCTCCTAGCACCCATCAACTGCAAATGGAAACTCTACTAGGACTTCCTGCCTACCTCCCTCATCAATTCTGGGTTCCTGTCTAGCTTGCCTTTGCAAGGTCTTATGCTGTCGTCGTTGTTGTGGGTTCAGACAAGCAATTCATTGTACTCATCTATCACCTCTGGCTCTTAGAATCTTTCTACTTCTCATTTTTAAAAATCACACAACTAGGTCTCAACCACAGAGAACTACAGAGGTCCCTCTTTTTCATTAATCCCATGGTCTTCCAGGGTGATCAAGATTTAGGGGATAGTTTTCATCAATATAGAAAAATCCGCTAGGATTTAATACAGTGCCATGAAGATGGGTGAATTTTGATCATAGTCACTCTGATATATGACATCTTTCTAACCCTACCTTTCTTTAAATGTGCACATATAAAAGTATATACATATACATATAATTTTAGTCAGAAGTTTATAACTCAAAAATCAGCTGTAATTAGACTGATGGAAGGCATACATGTTCTCATAAATCTTCCCTCTGATATAAAGTTTACTAAAAAGGTAAGAAAAGACATCCTACACATATCAGAATCAAAATATCTAGATTATTTATTCACTAGAAAACAAATATATAACAATGTTGTATGCCATTAATTCTTTTGAAAATAGTATTTTTAAGACTATATCCAATACCTTGTAATAGGCCTGCTTTCCTATGCTAGAGTATTTCTACTCTAATTATTCTCTATAAGTGAATTAAAGATAGTTTAAAATATACAGCTTATAGAGACACTGCCTCCTACTATGCATTGATGATACACGGTTTATTTTTATTTATTTATTTATATTTTTTGTATGAGTGCGATGACCGTACCATGTAAGTGCACCCATATCATGCAATGCCCTCAGAGGTCAAAAGAAGGTCTTGAATCCCTTGAAAGTGGAGTTACAGACCATTGTTAGCCAGCATGTGTGTGCTAAGATACAAACCCAGATCCTCTGCAAGAGCAGTTAGTGCTCTTAACCGCTGAGGCATCTCACTAGCCTCAGTGGGACACACTTTAAATATGAGCACAACAATTTCTGTAAAATTCTAGTCATCACTCGTAATTCATGAAAAAGCATCAACTTGTGTGTTGTTATCCCGATAGTTAATTAATCTGGGCAGCTCACAATGGCTTAGCTTCCATGACTGTGGGAACTGGAAAGTCCACATTATAATTTCACAAAATGGCATGTATCTAAGAGAAAGCCCCATGGACATTCTGATGTAAGGTTGATGCATATACATACACTTTGAAATCATATAGGTAAAACAGAAAAAAAAACATGTAATCTCTATTCTTTTATATCATTTATACAAGTAAAGTAAGAATTCTTACATATTTTTTATTTTAAAACACCATTTAGGGACTCTCTAAATGATAGAAAGCATCTAAATATTTTTCCAATTATGACAGAAGAGGACTGGCATAGAGTCATAGTGATAAATCTATCTTCCTTACACCCCATTTCTCTTGTAACATGAATTTCATGAATACAAAATCTGAAGGTTGAATGTAATTCCTTTCAACACCCTAAAATTTTTAAGCATTCTAAAGATGAGTATTAGGCAGTTATTTTTATAACAATTGTAATTGGTTTTCTAGTCAAATGTTCTATCTTGAGTACGTACGATTGATGTATTATGTATTGTAATTCTACCTCCTTTGGTGAATATCAGCATCACCAAATTCATACATGTGTATGTAGCCCCTGAGAATGATGACGTGATTTGATTTTGTTTTTTTAATATCAGGAAGTTTTACAGATTAATAGAAACGTAAATTTAAGGAGAGAAAAAAAAAGATCCTTATATTCTGGGAAAGAAAAACCAAAAAGCCACATATGACATTTCTTACCAAAATATTACCATGGATTTTGAAACATGTCAGCAAAGATTTGGACCATGTCTTCTCTGTGGAGGTAACATGAATAGGAGAGGTGCACAACAGAGGAAATTTGAGTCACCTTGCTTTTGACCAATTAATGTGAGCTGTAGCCATGCTACTCAATTCAACAGTACTTCACTATTCATAATTAACTAATAATCTATTTCAGAATAGTTACATATTTAATATTTATTTTTAAATGATACAGTGATATCTGTAAATGATATCTAAAATAAATGAATTATATCTAAAGACATAACCATTATACTTAGTGATAGGGTACCTTATGATTTTTATAAATGTGTACATCATATAATATTTAATTCAGATTAAACCTATCTAGCTCTTTATCATTTTGATTTTTAAAGTCTATTATTTATTTTATTTTTTCTGCATATAAATGTTTTACCTGCATACACATGAATGCATTTTGGGGGAGCCCAGAAGAGAGATACCTTGACTGGAGTTAGGGACTGTTGTAACCTACCACATGGTGCTGGGAACTGAACACTGTTCCTTTGTAAGATCAAATATTGTCTTAACTAATATACCATCTTTCCATTGCCCTGTTTTTCACTTTATTGTAGTGAAAATAACATTCAATATGCCTTCTGTATGCATTAAAATACATATCTTATAATTGCTATTATAATTTTAATTATGTATGGATTATGGATTACTAGATTTTATAGACTAATACAATCCCTTGATGCTCCTCTTTCAATAATTCTCTTTAGTTAATGATGTGCTAGAAATTATGAACCCAAATATACAAATAGGAACTCTCATATGTGGTAGTAACTAGGGTGATGGTGTTTGCAAATTGCACATTATTAATGAAGGAAGGCATGATTTCATGGCATCATGGAATGTATGAGGTCCAGAGGATGGGGGAGATGGATGGGAAGCGCAGATCTAAATTTGATTAAGGTCTATTCTATAAAATGTATAAATACTCAATAAAAAATTAAGAAGAAGAAGAAAATCATCAAAGAGACATGAATTAAGTACCATGACAGCACACTGGGCTCATTAAGCCCTAAAAGGTGTGGATTAAGGGATTCACAGCAATGTGGAGCTAGATTTCTTATAGACAGGTACATTCCAGTCAACATTTTGATCAACAGCTTGAAAAGATGAGAGAGAAGTCACAGGAACCAGCAAGGTTAATTAATGTAACAAACAAGATGCATGAAAAATGTCCATGACTTCGACCGACTCAAGTCAACATGATGAAGTTTGACAGGTGCAAATGTAAAATATGAACCCCACACTGAAAATATGTGAAGACAGCTGTTGAAATTAGCTTGATATCTGTGTACATGATGATAAAAGATTCAGTCATTTTATTTACAGATAAATACAGTATTAGTTCAGAGAAATAGATGACAGATGTACCTGACAACTTACTTTGCATTAGGAAGATAATGCTTGGACAAAGAAAATGTCAAATTCTTTATGCTAGATTAGACTGTACTCAAACATTATATCCAATTTTAGGGATCACATCTTAAGATCACCAGAATTAAGATGAATGACTTATAAAAATATCAGTGATTAAGTTAAAATTTGTTTTCTGACATTATTTATATTTTGCCTGCAGAGGTCAGAAGAGGGTCTGAGTCAGTTATCTCTACCACGTAGCTCTCTGGGATTGAACTTCGTCCTCAAGCACAGCAGCAAGCCCCTTTACCTGGTGAGCCATCTTGCTGGTGCCAACTCTTTAATGATTTGTTGAGAATTTCATACATAAGTATTGAATTCTCATCATTTCTACCCCTCCCACTATCCTCTAAACTTTTCCCGTGTCCTCACTCACTCACACTTTTTTTTCCTTCTCTTTCATAGTAATTGTTGCGTACGCATGCATTTATAAATATACATACATGTATCGAATCCTTTTAGTGGTGCTCCTGTGTATATGGGTTTAGGTCTCAACTCTTAATCTTTGAACAATCACAGACAAGTTCCTAAGAGGAAATGAAAAACCATTATTGATATTTCCTTGAAATTTGCTTAATAAAAACAGACAACATATACAGTTCTAGGTTTCCAGCACTCCTTGAAATCCTTCAGTATATTCCCTCTGGGAAAATATTCCCATGGGCTTCAATTTCCGAATGTCTCCTGTAAGATCAAGTTATGATGTGCCAAGCACCATGGATGCCCTAAGAATCAAAAATAGTTAAACGCAGTGGATATCTTCATTCTGAAATTAACCCTGAGAGGAGAGAAACAAAACAAAACAGCTGCTTGCAGGTATCCAAGGGATTCTCAGGTTCAATACTTATTATATGTTTCCTATTTATCACCAGTGAGAAAATAGGAACAGCAGAGAAACACATTCTTTAGAAGTAGAAATAGGATGTATGGAAGAAATTATTCAGTTCAGTATCCAGCCAATGCTTTCCACATGATACACTAGACAGGGAGGATGGTTGTGAAGATCAAATGAATAAAACATTATCTCTTTCCTCAGGAGGTTTAAAGAAGAAAGCTCCAATTCAAAAGAAAAAGAAATTGAATATATGATATAGTTGAATGATCATTATTGGGAAAATACATGATTTTAAGGCCCCATTTGGTAAAATAAAGCAAAATATGGTAGTAGAACTGATGGTATGGTGGAAAGAATGTGACAACTTTTGAGGTTGCGCATAGCTCTTGTTACCAATTTCCTTAGTATTCAGAGGTGATCTACGAGCCACGGTACATCATGAGAGGAAAAAAAAAAACCTGATTTTTGCATCTTTGAAGATTCATCTTCAGAAGAGTTTCTAGAGTATACAGAAATGGTCTTATTAAATTCATGCCAAGTGGGGATTCATGGGTTCCAATCTTTCCAATGAGGACTTATGCTGTAAGAGCATACTGAGAGTCCTGCATGATCTAGCTCTCATATACTACAAGCATGTCTGGTGCCTGAGGAGTCCAGAAGATGATATGGAATGCAATGGAACTGAAATTGTGGAATGTGGTTAGCCTCCTTAGTTGGTGCTGGGAAACGAACATGTATACTCTGCAAAAAGCTGTCAGTGCTCTTAACCACTGAGCTATCTCTCCAGCACATGACCTAGGTCTTTGACAGTGGTTCCATTGCATGAAAATGTGATAGAATGCAAGTGGGATGCAGAAGACCTGTAATATTCCAATGACAGTCTTTTTGGTATGTATTGAAATCATTGCTCAAAAAGGAAATAAAAATAAGCTATACTCAACACACTATAAAGTACCAAAGGGAATATGCCTGAATTAGTAAACAAATATCTGTGTTTCCTCTTTTCTCTATCAAAGTTGGAGTGCTCTTGGGAACTGAAAAGAGTACATTATCTTATATCTTAGTTACTTTACAAGTTTTCATGATAAACTATTTTGATAAAACCAGCTTAAGGAAGGAAGGGTCTATTTTGGTGCAGTTTGACAGTACAGTCCATTATTTCAGAGAATTCACAGTGGTATTGACTTGTGGCAGCTATTTAATGAGCATCCATGATGAAGAACCAAACAGCAGAAGGTTCTTGTGCATAACCTGCTTCATCTTTTCATATGATTCAAAATTCCATTGAAAAAAATTGTGCCACCCAGAGTGGTCAGGTCTTCCCACATTGATTAATCAAGACAATCCCATAATCCCATATAGATGTGTCCAGAGGCTAACTTTAATCTAGATAATCCCACAGATGTGGTTCAAGGTTTGTAGTCTATGTTTGTATCCAATAAACGCATTTTGTAGATCTCATTAATTTGACAGTTGCTATTAACCATCACAAAAGTCTAAAAGTTACACTAGGAAAAATCAAGATTGTCTCATGATACACCGATTCACTGGAAAAATTATTCTTATCTTGAATAATCTTTCTTAGGTCAATAGGACACTCTGTGTAGACTCATTGTTAAGTGGCTGATTGTTATTATCAAAATTACTCTGTTACAAACTACAGTAACTAAATAGAAATTTATGGATCAATATCTATTGATTTGTATTTATGAATAAAAAAATCAATTTATGTTGGATAACATGGCCGGGTCCCCCGGGGCGGGGGTAAGGAGGCGCAGAGTCAATGTCACAGACCCCGGGAGAAAGTGGAGTCACGATCTCATTTAATTTTAGAAAGGAACAGGATTCATACTTTTGTCAGGCTTAGGGGAGGTCCTTATCTTGTCATTTGACGTGCTTCATTCTGGTAGGTCCTGAACACTTGACAACCCGAAGTTCATTTATCTCATTGGTCCTGGATGGCTGCTAGCCTGGGAGCTGCCCAGGTTTGAACCCAGGAAGTGTTCACTGTGCATGCATGCTCAATATCGGTTCTAGCTTGTTCTAGGCCCGCAGGCCGGGAGCCTGCCTGACCTTGCCAGAATCATCCTACAAATTTACAAAGGCATGTACCCAATATTGAGAACCATTTCCATCAGAAACTGGTTCTGAGTTACTACAGCAATATTAGCCTAACAGGAACTGGTTTGAAATATGTGTTATCTCATATAATATTGGCCTAGTAAATCAGAACATCTAGATTCTAGAATTATGGTTTGTCATAAATCACTTAGGTGATTTTCATTTATATTTAAGTTGGTGAAAATTACCATAAAATCATGAAGAGTTATAATTGTTAAGTTAATATAAATAAGAATCACATTTTACATCTGTTTTATAAATATGTAAAAAGTACATTGAGTTATCAGTAAGCAAGTGGTGATTAACATCTTCATATTTGTATTTTTTTATTCTTAAAATGTAAAAAAAACACAACTATTGTTTATGGATTGAATGCTTGTATCCTCTCTCCAATTTTGCTTTCCTAAACTCATGTCTTAAATGATATCGTATTTAAAACTGAGGTATTTGGGAATTTGGGTTGAATTTGGATGTGTTCCTAACAGTAGAAATCCCAAGCATTTAACAGGACTGGAATGCTTTTCAGGGGCACAGCCATTTTCAAATTGAATCCAAATTAACCAGCACACTGATATTGACAATTCCAGTGGCAGAACTGTGAGAAACATACATTTCTTTTTGAAGAGTTTCTGTGACTCTTCAAAAGACTTGTTACAGCAGTCAAGCAAAGACACTAAGTAGGTTCATCATATACAAAGTTCTTTTCTTCTCCAGTATTTTTTTCTGCACTGGATGTACATAGGGAAAGGAAAAATAACTTGTCATTCAAATTATTCACGCAACTGATTGAGCATGTACTAGACATAAAATACTATTTTAGATCATAGAGATACTTCAGTGAGTAAATACACAAGAATCCTGGCCCTAAAAAAAAAACATAACTTCTTGGAGGTATTGGGTAATAAGTAATACAAATAAGAACAAAATTAATATACTAGTCTGGGAGTGAAATATACTTTGGGTCAACATAGACACAGGAAAAGACTAGGAATTGGAAGAAGGATCAGAAAGAAGCCATTTGGAGCACTAATAAAAAAATAACCTTCTGAGAAGAGGTGAGAGGAACAAAGACTGGAATGAAAAGAAAAGTCTAAAAGGAAAAGCATGCTGTGGTGTTTGAACACACTCTGGTGGCCAGTGTGCACATATCCTGGATTTCAAGTGGTACACAGGAGGGAGACTCTCCAGGAGATAGTGAAAACTCAGAACAGCAAGGCCATGTGGCAATGAATGTGAAATAGTTGTACAGATGTGAACTGGTTTAGATTGTACATTTTGATTGCTAAGAATACAGTGGACTGCAAAGAGAGGTAGGGAAAATAAGAAAGATTATTCAGATTACAATGGCAGCAACATACCTGGTGTCAAGATTCTATATATATTTTGAAACTGGTGTTCACAGAATTTGTACATGCATCAGATAAAGTGGCAAGAAAAAGAAGTACATCTTATTTTTGTAATTAGTTAATTTGTTTATATCAGGTATCTATCTGGAATAATGTGAAATACAAACAAGTCAATACAAATATTAAAAAATATATTATACTGGGTATAGGTGGCTCAAGCCTTTAATCCCAGCACTAGAGATACAAAGCAGGAGAATCTATGTGAGGTCAAGGCCAACCTGGTCTACACAGGGAATTCCAGTCCAGCCAGGCCTATATAGAAGATATTTTTTCCCAAGAAAATTATTATGCCCTCTACAACTATGTATATTTGGCTATGTTTATAGTACCACACATTAGTTTTCTCTCACTGAGTGGGCTTAAAGTTTTATTAAGTAGCTTTGATTACTCCTAAGATAAAAGTGCCATTATTGCACCAATGTCATATGAGGTTATAGATGTTAGAGCAAACCCCAACTGTTCCATACCCAGATAAATATAATTTCTTACTATACGAAAAATATGGATCCGTATATTTGCAGACAAGTATCTCAGTCAACACTCATCAAAGAAGTTTCTTTTTCAATAGATGGAGACTATTACACAGTTCCACAGCTGTTCACACACAGACATTTTCTGTGAATTGCCAAAGCCTAAGCAGCATATCTACAATGCAACTTCTATACCTAAGCGTCATGGAACCTACAACAAGGGATAAAAAGAGCACTAATGCATCTCCCAGTGCTCATCAATGAAACTCCCTCATGCAATAAGGGGCCAGGAACACAAAAGATCAAATTTGGCTAGAACATAGTAAGAGTCTGAAGAGTGTGGGTTGTTGGACAGAACTCCTGTATTAAACCACTCCCACCCAGGATTTAGGGACCATTAGGGAAGAGGAGGCAGAAACATTGTAAAAGCCAGGGAGAAAGTAAATGACCATATGGAAATAGTCGTAGAGGCTCCTGGAATCTGGCTTATTTGAACCTACAGCAATGGTATCAGTGTCATGCACAAGACCCATGCAAACTCAAGGAGACAAACCCCAGCACAGAACCGTAGAAAAGGGCAGCAGGCCCCAATCTTAGTCAAAGAATTATTGACAGCTGATTACTGCTGGGTGATGAAGAGCTGATCATCATGAAAGAGAGACAATAGATAGACTGAGTAGACCCCAGTGGATGAACTTGCACTGAGGGACATCTAGGAATACTAACTTAACAAGGTAGGGAGGACAAGGGGGCTGTGGGAAGATGGCAATGAGGAAGGGGGGATAAAGGTGATTAAGATTCACAAAGATGTTCTGTATGAAATACACAAAAATTCAAGAAACACTTTACCAACAAAGTGTTATATTAAGACTATGCAAAGAGAGGATCCATCTTCTTAAGATTCCACATGCCATTTCTGATAGTAAAGGAAAAAAAAAACATGATTCATTTGTCCACCTTGTGCTTCTCATTATGCCATTGACTGCTGAGTTTAATAACTGTGGTTTTCCATGCCATTTTAAGCTGTTCTTGTACTCTCTCTGAAGGATGCATCCCTAATAGATTTGCATGCATTTATATATTTAGTAAACATTAATCCAACCCCAGGCAATGCAAAGACACTGTGAGAAATTGCTAACAAGAGAGACAGGATGCGGGCTAATATGGAGCATACATAAGAAACGATGATTTGATCATGGAGGATTTTTCAGTTTGACTTGACAACCCATTTTATCTCTACCTTTCCTGCTCTGCCTGAATGATGACATTAACAAGGCAGTCTCCCAAATTTGGTTTTCATAACCGTATTGGTCTTTGAAAGACTTCCTGTAGAGTGAGCACTGCTGTAAGCAAAACTATGTTTGGGACACAGAGAAAGGTAAACAATTCCTGTGAGGTCATTAAGAAGGATGGGAATCCTATGCAGATGACTCATTTTGTAAATGAACTGTAGCACAAGCATGAGGACCCAATTTTGATTCCTCGATACTCATAAAAATAACCCCAACACTAGCACAAATCTGTAATTCCAGAAATGGGCTAGAGGGGAATGTAGACAGGTAGATCTCTGAAAACCATGGACTAGCTAGCCCAGGAAATCAGTGAACTCAAAGTTCAGTGAGAGACCTTATCTCAGAAATTAAGGTGGACAGCAATCCAGGAAGACACTTCATATAGACCTCTGACTTTCATAGGCAAGTGCGCGCGCGTGCGCGCACACACACACACACACACACACACACACATACACGAAATATGGGTCATTTGGCCCTGTCAAAAATAATCAGGCAAATTCATTCTCAAGTTGTATGAACATGGAGAACATAAACATAACTTATACTGATACAGAGATACGGAAAATTTGCTATGAGAATGGACCTAAGAAGCTATTTGCTTTTTTTTCCTTTTCTTTTGCCACTGAAATCTTAGTGCCACTTTCCAAAGAAAGAGAATATGTTTCACCCAGGAAACAAATCATTGTTAGGTATTGATTGATTATAAAGATAATTTGTTTCCAATCAAGCTCTTTGGGGGACCAGTGGTATTAGCAAAACGATTTCCATGAAAATCCAGACTTTGCTGCCAAATTTAAATTACCTTTGCAATTGAAAATGTTGCATGCTTTAAAAGTATGATACTAAGTGACCATAATGAAGAACTTAGCTTCCACAGCTACAAGTTCAGTTTTTTTCCTTTCAGCACTTAAGGATTTAATTGCAATTTCCCTATCCCAATGTGGGCCAAGGAATATTTTGATGGATTAGATGCAATTTATGCATCATCTAATGAGATTTTTCTGTTCATTAGTTTAGAGGGCTCTTTTGATGCAGAAAGATAGAGTAAACATATTATATTTTAACATTTTGTAACAGAAAAATTACACACCCAGGGGCTATATTCATAAAGGAATGATGAGTTCCCTGAATATTCCTACAAACTGTATTCCTCCAACCTCATTTCTTTTCCACAACCATCAATAACAGAAACAAAACAGCAAAACTAACACAAATAAATCAAACAGGAAAAGCATTCTAGAAATATGTTCTAGCCACTTCTAGTGGAATATGTATCAATGTATGGCACTACAAGGCTCCTTAGAAAAGTGATTCTAAGTGTCAACGCAACAGTATGCTTCAGCTCCATTCAGCCCTGCCTGGCCATCAAGCAAGCATGCCGTGCCGGCCTGTCACTCAGGCATTCTGTTGATGTGTCTAATATGAACAGAGCACTTTGATTTTCACCGTGGGTTCTTGAGGGAAGCATGTGTTTTTGAGTGTATGTGTTCCAGGGCATACAGAAACTCTATGGGTGGAAACAGAGAAGATGACCAGAAGAAGGAAAAGATTTGTAGAAAAGATTCTTATATGAAAGCAGGCATAGAAGGAAATCATAGGCACGAACAAGTATAAAACTAATTTTAACCATCCTAGTGGATAAACCTTTGGCTTCATAGTGATAACTTACAAAGCACTAGCAATGTATATCATTTGCAACTGGTTTTGAAAGAATGCAGTACATTATTTCAATATGCTGCATATATGTAGACAGAACTGTACATATACATTGCTTCTACAAAGAGGGCAGACATTCACATGCATGGGTCAACAGCTACCAGGATCTGGACAGCCCTGAGATGGAGAAGCAAAGTTGAGTGTATTGTGGAAAAGAAAACATGAGTCTATTTTTATACACTTTATCCTGTTTTCGAGATGAAAATCCTCTCTGGTTTCCTAATTTGATTTCTAAAGACCGTCTCTGCTTTTTTCTGGCACATTATGCATACCATAGAAATTTGTTTTCTTCAAAGTTATTACTTGAGAAGAGAACAGATGCCAACTATAACAAAAATTAATGTCTGAATTGTCCATATTTGTTCACAGATCAAGCGAATTTTAAAAATTGAATTGAAGCTATGAATGGGTTTAATATTCTCTTCAGATTTTGAAGGTATTGGATATCTTGCCAGGCTTATAAGCCAAATTGTATTTGAATTGTAACACTTTAATAAGAAATCTGATAGATAATTCCTTCCCTGCCCACACCTGGCAGAACTCTGCTTTATCAGAATCACCTTTATAAACCTGCCAAATTCCCCTTTTACTCAGACATTTCCATCTTACTCCATTTGTTTCTGAGTTCATATTTTGGTCCTTCACCTAATACCACATAAGAATTGTCACCTCTTGCTGGGTGTGGTGGTGCAAGCTAAACACACTGAGGAGGCACAGTGGGGAGGCAGAGATAGGAGGATGCCTGTGAGATCAAGGCCAGCCTGGTCTATGTAGTGTAGTGAATTCCAGGTCAGCTGTGACTACAGAGAGACACTGACAAAAAAACAAAAACACAAAAAAAACAAAAACACAGCCCTTGAAGACATTGCCATTTCCATTGATAAGCAAAGCTGAGATGTGAAAAGGTTTCCATAGTTCAAATAGCAAAATCAGTGCTATAAGATCAACATTACAGTCAGCCTTAGAGGCTTCTCTTTAGCCTAATCATTTTTTACTATACTGAGTACTTTTTATTTATTTATTTGAAAAGAACCTTAGAATGATCTGCATGAACTGATGACTGGTTTGGAAAGGTAACACTCATGATGGTAGCGAGGGAACTACATTAAGGGAAATACTTCATTCCAGCCCACATTTTTATTGACTTTACAAATAACACATAAAATTAAGTGAAATATTTACAAAGGGCCCACTGCATCAATACTTTTGACTTTTAGTTTTTCTAAACCTTAGGAAATAGAAAAAAGAATAGTTTTGCTTTCCTGTAATTTTAAAAGAGATGAACTGTTTCTTCCAAAGTCATTAGAAACTGAGGCCCAGTACAACTCATCTAAATGTACCTAGACTAAAATGACTTAAAAGTCAAACAAGCAAAAAAAAAATACTCCCTTTACACTGGGATATCACTCAGCCTTCCTGTAAGTAAGGCAGTTGTGGAAGATCATATTACTGAGGATTCTCAGAGTTCCCTTTGAAAAAAACAGAAACTGAAACGTAATGCTTATGATTTCAGAATATACTTACTCCGTGGCATATTCTTTTAAGGTTATGGCTTAAAATTGAATTTCCATGCATAGAAAACTATAGGAGAGAGGAGAGCCTGGTGGAGCAAGAAAAAGGGGACAGAGAAAAGGGGGAAGAAGGAAGGGGAGCGGAAGGGAGGGGAGGGAAAGGGAGGGGAGGGGAGGGCAGAGTGAGAGAGACTTTCAAAAGAAAACGACTGAAACAGATTTGGGTACCAGGTTTTATGTTAATATTTTAGGGAGGGTTAGAAACTAACACATTTTATTCCCACATTGTATTATCTTGTGTTTTGTGGGTTATGGTGAGTTTCATCTCTTCAATGGGCTTTTCAAGGAGAAAATGTACAATAAACACACACACACACAAATTCATATACATATATACATATACACACACAAACACATATACACATACACACACAAACTCATACACACACAAACTCATACACACATATACATATACATACACATACACACACAAACACACACACACACACACACACACACACATACACACACACACACACACACCAGGCACTAGACCTTTGGGTAGAAAGAAGTTTTGCAGTTGGCTTTATTTTGGCACCATATAGTCATCCTCATAATTCTCACAACTCTTACTAATGCTGTCTTCCTGGAGATCAGTTGTGAGTGCGAAAATCAGGATCACTGGTATGATTTGGAGCATTGATAAACTTTACTTATATTGCTTTAGATAAATTTGACTAATTAAAACTTCATTTCTTTATAGTAAATTCATTTACTCCAAGAGGAAAAGACAACTTTCTTATTAGAGTTCTTAAAAGAAAAGTTCCTTCCTACCAGTGTGGTTTTGTTTAGTTTTTAAACTTTTAGTATGAAAATATCCATATTGATTTCAGAATAAAATCAAGGCTTCCAATTTTATTTCATATAAATTTTAAAACAGTGTTTTTGACACAAAGTATTTTGATCGTATTCAGACCCCTTAACCCTCTATACATCACCCTACTCATCCGACTTCATTTCATTATTTGCTTTTTAAAAAATCCTACCAAGTCTAATCTCTATTTCCCAAATGCTCTTGAGAATGGGTTCATCTCTTAGAGTCTGTTCAACCTATCAGGCATCAATCACATCAGTAATGAAAACTGACACTCCCTATGTAACATCGATCACTTGCCAGTAGATCCTCAGCTAGAGCTGGGGCTTCCTGCCTACCTCCCCCTTGTATGCTTGACATTAGTTTGGCTTGAGTTTGCAAAGGTCTTGTACATACTGTCCTACATGTTATAGACTAATTTGTTCAACTACACTGTGGTTTCAAGAAAACACCATGTCCTTGTATTCATCTAAGACCTCTGGCTCTTCTGATCATTCCACCCCCTGTTCCATGATGATCCCTGCTCCTTCTGCTATAACGGTCCCCATCTAGGTTTGGACACTCTGTATTTTCCTATTCTCTCCAAGCTTCCCAGTTATGGGTCTTTGTGTTACTCAGTATCTTCTACAAGTAGAAGTTTCTCTGGTGAGAGTTGAGAGATGCACTAATCTATGGATACAGCAATAAATCATTAGGGATCAATTTAAAATTGTGTCTGTTGGGGGCTAGAGAGATGATTCAGTGGTTAAGAGCACCAGCTGTTCTTGCAGAGGACCCAGGTTCACTTCCCAGCACCCACATGGCAACTAAGAACCATCTGTAACTCCAGGTCCAGGGGATCTATGAGTTTCTTTTTGCTTCTGTGGACTTTATATGATATGGGTGCACTTACAGACATGCAGGCAAAATGTTCATACACAGAAAATGAAAATACACAAAATTTTAAAAATATGTCTGTTTAATAGAATAATAGTAGTAGCTTTTCCCCTATTGCTGACACCTGGCTAGCCAAAAGTTCTTGACTCTGATAACAGTTTCTATTGCCTGAGGTGAGCCTCAAGTTCAATGAGAAGGTGTTTGGTTACTCTCATTATATTCATGACACTATTGCATCAGTGGGCATATTTCGTTTTTATTGTTGCTCAAATACCTCACAGCTGGGTAAGGCTGATGAGTACATTTCTCTGCCAATAACATGCATAGTATCCTCTAGTACTATGAAACCTAGCGAGCAGAGATGCAGCTTCGCAATCAGTAAAGGTTTGATTTCACCTTGTTGTTCTAGAACTCAGTTATGCAGTTTCTTCAGAAACCGGGTCTTCCTATCAAGTTCTGGTGGGTAAACAAGTGCAGGTGCAAAATCCAGAGTGATCAGTGGGATCTCTAGGGTCAGCGGCATTAAAAGTGGGAATCCGTTTCTGACATTGGGCCTTTCATTTTCTAGTCCAAGGTGTCCGTTAGCACCACGGAATCTCTGATATATGGTCTTACATGATTTTTAGAAGATTGGGGATCTCAAATGTTTGACTCATGAAATTCCTAATTGAGATCTTCATATTATACTGCTTGCATTTTTTTTAATTTTAGAAACTCAGAATTATATCTTTGAAACAAATGTGAAGATTTTGAATTACAGTTTCTTCACTTTTTCTACTAATGGTCTCCTCTTTATGGAGACTTCCATTTTATATACGTATTTGGCATTTTAATACTGTCTCTCCATGTTATTAAATTTTAAACAAACCTCAGGTTTACATTCATTAGGTCTATATTCACACTACCTGTATTCTTAAATTATTTTCACATATATATATATATATATATATATATATATATATATATATAAGGAAGCTCTATAGTAGGCTTCCATGTGATTGTTTCAAAAGGTCTTGATATCTCTGAAGCCAAAAATTATAGTTAGATTCACCATCAGTTTTGCAGTATGGGTAATTTCTGACTCTAAATTTGGATTGGTGAACTTCTGAAACCATTTTAAGATTTTATAATTAAGCAATTATGTCATTATAAAATTAAACATATTATATATATATATATATATTATTTATAAAACATCTATCAATTGCCAGATCATAGATGCTCCTTCCATGTGGATACACTGAAAGGCAGACTCATCTTATTGAATCCATTTCAAATATTTAAACTTACTCAGCTTTTTCAACCTGGAGCTTTTCTCCTGTTTTGAAGTTCTAGAATATTTAGTGAGTTGTTCTTAAAAAGAGAAGAGGATTCATGCCCTGGTTTAAACAGATCAAAGGTTGTTGATCAAGAAAATCTACATCTACAGCAATGATCATAGCATGTACAAGTTCTGGCCACACAAGACCCCAGTGTAGATGTAGGGAAGGAAAGAAGGCATCCCAACTTCAGCTGTGGGTCTTTTGGCAACTGATGACTGCTGGGAGGGAGAGAGTAGGTTTTCTTTATGGATGTGATGCAGACAGGTTGATCAGCCTCCAGTGGATGGAAGCACGCTGAAGAACATTTGAGGACACACTCTTATTGTACATGACAGCTTACATGATACTTGGAAGAGTCTAGATAAGGAGAGTGCAGATGGGGGTCTAAATATGAAAATATATGATGTATGAAAAAAATCAATAAAATATTTTGAGGCACAGGAACAAGAAAAAGATAATTTACAAATTAATTTTATGATTATAGAAATTCCATACCTAGATAGTAAATCCTCGTATAAATTTTCTTTTAAATGGTTTTCATTTTTGTTTTGAGTCAGATCCAAAATGTTATCAGTTCATAGATCTTAGGGTAAGGAAATAAGAATTCGAAGACACAGTCTATCCTTTAGGACATCATTAAAAATTTTAAACCAATGGAGTCATTAGGCAGTGATCAATTTATACCGTTTTATGGTAGTTTTCCTTACTTATTATTAATATTAACAGTTGACAGCTATACATTAGAAGCAAAGTTAAATGCTAGGAGATAATGTGTTAATCATCTGTTGCCTTTCCATGGTCTCACAGTTAGAAAGTAAAGAAGAAACTAACAGGAAATTTCAATTCAAATTTAATGAACATTCAATGTTAAATTAAATACATAATTTCAGTAAAGTTTGATAGAAACCAGGACTATAAGAATTATAAAAATATTACAAAAATTGAATGTTCACTAAAGTTCATGAAAAGCATATTAGACATATTGTTTCATATTTTCTAACATATAATTATTATAAAATAATTTATCAATGAATGTTCTCTTGAAATGGCAAGGTGCCTAAACTGTTAATACATCCGAGTTTGAATAACCTTACAGAATGACTGCATAGTGGCTTCATTTTGTCTCAAAAACTCCATCTCTATGTGCTATAGCGATGATGAAAAGACTTTTAAATTATAACACTTCACTTGTCAATTCATGATTCCTTGATCTGGAAACAAATTAATGGGATATTTGTGTAATCCTGAAGGCTTTCAGACACTTATTACTCCACACTTTGTTATTTAAATAATGTTACACTCAGCTCTCTTCATATTTCCTGTTCCTATAATTGTCTCCCATACATCTTACATTCAGTTTCTTCCTCTTCCCTTAAGGTTTATATGTGCTAAAGACCTTAACCTCTTGGAAAATGTGAAATAATGAGTTGAATGTAATGTCTGGCCTGGGTTAAAGAGGATGTCAAACACCAGTAATGCCTACCTGATTTCCCAACCTTCTTTCTCAACATTCCCATTCACTGAGCTAAGAGAGACAGGAAGGACATA
This sequence comes from Eospalax fontanierii, assembly GCA_035773235.1. Taxonomy (NCBI): domain Eukaryota; kingdom Metazoa; phylum Chordata; class Mammalia; order Rodentia; family Spalacidae; genus Eospalax; species Eospalax fontanierii. The sequence goes on from CM069529.1 coordinate 24,576,620, forward strand.
AAATTCTTTATTCAAATATCTTTATTTACTCAATTAATCTGAGAAAATTTTCTCTGCATTTCCATTCTCTCTTAGAAACTTGCCTTAAGATATAGATAGAAAAAAATAAAACAACCAAATAAAAAACAAAATTAATTGATTTAATTCAAAATTTCTGTAGCTTTACTGTATTGTTTTAATGCTTAAATATTTATTTATATTTTATGGGTATGAATGTATTGCCTGCATGTATATAAGTGCATTGGTGTCATGAAATGCCCTCAGAGGTCAAAAGAGGCTGTTGGATCTCCTGGAACTGCAGTTGTGGACATTACTGGCTGTCACGTGGGTGCTGAGAACTGAACCTGTGTCCTCTGCAATAGCAGTGAGTATCTTTAACCACTGAGTCATCTCTCCAGTCCCACACTTCTGTATTGTTAATGCATTTAATTGTTCATATTTCATTAAAATTTTGATAGTATAACTGTCTTACATGATTTTTAGAAGATTGGGGATCTCAAATGTTTGACTCATGAAATTCCTAGTTGAGATCTTCATATTATACTGCTTGCATTTTTTTTAAATTTTAGAAACTCAGAATTATACCTTTGAAATAAATGTGAAGATTTCTTCACTTTTTCTACTGATGGTCTCCTCTTTATGGAGACTTCCATTTTATATACATATTTGGCATTTTTATACTGTCTCTCCATGTTATTAAATTTTAAACAAATCTCAGGTTTACATTCATCAAGTCTGTATTCACACCACCTGTATTCTTTGTTAAGCCCATTCATTGGAAATATAACATCAGATATTAATCATTTATTTCTATATTTTCTTGAATAGCAATTAACATCTTCTTTATGGTTATTCCTCACCCTCATTGCCTAACTCCTGGTATTTTCAAAGCTGTTTGCTCCCTGTTGGTAGAGAGTTGGCAGAAAATATGCACTGAATTATGCAGCCACTTATTAAAATATGACATAAATTCTTATAATTAAGCAATTATGTCTTTATAAAATTAATAGCTTAAAGAAATGAACAATTCTCAGAGTAGATCTCAATACAAAACTTAATGCTTAACAAAACTGACTTTTTAATTCATGGTGGAGACTGATTTACTCCTAAAACTTAATGAAACAAATGACTTGCTCTTTGAGAGAAATGAAAGAGGAAAAGATAGATTCCTAATTCACTGCCTATTCTGAAAAAGTAATCTAAGTCAGACATTTATATATACTGGACTAGTGTATGTTCAGAGTGATTCCTGTTCACTAATAGTTTTCAGATTTGTAAAACTCTGGAAGAATGGTTCACAAGGTGTGGGGATGTGAATACTGTTCATTAATGACCACCTATGTTCTAAGTTCCAGAAGCATGGTTCTGAAAACTGACAGAAGGGGAAACATTAGTAATGGGTGCTGATTACCCTCAAAGTTCAACCCAAACTCTATTTTTGCCTTCATTCCTATTTATATTTAGTTTCCTTTTGGCTGTTTTCTCCTTATAAAAACTGCATTTCTCTTTCAAATGTAAAATTTTTCAGAATATTTGGATGTAAGTCCTGGCATTTCAAAGAATTGCTTAGTTGGTTGGGCTTTGTAATCACTGTTAGGAGAGTTGCTCGGAGGGTGGGGTAAAGGAAGGAGAATAAAGATGATTCATGTACTGTAAATAGCTGTGGAGAATGGGATCATAAGGCAGAGTATAAGAGTTGAGTCTTTGTTTTTGAACTAAACATATTTTTGGCTTTAATAATTAGGTCCTCAGAGTGGAAAATTGCTGGGGAGAAGAGCCAGATTGCAGGGGCTGAAGGACAAAGCTAGTGGAAGGAAAATGGTAGCAGCTGGCAGAGTGTGTTTATGGATGAACCTACTCTTCAGAGACTGAGCATAAGGATGAAAGGCAAACACCAAGAAACTTGTGGAAAGAGGGGCCTGAGGTGTAGACAGTGTAAGTGCTGAGTGTACCAACTGAAGGATGCGTGGAAAACAGCTGAATGAGGAAACTGCTTATTTTTTCAAAATGGAAATGCTTCCTCTCAGTCTTCCTCCTATCTCTCCTCTTCTTTTTGTCCTTTCGCTTCTCACATGTAACTATACCTAAAAACTTGGGTTTTGATCCAGTAAAGATCAACTGAAAGGTAATAAATTCTTTGATACTAAAAAGTAAGCCCTGTCACTTTTTTTCTTTTTTTCTTTCAATCTTGAATTTTCTGCTTCTCTCTTTCCCTTGCTGCCAATACTTTTAACAGTATCTAAGATTTCCTGACGTCATTGCTAACACTTTTTGTACTGCTATGTTTCCAACAATAGAGACCTGGAGTTTCTGCCCATATTTACAAAATATCGAAGGGAGCACTACATATTTGACAAAAAGTTTCAAATAACAAATGCCTAACCCCACCGTTTTCTGGCTAAATTCTTACTTAACTCTCTGCTGAAGTGAACACATGTGTGTCAGAAAGAGAAATCAAATTTACATACCACATGGTAAAACTGAAATATTTAGCCACAAAGTTGGTGGAAATATTGGGAAATCTTAATGAAGGCATGAGACAAAGTTCAATGTCTATACTTTTTTGGTTTTATAATGAATGAGTTCTACTAAATTTCAGAATGCCTAATTTAACTCTCAATGTATTTGTAATTGGAAAAATCACTATGAACAACTGAGAACACTTGGCAATTCTATACATTTGCCTCAGAGACTTCTTTCCAAAAAATATGACTGGCTCAAAAAACATCATTCATTATAGAAATAAAGAGTGATGAAATTTATGCTCCAAAGCAAAGTAACAAACAAAATTTAGTCAGAACTCAGGAATATCTCACTGAAGGTAAGAAGAGCAATCAAGTATCTCTAGGTTCTTATGCTTCCCTTTCAAACTGAGACAGGACTCTCCAGTCACCAAAGGCAATAGCTGTCTATGGTTTACTGCTAAATTCCTTCCAATAAGACAACCTAAGTTTTCTTCTCTCAGGTAGTTCTTAATCAATGTCGGCTGATGCTGGGATACAAGGAGTCAGGCCCTGATCTTAAGTTGAGACAACTCTGAAAGGCCATTCTATCTCTACAGTGCACTACTGAAGGGGAATTTCCTTTGTTGCAAGCTCATTGCTGTCAAAGCTTTAGCTGTACCTGCTCTTGATCCTGCCCTTGAGAGCACACAATAATAAAATATCTGTACACTAACTAATCTTTGAAATTATTCCCAGGGGATCTCAAGCCAGAAGAGCAGGTTTAGGTCCTAGTTCTATGGTGGATCAGAGGAATTATTATTGACTTGATGTTCCATAAGAGACATTAATCATGTAAGAATGCATGGGTAAGACTTGCACAAGATCCATGCAAATTCAACAGAAACCCAGAATGGAACTGGGAAGGTGGGCAAGAAGCCCCAACCTCAGCCAAAGAACTGTTGTCAGTTGAACACCGCTGGGTGAAGGAGAGACAGTCTGAGTGATACTATACGGACTGACCACTCTCACTCACTTTTTGGAGACATAGATGACTTGGGTTCTAAAAATTTGAGTTCTAAATATGACTTTGTCTCTTGTTTACCTTATATTATGAAGTGACTCATATGATTTGTGATTTTCTTCTCTTTTCAATATAAAGATACAGAGAGTGATCCTGAGTATTACGGGAAAAAAATATTTGGAAACAGCTTGACACCATGGCTCCAAAATTTTTTTTAGGATGACTATCTTATTTTTATAAAAGTTACTTCATTTAAGTCTCTCTGTAGTTATGTAAAATAGGTTTTTAACTTGTCTGTGGTGATGTCACATCAAATAGGGTAGAAAGGAAGAAGAAAAAGATACAGAATAAGAGTGGGTCATAGTTTAAAGAAAAAGAGAAATCCAGCAATCTTAATAAGCAGCTGTAATGGACACAGCAGGAATTAGGGTGGACTTCTGACTCTTTCTTGTTCTTTAGGGTTCCCAAAACACTTGATTTATTTGAACATTCATCATGTGAGGCAAATAAAAATGTCTGCTATCAGCAATAGTTTATATGGAAATGGCATAAAGAAAAATCTCCAGGCCATTCAAATAAACTGGAAGTTAAAGTTTCTGGAAATGTGCTCATGTAAATTTTATTCAGTCTTAACTGTACCCTTAAAAGAATCCCATTAGCCACTTTAGCCATAAGTTGAAAAATATGATGCTGTGGGAGGTGGTTCTTTTTGTAGTTAAACATTGTCTTTGTTTTAGTAGTCATTGACATAAAATTACACAAAGAATTGTATCAATGTTTATTTACATAGAAATTGGGGAGGAAATTCAACTTTTTCAGCTCTTATATCAATTTGGCTCTCAGGGAGCTAATAAAGAGTGCACTCCATATTTTTACTGCATTATTGGAGTAGGATACAATCCATTTCATTGTTTGCTGGTGTTTGTGTCCTGAATGAGGAGCCTAGATAATAAAATATCTTGATCTTAACCCAACAGTTATTTAATGTTGTTTCCAAAATTGAAATATGCTAGGAGTTAACTCCGTTATCTCCTTCCCTCTACCCTGGTCTCCTCTAGAAAATTATTCTCATTAATCAATCATTGTTGTAAGAACCATGCAATAATACAAAAAAAGACAAAGGAAATGGGGTTATCCAAAAAAATACTCTGATAATACTTTGGTGATATCATACAAAGTTTTAGTCTAAACTTTCATGTCACTGTCTTGTTGTACTTGCAGTCTCCTTAACATGACCATGTGCACCCGTATTCAAAGCAATCAAAATGTCAATAAAATAAAAAATATGCATTTATATTCATATGTGTATAAATACACATATACATACATTTATTTAGGAATAAATTTATACCTTCTCTTTCTGACTCTTATACTTTAGTATTTCTTATCTATTATATGTTCAGTGGATATTTATTTCCTTTAAAATTATTAATAACGTTGTCTTAATCAAATTTTAGATGTAGGGACTATATGCTCATCTTTGATTGGGACCACACATTTCTAACAAATAATTACTTAGAAGGGTGGGTTTCCGTATGACTGACATCATCTATTTATATATTAATATGTTAAGTCTAGTCTCAAAAGTTAACACATTTCCAAATTATGAGGAAAGCTCATTTTGTTGTCTTGTTTACTTCACAACGTGACTGAAAATTCAGTTCTTATAGCTTTACTAATCTTGTGGTTTATTTTCTAGTACCTTCAAGTCTTTCTAATTATGTTTATGTGTCATTTTGAACAAGTCACCTTGTCCATTTTTGGAATATTTTTATTGTTGTTTATTCATAATATCCAAAAATGAAAACAACCTAGGCGCCCATCAATTAATGAACTGATAGAACTGATAACGGAAGGTGAGCTACATTTACAGAATGGAATATTATTCCGGCCTTGAAAATGAAATAATGAGACTGACAAGTAAGTGGATGGAACTGGAAACAATCATCCTGAGTGAGTTATCCCAGACCCAGAAAGACAAGCATCATTCTCTCTCTCATAACTGGATGGTAAGTGTTGATATCCTAGATATGTATGTATCAATTTGAAAATCGACAGAAGCCAGGAAACTAATAAATTGCCCTATGGAGTGTGTGTGGGGAGGATTGGGAATGGTGATAGAAGATTGGTAGAGTGCAGTGATATAAAGCAGAAAAGATAATAGTAAAGTGAGAAGGTTTAGATACCTGTTCTCCCCTAAATGGATATAGTATTACACTGATTCCTAATAATTTGTTGTTATATGCACTGATTAGTGCATATTTTAACTCTCACCAGAGAAGCGTCTTTATGTAGCAGAAGGTGATTAACACAGAAACCCACAACTAGTCAATGTGCTGCTAACAAAAGGCTGCAGTGTGCTTATTCCTGAACTGGATACCTATGTAAACTCTGCCTCCCAAGTCTCAGGGATCATTGTGGAAGAGGGGGTGCAAAGATTATAATTACCAGAGGCAGTAAATGACCACAAGGAAACAGTTTCCAGGCCACTGGTCAGTTATTTATATGAAATCACAGAAACAGTCAAAGCATAAAGTCCAATGCAAGCTAAAATCAGACAAAAGGGCAGCATAGACACAAGGAAGTGAGTAAGACACCTGGTCCTACCTGGGTGTAGAAGCATTGGCACCCAATGGTTGCTGGGAGGGGAAGAATCAGTCTCTTTCAATGATGTGAATGTTTGTACATTGACCAGGCTCCAGTAAATGAACCCAAGTTGAAGGTCATTTAGGGACATATATTCAACTCCATAGACACACACACACACACACACACATCTATCTGTCATATCTATCATCTACCTATCTAATTTCTCTTGTTCTCTCTCAATTTGCTGGGGGAAAATAAGAGAGGTGCAGATAGGGGAGAGGTGCAAATATCATCAAATTATATTGTATGAAAAATCACAAAGATTCAATAATTTCTATGTTTAAGAAAACAAGTATGCCTTTCACCGTTCTGTTTTCTCTGCCTTCCCACTACCAAAATCCTACATTCTTGAATTAATACAATTTGTATCCTTCTACAGTTTATTTATGGAGGGATAAGCAAATGTGAGTGTGTTGGTATCTTAATTTTTCTTTATCACATAATTGCTGGATAGGTACAGGCACAATACTCTATAGTTCTCTACTTACATATATGAAGAGTCTTTGTAAAACTTGTTAATCATCACATAAAAAGCTTCTCATTTTTTCCATTGAAAACTCACCCATTATGTTAATGTACCAAAATCAATTAAACCAGTTCTTTCTAATATTTGTAGAATTTTCTAGTTTTTATTTAACGACGACACAGTGAGTAATTTGATGATAGGCCATTTAATAGATAGGCAATTAGTGGTGGGCATGTTGCACAAAATAAATACACCTTTCATCTTATCAGATAGTGTCAAATTCTCACTCCAACGCTTGTATCTTTCTGTACCCCCACCAGTATTTCAAGTGTTTATTTTGTTAGTGAATGTTAGATATTCCTCTTTTTTCTTTATTTATTAAAGGAAAAATAATGTATATATATATATATACATATATATATAAGCAGTTTTCTGGTTTATGGGAATATGAAGATAAAATGGGAAGGGAAATTGTTGTACAAAATTTGGAAGGTCACCATAAACACATAGAAAATTATAGTATAATTCACATAACATTGGTTATTATGAAAAAAAACATAAAATAGTGGAAGACTGGCAATAAAACAATGGTGAAATAGAGAATAGATTTTTTGATCAGAGAGAAGGTTAAAGTAGCACAAAATTCTCAAAGGCTGAGAACACCTAGCATTCCCAGGGACTAAGAAGGTGTTCGATGTAGCAGATGCATGCATGGATGGATAGATCGAGGGCAGTCCACATTGTTAGGTAATCAGAAGCAAAAAATCATGGGACTTAAGGTACTTTGGTTCTCATTCATAAAATATGGAACCAATGAATAGCTGGACCAAAGAAAGGCACAAATCAACATATATTTTCAAAGAACTGCTCTATTTACCATTGTTATTAGATAATGAGAGCAAGCAAGAAAGAAGAAGGAGCAGGCAGAGGAAAACGCAGCCACAGGCAGATGTGGCAGCCTCTTGGGCCAGGGTAGCAGTGAGTTAAGCAGGTGGCAGATGCCGAATACTCTGAAGATTTGGCAGCGGGACTTCATGGAGTACTGGTACTGTCTGCAGAGTAGGATATGTATTTCCATTAGTTTCAGCTCTTTATTCATTTTCTTTTTATTTATTTGTGAAATTTTATTGAATTTTTGTGTATTCCATACAGAATGTCTGAATCACCTTTGTACTTCCCACTGGCACCCTCCATAGTTGTCTGACTGGATTTCAGACATTCTATTTTGTGTTAAGGTCTATTGAGTCAACGCGGTGTCCCCAGACATCTCTCAGTGAAATTTCATTCAGTGCATTCTAGTTAGTATAGCCAGAGTCCCTCTCTTTATGATAAGCTCTTCCTCACCCAGCAGTAATCAGCTGCTACTAGTTCTCCCACTAAGATTGGGACCTGGTGTCCATTTTCACAGTTCTGTGCTCTGCTTGTTTGCTTGAGTTTGCATCGGTCTTGTGCATGCTCACACCATTACTGTAGGTTCGTATGGGCAAGGTCCCAAGAGCTTGAAAGATTCTATTTCCATATGGTCATGCACCTCTTCCCCTGGCTCTTAGCATCTCTCTTCGCCCTCTTCTGCAATGGGCCCTGAGGCCTGGGTGGATGCAATTTCATATAGGAGTCCTGTCCAAGAACCTAACCTCTGCAGATAGCTATTCTATGCTTTGGCCGTTTGTGTCCTTTTGCGTTCCTGGTCCTCTGTTGCATGAGGGAGCTTCACCGATGGAAGGTGAGAGATTCATTAGTGTTCTCTACACCTCATTCCATTGTATAGAGGTTCCATTTTATATGTATCACTTAGGATTGGGCAATTCACAGACAATCTCTGTGGTCAGTTGTGGAACTTTGTAATAATTTACCTCTGTTGCAGAAGAAGCTTCTTTGATGAGGGATGTTGGCATACTATTCTGTAAATAAAAGGATCTATAGTTTGCACAATGTAAGGAATTACATTTGTTCAGGGATGTGACCATCTTGGGGTTTTCTCTAAGTTATATGACCTCTCCAACCATGTGTATTTGGCAAGACTTACAGTACCATGAGTTTCCTCCTACTGAGTGAACTTTAAGTCCAATTAGGTAACCGTTGATTACCCTCAAGATAAAAGTGCCACAATTGTAACAACATAGCTTGCTGCTCTGGTCATCATTGTGGTTATTAGGCCTTAAAACAGGGGTTTAACCATTGATTGATGCTCTCTCTTAGCAGCTTGAATAGTGTTCTCCAAAACTGTGAGAGTTATCCTTCAGAAGAGGTAGCTTCCAGGTCAGTTCCAGGTTCGTTCTCCAAATCCTATGTCCGGAGTATGGTCCTATCATCAGCCTAGTAGCTGACCTTCAAGTTCTGGGAGGCAGTCAAGAGTTATGACAAAAACTATATAATTTTGGGAGTCTCTTGGACTACCCTGGGTCAACTTCTCAAAGGGAGATTTCTCCAATCTGGCACTGTGTCTTGTTAAATAGCCTTCACCTATATACATAGACTCATGTACATATATTGTATGTGTAATTTTTCTATAGATTTTTGAAATAATATGTTTACTTCTGGTTTTGCATATCAGGTATTGCATAGCAGGTAGGCTTTGTTTGTCAGGTCTTTATTCTTTTATTTTTTTCTGTGTCTTACATATTTTCATATTGATCTTGTGTTTTTCTTGTTAAGCATTAGGGTGCTTTAACTTTCTTGCATGCAAACAAATATTTATGTATTTTTTCTTAACAGATTTGGACAGTGCCATGAGAACAAATTTTAATTTGATAGTAGAAATAGAAGTTCTAACATAATTCATTCGTTCAACTGTAATAGTATATGGGGCTAATACAGCTCAGATGAATTTGCAGGGTGTTATTCTTTTAGGAATTAATAAACTTAATGTAGGATTGGAAATGTTGTACATCGATTATTTTCATACTGAAATTATGTCAGAAGATGTTAGGAAGAGAATTAAATGACTACAGCAGTGTTACATAAAGAAAAGATAAGCAAAATCAAAACTAAACAAATAGCTCAGAAACAGTGCTCATTGATGCACAAGGCGAGGAAGACTGTCAGGCTTGGAGCTCATAAAAGCAGGCTTCACAGCTCCTATTACCACTGAACTTACCTTATGTAGAAAAAGAAAACAAGAAATGTCACTTACTCACCAGGAACAGAAATCATGTCTGCTAACTTCGTGCTTTGTTCCTTCCCACATGGCTCACTTTAATATCTCATTTTCCTGTCCCTCCTCTCTCCTTCCCTTCATCCTTCTATTATTTAATAATCTTCTATTGTTTCTTTTCATAATTCTATCTCACTGATTTAGTTTAAAATAAAATAGACCACATATTCCCTAAAGCATAATATTAAAGTAGTTATTCTGGAATCTCACTCAAAGTATAGACGAGTCCTTTTTCCAGATGAAATTATATATGGACTTATTTTTTTTCTCCACAACAGTTGCTAGGACATCATAATGGTTGAAGGTTAAGTAGCTAAATAACATCTCTTCTGAAAATCTTTTAACTAAATGCCCAGCATGGTACTTCTAGAACTGAATGTTTTAATTGGCTCCTTTCTCCCTCTGGAGCTCAGAGGAAATGTTAATCTTGTTTTCCAGACATTGTTAGCAGTGTTTGGCATTTTTCTAATAAAGCCATAAAGCTCCCAACCTTTCATCTTGGCTTTCCAGTAGGTTCTCCAAACCATTTTGCCCTATTTACTGTTCCTTGGAAACCTCATTTCTCAGTTCATGCAAGTTTCACTGTGCAATTTTCAAAGAGGAATAATGCCCATGCAGTTCTCAGACTTTGATATAGCCAGGCTTCTCTTAAGGCTATCCAACACTATGTTCCGTCTTTGAGAGATGGCAGCCAGGTTGCTCTCCCTAGTTCTCAGAGAGTAATTTGAGACAGTAGGTAGGTGCTACCTATGAAAAAGTAATTATCACGTTTGTTAACCTGTGGATCAAGTCTGGTTGCAGTGAGTCAGAAAGCATCCTGCAAGGTGAGATGTCATCTCCCAAGTAAGCCTCTGACAATTATATAACCATCCTTTTCTCTATTTCTGTTTTAATCCTTATTAACATGGAGAGAAATGTCTGTGTCTTTGGTTTCCTGATAGCTTTTACAAGTGAAAATAGTGTTCTCTTCATATTAATTATCCTCTTTGGTACTCCCACTTGGAAAAAAATGGGTAGAAAGATGTTCCTTGGCTTCTTTTTTTCTTTTTGAACTGTAAATAATAGTATCAAAGTTGAAATGCAATATCTTAAAACTTATTTGCTTTATTCTTATCTCTATATATTTTACTGAAGTGTAATAGTTTGTGTATTTCACTCAATATATCTTAATCATATTTAGACACCCTCTCCTATCTATATGCCCCGTAGACCTCCCAATGCATTTCATGCATTCTGTCATAAATGTTAAAGCCTACAGAGTCAAGTTTGTGTTCCCAAGATGTCCCTTGGTGTGAGTTCATGCACTGGAGCCTGGTCAGCCAATCTAGTGTCATTCCCTGAAGATTATCATGCCTTCCTAACCCAGCACTGATCAGCTAACAATGTGACTACAAGGAAACTGAGTTTTTCAGGATTCTGGAAAGTTTACTCACATAAACTTACATCAATGGTGATAGTATGTACAAGACCCATGCAAATTCAAAGCAGACAAAAACCAGTGTATGGATGGGGAAATGTAAATGTGTATTTGCTTCTTTCTGGAGGAAAATTATTACTTATTATGTAAATAAATAAATGCAAAAATGAGAAATATAAATCTTTCCCTTATTCACACTTTGCCCCAGCAGTTAAGAGCACTGGCTGCTCTTGCTGAGGAACCAGGTTTGATTCCCAGCACACACATAGTGTCTAACCACCATCCATAATTCCAGTTCGAAGGGATTCAAGGGCTTTTTCTGACACAAAATAAATACACCTTTTATTTTATCAGATAGTGTCAAATTCTCACTCCAACACTTGTATCTTAATTACACTCGTATCAATAATTACAATTTTGTTAGTGAATATTACATCTTTTTCCCCTTATTTATTAAAGGAAAAATAACACCTTCTTAGAATCTGTAACAATTAGGAATAAGAGGCAATTCACTCAGCAAATATTTATTCAATGCCTCTCTTTCATAAAGGCTTTGGAGTGAGCAGTAAGGAGACTCTATAAACAATATACAAGAAATAAACCAGAGTGACTGTGTCACACTAAAATGTTCTGCACAATAACAGAACAGTGAAGACATGCTATAAAACTGGAGAAAATACTGTAGACTATACAGTTGACAAAATATTTATATCCAAGTACATAAGGACCCAAATTCAACAGGATAACTATACCCTGTTCAGATGCTAGGTTTGAGACGTTCCTTAAAAAAACATGTACAAATAGCCTACACAGACATATTATATATATTTATCATATATATATATTATATTATATATAATATATATATGAAAAAGGCCCCAGCCATTTCTAATGAAAAATTGATACCATTGTTATCTCTGTTTTTCACTGTGTTTTAGTTTGACATTCCAAGATTTTTGTTTTCATTACTGGCTATAATTAGATTAGGATGTACCTGCATATGATTATCTTCATGCATTTATGCTCTATTAGTTCTCTAAAACCTTTAAATTTCATGTTTTAAAATTTTCAGTTATGCATTACTATTTGCACCCTTGAATACATGTTCTATACTTACTAGGAATAAATATAATTTGAATATTTTTGTAATTCTTTCCCTTTCTGAAATGGGGAGGAAAACTATGCTGTTCTCATACATTTAATAGTAAAGGTTTTTAAATACTTTATTTATTTTTTATTTTATGTGTGTGAGTGTATTGTCTTCATACTCTGAATACAGGTTTTGAGTTATCTTTTATCCAAATAGATTATTTTTACCCATCGTTTGACAATAAGGAAAGCATGATCTCTGACCCATTCACAGAAGACACAGGAGGAACTAAGTAGAACATCCCAGAAACACGTTACAGTGCTAACTTATCTATTGAGTAAACAGCATGAGTGGTGGTGAAGTTTAAACATCTTGTTTATACTGATTGCACTGAATCCTCTGAGATACCTTGTTGTGGACATGAACTGCTATGTACATTCAGAACGATTTTATGGATTTTATGGATTTTATGGATGGAAATCTAATCTAATTCTCACTGCTCAGTTACTTTGTTCACCAGCATGATCAGAATAATTCAGTTTGTTATACATTAAATAGAAGTGTCATGCCATAATTGTGTTAATATGCATGTTGCCTCCAAATTCATCCACATCATTGATAGAATAGGTGATTATTTCTGAGTGAGAGTGTGTATATATTGTAACAAGCACATAAACAAAATTAAAAAGTGTATAGTCCAGGCATGGGCACACACATATGATCCTAGAACTTGGTAAGTTGAGAGAGGAAGATCATGAATTTGATGCCTGTTAATCAGTAAGATTCTATATCAAAATCACAAAAAAATGTATACACATCAAAGGAAAGTTTCCTTTTGAAAGACAAGATAATTTTCAGGGGTCTTTCTGTTATATCTACCATATTTCATGGGAGATATTCTCTGTATCTGGGAAGAAATCAAATGTATGTGCAAGGGAACCATATTTCCCTTGATGTCGATTTTGAATGCTTTATCTTCCAAAGAAAGTTTAATTTTCTGATCAACAAATGGCTGATCACCCTTGTGATCTCTACACCTGAGAGTCAGACACAGAGAATCATCAGCAAATTCAAGGCCAGCTACAGCTGCACAGTGTTTCTTGTCTCAAACAAAGAAACAAACAAACAAAAAAAAAAACAAGCAAATAAAAAAATGTTTGCTTAATCTGCCAAAAATGTGCTTGAGTCCATCAGACTACTTCCTTTATCTCCATCACATATATAAATGTGTGGTGCATGTGTGTATGTGTGTGTAGCACTAATAGCACCACACATTTCAAAAACAGACATCATAAATTGGATGAATAAAGTAGCTGTACTCATCAGTAGATAATATAATTGTCAAAGATAACTTGGAGTTAAACTGCACCACAAATCTAAACAGATCTAAACAGATCTCCAGAATATTCTGTCCAGCCTTTGGAATTTTCACTAAAGTAGACCACATTCTAGGCCCCAAGCAAATCATAACAAACACAAAAGAATCACAATAATTCCTTATTTTTATTGGATCACAATGGAATAAAATGAGACTTCAATAACAAGAGTAACCATAGAAATGATATAAACATGAATGAACAATACACTATTGAATAACCACTGGATTTGGATGCCATCAGTGAGAAAATATCAAATTACTGGAATCAAATGAAAGGCAAAGTACAATCTGTCAGAGCATTTTGGATGCAAAGGACAATTGTAAGCCAGAAATTTACAACTTAGGGCCTATTGCATGTACTAGAAAGTCAAGAACAAGCCAACAGTAAATGCAGTGAAAGCAAGTAAATGATAAAGAATGGAGTAGAACACTCTCATCATTCTCTCTCCTTGTGTGAACACATGCAGATGTGTGTGTGTGTGTGTGTGTGTGTGTGTGTGTAAAATAAGCTCCAAATTGATCAAAGATCATAATACAAGAATTTGACATTTGACACTACTAGAAGGAAACAGAAGATACAGAAATTTGTAAGGAATTTCTGAATAGGACTCTAATAGCTTAGCATACAAAAGCAAAAATTGACTGAAATTGCATCAAATTAAAAAGCATCCATGAAACAAATGAAACAACAGAGGGAAAAGACAGTGTACGGAATAGAAGAAAACCTTTACTAGCTATTCAGCTCCCAAGGCTTTAATATCCAAAATATATGAAGAAATCAAATTTAAGCATTGAAATCGATGGTGTGCAAGTGAACTGAACATGCAGTTTATAAAATTAGAAGAAAAAATAGCCAATGAATCTAAAAAGAAATGTACTCAGCATTTTTGGCCACTAGAGAATATCAAATCAAAAGTGCATATACATGCATATATTTATAAATGTAAGTATATGTAATAACAAACAAAAAAATTGATGGGGAGTTGAGGGAGCCATGAGAGAAGCTGGAGGCAACCAGAAAGTGTGAAAATGATGAAAGTACAATGATCATGTATGTATGAAGTTATCAAAATTAAAATAAAATACAAAAATAAGTGCCTTAAGATTACAATTCTATCTAGTCAGTGAAAAATCAAGCACCACTCTGGTGAGCTGGAGTTATAGTTCCCTCATGTGAACCTCTAGGTGTAGTACCCTTTTATGAGCTCTGGTCCCCTCCTGTGAGCTGGAGCTGTGGTCCCCAACAGTGAGCCATGATTCACACATTCCTCCAGTGTGGGCTGAGGCTGGAACAGGTCGGAGGATGGAGGCAGCAGTTTTAGCCGATCCTGAGTGGCTGAATTTTCCAAACCTCTTTTTCCAAGGTGCCAAGCTGTGTGTTGCCATGGCCCTCCCTTTGTCTTAGACCTATAATGGAGATAGGGGAGGTTTCTGTCATTTGTAGTTTCAAGTTGTGGAGGGACCGACTCTCACGAATGGGCTTCCCATCTTCCTCAGTGACCCACTAGGATCTTGATGGTGGTTCAGGACACCCAGATCCTGACTTGAACCTTTCCCACTTGTAGATACCAAGAAGTTTTCTATCTTTCCTTATTATTCTTCTAAAGTTCCAATATACCTTCATCTGTTTCCTACAGAAGATAAAAAGCACCTGTTTGAACTTCTAGAGATTGAAAGAAATGAACACTAAACAAGGACTTGAGGAAGTTGATGATTTGAATAATATTTTGTATATTTGTATTAATATTTTGAATATTAAAGTGCATTTTAGCCAAGCATGAAATCTTCAAAGAACAAATAAAATTTTTATAATACAAAAGAAATTAAACAATCAATGCAGGTGAAGATGTAGCAAAATGAACCTGGAAACTGTGTTGCTATAGGTGTGTATCTACCAAAGCAGTATAGTGATTAATTTTTGAACTATTGTGCAATCCATCTTTACCACTTTGGGGTGGATATTTCAAGGAAGCCAAGTCAGCATAACACAGAGAGACCCCTGCTATTCCAAGTCTATTGAGCACTGCTCATAACGTATGTTACAAAACCAAGCTACACGTCTGTGCTGTCACTACAGGAAGATTAGAGTTCCTAAGCCTTGCCAGATTTCCAGTCACCCTTGGCTTCTTGTGCCTGCTTGGAGAAGTGAAGACTCTTCTTCCTGTTCCAGTAACCTCTAGTGTTTTTGAAGGATGAAAATGACTATATGTTTTTTTTTTTTGCTAAGATACTATACAAAATAATAGTTTTGAAAAAGAATTATGGGTTTCACAAAATTTCAAGCTATGTTCTAACAAAGGAGGGGTTTATATATTACTCATACCAATTTATATTTAACAACAATAAAAGCAGATGAAAGATCTTGTGTTACTGGAAGTGAAAGAATGGATCAGATATGCAAAATGAATAGGAAAAACCAAATTGCTTGAAGTTTGGCCAGGTGGATGAGTAGGTAGAAGCTTCAGTATGCAGGCCAAAGTTCAAACCTGAATCCTTCAAAGAGGCAGGAGAAAACTTAGGCCTGAAAACTGTATTCCAACTTTAACACATACAGCTTGGCATTCATGCACCTGTACACACAAACATGCACATGCACACACACATGCCAACACAGACATACATACATGAATATACACATACACAGATATATATATATATATATATATGCATACACATACAAGCATATACACAGACACATAGACATACACAAACAAATTTCAGGAAAACATATTCAATATTAAGATAATTAACCATTTGACAAACAATATAAAAATTTTGTATTTAATTTTAGGATTAAAATTGGTAAATTTAACTGAACCTTAAGCATATATACCTAGAGAGTCTTATCTCATGAGAAAGCTTATGCAAGAATGTTGAGGAGTCATCTCTGGAATGCCAGTATTCCCCTAGTTTCTCAGGAGACACTTTGTTCTCCAAGAAGGTATATTATGGCAATAATGCTATCTTGCTCATGCTTTACTGAACTGCTATATTATGGCCTCTTTAACATTGTTCACTGTACTGTAACATTCAGTTGTAGCTGTAAAGGAGATAAGTATAAAAGCAAAGTTGTCAGTGCATTTGGCGTGTGTGTGTGTGTGTGTGTGTGTGTGTGTGTGTGTGTGTGTGTGAAGAAATCGTGAGAATCTCCTAGTCTTTTTTCTCAATTCCATAATAATCCATTCAGGTCCCATGGCTGCCTCACTGTTAACTACAGCTCAGTGGGTCACACATTTGTTGTTCAGACATGAGGACCTGACTCAGAATCCCCAAGACAGATGTCGAAGTGTGACCTGGAATCTCAGTGCTAAGATGGCAAAACCGGAGACAGATTTGAAGCTTGCAGGTCAGCCAGCCTGGTGTGTGGAGTGGCTAACAACAAAAGAGATCCTGTCTGAAATTAGGTGGTAAATGAGGGCTGACACCAGAGTTTGTTCTCTTATCTCCACATGTGTACCATGATATATGTATACCTAAGTGCTCACACATACATTATATACCAAAGTCCTACTTGGTGAATCAATGAACATATGGGGATTACTTACAGGAGTATGGGTGTGAAGTTACTTACAGGAGGAGAAGTGGTTCAAAGACAGCTGTATCATTTGAAACACCACAGTGTTGGCTACAGCTCATGAAGGTGGGAACCTGGAGCTCACAACATGACTTGCAGGTAGTTCAAAGTGCTGGAGGTCGTCTCTTTCAGGTAACTTGGCTGGGTTCTACCTGCTCTGATCAGCTTAGTTGGCTTCTGATTCTTTCAGGCACCCAGGCTTGTCTGAGACTGTCTCTCAACAGTTGTTACTGCTTATATATACTAGGGGAAGGAGGGACCTAGTGAGTCTGGACTTCCTGAAGCTTTTGAGTTGTATACTTCCTGGGCTTAATGAGTTTCCCAGGGGCTGCAATGTTTCACCTCTGTTTAGAACATCTCATGTCTCTAGGAATGTCCCTCCTTAAGATGGAGTGTTTTATATTGAAGAAAATTATACACATCCCATGCACATACACACACGCACACACATACATGAGAAAGCCAGACACTGGAAACCCTCTGCTTTCCTATCAAACCTTGCTCTCCTATTCACCTAAAAAGTGTCCATAAACAAGAACTGTCACTATGATTAAAATGAAAGAAAAACTGTTTCCCAGAAGTAAATAGGAAAATATAAAAAGTGGGGCTAGGGATGACTCTTTGGATAAAGCACTTTGCTGTGTAAGAATAAGGATGAGAGTTCAGATCCCTAGAACCCATGTAAACGTTGGGCAAACATGGAAGCTCACCCATCATTCCATCACTCAGAAGGTAGACAGTAGGAATCCCCAACGTAAGCTGCTAGACACATTTGCCCAATCAACAAGCCCCAGATACACTGAGCGATCCTGCTTCAGCTAACAACATGGGCAGCACTTGAAGGATACTCCCAGTATCAACCTCTGGCTTCTTCACTCAAGTACAAACAAGCACTCACACCTTCGCATACACGTTCACCCCACATATGCAAACACACATATATACACGTACACAGATACACATACGAAAATTGTAAAAGATGTCAAAATTGTTTTTTAAATGTAGCAGGAAATGATAGCTTAATAATTGTGTTTAAAGATATGGAGGTTGTGAATGATAACTTCAAAAAAGCTTGATAAAGAAAAAAAAAACATAAAAGAGAGCAAATTGCAGCCAGAGTTTAGTATGAATATCGATCTTAACTTTCTTGCAGAATACCAAAGAAAATGACCTTCAAAACTCAGTAGTTGACTCTCCTTAAGAATTAGGTGATTGCTTTTCTGGTTTAAAGATTTAGGTGAAGCCTTATTTAATGGCAGGTTTTGATATTAGATGACCTCCTTCCCTTTTCAATTCTAATGCTGGGATGTGTGATTAGAAATCACAGCCTTTAATATGCAATTTGCAATTTCAACTGCTGAATTTAACCTGCCTCAGTTGGAAAGTGATAGGTGTTTGAACAGTAGCCAGATAGAGCAGAACAAAGTTTCAAGCAGGCCACAGGATCATCAAAGTGAGCACACCTCCTCCTCCTTCCTTTGAGAGAACCAAACTAAATCAGTGTACATAAACTGATTAATAAATGCACAAGTAGTCTGCAAACAGTCATTTTCTGTTTCTGCAACAAAATGTAACATTATGAAATTAGCTGTTTTATACAAACCTTTGTGTATTTTCCTTATCTGCATAAATAAATTATAAACTTGTCCAGTCACTGATCCCATGGTTATTCACAAATATATTTCTTTAGCATGTTCCCAAAGGAATAAAACTTTAGACACATAGCACGTGTGCCTGCACGCACACACACACAAACATACACACACACACACACACACACACATTTTCACTAGATTTTTCAAGAAACTAAGGCAACAGGGATTAACAAAAAAAAAGCATATTGATTTTATTAAGTAATATCAATGATTCTTCTTTTAGGAGACCATGGTAATCTTTATCAGTCTGATTTTTAAAATCTATTTATTTTTATGTGTATGAGTGTTTTGCTTCAATGTTGCAGATGCAGTATGTGCATGCAATTTTCATGGAGGTAAGAGGCAGGTGTCAGATCCCCTGGAACTGGGATTACGGATACTTGTTGGCTGCCATGTGGGTGCTGGAAACTCAACCTGGGCACTCTGCAAGAGCAGCCAATGCTCTTAATGGCTGAGCCATCTCTTCAGCCCCTGGTCTAAATTTATGTGGTCTCTAAAGTGGATAGTTTAAAATCTAAATCTAACACATAAAGAGGTTACAATATAGGAAGTGGTTTTTCACTTGTTTAACTGTGACCTGAATCCTTGTTTACCATCATAAAGATACTTCACTGGTGTTCTCTCACCCCATATCTGTGACTCACTTACATGGGTGGTTCTTTTTTAATATTTCTTCCTTTTCCTTTTTCCTATGGGGCCAAGGCTATACAAATGTTAAGCCCACACACTACCTCTCAGTTACACCCTGAGGCGTTGGTTACTGCATTTTAAAACACCAGATACTACTCATATATTTCACAGGCTGATTGGGTACTATCTTGTGGCACTATTCACAGGGAGGCATGAACAAACATTTATTCAGTCTACATAGGGAACCAACAAGAAACCAAATAAGAATACCATTAAAGGCCAACTTAGTGAACCACTGAGTTGCTGTTACTTAGAGTATAGGTGAGGGACTACATATAGGAGCAAGGGTGACTCAAAGACAACTGCATCTCCAAATGTCCAGCCCAGCATGGGTGGCAGTTCATGAAAGCAGGAAACCTGGGGCACACTGCACAACATGAAGGTACCTAAACAGGTTGGAGAGTGTCCTTTTCAGGTAGTTCAGTTGGTCTGAATCTCTTCCAGGCAGCTCAGCTGGTCTCTGCTTTTTCCACGCAGTTTGGCTGGTCAGAGAGTATCTCAGCAGTGGCCTAGTAACTCTGATCAATTTTAGGGACTTCTTGAAGCTATTCATTTTATTTCCTGAAATTAGTAAGGTTCCCTGCAAAATGATGTGTTGCCCATCTCAAAGCACTCCGTTGTTAACCTCCAAAACAGAAGATTTAATCTTGTAGAAAATTATTACACAACACTCACTCCTTCCTTTGGCTCTTACATTCTTTCTGGCCCTCTTCTGCAATGTTGCCCTAGCTTTTAAAGGTGGCAATGTAGACATATATCAAAGATTAAGCATTAGGTCATTGAGCTACACCAGCAGTCACTTGTTCTCAGAGCTTCCCAAGTGGTTATGAGTTTCTGAGGTTCATCATCATTTGCAAAGTTTCTTCCCATGACAGATTGTGATTGACAATCACAGTAATCTTTGAGCATAAATACAAATGCTTAGTAGGAAGTTTGACAGTAAAATCGTATCCAACTAATAGAACAATAGAAGTTGCTTCCACACTGGGGTCTATGACTCCCTAGTCATGGGATTTTTCCTTCCTTACAGAACCCAATGTGGACTCACTCTTGTATAGTGGGTCCATAAATCCAATTGGAAAGGTGCTGATTTTACCTATGACAATAATGTCAGGATTGCAGAAGCAAATGCATCCTATCAGGCATTCCAGTACTGTAGCACATTTGGTTCATAGCCATGTAAGAATGTTGGCAACAGTCCTAGCAGTCCTAGCATGGTGCCTTCTGGTGCTCTGAAAGCCTGCAGCAGGCTGGGAACTACCAGTTTAGTTCCAGCTGAATTCTCTATATCTTGAAGAAAAAGTAGGCTATGTCTTTAGCAATAGAGTCTTAATATTTGTTTCTGGTATACAACTGACAGCAATAGCAATAGAATTTATGGTTTGAGGACCTCAGGGAATTCCTGGCAAACAACTGGTATGGAAGAAGCACACCTCTGGCTTTAGGGTTTTCATTTTATAGTCTTTGATAATGTCTTTTCCCATTCACGTCATTTGGATTTAACTTACTACCGATTATTTTAATAACCCATTCTTTCTTTTAATTAACACATTCCCAATAGGATTATAAGGTAGGTGAAATATCCTTGACCAGGGTGTCTTCAGCTCAGTTTTTTTTGTTGACGTTTGTGAAATGGCTACCACTGTCACTGTAAATGCTTTGCAAACTATCATATATGATATATAATATTCAGTTAGGTGAGACACTTGATGGTCGCTTCTCCTCTTCCTCGTTTATAGGATCTGTAAATTTGAATAAATTTGTGTCTTTAAATGGTTGAAACAATATAGAAAAAAGGTGGTGATTAAAAATGTGTGCTTCAAAACACACTGTCACAAAGGGAAAAACGCAACTCAGGACTTCGATTACAATATTTACAAATCATAAAACTGTTAGGAAGATTTGTATCCATTCTCACAGTTTCTACTGAGAAATAAGCTGGTAGATTATATAATTGTATGAAGAAATATTTGCATTATGGCATTTCTATGCATGTGTACTTAGCCTCTCCTCTATGAACTTTTTTAGGTTTTATTTTTGTGTTTTCTTCAGCATCTTTACTGTAATAGACATTAATACAGATTTGCCTGCCATATTTGAACTTTTAGGCTTTATGGAATTTATAGACAGATGTCTTTCATCAACAGTATAATTTTATATCAGTATTTATTTAAACTCTATGCGGTCCCATTCTCTGGTATACTGACTACATTTGTGCTAAATTTTTATCACTGCATCACCTTTTTCTTCAAATTACCATTCTTTTTCCATTCTTTGTTAAATCCTGATATTCTCATTTTTATCAAACAAGTTTTACAATAGTAATGTTCTATTTATCATTATACCAAAATTTTACTTTATTTATTTATTTATTTATTTATTTATTTATTTATTTATTTTTTTAGTTTTTGAAAGTAGGAGCTTGTCGTATAGCCCAGACTGGTATTAAAGCTCTTAGAATCTTCATGTCTTATCTTCCAAAATTCCCTGAGCCCTGAGTAGTAAAGTTTAGCACTGGACTCCTGCCCAGGGACTGACACTCTGCAGTCTCTTTTTCTCTACACTTTGGCCAGGTGTGGTCTTTTGTGTTTATCACCCTCCATTGCATGAGGAAGCTTCCCTGATGAGAGCTGAGAGATCCATTAATATTCTCTCTACCCCTTATTCCTCTGAATTCCATAAGCCACAGGGTAGCTGGAACTGACCTGGAAGCCTCTTCCCTGAAGACGAGCTCTCATAATTTTAGAGGACACCATGCAAGCTGCTAAGGGAGAAATGAATCAGTAATTCAATCCAAGCTTTAAAGCCTAACATGCTCAACAATGACCTGAGCAACAAACTAAAGTGGAGCAGTAGAAGCAATTTTATCTTGGGAGTAATCAACAGCTTCCTAATTGGATTTGAAGCTTCTCAATGGGAAGCACTATGTGTGGATGTGTGGTACTGTAAATACAGTCAAATGCACATGACTAGAGAGGTCATATATCTGAGGAAACCCTAATTCAGTCACGTCCCTAGACAAACATGAACTTCCACTAACTACATGTCAAATATGAATCCTACATATAAACAAGGATGCCAGTAACCTCTCATCCACAAAGCTTTCTCTGCAATGGACGGAGACTATTACAGAGTTCCACAACTAGTCACACACAGAGAATAAGTGTCTATGAGCTGCCCAGCCCTAAATGACACATCTATGATTATCCGAAACTTCTTGTAACTTTATTTCTTTCATTAAGTCATTCCAAATATGCTAATATTCTTTAAGTTTCATTAGATTTTTCTTGAATTTTTGAAAATTTCATACAATGTATTTTTATCAAATATAGATTCCCTCCCCAGACTACCTCTGTCCAGTTGAATAGTTGAATTTCACATTCTTTCCCTCTCTCTCCCTCTCTCTCTCTCTCTCAAACTTGTGTCAAATTTGTGTCTGCAAATGCCTTTCAGTATAGGTCCATCCACTGGCACCCAGTCAACTTACCAAGAGTCTCACCCTTAAAGGAGACTGGCTCTAGAAGGGCATGGTGGAGCATACTTTTAATCCCTGAACTCCAGGGGGAAAGGTAGGAGGATCTCTATAAGACTTAGGCCAACCTGGTTTAAAGAGGCCATCTGGGGCTACATGGAGACCATCTCTCAAAAATAAATAAATAAACAAAAAATAAATATATAGATGGATAAACAAACAAACAAATAAATATTGACTCTCCTCCTCCCCACAGCTACTGATTGTAGCTTTAAGTTCCTGAGGCAGAGCTGGGATTTCTTCCCCACCTCCTCCTTTCCATGCTGGGATTGTTTTCTGGCTTCTGCATGCTGTCACCATTGCTGTGATCTGTACATTCTGCAAATGGTTAAAGTTGATGTTTTCAACTGAATATCAAATGATTAACTTTTAGTCAGGTGGTTTCTTAGCATAGATAGTATGTGCTATGCCAACAACATTAAAATATCATTGAATTGAGTAACCAAAAATGAAAATGATTAATCCATACAATTTAATGGGTATAAAGAATGCCTAGTTATAAAGTGATCAAGGCTATTTTATATTATATTGATAGTTCACAGATTAGACTTACTCACATTCTCATGAATGTGTAAATGCAAATGATCCTTCAGTTTATTTTCATCTTGTTACTGTCAACACAACAGATTGTTATTCTCTGGCCCTTTCTCTCATTCTATTTGTTATCTGATTGAATTTTGGTGAACTGGGATTCTAATTTCATCCTTGATCTTTCTACCATACACATTCAATGCAGCAGGTAGAAATTACTGTAAAAACAGAACAGACAATATTTAATGCCTTTGAATTATTTTTCACCTCATTTTAAAATTATTTTTCCTTTCTCTTTTGAAAAAAAATGTATTTATTTATTATTTTAGTGTATGAGTGTATTGCCCACATGGATATAAATTCACTCGTGTCTTACAATGCCCACAGACGACAGAAGAAGGTGTTGGATTCCCCTAGAACTGGAGTTACAGATGGTTTTTGGCCACTATCCGGGTCTTGAGACTCATACCCAGGTCCTCTGCAAAAGCAGCTAGTGCTTATAACTACTGAGCCATCTCTCTAGCCACTAAAATATTTTATTTATTTCTATTTTTTATGTTTAAATGTTTTATCTGCATGTATGCAAGTAGATCACATATTATATGTGTGCCTGGTGCTCACAGAGGTCAGAAGAAGGCATTAGATCCCTTGGAACTGTAGTTCTGAATGGTTGTTTGTCATTATGTGGGTGCAGAGAAATGAAGCCAGCTCATCTACAAGAGTAACCAGTGCTCTTAACGGTTGAGCCATCTCTCTAACCTGCCTCATCCCATAAGTAATAATACCGAAAACAAAAAATAAATATTCTGCAGATTCTATCAGGGCAGGGATCTCTATTACCAGGGAGTCTCGTCTTCTTACTCATGTCCTCTGTAATATCCCCAGAGCAAGTCCTTGATGATTCACACCACAGGCGAGACTCCTCTTCTTCAACACTTTGCATACATTCTTCTTCCTTCCAGTAATACTTGTATTTCTCCAAATATTGGGATGCCATTCTCTTTCAGCAGTAATTGGTCTTTATACAAAATATTTCCTATGAACATTTCATAGTTTTATTCCTGGATCATCTGCATTTGTTTTGTTTTTATGCTGCTGGGGATCAATCCCAGGATCTCATACCTGGTAGGCAAGTACTGTGCCACTCACTGAGCTATTTCTGAGTCCAGTCTTCCTTTGAAAGTTGGTCACAACATTTCACATCAAAGGTTTCTCTACTGCTTATTTTTTTTCAATTTCAGTTTCTTGTATATTTTCTTTGATTATTTGACATATATTATTCAAAAATTAATTTGTATATGTCTTTCTCTGAATACTAAGTTCCGCCAGTGTCTGGAGGAACACTCAGCACAGGGTAGACATCCAGTACACTCTTAATGACTGAATGAATACAATCAATGGCATGATGGGAAATGAGTAGTAAATGCTTAATTCCCTGCTATGGAAGGTCTGTGGAGTTGTCATTGGTTGTACTTCTCCATAGAAACCATGTAATATACATTATCTGCTATATCAGAAATTCAGTTTGTCCTTTATTAGAAAATTAGCTCCAAATCCTTATCCCACCATAAACAGCTAAATGTATCTGGTGAAGACTCTGACTATGTGGCCTTTAAGTTTCCTCTTTATCAATATAGAAATGGTAATGATCTGCTCTCTGTGTAGATACTAAAGTTTTGAATAACGTACTAGATCTAAAGCACTTGAACATAATACAGGAGTCTCATAAATTTTCATTAATTTAATGAAAATCATTAGTGATTACTAACACAATATTTTCATTTAAAGTAATTTATAACATTTCCAGATCTTTCTCTCCGTGGAAGACATAAAAAGTAATATATATGAAAATGAAAAGGAAGGATGAAGGAAATAAGGAGAGAAGGAAGGGAAATAGAAAGAAAGGGAGAAAGGAAAAGAGAAAGGAAGGAAGCAAGCAAGAAAGTAAAGAAGAAAGAGAAAAAGAAGGAAGGGAAGTAAAGGAAATAGAAAATATGGAAAACAAAACGAAGCAGGGAGGCCACGTTTGGTGACAGACACCAGTAATCCTAGAAGTCAGGAGAGTAAAACCTGAGGAGTCAGAAGCTGAGGGCAAACTGAAAACACCGACTGAGTTCATGAACAGTCTGGACTGTGTAGTGAGAGAGACCCTGTCTCCAAAAGAACAGAGAGAGGGGAGAGCTAGAGAATCTGGACAAGAGTTAAGAGTAAGAAGGAAGATAGGAAGGGGGAGAAACAAGGAGGATGGGAGAGGGAAGGATGGAGAAAGACAGTATGAGGATATTAGGAAAATAAGAACTCCTGCCAGATCAGAACAAATACCCATAAATACCCTGAATCCAGGATCTTTGGTCTTTCAATGAATGTTTCCTAATTATCAGTCTGCAAGACGCAGTAATGCCATTTTTGAATTGTGTTCAGGACATAAATAGGTCCATAGAAATGTGTCTGCAGTTAATATCTGAGTTGTTACAAGATTAAAATTGATTTGGCATCCTGGAAAGCTCTGTTTTCCAAATTAGATCTCTCTTATTTTGGGCTGCTTAAAAGGTTAAAAATCAAATAATACTTGTTTAATCAGTTTAAGCTAGTTTTAGTAGTCATGTGTGTATCACAGTGAACAAGAACACTCATATTGGTACTATTTATAATTCTAGCCCATTGCATGGAAGAATGAAGACAGAAATCATTTAATCTAGGTCCCTTTGGAAAAAAGTTAAACTTCAGTCTTGGTTTCGTGTTAAAACTCATAAGAAACTGAAACAAAAATCCATCTCTTAATGATAAAATTCTATTTCTAATAATGTTAAAGATTTGAGTCATTGATTTTGAAATGTGTCTGGGCACTTTCTTTTGGCTTTCTTAAACTTTGGGTTAAAATGTCTTTCTAGAAATAATAACTGACCACAAAATAGGATCTCTAGTCACCTCTAGTGGCAACTGTCACCGATATTTAAGAATCAATGCTAAGGGTCTGAGTCTCTATGGCATGCCAGTGAATTCTATGAGAAGGTGAAGTCTGGTTGCAAAAACTAAAACTCTATTGAACCAAGAAAAGTTTCTTTTCTCTCTGGGTTTAAGGTTCTCATACTGAATAGAACTAATACATCCCTCTGGTTTAGTTTAGATTAAGTTACATGTGAATGTGCCCAGAACAGTGCCTAGTACAGAGTATTGATCCAATAATTAAGCAAGAAATATGGATCTGAACTTTCTACTGGCACCATTATTCTATGCAGAAGATTGTGAAGATTTGAATATGTCCCCTCCAAAACTGAGGCATTGCTAATGTAACATTATCAAGAAGTAACACTTTAAATGGTGGTTGGTAACAGGTGCTCCCCAAATTGTGAATGGGCTTAGATGAACTTATAAAAGTACCTAGTAAAGGGAGTTCATTTTTTTTGTCTTTTGTTTTGTTTTATTTTGCTTTTGTTTGCTGTGGTTGTTTGGTTTGGTTTGGTTGGATTAGGTTTGGTTGGATTGAGTTGGGTTGGATTGGATTTGAGCTGGTTTGGTTTGATTTGCTTTGGTTTAAGTGTCCTTCCCACATCTGTTATAGGAATACTTACATTCCTCTCTTTTGAAAAAACAGAATCTAAGACACCTTCCTAGTTTCAGAGGCTGGACCTTTTCACATAATTAATCTGCTGGGGCTTAGCTTTTGGACTTCTTTGCCTTCTAAAATATGAGAAATAAAGCCATTATCTTTTAGTAATTTTTCTGGTCTTCAATATTCTGCTATAACAGAACAAAATGAATGAAGACACACTGGATCTGAGAGTGGCTACCCAGAAAGTCTGTATGCTTTGCTTGATACATGCTTTGGGTAAAGCCATTGTCATTTCTTGAGAGGTTAATTGCTTGGATACAGAGGTCAAGGCTGATAGAAATGTGAAACAAGATGCTCCTGCATTTGGTGCTTACCTCTGTTGGCTGGAGGACTCACCAAATAGAGGTTTGCTCTCTCCAGCGTCCTTGGTGTCCTCCTACCTATTCTCATTCCAGTTTGCTGGAGTCTGTATTAACTCAATCAATGCCGTTTCTTTAACTTTTGTCACCCTGTAAGGCTGAAAGTTAAACTTTGTTATACTTCAATAAATTACATGGTGAGAATTCTGTTTGATTTTCAGATATTTTAGGCTGATGGCTACCAGTAAGAAGATTCACCTTTAAGCTCTACTTAAAAGATTTTAATTCATTTAAAGACATCTGGAGCTGGAAGTAGAATCTCCCGGTTCATTATATTCTTCATTATTTTGTCCAGTGACAATAGGAGTTATCATGCAACATCTACTGGGCTGGACAACCTTAGTGTCAACTTGACACAACTGCGTCAAAGGAGTCTCAACTGGGGAATTGCCTTCATTGAATTGGCGTGTACCCATGTCTTTGGGGTGCTTTCTTGATTTTTGAATGATGTGGGAGGGCCTGGGTACTGTGGGTGGCGCTATCCCTGGGCAGGTTGTTGTGAATTGTAGAAGAATGCAAGCTGAGCATGGGTGAGAGGAGCAAGCCTGTAAGGAGCGTTCCTCCATGGCCTGTGCTTCATCTCCTACCTCCAGGTTCCTGACCTGAGTTCCTACCTTGGGCTTTCTTAGTGATAGACTGTGAACTGGGAGATGTAAGTGAAATAAACCCTTTCCTCCCCAAGTTGGTATTGGTCCACAAGTTTTGTCACAGAACTTGAAGGCAAACTAGAACAAGTATCTTCAAAGTAACTGAATTCCTTGTCTCTTATATTGAGTGTTTGGATAGAAGCATTCAGTGGATATATACTCTATATTTCTATAAACTGGACAAGCAATGGACTGTCTGTCCTCTCTGTATTATTTAAGGTGTTACATTTTTAAAATTTCAACCAGGTAAGGAAACTATTAATGAAACATCTAAATCCATTAAATAAACTGATACAAAGTATCCTATTTCTCTAGGAATATTGCCAGTATAAGAATTCTGTTTGGTAGGCTTATCCAGGGAGGGAGAATTAATAACATATTTATATACAGATATATGATGCACAATTTATTAGGGTAATTCAATTATTGGAATGTAAGAAGCACAATGATAGTCTCTGTAAGTTGTAGACCTAGGGAATCTGGTAGAGGCCTCAGTACATGTTAGATGTTATAAGAACAAGAGAAAGCAGAGATATAATCCTGAATCTGGACTGAACGCCAGAGGCACTGCTGAGGACAAGGTCCACAATATGACAGCGGGAGAAATTGGAATTTGAAGCCCACAGAGCACAAGAGTGTCCCATCTTCAGAGGAACAAAGCAAGAGTATGCCCTTCCTCCTCTTTTCACTCCGCTGGGGCTCCTAGCTGGTGGCACTCACTCACAGTAGGGAAGATCTTTCTCACTCAGTTTACCAACCCACACACTAGTCTCCTGGAGACACATCCAAAGACACACCTGGAGCTGTTCCACCACTTTAACCAAATGGAAAATCACGCAAGTTTGTTTCATCCTGCTGAAGCATTGAAAGTAAGCAATGCAATGATTGAGAGTAAATAGCATTTTGGCTATCTGGGTGTTCTTTAATTCAAGAAAATCAACACACTAAACCAACTATTAAATGATCTAGTAATACAGTTGCTCCTTAAGAATTAATGTGAAGTCAGTAAGTAAGGGCTACAATATTAAACAAAGGAAGACAATGTAAAAGACCCCTGATTTTCTATGTTCAAAATGAACTTTAGTCTCCAAACTATATTCACTCAAATAAATTTATGATCTAATTATTTTTAAACAATAGCACAACAGTATTGGCTTGTAAAAAAACCAACGAATATTAATAAGAGACTACTTTGGGTGCTGGGACAGGATTCAGACATATTTTATAACATTAATGATGCACATGATTAAAAATATTTGGTCCTACTTCATTTCAGAAATTACTTCCACTATCTCTCAAATTGTACTTTCAATCCTGGATGAAACACTACTTGCAAATAATAATTAGTCAATAGTCCAAAACTATAACTCATGGTTCATTAGAGACAAGGAGATCAATTCTAGAGCTACAAACCATGAGAATATCCCAAAGGTGTAATTACATATATATATATATATATATATATTTTTTTTTTTTTTTTTTTTCAAATGAAGGATGATAGGGAGTGTCTGACAATACAGCTCTTCAGAGGCTGAATGAGAAATTGTCCTCTTACAGATAGTTTAGGGCAAGTGCTGCTACAGGATAAAATCCTGGAGTAGATGAAAGTCAGTAGCCTTAGATCATTCCAAAAACATCTTGAGAGCCTCTCTTCAACTGGGATCTGTACTATTCCACATTGTCCCCTAATAAAATTTAAACCACCTCTACTGTTTATTCAGAAAATGAGATAGAAGCTGCACCATACTCTGTGATTGCATTTGAAATCCTAATTTCAGACTGAGTTTTGCATGTCAAAATCTGGGATTGCATGGCATTCTTAGACCTTAGTGATTTTATTTTAGCTTTTTCAAGTATATTTTATACATGTACTTAATCCTGTATTCCTGAAAATTCAGCTTATTGCTCTTTGGTGTTATAGACAGGCTTGTGAACAACAACTATTCTTAAAATAAATGTCTTAGTGTTGACAGTAGATGCTCCCATTCCTCCTTCCCTTCTTCCTGCTCTGTGGGACTCCATCTCAAGAATACTGTAGCTTTTGAATCATGTGGTGTTTAGAACATGGTAATGATTTTTTCAATTGTATAATATGTGTTACATTTCCTTCATGTATTTCCATAGCTTGTTAACTTATTTCTTTCTCTGCTGAATAATATGTCATTGTGTAACTTCGTACCTATATTCTTTTCTCAAAATAATATAGAGTTGCTCCTATATTATTTTCTTGAAATTTGTAGATTTGTATGCTTGCATTCTAGTCAAGAATCCATCTTGAGCTAAATTTTCTTAGGAATGTGTGGTTTGGGTCTAGATTAGAGTCTTTATCAATCTCTCTCTTTCTCTCTCTTCCTTCTCTCCCTCCCTCCCTTCCTTCTCCCTTCCTTTCTTCCTTCCTTTTTTCTTCTTCCTGTTTTTTCTTTCTTAGTGCATGAATACCTACTTGTTTAATGGGATATACTGAAAAGACTATCTTTCCTCCAATCTATGACCTTTGTTCTTTAATGAAAAGCAGTATTACTTTATTTTCAGGGAACTAGACTTTATTCTCTTCCATTTATTTATTTGTATATATTTCCCAATGTCATGCTGTCTTGATTACCATATCTGTAAAGCTAATTGCAGAAGTCAGATAGTGTCACTTTTCAAGCATTGTTCTCCCTTTCAACCATTTATGCACTATTCTGAGTCATTTGTATTTATATATAAATTTTAGAATCATTATGTCTGTAATGAAATGCATGTTAAATAAAAAGGTAATAGTAATATTATGTATGGACTGATAACCATTTCAAGGCTGACAACTAATGTAAATTTCAATGACTTCATTCTTAATATGATAGTCACTAAAATATTTACCTTTGACTAATCTACTATTTATTGGGGGTTCATCTATGTGTTTTTCACCTGTCAAAATTTTCTTCTAGATTTACATGATAACTGATAACCAGGTCACCTGTGTGAATGTGAGTGTGGCAAATACCACTTCAAATCTTAAAAGCTAATTTTCAAGCAGAATTTTCTATATAATGCACTTATATTTTTAATTTATATTCTAATTCCCAATCACGGTATAAAACAGAATGATTCAGTGACCTATATATCAGGATTGCAGTCTAATGTCCTAGGAATGTGTGTGTTTGTTTTATGATAATACATTAATTCTTTTAAATCCTAAAGTTATAGATTTTCAGGTTAGTGTGCATCATAGGAGAAAACACAGAGGAGGAAAAGTTTTGCTCCTTTCTTTTACACTATTTCCCATCTTAACATCGGTTACATCTGTTGTTGCCGTAGAAAGAAAAACATAGCTTCTAGAACTGTGATCCACAGTACATGAACGTACTAAAGTTAAATTTTCTAAAAACTTCCTAATAGAAATAAGAATTTTAAAATTTTATTTTTAATTGACAGAAGGAAACATGCAAATTTATGGTATACAAGGACATTCCTAGAATAAGGAGATATCTTCTTCAAGGGTTTCTTTTATTATGGTCTCATTTCAAACTCTAACATACTTTTAGATTCTTGTGGATAATATTCAAACTAATAATATTCAAGGTCAATTAATCTCTAACATTCAGTGACTGTTTTTCTTTTTAAAAAATTTTTGTCCTATTTTTGAGAATTTCATACATGACGATTTTGTTTCAATTATTTCCATCCCACCCATTCACCAACAACTCCTTGATGCCTCTCTACTCTATCTTGGTTTCTTCTCCTATCCTTTATTACTTACACATAAATACATACATTATAAATATTCATATATATGCATATACATATATAAGGCACTGAGTCTCTTTAGTGGTGCGCGTATGCATCTGTGTTTAGGGATACCCAATGGAGATTAAATGACTTCTCCCTAGAGAAAACTGATTCTCCTTTCTTCAGCATCTATTGATTGCCTGTAGCCCTTGTATTGAGGTGGGACCCCATGACATTTCCCTCACCTTGGCATGTCAACTTGTTTTGTTGTTGTGCAGATCTTCTTAGACTACCACACAGTGAATATTTCATTGGTGAAATTTCCTTAACATGTCCAGAATTCACTAACCAGCAACAAGTGTCTTGTCTCTCTGGCTCTTTCATTCTTTCCACTCCCTTTTCTGTAATGTTCCCTGAGCCTTAGGTACATAAGTGGCATTGTAGATGTGGCCCTTAGGGCTGAGCATGTTATAGTCATTTTTTCACTGCATTTTATCAGTTATGAAACTGACAGTCTCAAATTGTTGCAAAAAGAAGCTTCTTTGATGAGAGGTGAGGTACACTTTTCTGTAAATATAAAAATACGTACATAGAATGCAGCAAGAAATTACATTGGTCCAGGGAAGTGACAGAAAGGTCTTTCTCTAGGGTCTAAGACCCCTCTAGCCCTCTGCACTTTGTATGTTTACAGTACTACACATGAGTTCCTGACTACGAAGTGGGTCTGCAGTCCAATTAGATAGCTGTTGGTTACCCCCAAATAAAAAGTGTCATTATTGCATCAATAGAGATAATTTTCTGTGCTGGTCATTGTTATGGTTGATAAGATTTATAGCTGGGTAGGATCACTGATGCTTTTTCTCCCTTGGAGGTTTACCTAGTATCTTCTAATATGATGAGATCTAGACTTCAGAGAGGAGGAAGTCAGTTCCTGCTCAATTGCTCCAAGTCCTTTGCTGAAGTATGTCATGTTTTTAGCAACAGTGACTTACCTCTGAGTTCTGGGAGGAAATCAAAGGCTGTGGAAATTGTATTATTTTAGGAGTCTCTTGCTATCCTACCCAACAATTTGAAGGGAAATTTCCTTTGCATGGCCCTGTGATTTTTGTTATATTGCATCTCAGCTATACACATGCACTCACATTTATATTATATATTCCATTAGGCTTACAAATATTATCTTACAGTTTCATTTTTCATACTGCTTAAGCACTATTTTTCTTTCTTTCTTTCTTTACTTCCACTGTATAAGCCTCACTTTCCCCTCTATACCTTCAACATCCCCCATTTTCTGTTTATTTCCCCTTGGCAAAACCTATTTCCTACTAGTCTCCTTTTTGAGCTTTTTTTTCCCCTTTTTCCACGTGGTTACTATTTATTTTTCTGGCTCTTTTGGTTACATCAAAATATTCACTCACATCTAAGGGTTTGGAGTTAAGATCCACAGATGAGCGGGCACATGCACTGAATGCTTTCTCAGTCTAGGTTTACTCTATTTAGCATAAAAGTTTCTACTTATCTATATTTACCTGAAAATTTCATTTTTCTTTAGTTGAATTGAACACTGTGTAAATGTATCACGTTTTCATTATCCATTCATCAGCTGAAGGACATTTAGGTTCTTTCTATGTCTTAGCTATTATAAAAAGAGCAGCAACAACACAGGGCTGAAAAGTACCTTTGTCACAGGTCATCAAGTTCCTTTGGTATATGCCAAGGATTGGCAGAGCTGGATTATATGGTGGATGTATTTTTAGTGTTTTAAACTTATTTCCACAGGGGCTGTTGCCATTTGCAAGCTCACCAGCAGCAAAAGCGGCTTCCCCATCTCCACGTCCTCACTGTTACTATCATGTATTATCACTTATTTTCTTGACATTCTAGAAGGATAAGATCTTAAAGTAGTTTTACTTTGGATTTCCCTGAGTGCTAAGATGTTGAACAGTTTTTAAAGGTATTTCTTAGCCATTTGTATTTCCTTCTTTTTATATCACTTTGTTTAGATCTCTATCCCATTTAAAAATTTTTTATCGTATTTTCTTTTTTTTAAACCACTTATGAGTTATTTTCCTGCATGTATTTAAGTGCAACACGTGCATGGCTTGCCCATGGAGGCCAAAAATGGGTGTCCAATCCCCTGGAACTAGAGTCAGAGATGGAGGGTTGTTAGCCATTATATGTATACTGGTAACTGAACCTTGGTCCTCTGCAAAAGCAGCCATTTCTCTTAATCATTATGTTATCTCTCCAGCCCCCTATGTAGTCTAGTTTTTAATTGGGTCATATGTTTTCTTGATTCTTTGTTTTTTTTTAATTATTTGTATATTCTGGAAATTAATCCTCTACAAGTTATGCAGCTGGCAAAGATACACTCCCACTCTGTGGGTTTACTCTTCACTTGATTGTTTCCATTGCTGTGCAGAAGCTTTTTACTGTAATGAGGTTCCATTTGTCAATTATTGACCTTAATTCCTAAGCAAATAAATTCTGACTTAGAAAAACCTTTCCTACACCTATATCTTGTAGGATAGAGCCCATGTTTGCTTCTAGCAGTTTCAGTGTATCTGACTGAAGTCTTTGGTCTATTGGAGCTGATTTTTGTAGAGGGTGATAGAAAAGGGTCTAATGTAGAAAAATAGCATCTTCAACAAATGTTGTTTGGTCAAATGGAACTCTATATATAGAAGAATGAAATTACATGACTTTGGTATTACATCATCTAGACTGTATTCCAAAGTTGTACATTAGGTTTATCTTCAAATTATGTACCTTATATTTCATTGTGTTTTAAAGTTTTCATAAAGCATCAATTCCCCAAGACAATCCAATTAGTCTTTCCTTAGAATATATTCAAAATCAGGCAATTTCTTATTAATTCCAATTATGAATCAGATTTAGGATACATCATTATTAGCTAGAGACATTATGGCTCAGCTCTTTGTCATCACCATTAAAATCCCTCCTCTGTCCTGTACAAATATAATCCATTTGCCAACCAATATGCATTTTTATATTTTGTATTTGAACCGTATTACATGCCTATGACAAAACTCAACCACAGAGAAACTGAAATCTTTTCCATGGTCTGTAAGTTCCTTTGTGGTCCAAGGATTGCTGCAGCTCAGCATCCTGCTCTCGCCACTACCATTCACTGACTCTGCTCTAGCCAGCCTGGCCTTAGTCCTATTTCTTGAACATGCTGAGCCACCGGAAACATGTGGCTTTGTGAATTCAACTTTCTCTAGCTAATGATTCTCCCAAATATATGTATGGCTTGCTCCTTTACTTTATATCTTTACTCACACATTGACCCTGAAGGTGCTAAACTTCAAGACATCTTTACTAAGGCCCTTAGCATGAGTTAAGCAAAGAATGCCTATAATCTTTCATGTGGCTACAGCGTTTTTAAGCAGCCTTGTTACTTGTAGCACTTGATAAGCTAGCTGAACAATTTCTAGGTAAAGTTTTAAAAATATTGTCTATTTCATCTTCCTATTCATAGCAAAGGGCAAGGTGGATAATCAAAGTCCCCTGCCAACAATCAAAAATGAATACTGTAGGGTAGCCTCCAAATCCAGTCAAATCTTAAGAAAAAGCATGACCTCAGGCTCATGAAGTATAATGATCCAGAATCAACCACTGTTGATTCCTGACAGACAGGACCTCTGAGATATAATGCATGGGTGTTGTCTCAATATGTTAAATGTTGAGATAATTGTGTCTTTAGATGTAAGCAGTAGAGTAGGGTCACACTATTATCACCTGTATATAAAACTTTGTTCCTTTTAACAATATTTTAATGCATTTATTTATGTAGGAATTAACTTACCTATGTGTGGTGCATGCATACTTTCTAAGACATATGTGTAGAGATCAGTGGACAACTTTAGGGAGTCTGAGAGTAGTTCTTTCCTACCATCCTGTGTGTCCCAGGATAGAACCCAGGTTGTCAGACTTGACAGAAAACACCTTTACCAATGAGTCATCTCATCAGGCTCTATGATTCTTTATGATTTCTCCAGTACTGTGACTTGTACTCTGTAGCACTAGACATAAAGCAGATAAATAACAAACCAAAAGAGAGAGTGCATTAGAGAATTTGATGCCAGTTTTAGGTGGTAAAAGTGTTTGGTTAAAGAATCTAGTGAAAATCTATTATTTTTGAGCTACAGAAAATTCATCCATTTTGAACATTACATTTAGAATTGTTATTTATTCTCTTATTTTATATTTTATCATTATGTACTTATGTGTATACCTATGAATATATGTGCACGTGTGGGTACACACAGAAGCCAGACAACATCAGATCCCTTGGAAATGGAGTTACAGGTGGTTGTTAATTGCCCTACTTGGGTGCTAGGAACTGAACTCAGGAACTGGGAACTGAACTCAGGTCCTTTCAAAAGCAGCACATGCTCTTTCATTGTTTTTATTTTTAGTGTTTCTCTTTAGAAGTTCATGCAGGAGTACTTTATTTGCATCATCCCACCAATCTTTCTCCCTCTCTAAGTCTATTCATGTTTCCAACTCCCTCTCAATTTTCTGATCTCTTTAGTTATTACTATATAATAAACATATATATATATATGTGTGAGTCCTTTTATTAGTGTTCATATGCACATTTGTTTAGGGTTGACCACTTGAAATTCAATATTTAAAAAATCAGTAACTACCTAAGTCAAATGGAGTCAGTAGGTTTAGGGGTATAGCTCATTGGCTAGGCACAATCTCACTTGCTGCTAGACTGTGGATTCTACCTTTGACATCAATAAAGAGAAAGATGGGGGTGTGAAATATGTATCCTTTTGCCTCTCCTACTTAAGCTGTTCTGTGTTCCTTAGGGCCTCGTGAAAGTTTTCTGCTTTCCCAAAGCAATGCAAATAATAGGGTTTGAGGGGATGGATGGACCTGGACAGGTAAGGTAGAAGTTATTTGACATTTCATGGACATTATCATGAAATCACTACCTCTTTCTTTCTTTTACTTCCTTGAATTCATCCAAGTTTGTCCTCTTCAGATTATGGCACTGATAAATGCAATGAGCTTTTTGGTCTATAGGTCAATGTTGTCAAATAAAAAGCGGTACTTTAGGATAATATTTTGCTACTGAAAGCAATTTTGAAGAGCCAAAAATTTTACTCAAAGGCTATGCTGACACCCTTATGTTTTTCTCATTATTTCTTCATTTTTCATTTATCACACACAATAGCCTCCATACCCTACATAATATTGAGTTTCCACTGGTCCTATGATAGTAATTTCCTGGACAAAATTTTGATTTTGGTTTTAGAAATATGATTCATTTATTGTTTCTTCAGTTTTGCTTCATTATTCTCATTCAGCGCTGAAGAAATCTACTACTGAACTTCTAATATAAGCACTGATATGAAAGAAATGCTGTTTTCATATAGAAGTTGTCAATATTTTCAAACATAGAAGGATAATCCTGTATATAAGCATTTTCCTGTTTATCAGGAACATCCTAAACATTCTTAACTTCTGAAATTGCCTATTAACTACATTTGTGAAATCAGATTCAAAGATTATTTTTAAATATTCATCTTATAATTCAGAAAATAAGAATTTATTAAAAGTAACATTATACTTTCCAATGATTCTGAAATTTGTTACATAAGGGATAGGTTTTTATAGAAATAAATTTGGAATTAATAATCTTGACAAGAAATGAGAAAAGTATAAGATAATATTATTGGTAGTATAAGGGATACATTCATTTAAAATATTAGAGATAAAAAAGACATTTGCTGCATAATACATTAGCTAGGTAATGATCAATGGGTGTTTGTTCTACTAAACTTAGTATTCTGTATGTTTTCAGTGAGACTGGATTCCCAAGAGTTTTGCCCTTGAGAAAAATCACTATTAACAAGGATTAGAGAGTCGTGCTGTAAAACATAGATAGGAGTGTTACAAGGAGATTTAATATGTAATGTGACAAACACAAGTTCATTAATTATACAGAATAACAAAGTGAATACGTGTGGAATCATCACTCTACATACTTAATTACAATTAAACCACTAGTACTGGTTGTGTAACTTTCACTGGGCAGACATGAAGAATTCATACCCCCAGATAGGGCACCAACAACAGACCAAAGGAAGGATTCCACAGAAGTATAGCTCAGTAAACCCATGAATGTAAGGGGGAATGGGAGCGCTTACTCATGAGAATATGAGTGACTGAAAAGCAGCTGTATCACCTAAAAAGTCCAATCCAGTATAAATGAAGACAGAAAATCTGCTTCCCTGGAGGTCTCTGCACAACTGCAGACAGTTTGGCTAAGAGAGTCACTCTCAGCAATTGTGCCTGGTTAGGTAATCCTGGGGAGAAGTTTTGTCAATCTTACATTTCAGGAACTTCCTGAGACTTTTGAGATTTGCTGCTGCCTGAGTTGGAAGAAGGGAGGCGCCAGAATAGAATGAGGAAATCATCACATAACACTGGATAGACACTCATCTCTCCTAACCTTGCTGTCTGATGTTGCTGATATCCAGAATTTTCTATTTTAATTGGGGCTCTCTGAGGTTTTCCTAAGTCTTTTTCTAGTACCTAATTTGTGGTAACCCCAGGGCAAGCCTCTTAGATTTTTGTAGTTCTCTATCACATTTGAATCACCTGTGTAAAACATGCAAGACCTTGTTTTACTCCTAAAAGTACACATAAAGCTGAACATAAATCAGGAAAGGTAAGGAGCATGACTCTTTAAATTCTTTCAAAATGGTATAAATTACAGTGGGAAAGCATGAATATCACTGCAGAACCAAATCCCAAATCACACACCACGTAACAGTTTCACCAGGTGTCCTTCAAAACAATTAAATGTGATTTCCTGTCAAAAATAATAGAGCAGCTTAAATCATCTGTAAGAAAGCAGGAAAATATGTGAAATCTATCTTTTCAATTGGTTGAGTTGGTTAATAATCATAACATCTTATTACTAGATGTTTTCTCCTTACTGAATAAGTCATGCAATTTTTCTTTTTACTGAATTTTTGTGACTTCTTTACCATACATTTTGATCATATTTAGGTCCATCCCCTCTCTGCACTTGTTCTAATGTGTTCTTGCTGGATTTCATGTGCTCTTGTTACAGGAAAGATGGAAAGATGAGGCAAGATGCCGGGAAGATTCAGGAAGCAGGTTTTATTTAGGTTGAAGCATGGTCCAGAGGACTTAAATCTCAAATTCTGGGCTGTGAAGAGCAGAAAAATCTTACATTTGATACCTTGGGTAATGAATTGTTGCTTAGAAAAATTTCATACATATTGGTGGAATAGCATCAAAATGTTATAAAAAGCAAGTGAGTTGGGTGGGGTGGCACATGCCTTTAATCCCAGCACTTTGGAGGCAAAGGAAGACAGATCTTGGTGAGTTTAAGGCCAGCCTGGTCTACATATTGAGTTCTAGGCCAACTAGGTCTATGGGAGATATTGTCTAAAATAGAAACAACAACAAACAACAAACAAAAGCAATTGGTTTGTCTAGTTCTTGAGGGGGAATAAAGTATAAAAAGGCCCCTGTGAGAGTTGTCCAGAAATGAGGAAATTAGGGTCCAGCTAATGGTGTCAGTGTTCTAACCACAGACTTGTCAGCTGAACTTTGCTGGCAGAGAGGAAGGTGAATGAGGGAGAGAGGGAGGGAGAGAGAGAGAGTGTTAAAATCCTTATTTTCCTTTATATTTTTCATTTTAACCATCAGGTTCCATTTCACTTTGTCATATATACTAAGGGCTATAGTGTCAAGTGTGTGTGTGCAGATGTCTCTTGGTGTGTGTGCATCCATTGGTGGCTTCTTAACCTATAGAGCTTCACAACCTTAAAGAAAACCAACTCTCTCTCTCCCAGTAGTTATCAGTTGCCAGTAGCTCATCAGCTAAGTTTGGAGTTTCTCCCTCGTTTCCTACTTCTCCGCTAGAATTTTGTGTGGTGTGGGTTTTGTGCATGTCTTACCATGCTGTAAATTCATCTGAGTAACTGACGAGCTCTCTGGAAAACTGTTTCTTTATCGTCATCAAGCCCCTCTTGTTCTTACAATCTCTGTCTGCGCCTCTGCAATATTCCCTGAGCCTTGGGTGGCAGAAAATTGATATGGGTATCCTGTTCAGGGACAATCATTTCCCTGCCACTTATTCTCTGCAGTTTGGCCACTTGTGAAGTTCTGAAGTGCATTAATATTCTTTTTGCCCATGTACTGCAATATTTCCTGAGCTTTAGGTGTAAGGTTGCATTGCAGATGTGTCACTTAGGATTGGGCATCTCAAAGGTATGTATTCTCTCTGTTTAACCAGATATGGAATCCATCTGTTGTTGAAAGAAAGAAAGAAAGAAAGAAAGAAAGGAAGGAAGGAAGGAAGAAAGAAAGAAAGGAAGAAAGAAAGGAAAAGAAAGAAAGGAAGGAAGAAGAAAGAAAGAAAGAAAGGTGCTTTGATGACTGGTGAGAGGTATACTTGTTATCAAGGTTTTTAGAGCTAGGTCCACAAATGAGCTAGAACAAATGTCAGTTTATTTTTCTGAATCTATATTACTTCTTTCCAGTATAAGTTTCTAGTTTCATCTATTTACGTGCACATTTCATTTTTCTTTACCACTGATTAGAAGTCCATCCTGAAAATGGTAAATGCACCACACTTCCTTTATTTAGTTGTTTCATTTTCCTATCTATTGTGAAAAAAGCAGGATGAAATGTTACATGACTGAGCAAGTATCTCTGTAGGAGAATATTAAGTCCTTTGGTATGTGCCAAGGAGAGATATAATCATATCACACAGTAAATTTATTTTTACTTTTTGAAAAGTTCTCCACACTGGTTTCCACACTGGATGCACCAGTAGGCAGTCTCTCCAGAAGAGAATGAAGGTTCACTTTCTCCACTAATTCACCAGCGTTTGCTGACACATGTTCTGTTGAACTTAGCCAGTCTGTTTGCGCTATGAAATTTTTAAGTAATTTTAAATCACATTTCCAAAATTACTAAGAATGTCGAACACTTCTGAAGGTGTTTAGCTATTTTTTTTCTTCTTTTGAAAACTATGCTCAGATCTATAACCCATTATTTATGAGTAATTTCCTTCCTTCCTCTCTCCCTCCCTCCCTCCCTCCCTCGTTCTCTCCCTCCCTCCCTCTCTCTCTACCTCTCTCCCTTCCTCCCTCCCTCCCTCCCTCCCTCCCTCCCTTCCTTCCTTCCTTCCTTCCTTCCTTCCTTCCTTCCTTCCTTCCTTCCATGACTTGGTCTCCCTGTAGCTACAGCTAGCCTGGAAATTGCTATGCAGATCAGGGTGGTCTCAATCTCACAGAGATCCATCTGCTTCTTTCTCCCAAGTGCTGAGATTAAAAGTGTGCATTAGTACATTGAGTTCATTTTTATATATGGTAGATTAACCCTCCAGTGTTCTTAACCATTGAACCTTCTCTCCAGATTCTTGATATTATATTCTCTATTTGATTCATTCTTTGGTGAGGCTTTACCTGTCGTTTCAAAATGACTTATTGGGTTATTCTAATTCCAGCTTGAGTTTTCATCAACATTTCTATCTCTATTGTGAATTTATTTTTCAAATCCTGAATTGTCTTTTTCATCTTATTCAACTTTATATATATATATATATTTTTTTTCTTGAACTTCAGCCAGGAGTTTATTCCTATCCTCTTTGTGTTCTTTGAGTTGTTTTGTATTTTCTTTACAAATCATGAATTATTTGATCATGTTTATGATTGTTCCTATGTTTGGTGTCTTGGGGTCATTCTCATTGTAGATGATCTCTGTAGGACCGGTGGGATTTGTTAGGCACATACTGTTAAAGTTCTTCATATCATTTGTTTGTGTGTGTGTGTTTGTGACCTCTGTATATGGATATCTTTGGTTGGTTGTGTGTCTGATAGGAAATTTTATCCTGCATTTGTTGAGATTGATTTTGATTCTGTTTTTATTGTTGTTGTGACTTGATTGCTTTCTGATCAGTTATGAATACTTAGTTGGCCTGTGTTTCAGCATCTCACAGTTGATATTTTGGTGAAGAAAGGGGATGGTTCCAGGCAGGCTAGTCAGTACCTGTTTAGCAGCATGAAATCCTAAAGCAGGAAGATGGCAAATGGGAACTTATCTTTTTAAAACAATGCATAGAAACATGGATTATTATTGAAGGAGAAACATTTGGCTATTATCATCAGTCGCAAATAGAGAGAACAAGAAGAACTGACACGGGTGGTGTGAGCTTATCAGCCCATTTACTTGGAGCCTGAAGTAGGGATTACAAATTCTAGTCAACCTGCCAACTTAGTGAAACTCTGCCTTAAGCCCAAATTTAAAGGACGCTAGTGATGCAGTCAAGTTGTATTTCCTTTGCCTAGTTTATGCAAGGCCTCAAGTTCAATCCTCAATACTGAGGATATACCTAGAACTATTTATTTACCATCTACACTATTTAATTATACTTAAATATATACAACAAGAAATTTATGGATAGAAATTGTTGGAAGCATTCAGGACTTACTGTATATAGTTTTGACCATACAAAGGATTCACCCATGATTCCTGGGGGACAAAGTTAAAGAAATTGGTACAGAAGTAAGAGAGGCTTTTCCTGTTTCTGCTTGGAAAACAGTGCTCTGGGACCTCAGGGACTGGGAAATTTAGAAGCTTCCAAAAATAGCGCAGTTGAAAGACTATTCTTCTCTTAGGGGATGCTATCAACACACTGAAATTCCGAAAGAGACTCTCAGAAAAGTAGGAATTCAGGTACAAGAGTGAGAATATAACGAAGATTGCCTTGCACTGCATTGGATAAGCTGTTTTATGCCCTCATCCAGAAATACAGAGGCTGCTAGGAACACTACAATTCTGTGTGGGCAAACTTCAGGAACAGCTTAAGATCCATTTAATATTGTCTCCCCAAAGCACACAATTTCTACCAGCCACAGTGGGTTAGGTATGGAATGAAACAAGTGCCCAAATGCACACAAAGAGCTGAACTGCACTTCTTGACTTCTACATATTAGTTACACAAGGCATCATCATCAGCTGAGAAACACACCTTTCATTTTAATTGTCAACCTGTAAAAAGAGATTGTAACTGAGAAAAAATACTTTTTCTCTAAATTCTGCCAAGAAATGTTTTCAAGTAGACACTAGTTTCCTAATCAAATAATTAATACTCAAGGTTTATTCTAAAGACTTTTAATAGCGAAGATACCTGAGAAATCTTAGAAATAAAACTTTTTGAGCTCTATTCTAGACCTTAATATTTCAGGAGTTATCTTAGAAATCAATTTCAATTTGGCTGTCAGATAATTTTTATGTAACTCAATGGTTGAGAAATATTGCCCCAATGAATAAATGGTCTCATTCACACTGAATAACTGTATACATTGCTGCTTTCTGAATTTTGTCACAGCAGGGACATGGGAAATGTGCAATATGAGCAATTTTCAGAAAATAATGAGACAAGTCTACACAGACAAATCAGTGGTGTTGAAACCACAGGAAAGAGACCTGATTGCTGTTAAATTGGATTTTCTGGAAAAGATAATCATCTAATCTTGTATAAATATGGAATGATAGGGATAGGCAACTGAAGAACTGAAGTCCCACATGTAGTGTATCCCCAGCAGCCCCTGTGTTTGCTGCAGGAATCTGACTTCAACTCAGAGCATTCACTCTACTCTACTTCCTACGGGGCTTTTATATACCTTATTTCACTTTATGACTCAAAGTAATTGTTGTGAATTTTATATAAGATAGTCTTAGTATGGAAATGGAAATATTTAACAAGTTTGCTAAGGAAACAAACTCAGATTTAACAATTTCATGAAATTACATACTTATCATTGAGCTACTGTAGACTCATCTCTTATCTTAAAAAATTCTATTATTTTTATTTCCTATGTATGAATGCAGTGCTTGCATGTATGTAAGTGCACTGATGCCATGCCATGTCTGTGAAGGTTAGAAGAGGACATCAGATCCCCTGGAACTGACGTGATATATGTTAGTTAGCTTCCATATGGGTACTGAGAACTAAACAAGGGGCTTCAGCAAGAACAGTCAGTGCTCTTTATCTCTGAGTCGTCTCTCCATCCTCTCACCTCTGTTCTTTGACGTTCATTTCCTACAAGTTTCAAATGGCTGCGGAAGGCCTGATCCCCACTTTAAAGAGTATTAGATGCTCTGTTTTGTTTTCATTTTATCAATGGTTTTCCTTTTATATGGTAATAAAATAAAGTAATATATGAACCCCAGAAATGGAAAACTAACCTAGTCCATTAATTCAATTTGTAAAATCTTGAGTTCTAGGGGTATTGGTGCTGCTACTTTATTACAGAGAGAAAACTATCATGGTTGATGGAAAGATGTACTAGTAGGAATTATGGGATGTTCTGCATATGATAATATAGATAGATCATTCTTTTTGAAAATAGTAAACATGCTAGCCAATTTGGATATATTCCATGGGACATCAAAACAAGAAAGGATGCCTTTTGTGTTTTTTATGAATTTTGTTTTGAAAATGAAAGTGCTTATATTTAGGAACAGCATTGCTTTACTAAAAAACATTTTCAAGAAAACTATGTAACTTCTAGTTGGATCTTTTTTATTATAGTAATAACAAATTACTTTAAATTTGCCATTTAAATAATTTTGAAATATAAA
This sequence comes from Eospalax fontanierii, assembly GCA_035773235.1. Classification (NCBI taxonomy): domain Eukaryota; kingdom Metazoa; phylum Chordata; class Mammalia; order Rodentia; family Spalacidae; genus Eospalax; species Eospalax fontanierii. The sequence goes on from CM069529.1 coordinate 24,621,220, forward strand.
GCCTGTAGTATTAAGTGTATTCAATCCACTGTTGATGGGTCTCTAGAAAATTTCTCTTAGAAACCTGAACCCCTTATTTAGAAAACATAAATTCCTTTCCACAATGCTTAGTTCCTGGTAGCCATCTTTCTACTTTCTGTTCCTGTGATTTGGGGTTCTTTAGGTATTTTATTTTATAGAAACACAATTACACAGTATTTCATCTTTTGTGACTGACTTATTTTGCTTACAGTTACATTCTCAAGATTCTTCCACACTGTAGCATATAATAGTGTGCATTTCCCTTGGGTGTGTAAAATTCTTTTTGAATATTTAAGTCATATTTTACCTATCCATTCATCTGTTGATTGATATTTAGATTGTTTCTGCTTCTTGGTTATTGCTGTATTGAACATGAGTTTGCAAATACGTCTTGAAGATTCTACTTTATGTACGTTTTGCATATATATACTCAGATGTGGGATAAATGGCTTCTTCTTTTAAATTTTTGTGAAATCTTCATTCTGATTTCCAAAAATACTATACCATTATACATTCTGACCAGCACTGCACAAGGATATCAATATCCCTGAATTCTCACCAATACTTGCTAATTTGTGTTCCTTGAAAAGCAGTAGTTCCATTGGATATAATTCAATATTATTTCACCATTTTATTTTTATTTATTTTATTACTAGTTATAACATTTTTTTCAGTATTTGGTAAAGAGAACAACTTAAAGGAAGAAAGATTTATTTTGGCTCTCAGATTTAGAGGTTTCAGGGGACAGGGATGATTGTACCCTGTATACTTGGATAGATAATTCTAATTGAGGATGCTCTAGTGGAGGAGATTCTTATCCTCAGTTTGGGCTGGAAAACAATACACTGGAAGGGACCATGAACATGTATAATCTTCTAAGACGTGGCCACAGCAACCTGCTTCTTCTAAGTAGGCTCCACTCCTGGAAGTCACCAACACCTCAAAAACTGTGACACCAGTTAAAGATCAGGCATTTAACATTGCAGGGTACTTTATACTCAGGCAGTAAAAGGAATGCTGTAAGGCATCTTCACCTATGCTCGGTGGCTATCTATTTATCTGCTTGTGAATGTTATCTGTTCAAGTCCTTTGCCTATTTTAAAAGTGGGATATATTTTCATTGTTACTGACGTGAACATTCCTTATATATTCTGAGTATCAACCTCTTGCTAGATGGATGATTTTCAAACAAGGTTACCTTTTGAATTTATTTACATAAATTCTCCTTTAATTTAAAGTTTACATGAAAACTTTGCTTCATTGTAGCTCTATTCTCTACACCCTTCTTATTATTCTTTTTAAAATATATTTTTAGTTATTCTTTGAGAATTTCATACATATATATATAATATATTTTGTTCATAAATCTTCCTCCCTTCCCCCTATTCCCTCTAGACCCTGCTGAACTATGCCTCCTTTCTAACTTCATGTCTTTTCTTAGCCCACTAAGCCCATTTAAGTCCATGTATGTGACCATAGGTAAAGGGCAAGCTATTAGGGTGTGAGCAACTTAGCCATCTAAGAAAAAAATAAAAACTTGACTCTCCATCCCCTAGAGCCATCAACTACCAATAGTTCCCAGGTGAGGTGGGGCTCTCTGACCTTCTCTGCCTCCATGCTGGATGTTAATCATCTTGATTGTATGCAGGTGTTAAGCAGGTCTTGTTCAGCTAACCTAGCTATTTGACTTCATTAGTTGAACAGCACTTTCTTCTTTGGAATAAACTGTTTCACAGTATTTCTTACTAATCTCTGGCTCTTCCATAGTGTTGCCTGAGCCTTGACTGTGTGTTTGATATAAACATCCAGTTTATATCCAAGCACTCCATGGTCAGTTTTTCTCTGCATTTTGACCCACTGTAATTCTCTGTACTAACCATAGATATCTACAAATGTCTCACTTCATATTGTACAAGGTTTAGCATTGCTAATCTACAGGTAGCCTAGTCGGCTTTTAAAAGACCCTTCCCTGACATTCCCTGCTTTTGTGCTTCACGTTGTTAACTGACACAACCTAGAGAATCTTGGAAAGAGAGTCTTAATGATAGGTCATCTAGATCAAGTTGCCTTCTGGCTATGTCTGTGGCAGATTGATTGATTATACCTTGAGCAGATTCAGCCTGAAAGTGTATGATACCATTCCCTGTTTTGTGGCCCAGTTCTGTACAAGAGTAGAGAAAGCTGGTTGGATATTAAATACACATTCATTACTCTCTATTCTTGACTCTAGATATAATGTAAATGACTGCTACAAGTTCCTGCTGCCGTGACTTACTTGAAGTGATGAGCTATAAGCTGGAATTGTGCAGTATAACAAACACTTTCTCCTTTACATTTTTGTCAGTATATTTTATCATCACAACAGAATGCAGAAATGAAACTAGAACACTTGCCTGATAACTGACTTGGTTGTTCAGATCTATCACATATTCCTACTTCAAGTAGTCCTCATTACCTGGGTAAAGTGAATCTCGCTCTGAAGTCTAAGATTTGCTTTTTTCAAGAAAAATTAATCTCAGATTACAAATTCAAAGACAAATCAAATAGTTTGGAAGAGTGTGCTTGGGATATAGTGTTGAAAACGAATGTGAGATCATCTGGTAGCTTATAATGGAAGAAAAAGTTACTGATAGAAGACATGTTGGGAGAATGACAAGATTTGAGCCATGATTTGACTTTCTAATTCACAACTGAACTATAATAATCTAATTGTTAATTGTTATTTATATTGTAGCTAGTAAAATAAATGCAATATATAGGATGTTTATCATGGTGAAATTAACTATATAATATAAACTATTTCTGTATATTTGATTTCATGATATCTCATTTGATACTGGAAATAACGTTTGCAGTAGGTTACCCTTGACACCATGGAGGTAAAAAGACAAACTGGCTTAGGAAAATGGATATTGGCTCTGGCTTTATATGCCCAGTGGAATGAACTGGGCTTACAAATTCAGAGCTCAGTGACTTTGAATTTCCACTCATGAAGGTCAGTCTCATGATATGAACACCTGAGCAAGTTTACCACATTGTGGTCATGCAGCCTTGTTACAGCTTGACAACATTGATCACATAAGTGTCATTGTAAGAGTTATTAATGCATATATATTGTTGTTGATGCATATTATATTCAGGAGGCTGACATGGGAGAGGAGTATTGACATTCAGAAAAAGAGGAACCAGTCCTGTTGGGGCAAGCCTGTAATCTAAGCTCCTGAGGCAGAGAAGGAGAACAACTGCAACTCCAAGGCCAACCTGAGCTACAGAACAAGTTCAAGGCAACCCTGGCAATAGAGTGAGGACATGTCTCAAAATGAAAATTTATAAAAATGTCGGGGGAGGGAGGTGAAAACCGAGGCTTACTGACTTACTCCATAGGTGTGCTAGCCAGAAAGATGTCCAAGATGACATGAGGACTCTATCCACATTTATTTAAATTATTTTGATTTATTACTATTTTGCATATGTATGTGCCCATGAGTGTGGTGATACATGTGCCATGGCAGGTGTTGGTTATCATCACAAGACGATTTTTGGAGGTGCTTTTCTCTTACCACTGTGGGATCAAGGGACTGAACTCAGGTCATCAAGCTTGCACAGCACACGCTACTTTGGACTGGGGCATCCACTGGCCCCACTGCTTTATACAGTGTGTTCAGCAATGCAAATCCCTGGGAATGTCAGTAAACAACATTATACAGTTTATTCAAAATACGTGGAGGTTCAATTCTATACATATTGTGTTTTTCTAATCTGGAACTGCCTAAAAGTATCAGGTGCAGTTTCTATTTTAATTCTAGTATGATTTTGCATGTAAAAACAGATGCATGATTCTGGTGGCATTTGTATCTAATATATGATTGAGGATATTTCCTCTTCAACAGTGTCAGACAGAATGTATGTCTCACTGCCTGTGAAAGTCTTGTACATACTCAGTGAAAGGTGAACTAAAGCCCAAAGTCCTGAAGGAAAAAGCAGTATTCCTATTATAGCAAGCCAAATGGGAAAGAAAAGAATTTCTTTCCTAGTCACACTGATAAAAATGAAAAAGAATGAAAGACAGGAGTTTCCTGCTTTTCTTTACTCTTTTGACTGGAAAATGTCCATTAGGTTATTATATAATCATTCATTGCAGTGAGTTGAGAAATAGCAGATCACAGTTTGTGAGAGAGGACTTGGACACATATTTGAAGGGAAATGAGAACAAATCAATTTGAAATTTAAGTTATGCCAATTATTTGAATTTACTAATTTAGTATGTCCACAAATCCCTAGTTATCAAATTTTAATCTGAGGAAGTTCCTAATATATACCTAAAGAAATGTGAAATTGAATGAAATATTGTAATCACATTTACTGCTATATATTAACAGTATATATCCAGAAATGAAGAGTACACTACATTCTATCTCTTCTGGGATGACAGAGCAGGGTCACATTGACAGTTATAGCTCTCTACCATGGAGACAAATGATATACCCTTTCACATATCAACACACATCACACGCCCATTAACTGCAGGTAAACTTTAACCCATGGGTTTCTTGAGAATTTATTCTAGATGGTCCCTTGACAATCCTTCAAACAGTATTATCTGTATTATAACTAGATTGTCTGCAAGCAGACTAGAAGAAGATGTCTCATAAAACAAGGTGAATGGCATTTTAGGAATGATATTGAATGTTGTCTTGTGAACTCTACACACCCAGACACACACCCACATGTTCACATGTACTTGCACACACATGAAAGTGCACATATATAGAAAACACAAAGAAAGTATGCATATATTATGATATGAAAAGATTCATAAAACAAGTTAAATGTTACTGAAATAAAACATCAATTTACTAAAGATAGGAAAATTATGGCACAGATTTTGAGAATATACTGTGTACAACTAAATAAAGCTGTAAGTAAACTTTAAAGTTTAGAATGAGTAAACCGAAATTCTTTAAGAAATATTAGTATAATCAAACAACAAAATGACCTTTAAAGATAGTTTACAGAGGCGGAGAACACTCATTAAGATGTCTTAATGTCATTAGTCATCAGGGAAATGCAATTTGAAAAGCTAGACCAGATCACACCTACCATAATGATTATAAAATGTTTGACTTCAAAGGTTTAAGGGAGCAAATGAGTAATCTACTCCCATATGCTCTTGGTAGGAGTGTTTTAAATTGGTATTATCATTTTGTATATCAATTGATGATATGTAACCTGTCATTATACAGCAATGAAGGTGAAGGAACTGTAGATGAATGGATATTAGCTAACAAACTGAAGGAAACAAGTATGTACTTAAATAATACATGTTTTATGCCTTCCTAAATTTCATAAAAATTTATACTTTGGATCCATTTACATTAGATTGCCAGCTCATTTGTATTGGTGTAACCTTTACAGACTATGTAGTATATAAAGGAATGGAACTTACTTATTATAATTCTGGAGTTCAAAGTTGAAAGCTCTGGCATTTGGTTCTGTTAAAGGCTGCATACTCTGAAAGAGAAGAAAATTCTGTCCTAACATGGCAGAAGATGGAAAGGCTAAGGGGAATATCTTCCTCCAGCAAGCCCATGTACCCAGAAAGCCAACTATTCCTATTCATGAAGGTGGCCACCCTCATGGATTAATCATCCCTTAAATGTATCTCTGCTTAATATTATCTCATAAAAACATGAATTTTGTAGGAAACAAAATCAGATCGTATCAGAAATAAAAATAAAATAGCAAGGGATATGCGATAAAATTTCAGATTGACATATTTTGTATGGGCGTTCAATTCAGTGGCTTAAAGGAGTTCAAGTTTTTCAAAGCTGTGGGATAATTGATTTGACAAAAGAAAATGTTCCTTTGTTGCAAGGAGAGGAAGTCGTGGTGCTCATGTGTGAAGATTTCATCTTTATCACAAGAACCAACCCTTAAGAGATCCTTGTTTTCTATAGGTCTTTCCATGTTTATAATAAAATTTTTCTCACCTCAATAATTTTGTAAATTATCAGCTGAAGACTGTTATTGTCAAGGTTATTGGACATTCAGAAATCATCCAGTGCTTCACTTCTTATAGTGGTTCCTCTGAGCTCCTGTTCCCACTTTAACTAGATACATGTTTAGGGGTAGCCAAGTGGGATTTGGTAACTGATCAGGGGCCTACTCCTTAAAGAAAACTGGTTCTCTTTCTCTCAACAGTCATTGATTAATTTTAGCTCTTCATCTAGGGGCAAAGTTTTGTGAATTACCCCTATCTTCATCTGCTGGGTTTGCTTAGAATTTGCATCAGGAAACCCAATTTACTTTTTTCCAAAATATAAAGCACTCAAGTTATTCTATTAATCAAAGAATAAAGAAAATATTGGTATAGATGTTTATTATACATACAATTATATTACAATTACTAGTGGTAATTATATGTATATGGGGCATGAAATTTGAATTTCAGTTATACTGGTCACATTCATCTCAGAGGGCTGTTGGGAGAATTCATTGGAGAATCAGAAGCCCTAATTTGACTTTGCCACTAACTAACCATGTAACATGGCATGCTAATTTTCTATTATACTCACTTACATTCTCTATAAAAAGGCAGGTGCAATATTTTGTAGACAGTTGCCAGAATCCTTAAGATTGTAAAGTAAAGCAAGTTGGGTGGATGTGGAATGGGATAAAGGTGTATATAAAGTCAAGGTTATTATAAAAAGTTCTCAGTTGTATTTTTCAGAGAGTAAATAAATTATAATGGGTTATTTGAAATTAGAACTCTCTTGTTTCTTGTCAGTCAGTATATATATTATACCTTGTTATTTTATGTATATTCTTTCCTTAAGAAATATGATTAACTGGTACCAACATTGCTGATATTATGGCTTTGTAAAAGGCAGAAATTCATACAACCATTTATTTGTAAAACGCCTTAAATTGAGTCCTCTAGTTAACAGAGAAATATAATCCAGCATTTTCATAATACAGGCATTCTAAGAATGTGGTGTACTTAACATTTGACAATTTTGCGCAGTCATATTTTATATTGAGAAGGAATCAGGTAATCATCTTCTGTGCTCAGCAAATCATAGTCAGCTATTCAATTGTAATAGCATTTCATATTCCCATTTAGAAAGAAAAGACACAGCCAATACCATCACAATTATTATGAATTATTTATTTTTAATATTTCAAGTTTCCTTTATACATGCCCCATTTCTCCTCCATTTTTATGTAGTATATAAGAAAATTTTGTGCCTTTTAAATATTTTTTCCTAAATTCTCAGTAAAGATAATTCTTTTCTATTTTAGCTATGCCAGTGATGCTTTTGAGTAACCATTCTTAATAGTAATCGATAGTATAATGGTCAGACTATTATAACTAGTTTTAAACAAGGAGATGTCATAGTTAACTTTAGTTGACAACTTGGCACAAACCTAGAATCAGCTTGGAAGATGGAACTTCAACTGAAGCATTTCCACTTTGGGGCGGTTTCTTGAAAACTGAATATAAATAAAAAACAGTTAAACTATTTATTTTAATATTCATTAAACCTATAAGCTTCTTCAACTTGAATCATTTGAGTAACTGGTATGAGAAGAGATATTTCTCTGCACAAAAGAAAAAAAGACAGAAAAAGCAGCAGAGCTAAAATCACTTTTAAGGTAGAGAAGAGAGTAAATGTTCTTTAAAATCAGAACAAGACAAATACATACTTGCTAGAGTTTAACTATGGAACATTCCTCCCCCCTCAGATTCCTGTACTGAATGTTCAGTTCCCATATGATGGTACTGTTTTTGGAACTTGTAGAGACTAGAGGGAGGCCCCATGTGAGGAAACAGGTTACTGGGTACATGCTTTACTTGGTACATGCATTTGAAGGTTACACTAAGGTAAGACAGAAGGATGTAAAGTTAAGGGGACATACGAAGGGAAAGGAACACTTTACCCTTACAGTTTGATTCAAACGTCTTTGCAATTGAGAGTCAATAATTCTGGCAAAATTTCCAATAGCCTTCGTAGAGATAATATTTTATGTAGAGACATTTCATATGAGTGTTATAATGCCCTTGAATCATGCTTTTCTACACATATATTTCCTTTTTTTCCCTTTCCGAGCTATAAACCTATAGTTCTCTATGTATCTCACAGGAAACCATATTTGTAGTAAAAGACAAGTCTTAATCCCCTTTTGTAACTAGTTTTTTGTAACTAGTTTTATCTTATCATATTAGAATCTACCAAAGATATCTCAAAAGCCATTACATGATTTTCCTTATCAAAAAAGAGAGAAAAAGGTAAAAGAAGTTTCATTATCAATCCTTTGAAGATTTAACTTGAAAGTCATCAAAATCATATATAAGACACTTAAGTGGGACTTAGATAATGTTTCTTATTCTTGCTCTAAATGTCTCTCTTTCTGTTAACTATCTTGTCTTGGTTTATGTTAAAAATTTCTTAATAATCTCCAACTCTTCTGTTTACTTGCTTGTCCTGAAATTGTTTTCTGTAGCAAAGTCAAGGGTGTCGTCTTCTCCTGAGTGGAGATGTCTGAAAAGAGTTTTTGTAGCTGCTGTCGGAAAGGAATGCTTAAAGAAAAGAGCTTCCATTTATGATGAAAGATAAGAGGTGAAGAGCATCAGTTTTGTTAACCATAGGTAGACAGAGAATATCGGTAGGGTGATTTTCTATCAGTCAACCTTGAAAAATTCTCTATATAAATTAGAGCTAGGCTCATCTGGCTCAAGCATCTTTTAAGAAACAAACAGTTATCTCCATATTAATGGGTTATGCTTGAGTTCATTGCAGTTAGATCCCATATCCCTTAGAAGCTAGAAATATGAATTTTAAAATATACAATTTAGCAAGTAGGAATAGTATTGCAGAAATAAATGAAAACTTGCTAATGAGGACAAGTAGAAACTAGCTATTTAATGGTGTGTGTGTGTGTATTTGTACATGTTCCAATGTGTGTGCACATTCATGTGAAGGTCACAGGTCAACGTTGGATGTCTTCCTCTATTGCTCTCCACCTTAACTTTTAAGACAGGGTCTCTAACTGAATCTGGAACTTAGTTTAGCTACACTGCCCTGACAATAAACTCCAAGAATATGTCTTCCTCACCTGCCATAGCATTAGGGTTATAGACAAATGTCACGGCACTCCGCCTTTACACGGGTACTGTGGATCTGAACTCCTGTCCTCATTCATATGCTGCAGACACTTTATTGAGCCAAATCTACAGTCCTGTTTAAGAGTTTCTGTAGTAAAGAAGTTAGTTGGGGGAGGGGAGTCGCATGGAGAAATGGCTCAGTGGTTAAGAATACTTACTGTTCTTCCAGGGGACACAGGTTTGAATCCTAGTATCAACGTGGTAGTTAACAACCATCCATAATTCCAGTTCCAGGGGACTCAGCACTCTCTTCTGGCCTCTGTGGGCATTGCACAATATGGGTGTACTTGCACACATGCAGGCAATACACACATACACATAATGTAAAAATAATAAACAAAATATTTTTTAAAAGTTAACAAAAAAAGAAGTTAGTCTAAAATACTTGCATTTGGCTGGAATTTAATGGTAGGTGAGGAAACAAATAAGAATCTAGAGTGGAAAGAAATCCTTTTAAGGCCTGCTAACAGTAGAAATTATTAGCATTCAGATACTAGAGGCAGTCTCAGAGAAGTCGAACATTTTCTATGATTGGTTTGGTGCCAAGTTTGTGATCTTAAATGTTCACTGAAAGAATCATATGATACAGGTCTGAATCATAGCCTTTGGTGTTATTAGAAGGTGATGGAACCTTTGTGAGTGGACTCCCGGCATCCTGGACCCTTTCTCTCTTTTGCTTCCTGTTTCCCATGAGGTCAATAGACTTCCTCTATGAGGCACTTGTGCCAATACAGTAGTACTACTGGCCGAAAGCAACCAGGCCAAGTGACCATCACTAAAATGATTGAAATTGGAAGCCCAAATAAACCATTCATTCTTTAGGTTGATGAGCTCAGACATTTTTATTCTGTGAAAGAAAGCTGGCTGACACAGTTTGGGTTCTGTCTGGCTTTCTCACATTGCTCCTATGTTGGAAGCAGGATGAAGCAGTAAAAACAAGGTGCTAACAGCTGTGGATCAAGGCCTCCTCATTCTGTGCCAATTGCTGCAGTGGTTGTAATTAGTTTCTGAGTGCAGTTGTTGCAGAAGCAGTGTGCCAGTGTCCATTTTCAGATGGGGACTCCTCTGTGCTCATTTGTATACCTAGTCTCTCAATACACAGGGACTCATTACCAAAAGACTATCGGCAGCAGAAAGAAAGTTCTGTGTTGCATCCATAAACTGACGCAATTGATTAAAGTACCAAAAGTGAATATTAAGAAAGAGAACATGAAAAAGGAAGTCAGAAGAGAAGATGGAAGCCAGGCACGAAGAAACATTACAAGTCAATGACCAAAGAATGACCCTGAGCACATGAGTGAATGTCTCGGTGAAGTTTAGTGACCACAGGGCTTGATACCCTATAAGCAAAACCCGTTGCTAGATGCTTAAGAGATATTAAAATGAAATGACGTTCTGATTGTTCTCAGTTATTTCAATGATGTGGAGTTCCTTTATTAATCAACCAGGATCCACTGCCTTCAATTTCCTCCAGCAGACAGGGCTAGAGATCCTGTGTTCTCAGTTAACAAAACATTTTCTTTATGTCCCTGTTCTCAGTCCAAAGATGATAAAGCATTCCTTGAATTTAATTTTTCTTCTTAATCGTGTTCTACCTCAGTGCTCTGATGCCTAAAAGTATGATGAAATCTTGTCTTCATTTTGTAAAGCTGTGATCCTGCATCTGTAGCATCAGAACATGTTTCAGTCTTCACACATATGTGCCCATATTTATTTCCTAAAAGATATCTTGGTTTGGCATATCTCTCTATCTATCTATCTATCTATCTATCTATCTATCTATCTATATATGTATATGTATGTATATGTATATATAGCCTATGTGGTATATTATTTATTATATAGTATACATTAGTTGTTTTTTTATTATGGATACCAGAAATTTCAGAGACATTTAATGAATATATCCCCAATTAAATTCAAATAACATATCAAATATTCTCCATGTCACCAGAGAAAGAAGGTGTGTAAAAAATGAAACCAAGGGGCTAGAAAGATGGTTCAGAGGTTAAGAGTACTGGCTATTCTTGCAAAAGATTTGGGTCAGTAACATCAAAGATCACAAATGGCTAAATCATGGAGATTAGGAATCTGCAGAGTTTGGTTCCCGAAACAGGACTCTTATATTTTCACTCATCTAAAGCTCAGGGATCATTTCAGAAGAGGGGGCAGAAAGATTGTAAGAGCCAGTGAGGAAGGACGTGACCATATGGAAATAGAATCCTACAAACTCCTGGGACCCTGTTCATATGAACCCATAGCAATAATTTCGGCATGCTCAAGATCCACGCAAACTCAAGCAGAGAAAAACCCAGCTGGAGAAATGGGTAGTAGACTCCAAACTTCACTTAAGAAATATTGGCAACTGAGTACTGTCAGGTGAGAATGGACTAGTCTTCCTCAAGGGAAGGACTCTAGGTAGACTGACAAGATCTCAGTAGGCGAACCTGCCCTGAAGTCACTTTACCACACTAACTTGACAAACTAGACCTTAACAGAGATGAAAAATGTATGAATTCCAGTTAATGACTATTGGGTGAGTGAGTGTTGGTGAGGAAAGAGATATAAAGATAATAAAGATTGATTTAGATGCTCTGTATGAAGCACACAATGAGTCAATAAAATATTTTTAAATATGTATTATTGGATGATAATTTCCAATGTGCAGCTTGAAAATAGTTGAAATCCTATCTAAAACCTAATTATCAGAAAATATTGATATATTATTTAGCTTATAGGAAGTACTTTAAATAAAGCTATATAGACATTAAAAGAATATATGTTTATTATCACATCACAGTCCTTGTTAAACAAAAACAAAATAATGGCCACACACTTGAAACAAAATATATTAAAAGATTAAGGATATTCAAATTGTTTAGAGCCATGCTCTAGTTGTGGAGAGATGATAAACAAACTGACTGCTTGAGAATGGTGGAAAGCTAACGGAGGTCTGCAGCAGGAACCCGTTCAAGAGGAAAGACCAGTGAGGTTCTGTTAACTTATCAAAGTACTTTCATCTTAAGTTCAATTCCCTTTGCATCACTCTCCAGATTTTAGTGTGTATTATTTGGTTTTAGTTATTGTGAATGCTTTAGATATAGAGGGAGAAGGAAGGTGTTATTAAGATTAGCAAAGGAGAGTCTAAGGCTTCTTCACACAGTCCCAGAGGCATCTTATGAAGATGGCATGGCTGGCTGGGTGATACTGAGATGGAACTTAATACCCAAATTAGAATGGTGGGGATGAGCTGTTGTAATTTTGTAGTAAAAGGCATCATTTCATAGTTATTGGCAAGGAGGTACCGAGCTCTGAGATAGGCTTGAGACAGAAGTTAGTTACCTAGTCACAGAGAAAGGATGCAGTGGAAAAGATCCAAATATGATCAGTGTTCACATATGGTTGGATTTTAGGTGAATTCCACTTCAACAGATTTAACATTTTTCCACTATCAATTTATTCTTTTAACAATTGTATAAATCAGACCACAAATACTATTCTTATATGACCATAAGAGTTCTGATTAGAGAAACCAAGGGCCTGAACTAGCAACACTGAGCTCATCTGACCAGATGCTTCATCAGGGAAGACAAATCAATGACATATAAGCATGTGGAAAAACACTTCAGAGTATGCCACCAGACAATGCAAGTTAATTGCAATATGACACCACTAACCTCCTTGAGGAAAGGACAAAATCCAGAATACTGGCAACACCAAATGCTGATAAGAAAATGAAGCAAGAATTCTCATGCGTTGCTGGTGGGAATGCAAAATCATACAGCCATTTCAGACTGCAGGTTGACTGCTATTACAAAAATTGACATAATCTTATACTTGACTCAATGATCATGATCCAGGTATTTATCAAGTAATGTACGTTCACACAAAATCCAGTGCATGGATGGTGATAGCATATCACATTTGTCAGAACCAGGAGTCAACCAAGATTACATTCTATAAATGGGCACATAAACTATAGTACATCCAGACAGTAGAATATTATTCAATGCAAAAAAGCTCTCTGGTCATGAAAAGGTACATGTATCCAGTGAACCCTAATGCATTGTAAAGCTTTGTATGGTGTTGTTACAATATAGTTCCCCTAATTTTAACAAACATAACTCACAGGCATTGGAAGTTGACTGAGAAAGTCTAGGTGAGTGGTGGATACGAGGACATATAAGAACTCTGTACTTTCTACTTAATTTTGCTTGGAACCTAAAAGAGTTCTTAAAAATAAAATCTACAAAAATAGCTAAAGATAACTATAATGTAAAATTCAAAACAGAAGAACAACAAAATGTCGAATGCTTCCTCAGAGCAAGTGAACATTTTCTTTCTCTTTCTTTGATCCTGCCACAAAAAGTGAAGGGAATGAAAGTGATTGCAGGAAAGAACGGCTCGATGGATTTGTTCTGTATGCCGGCTTTCCATACTTTGAGAGATATGGAAGTAACTCTAATATGGAGGGGAAAAATAAAGTTCCAGAAGAAAAGTGAAGAGCAGAAATTACTGTCTCTATGAAACACCTGGGAGGGCTCACAAAGAGAGAGCTGACTTGCCTTCATTCATTCCTGAATTGACTATAATAACTTTCTGTCTGTGTGTGTATGTGTGTGTGTGCATGTGTATGTGTATGTGTGTGTACAACCCAGAACATAACTCTTATCATCGTAATGATTTTGGCTTGGGTAGCACGTCTTTGCCTATACGTAGTGATAAGGCTTCCATATATTGTCTACATTAATTTTAATTTGGTAGTCTGATGCCTAGAATATTCAGCTCTGGCCAAAATCTGCAATGATATGTATAGTTGCAATGAGGTCAGGTGGTCTCAGGGCTTCTTGTACCCTCAATCACATTAAATTCTAGATTACTTATGAGAAAAATAAATGAAAGAGTAGAGAAAAATGCTACAAATTCTGGCCTACAAAACTCTTCGTAATTTAAAAAAGTTTTTTTTTTAAATGATATATAGCATGCATATATTTTCAGAAGTATATCTTATTTTCTTTATTTTTTGTTAAATGTCCAGAAGACAATATTTTGCTGCAGTATCCTTGCCTAAAATGATTAGTCATCTATTAGTGGCTATGACTGTATATCAAATTTATTTTATTATTTCTATATTTCAAATAAAATATCTACTCATTTTTTGTATAAGAAACATATGGATTTAAAAAGAAGACCTGCTACCATATTTCTTATTTCTCTTCTTTGCAGAAAGAGAAACTACCTTTTAGAGTGTCTGTAAATCTTTCCTTCCCACCAACCTTTGACTGTTTTACAGAAGCATAAGGCAATATTTATCTCATGACTTATTTCTCAAGACCTGAGATTTGGCATACATTAAAAACAAATGCTTGTGGAAATGAAAAAGTATTTATGACTAATACCCTTTTAAAAAACACAAGTCAATTTTCAATTTGAGAACTACTACAAGAGATAAATTACCATCTTACTTAGAGTCCATTAATGAATCGTGAAAATTCACTTATAGATCCCCTTTCCAGCCAGAATGAGCATGGAATTGTTGGAGGGTAAACAAAGGAAAGAAAGCAAGAAACTCCAACACACCCTAAATTTAGAGGAAAGTAATCCTATTAGGCAAATCCCTGTAGTAACTACTAAATTTTTGCCATGATAGCAAGAACCTGAATTAGTTCTTGTGCAATAAATTTCCTCAGAAAGCTCAACTTTATGGGAATACCAGTTGTTACTTTATTGACAAGTTGACATAATTATTAATACTGTTACCCAGTATTAATATTGGTTCCCACTGAATTGGCTCTTTCTCAGTTAATAGATTTCCATTTTTATAAAGAAGCTGCATTGAGTGGCTGGAAAGATGGCTCAAAGGTTAAGAGCACTGGCTGCTCTTGCAGAGGACCTGTATTTGATTCAAGGCACCAATGTGGCAGCTAACAACTTGCTGTAACTCCAGTTCCATGAGATGCAACCCTCTCTTCTGACATTTTTAGTCATTGCATGGCACAGTGCACTTACACACATGCAGGCAATACACTCACATATATAAAATAAAATTAACCATTTTTTTTTTAAAAAGAAGCTGCATTAAAAAGGTTCTCTTGGAACACTAAATAAAGCTGAGATTTGCTCAGTGGGCATTTGTTCTGCCAGGTGTCAAAACAAATTGTAGAGAAATAAAGGAGAATTGAATAATGTATTTCATTCAAGAAACTCAGAATGGTGTGACCATTTCAGGTTCACAATGAGCAGAATGAGAACAACTAAGCGATGATGGAGAGAGGCCAGCACAGAGTCCACAGACAATGCCAAGGAGGAAGTGATTAATCCTGCCTGCAGGTTGAGGTTGAGTTTAAGAGTATTGTTGTGGAGATGTCAGCAGTTGAGTTGCCTCTTGAAAATTTTAACACAGGTAGATGACAGATGTTTAGGTAAATACAGTTCTATGTCCAAATGTATGTATCCATGAGACAGTGCTATATTTTCTAAGACTTTCAGCCACTGCTACAATATAAAGAGAAAAGACAATGTGGTAAGAAAAGCAGCTGAAAAAGTAGGCCAGGACTAAATCATCAGAATTCACCAATACTTAATAAAGGATTGAGCTTGACTGAAATGTACTATAATGTACAGATCTCCCTAGACCTCAAGTCTGAAGTCTGTCATAGGAACTTATAGGAGAATGATGTTGCTTTTTAAATTTTCACAGACATGAAAACTTTAGCAGTGAAAAGATTTGCAGGAAATAGGAATTTTTAAAGACGCTTGACAAATGATTAGATGGGGCATATGCCAGTATCCCACACACAAAGAGATTGCAGGCAGCCTAATTGCCAGCTCCAGAACCCTGCACAGTACCGCATGTACAATTAAATTACTGCTTAAAGATTTCAATGAATAATTCTTCTTTGCAAAATCAA
Source organism: Eospalax fontanierii (assembly GCA_035773235.1). Lineage (NCBI taxonomy): Eukaryota > Metazoa > Chordata > Mammalia > Rodentia > Spalacidae > Eospalax > Eospalax fontanierii. The sequence continues at coordinate 24,637,318 of CM069529.1, forward strand.
GCATAAATCTTGACAGGGAAACTGATTTCAATTATTTTTTGGTGTTCTTCACATGAAACTGAAATCTGATTGTTTCTGAATCATTTCCTTTTAATACAATATACTTCATATTTAGTGTTTAAATAAGATCAAGAAAAGGTGTAATATTTTAGAGTGTTCTGAGAAAAATGAAAGCATAAGTAGACAGCAAGCCATCTTGGATGTATGACCTGATATAGGTACTTATATCACATACCTAGGCACACGTGCACTTAGATGAGACTCACTTTTCCTCTGAGAAGCCACTGAGTACCATGGAATGAGATAAGCATATGGCTGTGAGCTGAGCTTGAGAGCTTGACTCCATTTTGCTAATAGCACACTTGATAACTTAAATCCTCTTCAACTCTGAACAAAAGTCCTTAACACAAGCATTCCATAGAAATGCTCAACACAATGCCTCTCACACAGTAAGTGCTCAATAAAGTGCAACAGCCTGTCAGCGTCCAGACATGATGTAAGCTTTGGTTCCTATGATACCTATGGTCACCTTGGGCTCCCCAAAATGATTTTTCAATAATGAAATTGAAATAAATAATAATTTTAATTTCCTCTTCATCTCTTGTGGAGACCATTCTTCTTGCATAATTTTGATGATTCTGGATTTGAGATACTTTTCTTTACCTGGAGGTAGGAGTAATTTAACCACTGCTTAAGACAACCTTAGGTAAAACCACAAGCACTATCTAGAAAAATTCCAACTCAATAGACTGAAGATTGAATCCAGATGATGCTAAAGCATTTATCTTGGAGAATGCAGTCTGAAAAATGCTTCAATATAAAGCTAGCTTAAATTGTGCAAGCATAGTAGTAACTGTAATAAAAATAGTAAGTTGCTGTTGTTTTTGTTTTTAGGAAATATCCCAAATGAGCATCTTTTTTTTTTCCCAGCAGAACAAGGACACAATTCAAATTTAACCCTAATGTCTACATAAAATAAGACTATAGTGTTGCAAATGTTTGCATCACATCTCATTCTGATCTACCTGTCACTTGTCAGTAGAGAGCAGGGTGAAGATTTTCAGTGGCAGAACTTTCCAGAAGAAAAAGATTGCTGCTATCTGCTGCATTATTTCCAGAAATTTGGTAAGGAAAGCATCCGGAAAGAAGGCCAAAGATTTTGTATGTATTTTGAAAACAGAAAACATTACACGTTCAAATACTATTGCAAATTTTTACCGCCGCAAAACCTAATGGATTTTCATGTGGCAAGTCGGAGTTTAACTTCTTTTTTTTTAAACTCACTATGTAGACCAGGCTGAACTCTTTATCTCACAGAGACCTATCTCTATTTTCCAAGGGCTGGGATTCAAGGTGTGTACCACCATGCCTGCCTCAAGGTTAACTTTTTATCTGGACTATTGTACATAGACTTTTCAGATAATAAAAATGATAAAAATATCAAATCAAGACTGCCTCATGTCGATGTTCTATTCCTGGGTCATCAGAATTTCACATTTGGGGATGCCATCCAATAGACATTCAGTATAAAAGTATCCAAATGCTTCTTAATCACGTAAGAACAAAATGGATGAAATAGATCTAAAATTCAAGGCTGGAGTACTGAAAAATTAGTTTTTGAAGTACAGAGATTCTTGTAATTCTCTGAGAAACTATGCTGAATTACAATACTTTCAAAGTAGAAATGAAATATTAGAAGGTGGAATTGTAAGTGACTAATATCTAAAGGCATAACTATCAGTATATTAACACTGTATCTCTATGATAGTTCCTCAAGACTTCTTGATTGACCAGAGAGGTGCATTCCAAAATATCAAATCACTGGATTTGAATGGATGAACCCTTCTGAGCCCTGGCCTCAGGAGATTCAGTGGGTCTCAGAAATAAGAATGATTGCTTCTTGTCACATTTGTAGAAAGAACTCTGCTCTGTGAGGCAGCAGGAAGGTTTGCAAATCTGAAAACTGAACTGGACAAAGGAAGTAAGAAGCCAAGAATGTTACTTACAGGCCTATCATTGACCAGAGGTTTTGTTTCTGTTTTTATACCATTTTTTCAGAATGAATAGTTCCCACAAACAGATCTATCTCCAAGTTCACTGGATGTCTGATTTTATTATTGCTTTTCTGCTCTTGTACTCATCCAGTTTTATTTTGGTTATTTATACTCATCAATTTTTATTTTGGTTATTTGTTCTAACTTTTCTATTTGGTCTCCCTTAAGATATTCCATTTCCTGGGTGATTTTTAAAAAAATTTATCTTTTGATTTCAACAGTGTTTATGACTTCTTAATCATTTTATGTCTGTTTTATAGTAGGTCAGAAAAATCCATCTATGAAATTCATACAATGAATTCATAGATGTGTTCAGTGTCTTTGTCTTTACAAATTGAAATGATCCTAATTTTTATATCCCAAGTGGTTAATTTTATATTTTATTTGGATATTTTGAATTGGATGCTATGAGAATCTGAGTTCTTGTTAATATCTAAGGTACAGAAGCTGTGTGGTCTGTTTATTTCTCACTGTCAGTAAAAGCTGACGAGGGTCAGTTCTATGATAGTGCAGAATCTGCTGTCACTTTCCTCAGTTCCTCCTTTTCTATCCAGTATTTTTTAGTTCCATGCATCTCATGCTACTTTGCTTGTGCTAGAAAAACTGGAGTTCTAGTTACTGCACTTCGTTGTGAATTTCTACAACAGTTTCAATGTCTGGGGTAAAAAGTGGGAAGATAAAAACAGAAAAAAATGGAATATACTTGATCCCCATGAATTTGTGATTTGTGAAACAAAGAAAAGGTTTCCCAGTTCTCAGAATTTTTATCTCTGTAGCTTGATAAATACCATGGGTTTCTATTGCTTATTTCTACTGATAATCCTAACAATACCATAGGATTTCTGGGGACTGGGATAGGAAAGACCCAGATACTCAGAGCCCAGAAGAGTATTTAGGGGCCCAATGTTCTGCCTCTCCAGCCAGAACCAAAGGGAATCTCCAGAGCTCTCCCCTATGCCTGACTGACAGTGGACAGTGTGACATGTTCGGACTGAGAAAAAGAAACTATGGACCCCCTTCTTTTGGAATTTAAATTGCATGTATAATTTCTACTATGCTTTCTTTGATTTGATTCGTTTATTCTGTCTTCCTTGTATAATTGAACTCAATGAAAATGACAATGAGGAACCAGAACACATCAGGTAAATTTTTAAACCTATAACTTTAAATAATTCATAGATGCTAAATAACATCAAACGCAAGACAACTGGAACTAGGATGATTACACATGGGGATGTGAATGCATGAGAGTTAGGTGTGTGAACATGTTTCAAAGCAAAAGTGAGTAGATAAGAACTGATGATCCCTGGGTCCCAGCAAGATACACTCTCAAAGAAAAAGACGGAGGTTTCCTAAGGAACAGCACATACGGTTTATCTCTAGCTTCTACATGCACGTGCACATTGTGTACCATACATACATGGACATACACATTAAATACACACAAGAAGTAGGGAATGTTTTTAGAGAGAAAAAAAACCTGCACAAATGGTTCTTGTTCACAATACACATGAAATCACATATGTAGTGATCAACCTTAGGGCCAACTTTAATGGGCAATGCTAGGATAAATTAGCAACAATAGATCAGCTTCTCGTGCTGGTTTAGTGATCTCCCCGATTGATGAAGTACAGTGATTTTTCCATAAATTTATACAATACAGTACACATTATAGCTTTTGGTTCCATTTGCATAGTCTGGGGCCATGGTGTTCATATTGTGATAGAGTTTTCCATTTTGAGAGGCAGACTTAACTGATTACTGAACTTATTTATGCCTCAGTTTACATATCTGTAAAAGAATGCAATGATAAAAAAATGTGTTAGCATATGCCCTTTATATATTATATTACCTGACATGGTCAGAACCATGACTAGTGCTGCACACACACACACACACACACACACACACACACACACACACAATCACCATAAGTAGGCATTAAAATAAAACTATCAACCTAACTATGCATTGTGTACTTGCAAATGGAAGCATGTATGTCATGATTATTATATATCATGTAAATTATACAAAATACAACCATTTGTGGATCCAGTTGGAGCCTTTAAGACTCGGAGTAGCTTCTCATATCGTTGTCCTCATAAGCTGCAGTTGACATATGCTGTCTATGATTGCTGGTTTTGGCATATACAGATTGCAGTGAAAACATGAGGCACTTATTAAATCATTAGAATACAGAAGCTTTCTAGATGTTTTTCAATTTCCATGTATATTTTCCATTTCTGTTTTTCTAAAACAGTGTCAGATTCAGTGGCTTGTCTATCAGCACAGTATTTCATAGGTCTTGGAGAATGGATAAAGCTGTGAATAGTAAGTTAATGGTGTCCAGGAACAGGTAGGTATAAAATACCAAATGCTACTCAAAAATGACCATGAATATTTCAATAAAGGGAAGGAGAACACAACATGTAGTATAAAACAAGGAGAAATATGAATTATGAAATCTCACCAAACCTGAGATTAATTACTATGAAAGTAAAGACATACACAGATGAAGTCAAAGATAAGTTTTAATAATAGTGTAAAATATAATATTCACTGTGGTTGTGAGTTCAATAATCAGGGAGTTTAGCATTGAATTCATGTTTTTACCCAAGATACCACATTATCAATAAATCCCCAAATGAAAAATTTCTGACCTGTCTACAATAGCCAACTCAGAAGATTTGATCTCAAATCTTATCTGTAATCTTCACCTCTACTACTATGGAGATTATTGCTATGAAGAACTAGAGAGATTACAAAATACATTATTTGAGATAGGTCAGTCAACCTATCTAAGCCATTTTCTGTCAATTAAGACTATCATATGGACATATTTAGAGGAGTCTTGTGAAACACTGATACAATGCTTGGACTATATTAAACCCTTGCGAATGGTGCATTTTGTTTTTGAGAAGTTGTACAAAACAGGTTTGGTTAGTTTCTCTTAGGCAAGTAACAACTTCAATTTACTGATTGTGTCATAATAACATAAAATCAGAATGTATTTGGGACTTACTGACAGATTATGAATAGATGAGATTCTGAGAGAAAATAATGATGGTTCTGATTTCTAAGTAGCATCTGGGAAGTTATACCTCGAATTAACAAGGTTGTGAAGGAAGGATGGATCTTTTAATGACATCTTTGCTCTTTCCTTATTGAAACTGAAGTATATTTTTAAGCTTCTGAGATTCTATCAAGTAAGCAGTAGGGTGTGTGAATCTGGACCTCATTAGAAGAGATGAAGCCAGTGATCTAAATTTGGAAGAGAGTTAACAGATGGAAGGCATTAAAATCCATGAGGCTGAATGAACAAATATAGACTAATCATTAAGATAGGAGCTATAAATTATAAAATTCTTATCAAAGTAGACAGGACAGACTGTTCATTGATTATATTCCCATTCCCTTAAAATCTCATTTTAGGCATGCAACTATGGACTGATCATTCCTATTATTTTTATATCCATCAAAGTGAGCAACGACTCTATGAATTCTATCTTCTGAAGTTTTTAGAAAATATAATGTAATAACAATATAAGGACAAGTAAAAAAATATTATAATTTGATGGACATTTAACACATAGGACCACATAGTAATTTTAAATACACTATATATGTGATGGGCATTTTCAACATTTTATGGTCCAATTTACAAAAATAAGATCAAAAAAACTTCTATTGTTTCCAGGTTTGTTTCTGCTAAATTATGATCATCGGTTACTAATTGAGTCTGCCAATCAGATGTAGGCAAATTCTTCTAATAAGATAAATTTCCATGTAAAATGAATTTAGAAGGGCAATAGATTTCATTAATACCATTTTGGAGTCTGTGTCACAGTCAACAGGGTCAGAAAGCCTCGCATCCTAGCTTGGCAGGAGTGGTTTGAAACATTCTTCAGCATCCTTATATGTCTCTCTCTTTCCATTCTATTTAACATCATTATTCAAAGTAATAAAAAAAGATATCAGCTAAGTTATTCAACTGTCAAGAAGATGGGAGCTTTGGAGTAAATGTATCATAGTATTGATGAAAGTAGTTAAATTTTGTATAATCTATCTAAGATGGTGTCCATATGGGAAATTTATTATCTAGTGAGATAATCAATCTTGATTGTCAACTTGGTTAGATTAGGAAATGCCTGTAAATTTAACGATGCATAGCTGTGGATGTATCTGTGATGGTGACATTTAGATCATAAAGATTCTGTCCAAATTAATGGACTAGTTCCATGATGAATTTGCAATGTAATGTTATAATAAGACGGTGGTAGAAAGTAGAAGACAGGGTCAAGTGGGAAAAGGTCACTGGGAGCAGGTCCTCAGGGCTGTCTTTCCTTGTCTCTTCCTATGTCTCATTTTATTCTGTCTGCCATAAGATGATTAAGACCCTCTATTGCATGTTCCTGCCACCATTATATTCTGTTTGTCTCCTGGGGTCAGTCACCATGAAATTATTCCTCTGAAATAATTAGTCAAAATAAACCTTCTTCCCTTAAGTTATTCATACCAAATACAGTAATTAAAGAGAACAGAGCTTGTGACAGCATGCATGAGACCTTTGCAAGTCCAAGCCAGACATAAACAAAGCAAGGAGGAGAAAGTGGGCAAGAAGCCCCGGCCCTAGCAGAGAAACTATGGTAATGGACAGCTGCAGGGGGAGGGAGACTCAGTTTTCTTTAAGTGTGTTGACCGGGCTGTGTGAAATGAGCTCCCACACTCAAAAGAGTTTGGGAAACACAAATAAAATGAGAGAGTGTTCTAAAATATAGTAATAGAGGGCATGCACTTGGGAGTATGGCAGTAAGCAAAGGACAGTGGTAGGGAAGCCATCTGAATATCTCTAAAATATATTTTATGAAATTATTTTTTTAAGTAGAAGTAATACATCTGGCAGGCATGAACATATGTATTTCGTTAGGGTGAGAGGCAGGGATGAAACCCCCCATGTGGTGTACAGTCCATATGGACCAGGCAGGAGGATTATTTTCAGAAGATGCCATAAATGATTGGGTGCTTTAAATTCCAAATTCATGAGCTTTTTGTACCTTCCAAACATTATATTATTTAATTAATACGTTCTAATAAATGCATTATCTGATTTAACTAAGTGAAATAACTTTCATACCTGCCGTTAAGATATGATTGATTCAGAGATACCACAAAGTACTCTCTTATCTCCATATAAATATTGGTACTTGAGAGACCTGTCTGTTAATTTCTATGTTTTTAATTTCTTACTAATATGAGAACATCATAATTAATTGCATGTACTTTCATGATTACAATATTTATACTTACACTTCCATGTACATGAACATCCATTAAAATGAAAGTTGATAAAGAAAAATGACAGCATTATAACAAAATGAAAGAGAACTATAATAACATAAATGCATTCCATAACATTGTGAAACTTATATGGAACGGGTAAGGGCTCTGAACAGTCAACAAACAATCCATCAGCATAGTAGAATCTTTCTATTCCTAGTGTCTTCCTCTGTCGCTTTCTTCAAAGAGTTGACATTTTCGTTGTAGAGATCTTTAAGGTCTTTAGTTAGGTACACTTCTAAATATTTTATTTGAATAGAAGGGCTTCCATGAATGCTTTTTCTAGTTGTATGTTATTGGTACATAGAAGGGCTACTGATTTTTGTAAACTGATTTTGTAGACTGCCACATTACTGAAAGGGTTAATGATTTCTAACAGGTTTCTGGTGGGATTTTTGTGATTTCTTATGTATATTGTCATATCGTCTGCAAATAGAGATAACTTGAACTCTTCTTTACTGTTAGTACTCCTTTGATTTCTTTCTCTTGTTTTACTCTGCTCATGCAAGTGTTTCAAGCACTATATTTAAAAGTAGTGGAGACCAAGAAAATGAAGAGGAAACCCACTGAGGAAGAGAAAAATCTTTACCAGCTACACATCTGACAGAGGATTAATACCCCAAATATACAAAGAACTCAAAAAACAAATAAGAAAATAAACCACCCAGAAATACATGGGTTATAAAGCTGAACAGAGTTCTCAAACAAAGAAATATAAATGGCTAAGAAACACCTTAAAAAGTACTCAACATTCTTTAGCAAACAGAGAAATGTGGATGAAAACCGCTTGAAGATTGTATCTCAGTGCATTCAGACTGAGTAAGATCAAGAGAATGAAAGACACCAAATGCTGGAGAGGATGTGGAGAAAGTAGAGTGCTCATTCACTGATGGTGGGAATGCAAACTCAGGCAGCCACTATGGAAAGTAGCTTGGAAAACTAAAAAAAATATTAAAAATGAAATCTACTACAGGATTCAGTTATAGCATTCCTTGGCATATGCACAAAGGACTCATCCTACTGTAAAGATACCTGTACATCCATGTTTATAGCTACTTTCTTCACAATAGCTAAGAAATGGAAACAGCCTTAATGTTCCTCAACTGACAAATGGATAAGGAAAATGTGGTCCATTTACACATTGGGGTTCTATGCAGCATTAAGAAAAGATGAAGTTTGCAGGTGAATGGATGGAACTAGAGAGTGTTATACTAAGTGAAGTAACACAAATGCAAAAAAACAAGCAATGTATGTTCTCCCTCATTTGTGGATTGTGGCACCAGTTCCCTGTTTGTGAGTATAGATCCTGATGTAACACCATTAGCCAGGAAGAGAGAACGAATACATTGGTGTAAAGGAGAAGAAAGAACCTGGAAAGGGGGGATACTAGGGGACAGATGTTACCAGGGGGAGGTGAGCAAGGGGGTGTTTGGCAGGGAGGAGAGGAGGGAGGGATATGCAGGAACTCATGGGGAAGTAAAGGAATTCCAGAGGGGGCAGGTGGAGGAAGGTGGGTGTTAATGGGGGAGTGTGGGGATAGTTTGTGTGCTGTGACTTGAAAGGGAGGAGAGAGATTGGATGGGAGGAAAAAGGGCAGAGATGAACGATTTTTTCATGAATCTCTGAAGACTGAGGAACCCAGAGGGAAACACAATGCCACTGAAACCCCCTGAGAAATACACAAATAGCACAGTGTGTAAACATTAGTACATCTGCATATATGGGGGCTGTTTGGCAAGGGACACAATGCCAGACAGAAAGTATTTCCCTTTGTGTGGTTGTTGAGAGTGGTCTAAGAGACTCCCCATATAATACAGGCTACTGCCAAAGTTCTTGGTTATCTCCCGGAAATAGAAGATAACACCCTACTGCTGAAGACAAGTTATTCTTGGGATACCTGACTCAGAGAAACAGAGTAGGAATTGAACTGGAAGACTTCTACATGAATTTTAGCTCCCAGAATGCTAGAAAATAACATGCAAACTGATAAGGGGTAAAACCAATTAATGGTTTAACCCAATCCTAAATTCTAAAAAACCCCAACAACCAACAGTAATAGCACTCTCATTTGAGGAGTAATCAACATTTATCTAACTGGACTTAAAACCTTCTCAGTGGGAGTGAATTCAAGCGTATCACTGTAGTCTCAGCCAAATACATAGGGGTGGATGGGTCACAGATCCCAGAGAGAACCCTATCTCTGTCATATATGTAGAGAAATTAAATTTCTTAACATATGCTAAATATGGATCCTTATATTTATAGACTAACACACAGTACACCACTCATCAAAGAAACTTTTTTTTTACAACAGATGGAGGCTAAAGCAGAATTCCATAACTAGTCAGACACAGAGAACATATTACTAAGAGATGCCAAGTCCTAGGTGACACATCTGCAGTTGAACTTCCACACCTAAGGTGTGTGGAAAAGAGAAAACTAAAGCATCCCTCAATTCTCACCAGTGAAGCCTCCTTAAACAACACAGTACTGTGCATTCAGAAGGCCACAACTGGCCAGGTTTCATAGAATAAGAGACTGCAGAGTGTGTGTCCCTGAATAGTGCTCCTATATTGAACCTCCCCAACACATGGTTCAGGGATCATTGTGAAACAGGCGGGGATTGGAAAGGCTGCAAGAGGCAGGGCTGATTCATGAACTTAGGGAAGCAATCTTTCAGGCTACTGGAAGCTTGCACAAGTGAAACTGTGGCAATGATGGCAAGTGAGCACAGGAACCACACCACTCAAATTAAACAAGGGACAAAAGAGGAGGGTTAGAAATCAGTGGTAGGCCAGACATAGACTGAATACCGATTACTATTGGAGAGAGAAAGTATGCCTTACTTATGATCTCTAGATAGCCTGACCAGACTGCAGTGATTGAATTTTCACTAAAGGACAAACGCTTGACTCAATAGGACTTAACATGTATGACGTAATACATGAGGTTCTGTGGGCATTTGTTGGGTGGATGGGTGAGAGAAGGGTTCTAAATTTAAGAACTCTTGTGTGAAATGTGTACATCTAAATTAAAGGAATGTAAAGGAAAACAATACTTGTGTTATACCCACACACTAGGACTGCTCTCACCCACTTTTATATTCTACATATGGATGATCCTTTTAAATGGGTTGAGGATATAGTATAATTTCTCTCTATTAAAATACAAATATCTAATAATCCCAGTGTCATCTATTTAAAAGTCCTTTTTTCATTAATTTTACTGTTTTCTTAATTAAGCTACTCTATATGCCTAAACTCGCTAATGGGTTGTTAGTTTATTTAACCCCGTCTGCATTGTACATTGTCTTAATTACTTTACCTTAATAATAATTCTTGATATCTCTAGAGGAAACATCTTTTTCCCTGAGACTTCTAGGAGTTCCTTGCCTTTTAATAAATCCTTGTATTCCCAAGTACATATCAGAATATGCTTTTAAAGAAACAAGCAAAAGGAAAAGTTTTCTTGTAATTTAATTAGAATTATCTATGAGCATTTACATGTTCTTTTAAAGTTTTCTTTGTAGCATCTACACCCATCTTTACAGAATTCAGTGAGAAACTGAGGGCACAGTTTCATTTATGCAGATATTAAAAATCATCAGAGAGATTATGATTTTCACTTCAAAATATTTTTCTCTTCACAGAAGTATTTTTAGGTATTTCCAATTTTATTTTAGAGTTAAATACTTCTATTTTATTGCATTTAAGAATTTTTGTTGCTGGAGATTTTGAAGTGGGGCTGAATGTTTTATGTTAATTTTGTATTCCAAAGTCCTTGTGTTGATGAGTACATGTACAATGATTAGGAGAGACACAGGATGAATAAATTTTTCCTGCTTAGCAGTCATGAAGTTTATGTAGAACACTGTTTTCAGGCAATATGTGGAGACAGAGGATCTTATGTGCCATCTCTCTTACTGAGTCTAGAGCAACATTTAAACATGCCTAGTGATGAATTTTAGTTTGTGAGTTCAAAATAAGTAGGCAACAGTCCTAGGCAGTCAGCTATGACTAAGAGGTATAACTTTAATGTATCAGCCATAATCCATTTGGAATTTAGGAATCAATCAGATTCCAGAAAGTAGATTTGATCTACCTTATATACAGAGATATAATCACCAGGAAGAAGTTGTATATGGGAACTTCGGGGTGTATCTTATTGAGAAAATGGGAGAGGGGAGAGGAAACTGTGTAGAAGTTGACTGACATGCATGTGGTATCATAAAGTTTAAAGTGAGGATCAAAGTAACTTAAAAATTATAAAAATTCACTAACCAACATACTTAAAATATAAGGCATTTACAGTGTGAATATTGGAGATATGTTGATGGTGAGGTGAAAGAATGCTAGATAGGATGAGAGATTGCTAGAAACTTAGAGGACAGAGGCAGAAAAGGGATCAGGTATTGAATGTTTCCATCCCAGGGGTAAAGAGGTTATAACATGGTCTTGCACCTACTACTAAAGCAGCAATTATATTTTTTGAGAATTTAATGCATGGGTATTTTATCTGCCTTATTTACACCACTCCCTGTTGCCTCCAACTCCTTCCATATTCCCTGCCAGTCCTTCTTAATTTCTTTTCCACATCGTTGATTATTATGGTCGCATACACACATAAATTTATATATATATATATATGTCCATAGACAGCACACACATACACAAACACACTAACACACACATATTGTTCTGAGTAGATTTAGTGGTAGTTGTGTGTACCTGTGTTTTAAGGCTGCCCAGTTGGGATTAGGTAACTGCTCAAGGAACCAGTCCCTAGATAAAACTGATTCTCCCTCCCTCGACATCCATTGATTGCCTGTGGCTCTTCACCTTGAGGTAGAATACTGTGAAATTGTCACTATTCACCTTGGCATGTCAACTGATTTTGTCATTACACAGATATTTTCAGACCACCATATTTTGGAGATTTCTTTGGTGCATCTTCTCTATCATGCATAGAAAGCATTAACTTGCAGCAAACTGTCTTGTTCATCTGGTTCTTACATTCTTTCTGCCCGCTTTTCCAAGATGTGCTCTAAGATTTGGATGTCAAGGTTTCCCTGTAGATTTATCACTTATCTGTGGGCCTTACAGGCACTGTATTACCATTTGTGGAACACTGCCTCCATCTGTTGCGAAAAAGAAGCTTCTGTGATGAGTGGGAAGATATATACTTGTCTGTGACTATAACAATATATTTTTAGAAATATAGTAAGAAATTATCTTGCTTTAGGGAAATGACAGAAATTACTTTCTAGGGTCTATGACTCCTCAAACCACGTGGACATGGCTATGTTTAAAGTATCATGCATGAATTCTGTCCCACTGAATGGGACAGTGAACAGCTGTTGAATACTCCCAAGATAAAATTGCCATTAATGTACCAATAAAGTTGTTTTTCTGGGCAGGTCATTGTCGAGGTTTATAGGCTTTACAGCTAGACAGGAACATTGATTGGCTTTTTTTCTCCTTTGGATATTGTAAAGTGTCTTGGTTCACTAAGTGAGATAGTCTTCTGGGAAGAGGCTTGCAGGTCAGTTCCAGCTCAATTACTCTAAATCCAGTGTTTGAAGCATGTGGTTTCTTCAGGAATAGGGTATTAACATCAAGCTCTGGGAAGCAATCAATTGCTGTGGCAATACACTGTATTATTTGGGAAGTCTTTTGGAGTATACTGACCAAAAACGCAAAATGAGGTCTCCCTTAACAGATCCTGTGATTTTGTAATGTAGACTTTACCTATAAACACACAGTAATAAATACATATATCATATATTACTAAATACTGCATTACCATTTGGTTTTTCAAACCACCTAAGCAATATTTCTCACTCTTTTCTCTCCTTCTTTATAACACACTCTCCTTCTTTATAACACTCTCTCCTCTCGTCACAGTTAAGTACCCTCCATTGTCTCTGTTTCTTCCTTCGGAACACCAGTTTCCTTCTATCGCCCTCTATCAAGATCTTTTCATTTTTTCCTTCCCTCCTTTGATTCCTTTTCATTTTCCTGGTTCCTGCAGTTACTTCAGTAAATATACTCACTAGGGTTTGAAACTAGAATCCACAGTGGGAGAGAATATATTTTACCTGTTTTTCGGAGTCTAGATTATCTCACATAGTTTCTGGTTCCATGCTTTTAAGTGCAAATTCCATGATTTTGTTTTTCTTTACTGCAGAATAGAACTTGCCTATATAAATATAACACATGTTCTTTGATTGACAGATATTTAAATGTTTCCATTTCCTACCTATTGTGAAAAGAGAATCAATAAATATGTTTGCCAAGTATCTCTGTAATAGGCTATTGAATCCTTTACATGTATGACAAGGAGTGGTATAGCTGGATCATTCGATAGATCTATTATTAGGTTTTACTTCTTCATTTCTTTTTTTTTGTCTTTTTGAGACATGGTTTTCTTGTAGCCCAGCTGGCCTGGAACTCACTATGTAGACCAGGCTGGCCTTGAACTCACAAAGATCTGTACGCCTCTGCCACGAAGTTCTGGGACTGAAGGCATGAGCCACCACCCCTAGTATATTTTTAGTTTTTAAAGAGTTCTTCACATTTATTTCTATAGTGGCTGAACAAGTTTGCTGTACCCTACAAGGGCGATAAGGATTCCTTTCCCCACATCCTCACCAGCAACCCTTGTCATTTCTTCTCTTCATCTTAGCCATTCTGACTTTGGTAAGCTGAAATGTTAAAATAGCTTTGCTTTGAAGTTCTTTCATTGCTAAGGATGCTGAACGCTTTTAAAGATATTTCTTAGCCATTTTTATTTCTTCTTTTGAGAGCTCTCTGTTCATATATAGAGCACATTTTTTAAAAAAATGATGCCCTATGTTTCTTGATTCTTTGATTTTTGAGTTCTTTGTGTATTCTGGAAATTAATCCACTACAAGATAGATAACTAATGAAACTTTAAACCCACTCTATGGGCTTACAATTCACTGAACCGGCTTTTTTTTTTTCTTTGCTGTACAGAAGACTTTTAGTTTAACAAGGTTCCATTTGTCAAATGTCTGCCTTAATTCCTGAGTGAATAGAGTCAGATTTGGAAAATCCTTTCCCTTATAGGGTATGGCCTAAGTTTTCTTCTAACAGTTTCAACATTCCAAGTTTCATATTGAGATCTCTGATTCATTTGTAGCTGATGGAGATGCAGGGTAATAGATATGAATCAAATTTCATTCTTCAACATGTACAGATCCAGTTTTCCCAGCACTATTTGTTGAAGATATTGTTTTTCCTCCACACTGTTTTTCTGGCACCATTGTCAAATATCGGTTGACTATCATTGTGTGCGTTCATATCCTACATCCCCATGATATTATTCCCAGAGCAAGAAAATACCATTCTAAAATTCATATGGAATCACAAAAGACTCCAGATAGCCAAAGCAATTTGAGGCTAAAAGAGCAATGTTGAGGAGATTACCATACCAGACATCAGAATATATTACAGAGCTATGGTCATAAAAACAGCATGTTACTGGAACAAAAATAGACCTAACTGAAGACCCAAACATGAGTACATGCAATTTCAGTACCTGATATTTTACAAAAGGGCCAAGAACACTCACTTAAGGAAATGCAGCATCTTTAGCAAATGGTGTTGGCAAAACTGGATCTCCTCCTGTAGAGCAATGAAACTAGAACCTTATCTTACCTTGCACAAAAGCTAGCTCCAAATTGATCAAAGAACTCAGTGTGAAACATGAAACTTTGAAACTATTAGAAAAAAAAAGAAACATTGTCAGTAACCTACAAGATATAGATGTAGGAAAGGACTTTCTAAATTAAACATCAGTTGTTCAGGAATTAAGGTCAAGAATCAGTAAGTGGGACCTCATTAAATTCCCCAAATTACACGGGCTATTGCCACAGTCCTTGATTGCCTCCAAGAACTTGAAGGTAAGTCTCTATTGCTGAAGACAGAACACACTTCAGACAGAGGATTTGGAGCAATGGAGCTGGAACTGACCTGGAAGCCACTTCCCCTGAAGGCTATCACTAATAGATTTGGAGAGCACTATGTAAGTGTCTAAGGAAGAATACCAATCAATGGTCCAATCCCAGCTTCAAGACCAAATAACTGTAGCAATGATTGGCACAGCACATGACATTGGTGCATTAGTGGGACTTTTATCTTGGGGGCAATAAACAGCTACCTAATTGGACTAAAAGCCCACTCAATAAGAGGAAACTCATGTGGTACCTTAAACATAGTAATATATATGTGGTTGAAGAGGTCATATATCTTAGAGAAAACACCAAGACTGTCACTTCCCAAGACTAATGTCATTTCTTACTATGTATCTTAATATGTATCCTCATATTTACAGACAAATATCCTAGTCACTACTCATCAAAGAAGCTTCTTTTGTACAAGACAGAGACTAATACAAAGTACCATAACTGTTCACACACAGACATTGCCTGTGAATTTCCCAAGCCTAAGTGGTACATCTGCACTTCAACCTCTACACCTAAGGCTCATAGAACATAGAACAATGGGTAAAGAGGACACTAGTGAATCTCTCAAGTCTCACTAATGAAACAAAGGGCACAGGAACACAAAAGGTCACAAATGGCCAAAACATAGAGAATAAGAGTGCAGAATACTGGTCCTTGGACTGGACTTCTGTATTAAACTTCACCCACCCAGGGCTCAGAGACCATTACAGAAGGGAACAGAAAGATTGTCAAAGCCAAAGTGGGTATGCATGACCATATGGACATAGAGTCCTACAGGCTTCTGGGATCCTGGTCATATGACCTATAGTAGTATGGTCAGCACGCACCAGACCCATGCAAGTTCAAGGAGACAAAAACTGAGCAAAGAACTGGGGGAATGGACAACAAACCCCAATCTTAGATGAATAAATTTTGGCAACTGATTACTGCTGGGTGAGGAAGAGCTGATCTTCCTAAAGTGAGGGACTGTAGATAGTCTGACTAGACTCAGGAGGTGAATTTGCACTGAGGAACACATGGGGACACTAACTTGGCACAATGTATGAATTCCAGTGGGGTGATATGGGAGGGTGCCAGTGGGGAAGGGATAGAAGGATTAAGGTCCATTCTAGATTCCAAATACACACACGTTTCTGTAGCTATATAGTTGAGAAGTTGTCAAGTTTAAAAATGCTTGTTTTAATGCATCAAAGGAACAATTTCTTCACTGTATATGTAGTGTGGTAGGTTTTTAAAGAGCAGTTCTGTAATCAAGTCAATTACATGATACTTTTAAATGATTTTTTGCATGGTTGGCTTCTCCTGGAGGCAGTGACAGTTATTAATTTTAAGATATGGGACACAAGTTAATTCATTTTTGTAGTTTTAGCTTCTTTAATTATAAAATTGAATGACTATTAAAATTGTTTGTGTTCCATGTATGTAATAAAAAAAAACGTAGAATATGAAAGAAGTAAATATCTATGGCACCTGAATAATCTTGATGTAAATTTTTCTTTTCCAAATAATCGTTCACAGTAATCCAGAATCAAATAACTTTGCCCTATATATTATTACTTATGAACTATGTTTGGAAATAAAATGTTTAGAGTTTATGCCTAACTATTTAAACAATACAGTATTTCAAATTTAATTTTAATTAGAATTATAGAATCGAATCTAGAAAATGAGTTGCCAGAATAATAGTATTGAAATACAGCAAAGGGGGCAGCAAACTAAATGGCTGTGCACAAAGGAATAAAATAAGGTAAGAAGACCTCCTTTTGAAATATCTTCAGCACATTGTCTGTAGTTGCCCTACTACAGAATAGCACAAAAGAACTCTTAAAATCTTCTAACAATAATTTGATTCCCACTGATCAACCACTGCCCATCCTTCTATCTTTCCACAGTTCCTCAGACTTTGGTTAAACCATCATTCTGCACTCAAGTTCACTGAAGGTCAATATGCTTCCAGCTACCATGTGTGAGTTAGAACATGCAGCATGTGTCTTTCTATGCCTGACTTATATGACTTAACATAATGACCAACAATGACACAAATGACAGCATTTCACTTTATATAGTTGAATAGTATTCCATTCTGTCTCTGCACAACATTTTCTTTTTAAAATATCATTTTATTGCCTATTTGATAATTTAATATATAGCGTTATTTTGATTGTATTCAAACCCCTCCACAATCTCCTTTCAAATCTACACCTCCCTGACCACCTCCCTCATTTTATGTCCTCTATTACTTTTAGTCTAATCGGTGGCCCCCAAATGACCTTGAATGTGGATCCTTTACCTGGAGCTGGGTCAACCTACCTAGCATTGCACCCTTAAAGAAAACCGAGTCTCCAGTTTCCAGCAGTTTTGAATTGCCAGTAGTTCTTTAGTGAGGGATTAGGTTTCTTGCCTACTTCTCCACTCCATACTGGGTTTTTGTATGGCTTGGCCTCATGTAGATCTTGCACATGACCTCACAAATGGTCTGAGTTCCTGTGTACTTGGCATACTGAGTCCAGAAAATAAGGTTTCCTTGTATTCATTCACAAACTCTGGCTCTTACAACTTTCTGCCACCTTTCAAAATGGTCCCCGGGTCTTGAGAGAAGAGGGTGTCACATTTAGGGGCTAGCACTCCACAGTCTCTTACATGTTGGTCAGTTGGTGGACTGTGTGCTGTGTCATCTATTCCAAGAGAAGCTTCTCTGGTGAGAGATGCACTAATTTATGAGTATAACAATAAATCACTAGCAGTTGGTTTAATATTATGCTTATTTACCAGGACAAGAGTGTAGAATTGCTCCTATGGCCTCAGGCCTAAGTAGCCACAGGTTCTGGGTTCCATCTTGTGAAGTGGGCCTTAAAGTCAATCAGAAACTGGTTGGTTACTCCCATAAACACCCATTCCACGCTTACACCAGAGGACATATCTTGCTGGGCCAGTTGTCACTGTAGTTCATGGGGCTCGCAGCTGATTGAGGCTGATGGTGACTTTTCCCTTCCAGAAGCTTTCATAGCACCTTCCAGTTCTTTGAAAGTTAGACAGCAGTTGAAACCTCTGAATCAATGCCAGCTTGATTTCTCCAAGTGTGTTCTTCATCTCACATATGTAGCATCTTCAGCAACAGGATCTTACTGTCAAGTTCTGGAGGGCAACAAAGAGCAGTGACTCTAGCCCATATTGGTTGAGGTTCTATGAGACCATCATTCCCCCATTAACAACTCCAAGAGAGGCAGTCTGTACCTGACATTGGGCTTTTTTTGTTTGTTTGTTTGTTTGTTTGTTTTTTGTCCTTTTGAGACAGGGTCTCCCTGAAGCCCCACCTAGCCTGGAAATCACTATGTAGGCCAGACTGCTCTCAGTCTCACAAAGATCCACCTGCTTCTGTTTCCAAAGGGCAGGGGGGAAGAGCATTAGGCTCTTTATATGCTAGCCTGTAGTGTTTGGTATGGCCATTTAACCCCTGTTATAAGGCAATTCTATTTAAACTTTCTATAAATGTACGTGAATATACTTTAAGAAGCTTCTATAGCAGAAGGATCCCATATGAGATTTCCCAAAGGTCCTTGTGTTAGCTACCCCTCCCTTTACATCCTCCTCGACCTTTACATCTAGACTGTTTTCATTGCTTGGCTATTGAGAACACTGAAACAAGAAGCACGGGAATGAAGATATCTCTTTGACATACTGATTACATTTCCTTTTAGTATATACCTAGTAGTGACCTAAAGGATTATATAGGGTAGTTCCACTTTCAATTTTTGAAGAACATGCAAACTGTTTTCCATAATAATAGCACTAATTTATATTTCTACCAACAATGTGTTCATTTCCTCTATCCTCTTTATGCTAATATTTGTATTCCTTTTACCAATCTAGGTTCTGTAATCCCAATAGTCATTAAATGTTCACTTCCTAATAACATCCTCCTCTGCCTATAGGTGGATAACACTTAAGTTATATAAAACGTTGAAATGCATCAAAGGAAAATATGTTTCAAGAAAAAGAAACAAAGTTAAAAGTGACATATTTTACAATATAAAATGTGGAAAATTATGTAATATATACTTTAAAGCATGGTTTGATTTTAATTAGGTCAATGAAAACTCTTGTTTTAATCATAAATAAAATCAAGTTTGTATGGCATTTCAAATTCGCTAAAAAATGCTTTAGAGTAATTAAGCATCGAACGGTTTTGTACTCATAAATGTAACAGGTCTGAAGGACCCTAGTATGTGTTTTCACTGCAGTGTGTTTATAACTCAGAGAGTCATTTTTATGATGACTGGTCTCCATCTTTCATCTTGACACCACTTCTCTGAGGAAGGAGATATGTTACTCTCATGCCTCATTTCATAGAACATTATTATCATCAGAAAAGTGCAAATCATGTTTCATACAATGAAACCTCTAAGCTGGATATTTTCATGAAAACTCATGTACTCCACCTTATTATTATTGTCTACTGCATATATATTGATAATATTGATATCTGACTATAACTTTTCATCTTTCATTTATAAGAATATTTTTATGCATGCAGGAAACTCATCAAACAACCAAATTCCTTAACTCTCATTATCACTAACCTATTGTTCAAATTAATCGTCTGCATTATCATTAACTCATTATATCAAAACAGAAATGCAGATCTCTTTAACGTCATCGTTAAGTCTTTATTACTCCACTATTGTTTTCCTTCAGCTTCATTGAGGACTTTCAGGTTATAACAATAGACTTACCCTGAATTCATGACTTTTCTTTCGATAGCAATTTCTCCCTAGCAAACAAAGAATGCATAATCATTGATTACATCACCCCCCCGTGATATTTCACTCAGTTGACAATTATATTTCATTATAATTTCAAATAAAACCAAACTTTTAAATTAAATGTCTTGAAATTATGTAGATACATACAAATATCTACAAATCCCTACTGCTTTGCTGGAGAAAATTACAGAACGGCATGAACTAGCATCCTTCCAATTTACTGTCTCCATGAAGACATTTTTATTACCCATCCTCTGTGTGTTCCCTAAATAATGGATTTTAGAACTCGGGGAACTAGAATTTGAATGAAGAAAAATTACATCTTCATTTTCAACAACTTGAATTTAAGAGTATATAATCTACAATGATTCTATTATGCTTCTCTATAATGTCATCAAAAGAATTACAGATATGTTTACGTACAGTTTTACAATAAATATAGTTATTTTCTACCTATTGGAATTCGTGGTAATAATTGAGCCTACTGTTAATATTTTCAATTGGACATATAAATAAATAAATACTCATAAAATGATGAATTCTAAAAAATGGTAATTGAATTTCATTATAAGAACTTATTTGCACTCATTTTTTGTTTTATTCTTATTAGATACCTATTGGCTTCATTGCAGGTACATAGATGGTTCTGAATACAATCTGTTATTTCCTTATTTCCTGCATTCCACTTGTGCTCTTATCCAATGATAATTTTCTAACATACAGAATATTAGTGTAGTGTTCTTTTTGGTAACTGAGGCAGGAGGATTGTCAATTTGGACTACATAAATAAGATATAAATGAGATCCTGACCTAGAAAACTGTACATACGCACACACACACACACACACACACACACACGCATACCTTAGAAGGAGTTTTTCTCATTATTACCAATTATTGTTCATTTCTAAATGATATTTGTGTTATATAGCTATTAAGGAAATTATCTTTTGAAATAATCTCTTAAAGTATAAACTATAACAATAGATAGCAAATGATCAATGAATCAAGGAGTAAGATTAAGTAACTGAAATCACAATAGTTCATCCACTGAGTATTCTTCTTCTTCTTTTAATTATTATACTTAAAAGGAAATGTATTTGAAATGGTTTTTCTAGGTATGAATTATAGTGTTCTTATTTGATTTCAGGATTTCACAAAGTCTAAGTAACTAACTAAACTTTTCAAAAATATTAACTCATCTTTTATTTATTGAAATATTGATCTATTTCCAAATATATAAGAAAATTGAAAATTTGAAAACTAGAGTTCAAAATGAAGCTTTTAAAGACATCAATAATCAAAAATGAGTTCTTATAAAACTAGTGATCAATATTCTTTCTACTCTTAAATTCATTCATTTTATTTACATTACCATGTTCTTTAACAGCTTTCAAAATAGTGTGTCCAGCCACTATTATGGATCAAACCTGGTCAATAACAACACTCAAGATACCTGTAAGCCAGGGAGTATCCATCTGAAGCCTACTTGACTTCCAATTACTGTGAAACTAAGAGTTTCCTCCTGCTGGATAAGCCCTGAAGCTTCTGATGGGTTTTGTGCTATCTCAACCAGATATCCACCCTGTAATAGATGACACAGAGGAAAACAGATTAAAATGATAAACAGATGGCAAGCATTGAGGTTATTAATCCAGTTTGAGTACTACTTTTTAAATAGATAATCAGTTTTTAAATTATGCTTAGCCTATTTGAGTGCTTTCTGAACCAACAACTGAAAGATTCCCATTGCTACCCAATAGCAACTAGTCAAAACATAGAAGGAAATGTGCACACTGTAAACAAATATTTATAAAACTGAGTAATAAATAATATATTTTATATGTGTTGATAAAGATGCATTTGTATAGAAAGCAAAATATTTAATGAAATTAGAAACAAAGGAGATAAAGTTATAGATGACACTAAGAAATCAAAGAACCGACTCGATGTTTTTTGGTTGTTAGCCTTAGACTTTAACAGTTGACCTATCTTTCCAGGCCAACAATGATTGGCCCAGCAAACTATCTCTGTTAGAGCAGTAGTAGCTCTTTTATTTTGGAGGTAAGGTAATCAATAGCTGTCTTATAGATTTAAGACCATTTCAAAGGGAGAGAACTCAAGTGTTGTATTGCAAACATAGTCAAACACACCATCGCTGGAGAGGCCATAGATCTGTGAGAAAAGCCAGCATCTGCCACATAATTTCTTACTGTATTCTAAACATGTGTCTTTACATTTACAGAAATGCATACCTCTTGCCACACATCAAATAAAGCTACATTTTGCAACCAATAGAGACTATCACAGAGTTTCAGAACAGGTCAAATGCAAAGAATGTGTCTATGAGATGCCCAGCCCTAAGTGATACCTCTATAACACAACCTCCACATCTAAGGCTCAGGGAACATCACAGAACAGGGGGAAGAGAGAATATTAACACATTTCTAAACTCTCTCCAGTGAAGTTTCCTTATGTAACAGATGGTGATCAACACAGAAAGCCACGACTGGCCCAAGTGTAGTTAATAAGAAACTTCAGAGTGTTTGTCCCTGGATAGAGCACTCGTATCAAACCTCTGTCACTGAGGACTCAGAGACCATTGTGGATGATGACGGGGCAGAAAGACTTAAGAGCTATGGGTGGTAGATGATGACTAGGAAATAAAGTTTTCCAGGTAGCTGGGAAGTTGCTCAAATGTGCTTACAGCGATGGTAACAGCATGTACAAGGCTCATGCAATCTCAAACCAGACAAAAAACCCAGCATAGAAGTGGAGATGTAGATAACAAGCCTTAACCTTAGCCGAGGACTATTGGCAACTGATGACTATTGGGAGATACAGCACTGGATTTCTTTAAAGGAGTAACTCCAGATACCTAGGTTGACTAGCCTCCAGTGGATGAACTCACATCAATGAATGTTTGGGAATGTAAATTTGGCTCTATAGGCCTTAACATATATGAGAGAATTCATAAAATCAAGTGGGGCATGGGACTTTGGGAAGGTACGTATAGGGGAGCATATCTAAATATAATCAACATATTGTATGAAATTTGTAAAAAAAATCAGTAACAAAAGCATATTCATTGTCACTGCTATATAAAACACACTGTTCTACGTGTTGCTATCGGAGAGCAGAATGTACTTATGCCACTTGAAACTTGAAGGGGTTGAAGTAGGAAGATAAATGACTCACAATATAATAGACCATATGCAGAATGACTCAGAAATCTACAGTTTGGGGCTGGATACAAAGACAAATTTGTTGCAGTGAATAGGTTTCTTGTCTGATTGAGAAAGTGCTTCATTGGCTGCTGGCTCAAGAACTTTCTTTTGATACTTCCTGCCCTACCTTCATTCTGCTCCATTCTAGTCTAATTTGGGCGTAGTGTAAATAACTTTAATAGGCAGAGTTAAACCTACATTGGAGAAAACTCTAGTGACCTTGATCACTAGAACTGGCATCTTTGGCTTTCTAATCTCTGTGGTGCCTTGAGATACCTTAGAGTGTATGAGGGACATTCTCACTCAAACCACCACAATGGGATTTTAAATCATGAGAAAAACCTTTTGAGGCTTAATAGTGTCTGTACAATCAGTTATACTAATTACTGCTTTGTCATTGGAGGAGGAAAGCATTTTTAAGTAGAAGGAAAATGTCACAATGAAAAATGAATATGTGAAAGTAGTGGAAGGTCAATAAATAACAGCTTGATCAAAGTTCAATTTCATGTGAGGATAGAGGAGATTCTTTGCTTCAGATGTTAAAGACATTGGGTAATATACACAGGCAGAATAGGCAGAAGATATCTATTAAGCAATTAATTATAAAATAAATGTCAATGAGAAGTTAGCATGCTCCTAATGCCAGCACTCATAAGCAGGATGATCATGATTTGAGGTCAGTCAAAACTATACAATGAGATCAAGCCCACCCTGAACTAAATAACAGGACACTATTTTTAAATATTATTAAACTTTTATGTTTTATTATGTTTATGTATATCATAAATGCTGATCACATTGTATATAATCTAGCATTAGAATACTATTTTTATGGTTTGGAACTGTAACCCCCAAAGTCCAAGTGTTAAAGTTTGATCTCCACAGTAGTACTACTGGAGAGTGATATATTTCTTTTTATTTAATTTTTAAATAATTTTCTGAGAATTTCATACATTTACATCTTTTTTCATCCCTCCTCCTTTAACTCCTCCAGTATCTCTCCTACTCCCTCCCAAATTCATGATCTCTGTTTAAATTATTATTGATATATACATATATGTGTGTGTGTCTCTCAGGCTTGCTCTTATGTACATACATGAGTTTCAGGCTGATCACTTTGAATAAGAGATCCCTGATAAAAACCAATTCTCTCTCAGAAGTCACTGATTAACTGTAACTCTTCACTGAGTGCTGGGGCCTTGTAAAACTTCCCCCATCCATGTTGGAGACCAAATGTTTTTATTCCTGTCTTGTTTAGGAAACAGTATTGTTGAGATTTCATGGGTACGGGTACCCTGTCATATCTAGAAGATATTACCCTGGCCCTATGTCTCTTACAACATTTCTACCTTCTCTTCTATGATGTTCCCTGAGCCTTAGGCATACCTACCAACTGTGGCAGAGTACCACCCAGTCACAGAGTCTTTGCACCTTGACCAGGTAACAATCTCTATAATAGTCTCATTCTACCTCAAAGAGCTTATTTCATGGGAGGATGAGAGTTACACTTATCTGTGGGTATAAGGATATGTATTCAGAATACAGTTAGAAATTATACTGTTTTAGGAAAATGGCAGTAGGTGGTTCTCCTCCAGTATCAATGACCTCTCCAGTTCAAATAGGTTTACAGTAGCAGTCACAAATTCCCTCCATTTAAGAGGGCCTTAAGTCCAGTTAGTTATTGGTCATCCCCAAAATATAGATGCCGTTAAAGCAACATTGAGGATTGCTTGCTGGACTTTCATTGTTGTGGTTTGCAAACTTTACAGCTGTGTTAGGACTATGGATTGCTTTCTTCTTTGGCAGCTTGCATAGCCCTTTCTGATGCTATGAGAGCTAGTCCTCAGGGATGAGGCTTTATTTAAGTTATTTTAAATCCTCAAGGCCTAGTGTGCAAAATTCATAGGTCATAAAAGAGTAAAATTCTATTATTTTAAATTAATATAAAATTCATTTTCTCCCTGGGTACAGCCACAGATGTTCAAGATTGTAGTCAAAGCTCTGGAAGGGATTACACCAATTCATAATTGTGGCTGTCTGTGAAGAGAAAATTAAGGTAGATGTTAAAGCAAAAGTTAACATTGTGTGTTATGATTTATTATATTTGAGGTGAATATATTTATGTAATAGTCTTATTATATACAAGTCTCATAAATGAAAACTTAAAACTGAAAAACACCAAAACAAGTGTAATCTAACGACTTTGTTAGGCATTAGTGGAACAACTTCTTCCTTAGGTATTTGAAGAAAATGTGCTAGACAGACATTTTTGTTCAAATTTTATTTCAAACATAACTCACTCCAACTATAAAGCAAACACTTATACTATTTATAAAACTATGTAGGTCCTCTAGTCAATAACTTCTTAGTTAAAGGGTACAGATGATTCAAGGACCCAAGAAAGACAAGTCTGTTAGGTACAATACAGTGGTTTTTAATCCTTCAAAAATGTAATAAAAGAGATATTGACACCCTGTGCTGACTGTCATTTATACACAGGACCACTCTGTCAATAGCTACTTTGTTGAGGGGACAGATGACCCAAGGACCTTAGAAAGACAAGTCTGTTCAGTACAACAAGCAGTTTTTAATTCTTCAAAATGTAATAAAGAGATATAGACATCATGGTTAGTCTGTGATGAGTGGTATCATTTAAATATTATGATTGGAATGAAGAAGGTTTGTAATGGAGTGAACATACCCATGACAAGTGAGGAAAGACAGTCAAGTGATGGGGAAATAATGCAGTAAATATATAATATAAAGAGGTGTAAGAGAGATAATGCCTAAGAGTAAGAGATATAATCACAGTGCCTGAATTTCATATTTATCAACACCCCAACTTTGTGTGTGTGTGTGTGTGTTTCAGTGGGATGATAGAAGGAATTTATATTTATGACTTGATTCATGTGAACCTAGGCTCTTCTGTTTTCATAGTTTAAAATATTTTCATTAATTAAATAAGTTCGTACAATGCATTTGATCCCATTCAGACCCCACCCTATTTCTACCACCGTGAGTCCTCCCCCTGCGTCATGTCCTCTGTTATTTTTTCTTTTTTAAGGGACTAATGAGTCTAATTTGTGTTCCCAAATGTTATTTCAGCAACTGAGGTTGCAGTAGCTCTTACACCTGCAGAAGGACATCATAGTAGGCATTCCTGTTCTTCTGAGCTACTCTGTATAGCGTTCTGTTATTTTTAGCTAATTCCTTAGTTAGAAGAGATATAAAGGTCAGGGATATAAATTGTTCTTATAAAGCATCAGCATGTTCAGGGCCCACTCTATCACTCTCCCATTGTTCTGAGTCATTGCTTTCTCAAACTGTGTTACACTCTTCCTAAATACCCGTTCCCTACATTATTTCATGGTGCTGTAATTATAATTTCATGTTTGTCAATACCTCAGTGTCATAACTGAAATAATGGCCTTGAAGGCTCTCTTGAGTTAAAAGAGAATAAACAATGGTAGCTTTGCCTCTGAGGGTTCTTTAACTTCAAATTGTCACTTGTTCCAACCATATTTTCAAGAAAGAAGAAAGAACAAAGAGACAGGCTCCATTATCTCTCTGTCTCTGACCATGAATTAGGAAGAAAAGAGTCACTGTGTATTTTTGTCACTGGGGATTTTCTCAGTCTTGACAGTCTGTTATCATCTAATGCAATACAAATAAAATGTTTTTCAAGGTAATTTGAATTCACTAAATTTTAAGTTACTGCTTCAATACGTAAGGAGTAAATGTGATCGTCAGATATAACAGACCTATTTCAGAGCAGGCCAATGGCAAATCCTTGTACAGCAGTTTTTTTCACAAGCATTTGTTAATTAATCTTCTCAGTGGTTGCAAAGGCTTATGAGTTTATACTTTCATTATAAAACATTCTTGGTCGTACTCCATCTGCACTCCACCATGACCTGTGGTTAAACAAAGTCTAAAGAATGGATTCACGATTCATTGCTGTGAATCAGCAAAGGGGTGTACATACATCGTGCTTGGTCTCCATGTGTTGGGAGACCTAACTTTCCAGTTATTTTCAAATATATCATAAGCTGTAAGTGTATTGATTCCATGCTCTAGGGCATCAGAAACTATCCCTCTTACTCAAAGTACTTTGGTACCTTTTATTTAACATTTATTTGTACCCACTCCCCCTAGTACATAGCTCAAGGTACTAAGATTTAAAGGGGGACAAGAGTGAGCACCAAGCAAATGAAAGTTTTTAAAATTATTATTTTTATTTTATGTATTTGAGTGTAAACGCACCCACACCATGCAATATACGCAGAAGTCACAGAAAGTATCAGATTCCCTGGACCTGGAGTTAGGGATGGTTCTTAGCCTCCATGTGGATGCTAGGAATTGAGCTCAGGTCCACTGCAAGAACATTCAGTGCTCTTAACGACTAAGCTATACTTCCAGCCCCAACTGAAGCTTATTGAAGGGTATGAGCACATGGAGATAGAATGTGCGTGAGTTTCCAGATTGGTTCTCTGAGGAGATTGGTTACAGTTCTTTATTTGGACTGTCTCTGTAACAGGAACACTTGGAGTTGTTTCACATGGATCAGGCTTTTTGTGTGTGTCTGATCTGATCTTTGTTCTAAGCACCAGTGTCTCTTCTCAGTATGGTGATCTGCTCATGTGTGTTAGTCTCTCCAAACTTGTGTTAAAGAAAGTTGGAACAAGGTTCGCTGCCTTCACCCTAGGAGAGTCATATAATGGTGAGAGTGATGTACTCTTGGTACATGTGGTTGCATTAAAATCTCTGAAGTTAGCAATTCCCAGATCTACTTGTCTGTACACACATTCTGTGAAAACAGTTTGTGTTAAGGAAGAAGGCATTATTTAGGGAACCTGATACTTCCTTATTCTGTCTCTTTACATTCATTAGAATTTTGTCTCAATAAATCATACAGCGCTATCTTTAACATTTAAAATCTTGGTGTTTCAATCCTGAAGTGATAAGCTTGAGCTCTTCAAAATACATCGAGAAGATGTATCACTTAAGTGGTAGCAGCAGTACTAGATTCATGCAGACAGATTTCAGTGTTTCCATTTTTTAAAAATGCAGTGTGTTCCTTATTAACCTCAACATATGGCACAGAAAATGTTATTGCATACTGTATATACTAACATCCTATTGTTCTTGTTACAAATTAGCACAAAATTTATCAACTGAAAACAGTGTACATTTATTATCCCATAATTCTGAAGGTCAGGACCCTAAAATGAATCTTTAAGGCTTTAATTAAGACGTTTTGAAGGATACATTTGTTTTGGTGATTCTGAAAGAGAATGTGTTCACAACTCAAGAGGCTCATTCATTTCTTGGTTCATGAACACTTCAAGCAGGGACTTCACTGTGACCTCTGTTTTCTCTTCACATAGACTTCTTTCTTACAAAACTTCTTGTGATCATAGCTGATACACTTGAGCAAATCTAGAAAACTCTGTGTCTCTTACGAAATTATATATATATAGATTCCTCATTCCTTATGCACAGGAATATACTCATAGATACCAAGAATTAGGAAGATAATATCTTTAGGAACCATTCTGTCATATACTCACCAGTCATTTCTTTGCCCAGAATACGTATTTATACAGTGTCTCAGCTCTGAGCTGGCATTCTGTCAAGGCAATCATTTAATCACAAACTGTTCCCTGGAAAGAAAGCAGCATATGAATTCATAAGCAAATTGATCTTTGTTAATTGTAAATAATCTGAGCACAGAGACAGTCTTCCGTCAATGATGTTCGCAGTGCTGTTTCTCTCACTCTCTTTAAAGAAATGATAATTTTAGTAACTTTTTATTTAACAGAGAAAACAAACTGTTACTGAGTACTTTGCTTTTTTGTGGACATGTGAAGGTGTGTGTGTGTGTATTCGTATGTGTTAGAGTGTGCATTTTTGTGTGCCAATCCTCAGTTCTTACCTAAATAAATCTCTCACTGATCTGGAACTCACCAAGTAGGTGAACTCCAAGGATCTACAAACATGCACCTACCACTCTCTGATCTGTACCTGGGCTCTCAGGGTTCTCAGAGAACAAACTCGGGTTCTCTTGCCTGCACAGCAAACACATTACTAGCTATGCCATCTCTCCAGTCCTCACCAAGAGCTTTTATGTCACATACATATACACATTATGAACTTATCCAGACGCTGTTTCTCAGTGGTTGCATATGAATATAAAATCATCTGTTTGTATACAAAACTTGCTCCTTCACACTGTATGCCTTTTCCATTGGTTACAGGTGGCTATAAAAAGTCATTTGAGGTCCAGTGAAATGGTCCATCTAGTCAAAATGCTTTCCACCACAGCTGGTAACTTGAGGTCATTTTTTGGGCCTCACATGATTGAAGAAGAGAACCAAATACCACAAGCTGTTCTCTGACCTCCACATGCATGCTGTAGCTGTGGTATATGTGTGTCCATATACACGTCCATACACACAAAATAAATAAAAGGTAATTTTATTTTTTAAGTTATTTAACAAAATAATTTAAAGTTATCAATATTCATTTTTCTAAGTATGTTAGTTGTCTTTGCATCTTACATTTAACACATCCTATAACTACTTTTGTAGCTTCTAAGGAAATCAAGTTTGAATATAGTTTTGATATCGTCTCATCGTTCACTATGAGTTAACCCACTTTGTCATGAACAACTGTGCTGCAAACCCACAGAATAAACTCAGTTGATGAGTGGTCAGAGGTACATTGGTCTGCAAATAGATGGATATATATTTAGAATAAAATAAGAAATTATGTTGTTCTAGGAATGTGAAAAAAAAAGTCAGGTTCTTTCCCAAATCTATGATGTTTCCAGTCATAGATTTGGCTGTATTTGCAGTACCACACACGTGTTACCTCACACTGAGTGGGCCTGTAGTCAAATTACACAGCTGGGGATTACTCTCAAGGTACAAGTGCTACAACTTCACCTTTAGAGATTATTTGTTGGGACAGTCGTTGTTTCCCTGAGCCATATGGCAATATTTTATAAAATGACAGTTGGGACTAATACAGGCTATAACATAAAGCCATTTCCAGTACCTCGACTTCTCCTATTCAACAATGAGCATTCTATTTAATATGTGTCCTTTTCTGAATTTTGTCTCAAGCAATTAAATCACAGGACTTGCTTATTTCCCCAAATAGAGAAATACATTCTGTATCTATTATAATGTTTTTGATGCTTTTCATATAACGTTTCAAGCGGACACTGAAATTCAAAATGATCATTCATTCATTTTGCTTTTCAAGAACTACTTATTTATTTATTTAATTTATTTTGTGTGTGTATATGAATGTATTGTCTGCATGTTGTAAGTGCATCCATGTCATGCAGTTCTCCTGTTGGTCAGAAGAGGGGGTCATATTACCCAGAGTTGGAGTTACAGACAGATGTTAGCTGGAAATTGAACCCTGGACCTCTGGAAGAGCAGTCAGTCCTTTTGATCACTGAGATATCTCCCAGCCCCTCAAAAAACTACTTTTAAGAGATGTGTTCTAATGTGATTGATGCAGTAAAGTATAAACATTATGACAAAATAAACGGAATAAATCTAACTAATAAACTTAAATTAAATGGAAGAATATGAGCAAAAATGAAGATAAAAGTTTGTAATATAAATTAACGGTGCTTAGATGATAAATAAGGGATGAACCCCAGGAAAAAATGTACAATCCTTGATTTTTATTGTTTTGATTAATTAATTGTGTGAGTGTACATGTCATGACACACATGTGGAAGTCAGAGGACAAATTACAGAAATGGATTCCTTCTTTATACTACGTGGGTCAAAAGGAATTACACTGAGGTCATCAAACTCAGCTGGCACCAAGACCCCATCCCTCTGAGTCATCTTGCTGATCCATGACTGGCCGTGACAAAACACAGAAAAAGGTTACTAAGAATTTTCTTACTATACCGATTTATATTTAATATTTGGGAAATAAATACATTTTAGTCATTTTGTAAAGCTCCAGACTTCCTAAACTCATCAATAGACAGGAAAATCCTAACCATCCAATTTCTCTTTGGAAAAGACTATAATTTTCCAACCAACATTTTAAAATTTCATATTAAACTCAGTGGCTTAGGTAGGCCCTAAAACTTGCTTTGAAACCCCTCAAGCACTCTACTCAGTGAGGGTAAATCACTGGTCAATCTCAGAATCTAAGGACTTTAAAGATTCCTTGTCCTGGATTTACTAATATAAGTTAAAGCAGTCAGAAATTCTCTAATGGTGGTTGCCTTTTTAAAGTCAGTAAACTCACACAAGGTATTTGCTAATAACTTCTAAGTAAAGATCAGTATATATAGCATTTCCAGAAATGCATTTTAAAGTAGATTCACCAATGTTAACTTGCTCTTTATGAAATTACAATGACACTGAATTACATAGTCCCCAGTTGTACTCTACAATCAACAGCAGCAAAAGCTAGTATATTCACTGGGTAAAATCACAGTGATTGGGGTGGAGAAGACAAGCCTCTGGAATCTTATATTTGAACTCAGTTATACCCCTTAGGCTATTAATTCAGTGACGGCTTCGTAAAGGAATTGAATATTTACCAGGAGAGTCCACAAAGTACTATAGCATTTGATGATAGAAAAAGAAAAACGTTTTAAAAAACATTTGCAATTTCTAGCTTCCCAAATGAGTTTTTGTTTGTTTGCTTGCTTGATTTTTAACTCAAGAATCTAGCTTTCCTTTAGAAGTTATTTTTTAATTTTCCCTTCCCTCTGGTTGCAACTGAGATGCTTTAAAAATGTTCTCCTGTGGGTGCCTTGGGGACCACTCCCTCATGTAAAGTGGTCTTAAGAAGAGCTCTTGTAGTCCAGAGAGAGAGAAGCTACTAAGGGATACAGAGCAACTAATCCACCACTGGGTTGCAAGTAGACTGACCCACTACAGAAAGCATTCAATAATCCATCACTACAAACAAATGCTTTAGCTGGGAAGATGGTTTCTTGGTAAGAGTGCTTGCTAAGAAAATACAAGGACGTCAGTTCACATCTCCAGAATTCATGGAAAAGTCATGTGTGGTTTATTCATGCCTGCATCCCTAGTACCTAGAGGAGAAGAGAGGTGAGATGGAAAGAGAGAGATAGAGGAGGATGTCCCATGTCCTCCTCTGGCCTCTGTGCATGTACATGGGCATGCATACCAGCACTTACACTTATCCATGTACCACACAAATCCACCTCATGCACACTCACACACACATTAAACACGCACAAAAATTCCTACTTGGAATTCCTGCCATGGTTGTCTGCAAAGCTGGACTATATCCAGCAAAATGCAATAAGCCTGTTCCTCCCCAAGTTGCTTTGGGTCACGGTACTTATCACAGCAATAGAAAACCAATTAGGATATCATTGAAGAAAACAAATGGCTCATTGTCACTGGTCCTAATGTGGCCTCCTCTGAGTGAGGAGGTGGCCTCTACTAGTCCTAGTTATAAGCGTCCTGACTCTCTAAAAGATGTCATTTGACATCACTGCAATCAGGGCGGGAAAAGTACATTGCCACTCATATCAGGGGCATATCACGGGTCTGCTGGAACAGAAACCCTTGTTGACCTTCCTCTTTGTGTTCTCTCACTCCAAACTGGTGGGTGACTGGAAATCTTGACAAAGATGGGAGTGTAAACATACACTCACCTCAGTTGGTATGAAGAAACAGGAAAAACATTTTCCATAGTGTTTGGATGACATGGAATACATGTTAACACAAGAGTGTTTTGTTTTGCAGGTATGGTGGAACCTGCCTTTAAACCCAGCACGTGAGATGCAGAGTCAGGCATATTTATGTGAGTTTAAGACCTGACTGTTCTACATAGGAAGTTCCAGGACACCCAAGGCTACACTGTCTCACTTTTGGTTTGGGTTTTGGTTTGGTTTGGTTTAGTTTGGTTTGGTTTGGTTAGGTTTGGTTTGTTAGGATGCCTTTCCTGGTTCTTTGACTGAGGACAGAATAGTTTCCATGGTTTCATTTTTCCTACATTCTTTGACGTTGTTATTTGTCAGCCTGAAATAAGAATATGAATGAAATTGACATCCTCACATCACCTCTCAAGGCACCTGGTCCTAGCCTACTTGCCTTCTCTCCAAATTTGTGTCTTTTTATATTGGGCTTGTATAGAATGTTCAGAAATTTAGTAGGAGGGTGAGGGTGAAAGCATTCAATTTCACCTTTGTCAGGACAAAACTTATGAATACATTTTCAATATAAAGACCTTCTGATAGTGAGCGAAAAGTTACCAATGAAGATGAAAATTTTAAATAAGGAGAAAAAGACCTTAAGGAATCGGTGACTTAGTTTATAGAAATGTTCTTTACTAGCACCATGGTTTGAGAAGCTACTCAATGTTGATTGAAACAGCAGTTGGCCAGTGTCTATGATTATCCAACGAGGGCATAACATTTCCTATTGTAAGAGTTCATAGATAATTCTTTTTTCTTTTGATATTTTCTATTTTATAAAACAGCAAACTTCACTAAGATCTGCATTGCGTTTTCCCATCTGTCACTACAGCAACACACCTGGATTTACTTCTTTTCTTGCTGGAATATTGTCAAAGAGTGCTTTTAAAGACATTTTGAGCATCAACTTCTATGACACTTGGTGGCTAAGAATGTTTTTATTGTACATTATTGTTCAGTGTTCAGTGGTTTTCTTACTGCTGAAGCTGAGAATTTAGATTTTGAAACATTACGTAAGGAACTGGAAATTGATAGCCCAAATTTTCAAAGTTTAATGTCCATAAAATATATCAACAGCATCTTGGGACAGGAAAAAGTCATTTAAATAATGTTGTGGCTGTCCAAGAAACATGCATGTTTAAGTGGCTGAAGGAAATCAAAGCCGTGAGGGCAGTTTATGTTTTGACAGCCACAGTTCTGTTGATTTCCAGCACAAACCAAGATAGCTGATGCTGGACATCCAGAGAGATATGACTCAGCCCAAAATGGCTCACACTGGATGTCTGAGGACCCCAAAGTAACAGTAATGTAATTAGTTATGTAACCAGTTTTGACCAGAATTCACGTATGTGTGATTTCCTGTAAATGTCCTTAGAACTGAGGGCACAAGTTCTTCTGTGGTATCTGTCTGCCCAGTGGCCTGTACACTCTCACCTGGAGAAAGTAAAGTAATGCCATTTGTCAGCCAGTCACTGTGATTTTTCCTTACTGATTTCTCTCAACCCTCCTGTCTTCACCCCTGAAACTGGCCTCCACAGCAGTACAACAAATAAGAGAACAAATTGATTCACCCCAGTGTCCTGCAAGCACATTCATAGATGGCAGCATTCACTGCATCAGGCATCATGAAATTAAGAAAGCTGGATAATCCTCCTATCAGATCTACAGCTTATAGACAGCTTTTAGCCCTCTCTGGGTCTTATTTTATTTTTACATAAAGTATAAATAAGAGTGTAATTATTCATTCCCCAAGCAAAAAATTCCTCAGAAACATAAACTATTTTTTCTTAATTTGTTGCTCAAGCACTTTTCGACTGAAAACATGAACTGAATTATTATCAGAGCATTTTTTATTCACTTTTATCTCATTAGGTGAAACTATTTAATTGCAGAAATTTGTCTGTGTTTAAGGATTTCACCTTAGGGTTTTTGTGTGTGTCCTTATACCAAAATATCTTTCTAAAATTAACTCCCTCCATGAAAACGAAATTGAAGCCTTCAATGTACCAGATTCTAAAAGTTTAAGTCAGGTTTTATGAACCTTTTGGTTTTACTGCATCAGGCATTTTGAAAACTTTTAATGTTTTGGTAAAACCAGTGAAGCCCAAAACACTAGGGATCATAAATAGAAACAGCTACAGCAGAGGAGGAGGTATAAAAGCTGGCCATGTCAGAGAAAGGCCTGAGCTGTAAGCATGTGTGGGCAGACTGGCCGAATCCCTGGAGGCCCTCTTCATTGAAGAACTTATTCAAGTAACTGTTACCTTTTCATATATTCTTGCTTCTTAATATAATGAGCTGACCATAACAGACTTAAGTAAAGACAGCTTCTTAGAAGCTTCCACTTATCTCAGGAAAGAGATCACCACAAACCACTGTATTGATGACCAAGAAGGCAAATAATAACTAAAAAACTGTAGCTATATTTTGGTACCTGTGATAGATGCCCCATGATGATGCTACAAACTGACAACATAGATATGAGAACAAAAAAATATATCTAACAGCTAGCAAGACAGCAGCAAGTCCCCCAAATCAGGGGAACAATGATCAGAAGACAGTCAAGATCAGCATCTAGCAGGCATAAGAAACCAGAGTGGCTTCAACTACACCTCACTGGATGGGAAGCATGTGAATGAGTGTTCATCTCCCTGGTTAAATTAGAGGAACATGGAGTGTGGGGATCTCCAATTGACTGGGCATCTGATACACTCAGAGAATCAACCAATTTCAATCAAAAGAACCTGAGCTTCTGTTGTTTCTGACATGACTCCATGTGCATAGCTGAAGGCTACATAACTAGAAACAGTGCCAGACAGGAGACCTTCCTTGAGTTCTTGGCCGGGGTTATCCAAGAGACTCTTAAAATTACACAAGCTATTGCCACAGCTCTTGATTGCCTCCAAGAATTTGAAGGTAAGACCCTATTGCTGAATACAGGACATACTTCCTAGACCAGATTTGGAACAATGGAGCTGGAACTGTCCTGGAAGCCACTTCCCCTGAAGGCAAGTTCTCATAGCTTTGGAGAGCACTATGCAAGCAGCCAAGGGAGAACATCAATCAATGACCTAACCCCAGCTTCATGACCAAATAACCATAGCAATAACCAGCACAGCATTCGACACTGGTGCAGTAGAAGCAGTTTTATCTAGGGGCCAGTCAGCAACTTCCTAATTGGTCTTAGAACCCCCTCAATTGGAGGAAACTTATGTGTGGTACTATAATTATAGCCAAATATACATGGCTGAAGAGGTCATAAATCAGAGAAATCCTCAAGGCTGTCACATCCCTAGGCTAATGTAGCTTCTTACTAAGTACAAAATGTGTATTGTTATTATATGCAGTCAAGTATCCCAGTCACCAATCATGAAAGAAACTTCTGTTGCACCAGACAGAGGCTACTAGAGAGTTCCACAATTGGTCACACACAGACATTTTCCATGAATTGCCTATGCCTAAGCAACACATCTGCCATGCAACCTCTACACCCAAGACATACAACATGGAATAAATAGAAAAGAGCACACTAATGAATCTCTCAATTCTCATTAATGAAGCTCCCTTATGCAACAGAGGGCTGGGAACACAAAAGGTCACAAATGGCCAAAGAATGGAGATTAGGAATCTGAAGAGTGTGTGTCCCTGGACAGGACTCCTATATTATGTTTTACTCACCCAAGGCTCAGGGACCATTGTGGAAAAGGGGACAGAAAGATTGTAAGAGCCAGTGAGGAGGTGTGTGATCATATGGTAATAGAATCCTATAAGCTCCTGACACCATGTTCATAAGAACCTACCCCACTGTTTTCAGCATGCTCAGGACTCATGCAAAGACAAAAACCCAGCATGTTACTGGGGAAATGTGTAGCAGACCTTAAATTTGCTGAAGAAATATTGGCAATTGATTATTGGTGAGTGAGGATGAGCTAATCTACTTAAAGCAAGGGACTCTGGACAGGCTGAATAGACCACAGTGGACAAACCTGCACAGAGGAACATTCGGGGACACTAACTTGACACAATCGACCCTAACAGATATGAAAGAACTTATGGATTCCAGTTGGGAGGTGTTATGGAATGCCAGTGGGGAAGGGGTATAAAAATGCTTAAGATTCATTGAAATGTTGTATATAAAATACACAATTGAAGAAGAAGAGGAAGAAGAAGAAAAAGAAGAGGAGGGGGAAGAAAAAAAAGAACAAGAAGAGCAAGGACAAGAAGAACAAGAAAGAGAAGAAGAACTTTTTTATAAAGTCCTGTACAAACTAGTCAATAGGCAGTTTGAGGCAAGTCTCAGCTGGTCCCCCAATGGAACTTTGCTTGTTTTTCAGAGGTCTGCTTTCTTTTGAATCTGAAATTTCCTTCTTTAAGCTTTCTTTCCATGATAAATCTTCTCTAAAACTCACCCTGCATTTCTCCATGAAATTCAGTCTTTGAGTTCATAACGCCTAATTTAAGCTTATCTGAGAAAGTTTCCTCTGCACTCAAGACACCCCATTCCTCTAACTTTATTACCATGTTGTTCTTTGGAAGTACATCACAAATATTTTGTTTTATTACCATCTGAGTAGAAGAATTGCTCTGTATCTGTTAACAAATGTATTGCCATTATGCCTTCTGGAAACTTCCTGACTTGCTCTTAAAAAGCATATGAGAGTTCAAAAATGTAGAATCATTTACTATAAGGTCCACAGATGCATGACAAGATAAACAGCTCATTCTGATAAATATTATTACCCTTCCATAATATGCTTTTTTAACTTTATCAAGGTCATTCTGCTCAAATACTAACTTCCTTCTTATCCTTTCAATTATTCTCATTTTGCAGAATCTCACTTGTAGTTGACACCAGAAGTTGTTGAATATTTAATATTGCTTATGAAATTGTCAAGGGGCTCAGCAGTTAAGAGCATTTCCTGGTCTTACAGAGAACCCAGGTTCATGACTCGGCATCCACATGGTAGCTCACAACCACTTGTATCACCAGTTACAATAAATCTGATTCCGCCCTCTGGTCACTGTGGCCCACAGGTACAATGTGGTGCACACAGACACACGCAGACAAAATACTCATATGCATAAACAAAATACATTTTTGAAAAAAATGGGAAGAAATTATATTAAATCCTCTTCAATTTCTTTAATTTCTGGTGCCCCTTTCATGCTTCCTGTCTTTACATGAATGTTCTGTGGTGTATAGTAGCCTTCATCATCCTCCCGCTAAGAATAAGGAAAGGTAAACCATGGATATTGTGTCCTTTGTGCTTAATTCATCCATCAAAGTGTGAAGAGAGCAAAGAGTAGAGTAGTTCTCAGTGCTCCTGTTTGGCTGTTCCAGGTTACATGCTGAACAGTTTTCTGGAACTTATGATGAACCCTGCTGACAATATTGTTGATTCCTTTGTATATTTTCTTTGATTCAATTCCTTGAATTTATGCAACAAATGCAGGCAATTGGGTTCTTTTCATATTTCCTCAAGCATTCCTGCTACCCTGTGCCAATCATAGTCCACTTCCTCTCTGTCCATCGCCTCGCAAGTATTAGACTATTAGTTAAAACAGGACATGCCTGATTAGGTGTGGACAGTTTGTGTCCTGATGACATACTTGTCAATGGAGGATGCTATTGCAGAATGCAGAATAAATATTATCTACCCAGGAG
Organism: Eospalax fontanierii; assembly: GCA_035773235.1. NCBI lineage: Eukaryota > Metazoa > Chordata > Mammalia > Rodentia > Spalacidae > Eospalax > Eospalax fontanierii. The sequence continues at coordinate 24,676,069 of CM069529.1, forward strand.
TGAACAACACCAAAGCAACATCTCTATTTTATTGTGAGCCATAGAGAAATGTTTGATTTTTCTTGAGCAGATGTGAGCAAATAACTATTTACCTCACATAAACCACCAATGACGGTTCAATGAAAAAAAAATTCCCTAAATTATAGCTTGGTGAAGAAATTTACTAATAAACACATGCATCCCAACAGAAACATGGGCAACACCGCAGCAACTGCATCCCTAGAACACCCACCAAGCATGGGTGACAACTCACAAAAGCCACATTACTGGGTGTCCCTGCAGCTTTCAGGCAGCTCCACTGAAGAGTTTGCCCTCTTAATCCTCAGGGAGGGACCTGATGTGCTTTGCAGAGGCTTTGGGCTTCCTGAGTCTTTCACGAACCTTTCTCTTCCTCTCCAGAGAGAATGTTTCAATCTAGAGGAAACAGAAGTGCACTGAGTATTGTAAAAGGTGTGATTTCAGGTTTACAATATCTTTCTAGGCGTGTTCAGATAAATCACTGCAAAAAATTCCTCACAATAATATCCTGCCTCAGGACCTAACCATTATGCTCTGTAGAACTCATTAATATCCCCTAAGGGTTTTTATTTTTGTGTTTGTGTTGTCATAATTGCATGTACTAGTTAAATAAGTATTATAAAGATTTATAATACTTTATAAGTATATAAAGAATTATAGTATTAGGCAGTCTTTTCTTGGTTAACAGTCTCAAGAGTTAAAAAAATTCAATATGTCTAAGAATCCCATTAAAATCAATGAAAAATAAATAAATTACACCATGTGTCCATTCACATTTATTATAATATGTTTTTCTTTCTAAAAAAATAGATGTTTTTTCTGTGGAGCAAGAATTGAACAAGCAGATATATATACCTATAAAATGCATTTGTGTTTGGATATTCAATATATCTTGAAAATATTTAAACTATGTTCATTATCTATTCAATAAAGAACTAATCTTTTATCAGAAATGTAAATCCATGACAGTTCAGTGTTTGAAGTTTCCCACTTTCAATGCAGCATACATTGGAGCTATGACAGATAAACAGTACCCTTGTTTGTATACAGCAATATACAGCTAACATGTCAGTGGAGAGGAGGAAATAAGCACAGAGCTATCAGGAAGAAAGTGATGGGAGAATGTGAAAGTGTGGTACCAAAAGTGTGAGATGTATCAGGAGAGATATCTCAATCACCATTCCATCCAACAGGATATTCTCTTATTGCCAAACTAGAGCGGCATGAAAAATGAGTCTCGTCATTTAAGAACAACTGATGCTCTTGCAAAGGACTTGGTTTGAGTCCCAACACTCACATGACGACTCATAGTCTTTTCAATGCCAGTTCCAAGAAATACAATGCCCTCTGTTGGCCTCTGTGAGCACCAGGTGCATATATGGAACACATACATACCTTCAGGCCAAACATGTAATAGACATAAGTAAAATGAGTTGCACCTCTGCAATGCAGGTATGCAGTGTTAGTTAGCATCTGATATATTTTTGGACAGCATTACCACAAATACTTCCACTGGAAAAGTCAGTGTATTACAATGTGTTCTAATTCTTCAGTGTTCCTGCGTATTGTGACTGATATAGGTCAGTAAGGAAAAGAGTAAACACTGGAACAATAGAAATGCGACTGGTGTTGTCTGTTGTAAGATAGAGTTATAAACAACTGAATAGTTTCTGTAATTAGCCATCAAAATCAATTCAAGAAAATGACAAGACAAATGTCAAATAACAATGAAAACACAACAGCAAGAAAACAAATGAGAAACAAGAGAGAAATCAGACTTGGAACAAAGCAAATGTTTATCTGGTCCTCCTTCACTTTGCATCAATTGACAAGAGGTTTCTTAAAATTCAGTCTCCATCTCATTCTTATCAGATAGGAGTGACATGTGTCTCAAGCCTGAGTTCCCTAAGGTCCTGATCTTGTGACTTCTCCAGTATTGACACAGAGATAAGCTGATAAAGACAAGGCAGGGTGGACTCATCGTTTTGAAACTTGTTTACATTCTGAATCTATGTTGTTTTTTAGAATTAAATTTGTAACTATTTTTAGAGGTAAAATCATATTACACACAAAATTTATTAGAAAAAAAAAATATAAAGGTATCATTACGGTTAACTTTTGTAGTGTGAATATAATATTTTCCAATCTTTCCAGAAATCAGGCTGCTTAACAAGCTTGCCGCGGACCTCAAGGCGTTATCCAGACCCTAATCCATAAATCCCATATATGTCAGACTTTCTCTCTTTTACTAATAAAAAGTAATTCAAGGTAACCACTGAAGCGAAGTGATTTCCTCTCTTGGAGTGACATAAAAGCCTTATTTCCTCTAAAAGAAGGACAGAAAGGATGAATTATTTTTTGTTTTTACTAAATCCTCATGGAAAAGGATCTGTACCTAATGCCAACATCACCATATATAAATACAAATACACATACAAACACACACACACGCACACACACACACTCACACACACACACATATATATACATACATATATATATATATATATATATAATTCTTAACTGTGACAGCTTAGTGAAAAGAATTATCTCATTGTGAAGCAGCTTGAGTGTGTCTTTCTCCTGCATGGGTATTTGTATGTGCAGTTAAAAACAGTGTCTAATTTCTGTGCATCTCTCACACCAGCAATTCCTTAAGAATCAATTCAACCTCAAATATCTGTCCTTTTCTGAGTAAAATATAACATTTTAATTAGGAATGGGATAAGGTGTAGCAGTACATCCGCGAAATTCTTTGAGATTTAAATCAGGCAAACACATGGAAAGGCACCCAAAGGTGCAAGGAGAGTAATGAATTTTTTTTCACACTTCATATCAAAAGTCACACTCGAATTAAAGTAAAACAGTGTATCTTCCATTTCATCTTCCTACAGAGCCTGAGGTACATTTGATGATACCATGAATTGCTGCTTGTGTGTCACTTTACGTCATCAGGGATAGAAATTCTGGAAGCAGCCTACTAGTCATCTTCAATTATTGTCATAGTAAATAGAACAACAGAAATTCCTCTCCTCTGTTTAGGGAAGGGCAGAGGAGATCAATGCAAACGTCATTTCAGAATTGAAGAGTTTCATTGGGAAATTATTATCTTTAAGTTATCTCATTTTCTCAAGTTGTCATTCGCGTTGTTAGGTAACCTCCATTCATTTTGAATATGACTTGAGGTTTCAGGTATCGGGTGAATTTTAGGAAATGAGATTCATAAAACACAATGGCAAATCTGTGTTTTATTGTATATTTATAATAAGCGTTTATACATTTCATATAATAGTTCTTATTCAAATTTAGACTGCCCCTCCCAATCTGCACCCTCAAATACCTCCACCAGATTTCATGCATTCTGACATATATGTTAAAGCCTATACAGTAACGCATTTGTACCTAGATATTTCTCAGTGTAAGTTTATCCACAGGAGTCCAGTCAGTCTTTCTACAGTCATTCACTTAAAGAAGATCAACTCTCCCTTGCCTGGCATTAAGTAATCAGTTGGCAAGGGAAATATTTTATAACTTAGTTCTAACATAAAAATTGTGACAATTTTACAATTTACCATGAGCATAACTAAAGGCCATACAGTCATTTCATTTCAAGAAACAATAGTGATCAATTCACCATCTAGAAACCATCTACAGACTACACCTAAAATACAGAAAGACATACAGAATGATGGAGAAGACAGAAGGATTCTGCTTTATATTCAAATTCAAAATGACTATGGGTGACTCCTTAAGAAGAGAGTGCTAGGAGTTATCAGTTCCCATCTATATAAGAGCCAGCCATATAAAAATAATGTAGTGGGTGCTTAGTTGATTTGAAAGCAGGAATCTGTGTGGTATGACATATTGCCTTTTTAAACTTGTGTGTAGACAATACTAAACTTGTGGACGCTAGGCTAAAAAGTCAGTAATAAAGTAAATACAGGTGAACTGGTGTCAAGTCGCCACTTAAGGACGAAAGGTGGTGATGTGGCATATGCCTCATAAAATGACTTACATTAACTTAAGGGAAATAGCTACAATGAACTGAACTCGAAAAGAAGAGACGTTTCAGAACAAAAGCTTTAAAGAATTATGTCATTTCATGAAGACACAGCATAAACTAAATAGGAGTATAAAAGCCACACAGACTATTTAATACATCATGATTTTGTATTATATTATCTTTACTATGATTTTATTCCCTTGTCATACTGTTTAGGTCTCATGCTTTTTTCCATGTTTCACTCAGTCTAATGTTAGATTGTATATGGACTGGTTGTCATTCACACTGATGTAGAAATAGTACATGCTGGTAAGGCAAAGGTTCAGATATCATCTCCCAAGTGGCTGTTGATTCAGTGTTTGACATCTGAATCTGACAGAGCTAAAAATATCTGATACTTAATTTCTTCACCTTCAAAAGAAAGAAACTAGAAATTAAAAGACTGATAACTTTCAATCATAGTAACATATAATGAAAGGTTACTTAGAAAACCCTGCCAGGAATCTTTTTTCCTAATTAATAATGATTCTAGGCCTTGTATTGGCAGGAGTGTCCTTACAGAAAGGTCTAGGAGGGCAATGGCCTGGTCTCCCTGTCCACAGGGCATCCACCTCCTGGCATACATTATTTGTAACAGCTCATTAATGGTGTCTACTTGATGTCCAGCTTTCTCTGAATCATCTGGGAAACTTTAAATTGCCCCAGTGTCCTTCTCTAGTGATTGCCATTTCTTAGGTATAGTTCAAGAATGAGTCTTGTAGGGACAAACCTTCCTGATAATTCATGTGAGCCACATTTGGGAAACTGTAGATTAATATGAATGTACTCAATAGGGCCTATCCTTAGGAAAAGAATCCAGGCAATGCTTCTTCTCATCCATCAGCATTGTATCATGTGACTTGTTCGCTATGTTCTAACACATATAGGATCACAATTTGTTCAAACATAAAGGGGATTTTAATAGTGCTTCTTTCCTCTTTAAGAGCAACATTTGGAGATTTCTTTCTGAGTCATATTCACACTAAATCCAGTTCTGATGGCAGGAATCAAAGAGAAGTCAAGAACCTGCAGAATAACTAATTTTAAAGTGCTTTATTTGTCTTTCTACAGTGCTTGCACTGTAGATCCAGAGATTATTGTTTATCTATATATGACTATCCCTTGACAAACATGTTTTTTCCCTCAGCACAAATGTTTCCTTTTCTCCACATCTGTAAGAGAAGAATTGGAATCCACTTATTCTATACCTCTTTTCTTTATCACCTCTTTATCACCTTACAGGTATTTTATTTCTTACAATTATGTCTAAAACCTATATTTATCATTATTTTATTTTTGTTGATATTTTATACAAAAAATCTTAACCGTCTTCATACTCATCCCACATCTGTATTACCGCTTATGTCCTCCCGCTAGATTCTATGTATTCTGTCATATATGTTAAGGCCTTCAGAGTCAGGTTTGTGTACTCAGGTGTCCTTTATTACAAGTTCATCCACTGGAGTTTAGTCAGCCTATCAAGAGTCTCTCCCGTAATGAAGATAAACCCAGCAGTAGTCAACTGCTAATAGTTCTTCTGCTAAAGTTGGGGCCTGCTGCCCATTTGCCAGGTTCTGTGCTGGGAATTTGTCTTATTGAGTTTGCCTGGGTCTTGTTCATGTAGACATTATTGTTGTAAGTTCATAGGAGCCAGGTTTCCAGAGGCCTGGATGACTGTTTCCTTATAGACATGCACCAACACTGACTCATTCCGCACTCTCCCCTGCAATGGTCCCTGAGCCATGGGTGGTGAGATTTAATGCTGGAATCCTATCTAGGGACACAGTCTCTGCAATCTTATTCTTATTCTCTACACTTTGGCCACTTGTGGCCTGTGTGCATCATACTCTGCTGCATGAGGAAGCTTCACTGATGAGACTGACGGATTCATTAGTATTCTCTTCCCTGTTGCACTGTGTTCCATGAGCCTTAGGAATAGAGATTCTATTGTAGATGTGTTGCTTAGTACGAGGCATCTCTCATACACTTATTTTCTGTCTGTATAATAGTCTCCATCTGTCTCAAAAAGAATTTGCTTTGCTGAGTGGTTAATTGTATACTTGTCTGTAAATATAAGGATTCATATTTGTATACAGTAAGATAATAATAAGGATATGATACAGGTAGGATTTTCTTTGTGATCTATGACCTCTCCAGTCATGTGTATTTGGCTATATTAACAGTGCCACACATGAGTTACTTCCCATTGAGAACAGTTTTGACTTGGAAGCCTCCTCCCTGAAGACTAGCTCTCATAGTTCTGGAGGATACTATGCAAACTGCTAAGGGAGAAAACCAATCAATGTTTCAACCCCCAGCTTTAACCCTAAGAACCACAATAATGAATGACACAACACATTTACATTAATGAATAAAAAGGCAAATATTATATTTAAGATTGATGAATGTGTTATAATCTCTGACAATTTGTGAGTCCAATACATTGGAAAGTGTATATTTTGTAATTAAATTGTCTATTGCTGCCTCTTTTCCAAACCATTATTGTTTTTAGTCCTAGTAATTTTAAGTTGCAGTTTCAGAAATTATTGTATTAATGATTTAAAGTTTAATTGTCATTATTAAGATTATTGGACTAATTCAAGATTCTTAGAAGTGTAGATATTAGAATCTTCTTTCTCATGCCCAACTGGCATGTGTATAGAAAGTTCATAGAATAAGAGAGGAACATTTTAAGTGAGTACAGCGTGGGTGAGATAGTCCACTAGAGAATCATGAATCAGGAAATGAATTCCATTATAGAACATTCAAGTGTTTTCATACTAGAAACTTATTGAGATGAGTTGACAATGAGATGACAAGACAATCAAATGCTAGAAATAGACGACAAAAGTTTTGTTGGCTGAATTTGCTAAGAGTTTGGGAAGACTGAAAAGCATGAGATCAGATTCGAAGGAATATTAACACAGAAATTTTCACATAACCGTCCGTACCATATTCCATTTTCTAGACAAAGCACATTAGGTATTCTTTCATTTATTCCTGGAAAATTAAGACAGTTAGATAATAAAACCATTTATTTTTAGACTATAGTTTTGCTTTTATCAACTTTATCCATTCAATGTCAATAGAATTTTATCTTGCTAACTCGAATCAGAATTGCTTACTTTATTTCCTGGTTTTATATATCTTAACTCCTTAATCTAAGTCCTTGAATTGAGCTCTGTGAATGTATTTTTCCAAGTGCAAAGGAAAAGTTAGTCTTTTCCCAGGCAGTTACATTTGAGATTTTAGGTGAACAGAGTCTTTTTTTAGTGAGAGAGTTTTAAAGAAGTGAAAGTAGAGCAGAGCCTTTGTTCTCTGCTCTGTCAGGGCTAACCTCCACTGGGAAACTGCATTTTCTTCTCTCTTTCCTCCTCTTCTCTCTCTCTCTCTCTCTCTCTCTCTCTCTCTCTCTCTCTCTCTGCACCTAAGAGTCTATTTTCCGTTCTTAGTCCTTTTCTCTGGTTTGAATATTCTTGACATTTTAAGAATCATATCAAGAACCAAGCCCTCTTTAACCACACTGTTGTGGACTTCAGTGATCTCAAAATGACTAGCAGCCCTTGAACATAGTATTGAAGCAATTTTGTTCATGACAGGGCCCATTAGCTTCTGATAGTCCTTGTTTTTCTTTTCAATTATATAAAAATTATTCTTCATACTATGTGTGATCTCCTTCATTGCATGTAAAATATTGTTTTCTTTATTTACTCAAATTGATGACACATAACAAAGAAATTAGGATATAATACTTGATCAAATGCATTCTTCAAACCTGAGACCTAGAATTTACCTAAACAAGTATTATCATGCATTGCTCTTTTATGTATATTATCAAACATGCAATAAGATTAAAGTCATGTGATTGTGTTTGATATAAATGGGAGTGCTGATACTTTCTTCTCAAACCCCAACAAATGACAGAGCATTGACTTGACATTGGAGATCACCAGGGAAGGGATTAGTGTTTGTGACAATGGTATCTCGGAATTGGTTGTCTCAGAGTGTGAATGAACAAGGACATGAAAAGGAACTCTTGTGTTTTCCACTTGCTATCCAACTGCACGTCTGTCTCAGTTTCTTCCAATGTTACCTTTCTTCCCCTTTAGAGGCCTGTAAAGTAGATGTTTTGAACAAAGAACTTCATTAGAAAACCATGTCTTAAAGTAAAAGCAACTTAAAAATAAATAACACAAATGTGATGTATTAAGATCACACCAACCTAAAGTTTAATAAAAAAAAAATCTTAGCTGTTCTATGTCAGACATATCACATTTAATTTAGACAGTAAATTTTTTTAAACATGTTATATGACACTGCACAAACACACATGCATATATATATATATGTATATAATTTTTCTATTACACAGAAAACAGAAATCAATAGATTGATTTAGGAAATTATTTTAATGCTTCAAAGTAAGTTAATGTGTGAAATTTGAAGAAAATAAATAAATCTCAGAAATTTATTTCCTAAACAAAGCATGGAATTCAATATTTTTAAAAAGTCTAATTTTATACACAAGAATTTAAAATTGTAGCAAGAGAAGGTGCCAAAAACAAAGTCTAAAGGTAAGCAAGCATATCCTGGGAAAGTATCCCCATTTTTCCCCTTTTCTCCCTTGATAATACCTTACTATTATGGTTACACATCTCTTGAGCTCCTACTTCTCCTTATCTCCATAGTCACTTGTATAACCCTTCCTCTTCCCCTCCAATATAAACACACCTATGGTACACAATTCTCCCTTAGTTAATACCTATCTTCTGTTCTGTTAGGTTCCCTCCTTCCCTTAACCTCTCTGGTTCCTTTCCATGTTCCTGGCTCCTGCGATTACATCAGGATATTTACTCAATAAAAATTTGGTGCTAGGATCCACAAATGTTGGGGGGGGCATATCATGTGTTATTCTGAGTCTGTGTTACTTCACTTAGTATAACATTTTCTAGTTCCATCCACTTACCTGCAAATTTCATGATTTCGTCTTTCTTTACTGCTGAGTAGAACTCCATTGTGTAAATGTAACACATTTTCATTATCTACTCATCAGTTGAAGGATGTTTAGGTTGCTTCCATTTCTTAGTAATTGTGAAAAGAGCAGCAACAAACATGGATATATCTCTACAGCAGGATGAGTCCTTTCGGTTATATACCAAGGAGTGTTATAATAGGGCCGTATGGTAGGTTCATTTTTAGTTTTTTAAGAGTTCTCCACACTACTTTCCATAGGAATTGCGTGAGTTTGCAATCCCACCAGCAGTGAATGAGCATTCCTCTTTACCTGCAACTCCTCCATCATTGGATACCATTTATTCTCTTGTTCTTAGCTAGTCTGATTGCAGTAAGATAATATCTTAAAAGTGATTTTAATTTGCTTTTCCCTAGGGCATTATTGCATTGTGGTCTAATAGAATGCATGGAATTATTTCAATTCATTTGCATTTGTTGAGGTTTGTTTTGTGTCCCAGTTTGTGGCCAATTTTAGAGCAAGTACCATGGGGTGATGAATAGAACGTGTATTTTTTGCTGCGTAGATGGAATATTTGGTGGATGTCTGTTAGGTCCATTGGATGCATGTTTTCATTTAATTCAGATCTCTCTCTTTATTCTTTGTCCTCCTGACCTGTCTAATGTAGACAGTGGGGTACTGAAGTCCCCTACTGTTACTGATTTGAGGTTAGTCTGTGTCTTAAAGTACTGTAATATTGTTTTTATGAAACTGGGTGCACCTGATTTTAGTACATATATGCTCATGATTATAATATCTCCTTGGTTAATTGTTCCTTTGATCAGAATAAAGTGGCTCTTTACCTCTTCTGATTAGTTTTTGTTCAAAGTCTACTTGTCAGATAAAAGAATTGCAACCATTGCTTGCTTTTTAGTGCCTTTGCTTGGAAATTTGTTTCCATCCTTTCCCCTTAAAGTAAGGAGATGCTCAGTTATCCTTGGAGGTCAGAGGAGTTTCCTGTAGACCACAAAAAGATGAATCTTATTACTTATCCATTCAACTACACTGTGTCTTTTGACTGGGGAGTTCGGGCCATTGATATTTAGTTATTATTGAAAGATGTCTCTATTACTTGCTAATATTTTAATTTCTGTTTTCATTCTTGATCTAGAATTTTGTTTCCACTAATATATCTTCATTTAATTTCTTTCTGTTGCCTCTTGGATATAGTTGTCTATAAAAATTAAAGTGTATATATTGTTTCACCCATGAATTGTTGTTAATTTATACTGAAAAAAGTTATACTTTCATACAAAATTCTATTGAACAACAATCCTTATAGAAACTGGGGAGATATGTATATAAAGGAGAATATGCAGTTATTATGATACATTCATTTGTTGTAGTCCTATGCCAATTTCAATAATATAAGTATCATATATTTGCTTTTGTTTGTGAAATTTGGAGGGAAAAGACATAAAACATAGGTGGATTATCAGATAAGAGCAGACAAAGGAGAGAGGGAAGAAGAGTAAGAGGGTGTCAGAGGTGGAATGTGAGTATAGTAACCTGGGTATCAATACGAAAGTGTTTTAATTTGTGCACCACTCAGACATAACATAGACATACATATTCTCTCTGTACATATAACAAACATATAATCTTAAAGAGTAAAAATTAAAATCATAAGTAATAAAACAATTGATTTGGAGTAAAAAGGTAATATTCATAGTTGTAGAACAGTCTTAAAACCTTCCTTTCTTTATCCAATTTTCTTTGGTTCATCACTTATCTGTCCTGTGCTTATTATAAGCACAGGTAGGAAGGAGAGACACATTATTAAATGAAATTAATACATACACATTAAATGATATCTACAAGTGCCTTCAATTTTCATTTTATCTTATTGAGGAAGGTTTTGCTTTCTTCATTTTCAGATGAACCAGTTGACAGGAAGCTAAGTAATTTTCCCCAAGTTATACTACTGGGTTATACTATCTAGGTTTATATATTTATATATTTCGGTTATAGTTATACTATACTATCTAGGTTTCTAGTTGAAGTTTACTTAAAAACCACCCCTATCAATCAAAGCCGTGTCTTAGCAGGACTAGCATATTCAAGAGAATAATATAAGAAAGAATTTAAAATATTTTATGTACTGTTTTATATGTATTGCCTGCATGTATAGAAAGTGTACACATGCCATGCAATTCCCACAGAGATCAGAAGAGGGATCTTAGATTCCCTGGTACTCGAGTTACAGATTGTTGTAGGCTGCCATGTGGGTGCTGGGGATTGAACCCAGGTCCTCTGCAAGAACAGTCAAAGGCTTCTAACTGCTGAGCCATCTGTCCATTCCCAATATACAGGAGAATTTCAAATGAGAATTATAAAATGGTGGGAATCATATAGGAAACTACAGGGTTTGTGCCTTTCCCAGGACCTGCAGCTCTCAAATCTGGAAAGAAAGCAAGGGAAGGTTTTGAGGAATCTAGAAGCCTGAACACCTCATTAATAGGAGATGTTATCTCCCTTTTAAAATAATTTTCCTACCCAGAAACACTCCTCACCCAATGAAATGTTTTTCTATATTGTGGTATCTTTCTTCTAGTTATGCCTGACTTGCCTGAGGCACATTTAGTATACCCTAAAACTAGGAAGGAAAGTCTCAAGTCACTATGCTCAATTCTATTGTTAATTTGTAAGTACTGCACTATGAAGCATTAACTTTCCTACATAAGACATGTCCATGTTCTTTGGAAATGATTTCCATTTATGAATCTCCATGGTTATATTTTCAATACATTGGTGGAGCTTGGTCTCCAGAATCATCTGGTAATTTAATTAACCAAGAGATTTATTCTCACTCTGTCTATTTTTGCTGTCTGGTTGAGAGAACTTATTGTTCATTATGAGCTTCAGGAGGTGAAACTAGTAAAAGGAATAATTAGACACTCACCCACTGAGTCAGTGCCCCCTATAAGTGACTACTTAGTTCATTAGGAACTAAAGAAAGCAAACCTAAAACAGTAGGAGGATAGTCTTTATAAATGACTATGGCACTCTGAACAAGCGTTAATTGCACTGAGATCCACCATCCATCAAGACGGGAAGAATCGTACATCAGCTTGTGATTATTTTATGTGATAAAACAATGTTTTATTGAATGAGATTATATAGGTAAAAGAATGGTTACTTACATTAGAAAACTAAATAGAAATTGAAATGAATATAATAATGTGGAGTATGTGGTAAGATGGGGGCTCACTCTGAAAGCCATGCTGACCTCAAACTCTTGATTCTCTTGCCTCAACCATCTTAGTCTTGGAATTATAAACCTACACTAACATTATCAGCTTAAAAAGAGGTTCTGGTTTTTAATAATATAGTAAAAATAAAAGCACCAAAAAGCTAAAGGTGGGGAAGAATTTATGACAAGAAAATCCAAAAATATTGGACAATCTAAACCATCTGAGATGACAGCTTCTTACTCATATCGATGTCAACAAATTCAGAGAGATCTGGATTTAAGGAAAGGACAATGGCACTTCAGACAAACATTATTGAAATGAGTTAACATGTATGTCAACTTAATGTAAAAATGGGAAAGGCAAGATTCTCACCATTCTAAATTCTAAAACTACCTGAATTGAAAAAAAAAAAAGTTTCAACTACATATGAATACATTATGTAGTTAAATATGGCCCTCAAAATGTGTATCTTTCCTGGTGAGTACATGTGCAATCTGTTGTGTTTACCTTAGCTTTATGCTTTGAAGAATTCCTCAGCTCCTTTGTAGATTAGTTTTCTCACTATTGACTAAATAAAAGCCCCTGTCCTTTTCTCCAAGAGAAGTCAGGCATTTAACATGAATCTGGTTATCAGAATTTGTTTTAATATCAATGAAAAAACAGCAAGTGCAGTATTATGTCAATCTTGTGCATACCACCATCCTCCCAAAGGAAGGAGATGATGCATTGCCTATACAGATTTGAATCTAATCTCTCACTTGATAGTTGGTTGACTAGTAAAAATGTTTGCACTGTTTAATTCTAGTTTTTACAACCTTAAATAATGGCTGCTATAATAGCTGACAGTTATAAAATACTGCCCAAGGCAACAAGGCCTCTGCATTCAGTCACACAGGCTATGCATTACATGAGATCAGATGGTGCCATAAAGCAGTCCTGACGCTCACACACAAAATCCTGCTCTAGATACTTTATAAATTAATGTGTTTAATTCTTCTATCTGCATTTAAATAGGCAATAACATTAATGTTATTTTTAAAGATGAGGAAATTGAGGCACAGAGATGCTAAATATATTTTAGTTATTGTACATATGACTAGGTTTCATGCAATGTTTTTCTTTTTTTAAATTTTTGTGTATTTCATACAGAAATCTCAATCACTCTTAATCACTTTTATACCCCCTTCTTCATTGGCACCCTCCCACAGTCCACCTCCTGGAATTCAAATACTCTGTCATTTGTGTTAAGGCCTATCGTGTCAAGTTAGTCTCCCCAAATGAACCCAGTGCACGCTCATCCACTGAGGTTTAGTCAGCCTATCCAGGGTTCCTTCACCTTAAGAAGACTCACTCTTCCTCATCCAACAATATTCAGCTGCCAATATTTCTTCTGCAAAGATTGGGGTCTGTTGCCCATTTCTCCAATTCCATGCTGGGTTTTTGTCTGCTGAGTTTACATGGGGCTTAAGCAGGCCAACACCATTGCTGTAGGTTCATATGAGCAGGGTCTCAGGAGCTTGTAGGATTCCGTTTCCATATGGTTATGCACTTCCTTCCTGACTCTTAACAATCATTCTGTCCACTCTTCTGCAATGGTCCCTGAACTCTGAGTAAGTGAAACTTAATATAGGAATTCTTTCCAAGGATCCACACTCTGCAGACTCCAATTCACCGTGTGTTAGTCATTGGCGACCTTTTGTGTTTCTGGCCCTCTGTTTCATGAGGGGGCTTCTTTATGAGAGTTGGGACTCATTAGTGTCCTCTGTACCCATTCTTCTCTGTTGTGTGAGTCTTAGGTATAAAGGTTGCATTGTAGATATGCCACTTAGGCAAGGATTATTAACAGATAATGTCTATGCATGACCAGTTGTGGTACTCTCTAATAGTCTCCATGTGGTGCAAAAGATGCTTCTTTAGTAAGTGATGATCGGGATACTTGATTATAAATATAAGGATACATATTTTGCATTTAGCAAGAAATTACATTAACCTGGGGATGTGACAGTCTTGATTTTTCTAAGCTCTGTGATCTCTGCAGCCATGTGTATTTGGCTGTGATCATAGTACTGCTCATGAGTACATGAGTACATAATGTACTTTGAGCTTATTCTCCACCGTATACTCCACCGTCCACCATATCCTCCATCCTCCTCCTTGTCTGCTGTCCTCCCCAGCCAGTCTCATAGGCAGTTTCACATCCGCTTCTTCAATATCATGTTCATAACATGTCTTTTGTATATGTATTTGCAATCTAGGCTCAAATCTGTAAAATTTGTCTTTTTGAAGCTGATTTAGTTTGCTTAATTTAACAATTTCCAATTATATCCATTTATCTGAAAATTACATTATTTTTTCTTTATGGCTCAATAAAATTTCATTGTGGATACATGCCATGCTACATCTACTTAACCATTTACCTTTTGACAGACATCTAGGTTGGTTCTATAACTTTAAGAATAATGCTGCAAAACTTTGAAACACAGATCATTATGTGTTGCCTTACAGTCTACTGGAGTAAATACAGAAGGGTAAGATAGTTGAATCACATGGTAGAACTAATTTTTAGTTTTATTAGTAATCTGCACATTGATTTCCACAGTGGCTGGACCACTTTTCAGTCTCATCAGCAGTGTATCAAATTTTCCCTTTCTCTGAATTTTCCACAAAATTTATAGTTTTCTAAATGACTGACATTATGATTGGAATAAGTTGAAATATCAAGATAATTTTAATTTTTATTTCTCTGTTGGCTAGTGATGTGGAACATTTTTCACTTATATATTGATCATCTGTAGTTTGAGAAATTATGTTCATTAGTCCATTTATTGAATGGATTGTTTGGCTTTTTGTTATTTAGCTTTTGAGTTATTTGCATATACTAAATGTTAATCCTTGGTCATTTGAGAAGTTAGCAAATATTTTTCTCCCATTCTGTAGTCTGACTCTTCATGGATTGTTTTCTTTGATGTGGGAAGGTATTTTAATTTCATGAAATCCTTTTATTTAATTGCTGGCCTTATTTCCTAAGTGATTTGATTCATTCTCAGGCTATCCTTGATTATGCCTTCATAATCATAAAGAGTTTTAACTATTTTTTCCTCTAGCAATTTCAGAACTTCAAGTCCTACATTAAGGATTTTGATCCAGTAGCTCATATTTGTATAGAGTGAGAGATAAATATGTGGTTTCATTTTTCTGCATATGAATATTCAAATTCAACTTTGTCAATGCCATTTTTTGAGGAAGCTGTCTTTTCTCCAATGTATTTTTGGCAGCTTGGTCACAGTCAGGGGAATAAAACTGCATGGGTTAATATCTGGGTCAGCTACTCTATTGCACTGACCTATGGTGTCTGCTTTCTGCTGGTATCATGATGTTACATGCTGCTATCATATTTGTTACTGTGACAGTAGTATAACTTGAAACTAGGTAAATGATACCTCTAGCATTACTTGATTTTCCCAGAATTTCTTTGATTATATGCTGTTTTCTGTCCTTCCATATGAATTGATTCTTTAAGATCATTAATTAAACACAGATGATCATTTGCCTGATATATTAATAACCTTCAAAAACCTGAAAAAGTCAAAATCAGATTTAGTATCTCAATAGAATATTTTCTACTCATATCAGAAATTAATCTATTGATTATTGTTATTATTATAAGTATTGTTTCTATTAGCTAATTTTTATGCAGACAAAGCTCTATTATCTGATTTCATCGATCTTTATGTATTGACTCATTTAAGAAGGACAGGATCATTTATATTATACTGTGACCTTGTAACAGGTGAGGTAAATGTAAGTCACTCTAACATGCCTATAATTTAAAGTTCCAGCTTCCTAATAGTTGCACACATTTTTAAATCTTATTATGTTTATTTTTGTATATTCATTTATTTATTTAATGTATTGTGAGTGTCTGTGTGAGTGTGCATTCCTAGCATGTGTGCAGAGATCAGAGGACAATTTGAGGGAGCTGATTCTCTCCTTCTACCATATGGCTTCTGGGGATTAAACTTAGATTTTCAGGTTTGACAGCAAGTGCCTTTTCCTAGCAATCCATGTCAATGGCCATGGAATTATTTCAAAGTCACTTCATGCTTCTTTACCTGATCCTATAGTTTCATTGTTCAGTTAAAGATGATGTAAAATGGTATAATGTGTGAAACGAAACTAGTTTATTTCCTTTTCAATAAATTATATCATTTTATATATGCTTACCTTGTCATTATTTTCAATACTCCAGGAATCAAGTGTGAATGCACAGGCAACTGGATAAAGTGTCATTTATATACAATGGGATATGGTTTGTCCACAAAGAACTTGAGGTCATGATGTTAAGTGAAATGAACCAGACTCTAAAACAAATCATTGAATATTTTCTCTTTTGTGTGGAATTTGGAGAATGGGGGAAGGAATGAAGGCAAAGGGAGTGTTACTAGAATGGAAGAAAGAAAGCAAGAAAGAGGTGAAGGGAGAGCAGAAAAGGCAGCCTGGGTCATGAGTTTAATCCATGTACTTTACATTCGGTTATGAACATGTTCGTGAAACCTGTTAGTCTATATAATTGATATGTACTAATAAAAAGAAATATAGATTATACGTTTTGTTAACACTTGACAAAGGTAACACTTAAGTGGATTTTTCACAAAAGACCCTGAATTTTATGTGAATAAGGCAAACATAAAAGTCTAGGGCAAAGACTAGTGTATGTATAGCCAGAATACTCAATTCCTGTGTATTTAGGGGTTTTATGCTTTAGCTCAAGGTTTGAATGATTGTGAATCATTTTAAAAATTTAATCTCTAATTTAATTTTAATTAACAAATTGAGTTTAAATTTGATTAAAGAATGTAGGAATTTTTATAGGATTAGTTATTAGGCCTGCCAACCTGAAGGTAATCCAAATTTTTTCTGCCAGGTATCAGTATGATAGTGACATAACTATTCCCAGGATGATCAGCTACTTCCTGAATAGATTTGAGGCCTGCTCCAATAGAGAGATTACATACCTGGTAGTATAAATCTGGTCAACAGCCTATAATTGAGGAAGTCACAAGCCCATGGTAGACTTTATTACTTATATTTTGCTAAACATTCAGGTGGTTAAATTGCCTTCTAACACATTTATACCCATAGATTTCTACAGGTCTTAAGGTACAATAAAGATTAATGTAATTAACAATGAGAAAATTACTTGCACAATTAATGGCATTAAAATTATTATTTTATTTTAATCAAGCATAATTTATTCTTAGGCAAAGAAATCTCTTTTGGCAATGGACAACAGTCAAATTAGAGGCTTATAACCCATCTAAGTGCTGAGAATAAAGAGCTAAAACTGAGTGTTCTGCTCTGATGGGACATCGGTATCATCCACTCCAAGACCCAAGGGATGTTGTTGCAGAGGAGGAAGCAGGTCTGTGAGATTCAGAGGACTGGGACAGGCACTACAAAGGGCTGGCTTCTGGTTACGTCATGACCACTGCAATCCTGCATACATTGCACCTATTAGCACCTGACCAGACTGGTGCGTCAAAAACAGACATGAAATAAGAGGAGCTTAGTAGAAAAAGAGAAGGATGTCAGCAGGATTGGGAGGAGATAAGAGCATGTAATGGAGTAAAGAACATGATCACAATACCATGAATATAGATTTGTAATAATAGGAAAAATGTGGGGACTGGAGAGATGGCTCAGGTGTTAAGAGCATTGGCTATTCTTGCAGAGGATTCAGGTTCAGTTCCTAGCAACCACATAGAGGCTAACAACCTTTTATAACTCCACTTCCAGGACATTCAATGTCCTCTTCTGACCTCTGCAGGCAGTAAATGACATGGGTGCATATGCATGCATGCAGGAAACACACTCATGCACATACAACAAAAATAATAGATAAAATATTTTAAATGTCAAAAATATAAAGCCAATTGAATAAGAAATGAAAGAATCTACATAAAGTGTAATTCAATAACTCCCATAAGTACATTTGAACATGTATGAAATAATCTGTGTAAACATATGTTCATTATTAAGAAATGCTTTTTAGATGTGCTTTGAGAATCACTTTTACAGATACAGAGAAATATGCTATTTGTGATATTAGGGACAGTCCTTTTTTATATCTTCAAGTCATGCACAAAATTAGAAACCATTTCCCAGCGCCATATTTCCCATATCTAAATATGGGCAGTTGGACAAGCATCCGGAAAACATACCATATTTGACTTACTACAGCCTCTCAAGAAATTTCTGGAGGGGTTTACCAAAATAATGTTTTCAATGGAAACACATTTTTTTTTCATGTGTAAAATATATAAAGGAAAATACTTTTGCTCAAGGAGCACTTATTTGCTAAGTCTGCTTAAAATGAAGCTATATTTTAATACCACTCCTAATTCAAGTATTTAATTGTCTTACTCTTAAATATTTCAATCTTCACAGTATCCTAAGGAAAATACATTTCTGGTAATTGTGGTTTCAGTTTTGAGAGAAAGTGTTACCTGTTGTCAATGTACTCTTGATCATATTTAAGGCCTTTGCTTATATGTATTGAGGGATTATCTTGTCTTCCAACACAGACACTAGTACTTATACTGTATATAATAATTTAAGGCCAAATGCCACCTCTCATATTTCTGGCTCGATGCTTTCACTTAGTGCACATAGAAAGTATGTGTCCATAAATTTCTGCAGTGATACCTAATTCATTATGACAAGTTCCTTCTATATAATTACAACTTTGCAATGTATTGTTTAAAATGCGGATTAAATATAAGGAATATCTTAGACTTACCCTTGCTTTTGTTTGCCTCTGACACAGAAAAAATTATCATAAGGAATCTGAAAATGTGTGTTCAGATAAGCAAACACAAGACTGATAGTAGATATCCAGCAAGAATCACCAGGTAATGTGGGCTTAGTGTGGGTTGCAAGCATCAAAACTTCAATTTTTCCTTACATGCAAATATTACACATTTGAAAGACATCCGGTATCCATAAAACTCTCATGCAGATTGAAGAATTAGACCCAGGAGCAAAAGACAGAGCACAGGACGTACTGGACTTATTTTCACCACAAGAACAAGCACTCCTTGGGCTCCCAACCCTGAATGCCTACTTCCACTTCTGAACTTCCAAGTCTACTATGGTGGCTAGACTTGAAATTCAGCAACACTGCAATAATTTTTTAAATTATTTTTATTTTGTTGTAGCTTCAGTCTTTTAGGAATGGATTTTATTGAAAAAAAAATAAAGAAAGCTATCTATTTACAAAAACTGGAGGGTATGAATTGGGAATATGTGACACTCGTAGACTTTAGCTCCCACCAAAATTTATATAATGGGAGATCCTTTTCATACAAGAAAATTCATATTATTAAAATCTTTTGGAAAGTGGTTGAACATTTATTAAAATAGAGAACTATCAGAACATCAGGTAACCTCACAGTAAATCTTCCTAAATTCAAATTTATCTTCTTCTTTTGAAATTTATATGTCGTTGACGAAATAACATAATCTGAACTGTGTCACTAGTTCTTGTAGGAATAAGCCTCTTATGGATCACAGTCATTACTTCATGTCTCTTTATATGTGTCAAACTATAAGAAGTGACCTAATATTAACAATTCTCTGAAATTGAGGGCTGGAGAGATGGCTTAGCAGTTAAGAGCACTGACTGCTTTTGCAGAGGACCTGGGTTCGGTCCTGAGCACCTAGATAGCAGTTAATAACCATCCATAACTCCAGTTCCAAGGCATCTGACACTCTCTTCTGACCTATGTGGGCATTGCACAACATGGATGCACTTGCATACATGCAAGCAATATACTCTTACACATAAAATTTAAATAATAAATAAAATACTTCTTTAAAAAAGAATCCCCTGAAATAAAACAGGTTCTCCACAGGGCTACATAAGCAACTAAGCTTAAGGTAACTGAATGCAATTTCTTTTTCTCCATAAGAAAGAGATGAGTTGTTTGGTTTGATAGAACACACTGAAGCCATTGCTCCTGTGTTCCTTAGTGTTTTAAAAGGTCTGGTTCATGACTTTAAAACAGGATGGTTTAAAAGATCACTGTCAGAGGAAGTATAATTATGATGCAAATTAGGAAACAGTGCAGAAATCCATTTGACTTGAAAATATGAAAGCAATTTGAAAACTAGAAGTAATAGGACTTTATTTCTGAAGAAAAAATATGTGAAATTTTAAAAGGAGTAGGGATAGAGCAAAAGATGAAAGAGTAAGATCAGGATGATGTAAGAAGGCAAGAGGATTAGCAAGAGAAGAGAAATTTATCTTTATCTTATATAATGGTAATTAACCTCATGAACCATGATGCAATGAATAGGCACAGGAACAAATGCAGTAAATTATTCATTAATAATTAAACCACAAGGTAAGTAAAATTAGAGTTGAATCTTAGGTTGATAAAATTAGTAATAATTTAATAAAAATCATTATTGTGATAGTGAGAGATAAATCACTTAGGTTAAAGCCAGTAAGAGACAGAACTTTCCAAATAGCTAGAAGAGCTATAAAAATATGCATAATTAGAAAGTTCACTCTTTATTGAACAACTACATTGTATGAGTATGGGATAATATGCACATTTAGAAACTAAGGAATAGTTCTCCTTTCTTTGGGTATAAACTTTGCAGATATTCATAATATCAGTGATATTGTCATGTGTCTTTAGGATGATGGATTCTCAATTTAACAGGAAGAGATTACAAAACTATTGTTAAAAGAAATCCTTGATCAAACTGAAGACCAATCTTCAAGGTCTTAACAGTAAAACATGGAGATTCTAAGTTTATGAATATTTTGGTATTGGAACAGGGAGCTCGATTCCCACCGATTGCTGACGAAAGCCTCTGACGTAACTGTTCACCATACACCATCTAATTAATCCACACCATACTCTTTGGAGTTAATTTCAGAAGAGTCTCATTTTGGAGAGGGAATTTGAAGTGCTGAAATAATTGATAGTTTTAAAGTATTAATTAGAGCACAATGGACAAACAAATCCTCCCAATACTTCCTGAGAGTTTGACTCAGTAAAAACAAGATGAGCAATTGTCTATCTACAAGATAGGCTTTAAATATTTGGCAATGAGAACACAAAAGTGTTCACGGTACATTCTTGATAATCAAATAAATGTAATGTAGATGTTTCTGGGAAGATTAATTCACTGCTATTCAAAGAGTTCTTAGTTACAGGAAGTAAACTGCCTTTTGGCTACTTAGTAAAGTGAGGAAATTGAAGAGCTTTATTTTGGAACAGCTGCTCTTATGTACTAAAGAGGTATATTATGAAGAGCTGAAAAATAGGACATTGCAGTAGCATCAACCTCTCAATCAATAACAGATCAAATGATAACTGAGAGTTAGAGTTAAGAATGCACAGTTAAACCAAAGGTAACATAGTCAAACTTTTAGCTGCTGCTAAGATTTTTCAAGACTAGTCCCAAATGAATATGCAAAACTTTGCAAATACAATCTATAGCTCCTTCTACACTGTTTGCCTTTCTTACTGCAGGTTATTATGATTTAGAAATATGTCTTGTGCACTCAATTTATGTATCAAATAAAAGCCCTAATATTAAACATATAATATAGATATTGTACCTAAAAATCTGGGACTTTCAAAACAATATAGTCACAACAGTACTGTGCAAATAAAATAATTTTGTTATTTAAATAAATATTACTAGAACTTTATAGTAATACATTTTACTCATTTTTCAAGTGAAACGTTAAAACAAAATCATAAACATGGTATATAAATATATTTATACATATATATGTGTCCTAGGAAATTATATAAACTGTGTATGCCCGAAAGCTACATACATACACACACATACACACACACACACACACACATACACATACACACACACACACACATCTGAAAGGTCATTAAGTATGCAGTAGGAATGTATAAAACACAACTTTTTACCCGGTCTAGTTAAATGACATTGTTTAAAGACTGATCTTCCTTAAAATCCTTGTGACGTCCCTTTCATATGACAATACTAAGTAATAATAAAAATTCACACTGAGTCTAACAGGCAAATATTGAGACTAAATAGAGACTAAATGTAGAATAGTTACTGTTTTCACCTAAATATTTTATGAATATAGCTTAAAATCATCCTGCTTTTTATCCTGACTACATTCTAAACTTGTCCCAAGAAATGAACTGATCAGTTTTCACAGGTGACATTATTAAACTTTACCATTTCCTTATTTCTCGCTTGTCCTCATATATCATGGTGCACAGGCTTTCTTTGCGATAATGCTCCTAGGTCTCCACTTTTGATGACTAATATTAATTGTTGACTGGATCTTGAATCCAGTCAGGCATACCTGTGAGGTATTGTTTAGATTTGCTCAACTCTGAGCATTTCTGTGAGCAATTATCTTGATTAGGTGAACTGAATTGGGAAGTATGCAGCAACTTTACCTGGGGGTGGTTCCTGGGCTGTTAAAAAAAAATGAGAAAGCTAGCTGAGCTGAGCACTCATCATTGTCTTCTTCCTGACTCTGGATGCAATGTGACCCACGGCTTCAAGACTTGGTGCTTTGAATTCACCGTGGTGGACATCAACCTAGAGCAGTGGGTAAAAATAAGCTCTCTTTAAAGCTGCTATTTTGTCACAACAACAGGAAAAGTAACTAAGACACCACTAAAGACAAGCACCTATAGCTTTCCTTGAGCACTGAGGTCTCCATTTTTTAAATAGACTGATATTATATATAATGCAATTTGTTGAATTATTTTATTCCTGAGAGATGAAAGTGAAATGATATAAAGGAAGGAGATATGCTTCAAGGTGAGCACGTAACTAAGCCATCCCATTCCAAATGATTCTCTGCTTATGTTCAGGTAACTATGGAGGACTCTCTGTTTTTATATACTTTGCTTATTGCTGCAACAAAATTCCTAACTAGAAGCAAAGTAAGAAAGGAAGGATTTATTCTGGTTTACAGTTGAAGGGGAAAGAGCACATCATTGCAGGAAAATGTGGCATCAGGATCGTGGGGGCAGCTGGTCACATTGCAGCACCTTCTGGAAGCAGGGAGATATGCATGCAGTGTTCAGCTTTTCATTCAGCCCAGAACCACTGCCCATGGAAAGGTGCTAGCCACAGTTAAGGTGGGTCTTTCTTCTTCAGTTGGCTTAATATAGATAATCCCTCACAGGCATGTCCAGAGACTTGTTTCCTAGGGTATTCCAAATCCTGTCAAGTTGACATTGTTAAACATCACACTCTCTTCCTCTCATTATGTGAGGAGTACCCAATTATGAATCCTAAGACTGGTAAGCCATTTTGTTATCATGAAGGATAAGCAGAGAAGTGGGGAGAGAAGTCAATAAGTGATTTCAGAGCTATGATAAAATTATATCCTGACAGTTATCTTATAGGTTAGGACAAAAACAAACAAACAAATTATCTTCATGACTTTAAAAATTAGACATGAGTTCCCTTTAAATTATAAATGAAAATATCCTATCTAATAAAAGAATTTGATTTTAAAAAGGAGCATTAGATAAAAACAAAATTTAAATTAGGTATGAATTGTGATTAAAGAGAATAAAGAACAGAATAATACTGCTTTAAAATTAGTAATCTTTGCACTTACACTATTAAGCACGATTTAGTTGTCAGGAGACATGGCTCAGGCATTAAATGCACAGAATACTCTTATAGAGGAGCAGTGTTTGGTTCCAAGCCTCAATTTGGGTGACTCTTAATTTCCTCTAACCTCAGCACCAGGAGATTCATTGTCCTCCTTTGTCCTCCACAGGCACCTGTTACCACATGCACATATCCCTCAACATCAAATATACAAAATTCTAAAAAAATCTTAAAAAGAAAATGTCTAAACTAGGGTTTATCATATGCTATTTTTTATGTAATTCAGGTATTTAAAATGTATTTTAGTATGTGTCATTGTTCTGGACACTTCTTGTGTTCTTACTAATAAGCTTCTGGAATGGATGTTTGCAGTAAAGCTGGCCACTAGTGATCAGGGGGAAGAAAAGAAAGCTTTTCTAGCAGCCCTAGAGTCCTGTTCTGAAAATAGTCTATAATGCAAATTTTAGAATGTGATCATTTATATGGATTCAAGGTTCAAAAAGCCAGACCTCTATACCAGATAGTTAATGTCAGCAGTGACAAGAAGGAGGCCAACTTAATAGAAATAGAATAGAAAGCCAGGCCTTCATCCTTTTTGTGTCAAAATTCATTAAGTACATGGATTTGGCCCAGAGCAAAGAATACTTTTTTTTTTTTTTTTTGGTCTCACCACCTATTTACCCTGCATCCTCACATGACCCAGTATGGAAATTATTCTCAGTATACAGAATAGATAATACAACTAAGACCAGGGCAAATGACAGTAAAAAAAAAATTCCAAGGTTATTCTCTAGGTTGAGATGAAGGGTCAGCTCTAGTTTTGTTTTCATACGTAAAAGCAAATAGACCAAAGGACTACATATCTTTAAAGTAGCTGTTTATTAAAGAACGTACAACCTGAATTACCAAGCCAGAGTTGCTTTAGTAGCTTAATACAGAAATGGGAAATGTACAAAACACTCAGATTCTCATAAGTTTCTGTAGAATCAAATTCAACTAAATGATACAGCTTATTCAAGTCATTCTTAATTGTTATTCTATGCCAAATAGTCATTCCCTTCTCGCTGTATTTTCCTTGTGAATTTGTTTCTGAAAATTCAGTAAATTTCTATGGGATGCATACAATAAATCAGGCTGCCATTTCATTCAGTCATTTGTGCTGAGAAACAGAATACAGATGATAATATGTATTTAACACAAAGCAACAAAAAGTAAGGCCAAATCACTTAGGAGAACAGTAGATTTAAGATAAAGAATATGATTTAATAGCATTAATTGAATGTCCACTTGAAAAAAAACTGTACTTTGTTCATGGACATTTAGGATAATCAACTCCAAAGATTCCAGAATTATGCTCATAACTGAGACTCTTAAAAAGTATTTCTATTGGCTCTGAGAATTCCATATAGTATATTTTTATCATAATCAGATCCTCTCCCCCCACTTCTCCCCTTACATTACTATACTAACCTCAGACTTTATGTTCTCTATTATTATTTTTTAAATCCATATCCATTCTAATAAGTGTCCCAAATATTCTTAGGTGTAGGTCCATCTTTTGTATTCTGATTAGCCTACCAAGTGTCACAGTCTTAGATAAATTAGTCTTCCTCTTCCAGAAGCCATCAATTACCAATATTTCCTCAACTAGGACTGGGTTTTCTTTCCCAACTGCTCATCCATGATGGACTTTTAACTGGTTTGGGATTATACAGTGCTGTCACAAGCACTGTGGGTCCATATGTACAACTACCCTGTTGTGATCACACAATTTAGTTTCCTTCTATTCACCTACCATCTCTGACTCTTAACAATCTTTCCACAATGATCCTTAGGCCTTGGGAGGAAAGGATGTAGCATAGATGTCCCAATTATGTCTGAGCATTCCACAGTCTTTTATTCTCCCCACGTTGACCTGTTACCTGTCTTTGTGTTAATTGTCATCTGATGAAAATTGAAATATGTACTAATCTATGGGTGTAACAATAAGTCATTATGAGTTGATTTGATATTATGTCTATTTAGCAAATTAATAGTAGTAAGTTCTACCCTATGGCCTGTGACCTGTCTAGCCACAGGTTCCTAACTCCAATGAAAGTGATAGGAGTAGGCACTATCTTACAAAGCAGGCTTTAAATCCAAGGAAAATGTGGTTGGTTACTCTCATAACATTATGCCACTATTACACTAGGACATACACCCTTCCATGCCAGTTTTTAATGTAGCTCACAGGGGTCATGACTAAGGCTACAGAAGATACCAAATACTTCGGACACATTGAAGAATCAAGCTGGAACTCACCTGGAAGCCTCCCACCTGACAACTAGCTCTCATAGTATCAGAAGAGGCTGGGTAATTTGCCAAGGGCAAAAAGAACTATCAATGTTCCTGCCCATCTGTAAACCCTACAAACCACAACAATAACTAGGCCAGTAAAATATTTCTGTTGGTGCAACAATGGCTCTTTATTTTGGGAGTAATCCACAGCTGTTAAAATGGACTTAAGGGCCAATCCCTAGTAAGGAATTCATGCATGGCACTATAAACAGAGGCAAGTACCACAATTGGAATGATCGTAGACCTTAGAGAAGCACCTACTACTGCTACTTTTCTGAATCAATCTACTCTCTTACTCCATTCTGAATAGTTACATTCACAGATAAGGTAGCTCTCATCACTCATCAAAGAAGCTTCCTTTTATAACAGATGGACACTATCATAAAGTTCCACAACTGATCAGAATATACACAATAAGTAATTGTGTGGTGCCTAGCTCCAATTGTTTTGAGTTTTCATCATCTTCATTCAGTCTTTTATTCCTTCTATTTGAGTACCTTTACCATATCTATAACTGTTATTTTGAAATTATTGTCTTGTATATGGGCTAGGTTGCCTTCCTCAGGAAATATTGGTGCTAATTTCTGAAGGATATATGCTGTCTTGCTTGTTCTTACTGTATTTCTGTGATGGAATGTAAGCATTTGGAGTTAAGTCTTTGGTGGCGATGTTTCAGGGTATGAATATCTGATCTTCCTTTGGTTGAGTGGGTGCTTGTATCTTCATTTGCTATTACCCTAACTTGACATGTTGTAGCTATCTCTGTGATGTTTGGAGTCCTTAGGCTAGTGGCTACTCTCTGTTGATGTTCAAATGAGGTGTAAGAAGTGGCCACAGTTAAGCTAAAGATAGGTACAACCTCTTAGCCTGATGCTCTAGGACAGACTCCACACAGTCCTGGAGTGGATGGTTTGGATGTTTGCTAAGTATTCAGGCAGATAATCAATACTGATTTGGCCAGATGGAGGTTATTCTAGTGGTAACCAAAAAAACATGCAAATGTAACTCTTGACTGGGTCTGTCCTGGCTGAAATACAGGCTTCACAACCTAAGCAATGTTTTAGAACGTGGGGAGAGTCACAAGGACAAAAGGGTTTCCATAGAACAAACCAAGATGTGCTGGCATAAATGCTGTACAACCCTAGCTAGGCCAGAAGGAGTGGGACAGTGGAAGCAATGTTGATGTAGGGAAAGTCACAGGTCTGTTGTGTGAGGCCCAGAAACTACTCTGCTGGCAAAGATGGCTGGGTTTGAGAAACTCACAGTTCTGCTGGTTGCACAGGGATAGGGAACATGAGCTAGGCCTGGGAGTTGGGAATGAGGACAGGAAATGTTAGGGTTATGGAATTCATAGATATGGAAGGTGCTTGGAACTATATGACCTAAACAAGCCTCGAAGACGGGCCAAATCATTTTCTTGACTGACATACATTTTGTATTCTATACTACATTTTTTTCAGATTTTGGAATTCTTTATTTCTGATGGTTCTGCGTGGTAGGAGCTCACATGGATGAAGCATCTTGGCATTCAAAATCCTAGACAAAAGTCTGTTGTTGGTACACAAAGAAAGACCACTTCACTTAGGAAAATTTTCTAGTAGCCTTATAGAACAGAACCACAAGTAAAACATAGCATGCTATATTTAGTAATGGAAGTGTGGCACTGGAGAATCCTTTAAGGCACAAAGGAAACTGACACTATTCAGTTAAAGTCAATACTACTTTCAAGTCTAACTGAAAAATATCTGTGAAGAGCAAAGCAGTTATTTAGAATGAAGTTCATTCAACAAGCATGCCTTTAATAAATTCTGTAAGACTGCCAAAAACTATAATTGACAAATTGGGAATAAAGTAAACTATCTTGACTTATCTTTGTCTTCAAATAAAACAAACGTTCCTTAATTTCGTCTTATATTTTTTCCCCCTGTGGGGCTGAATAGATGAGCTTGCCACTTGCCACCAAGCCTGCTGACCTGAGTTCTATCCCTGGAATGCAGATGGTAGAGGAAGAAAACCAACTTCTGTAATTTGTCCTCTGACATTCACAAATCACTGTGGCACACGTGCACATACAAACACACACACACACACACACAGAGCAAACTTTTAAAAGCAATTTTACTTGTCGGATTGAAACAGCTTTTGCAGTGATATCATAAGGATCTCCATCTCTGCCTATCCAGTATCCTAATTCTAAGGTTAAAAATTTTTAACATTGATTGACTGTCTCTGCCTCTGTTTCCATCTCTGTGTCTTTCTCTCCCTCTATAGCTCTTGCTCGACCTACCCCATCAGCTTTCTTGCATGAGTTTCAGTAGTTATAAATTGCCAAGAAAGAGTCAATGCAAGCAGAGAGGGAGAGCTTAATTCTGATTGGAGCAGATTTCCGTTGTTACCCGATTTGTCATAACTGAGAAATGGCACCTAGTCAAATGAAAACAATCATCTACACCTACAAGAGTCCTCCTCTCCTCAGTTTCTGAATTTCTTTCATGGCACTGAATGTTACAAGCTCAACAATAAAAATCAAAGAGGATGATGGGTTGTGAACAACAGTGGACACAAATTTACTGGGAGCCTCGAACTTTTGGCTGAGAAAGGACCCTCGGAACTTTGAGTGTGTAGATGTGAGCTAGTTAAAGTGTTTGTGCTAAGTGGCAAATTTCTTGGTCAGGATGTTATTTCCATTTAAGAAGACATTAAGCTTCTCTGTTTATGAAGATATGGATTCTTCAACAGGTGTCCTTTGTAATGTTTTAGGCTATTTGTTTCATGAAAATTATTTAGTATTTTTAACATTTTTCCAACTTTTCTGACAAACCTTTTGGGAAATTTAGAATATTGGAGGTGTAAAATAATTCTCTCTTCATGAAAAGGAACTCAAAAACTTTGGTACGTACATATCAACATGAATAGACAAGTAGGTCCCCAGATATTTGTTCATATATTATTTTGTGTGTTTCTATGATGGTGGTTTGGACTGAAAATCATGCTTACATCTGTCAATTTAGTAATGAACAATGTCTACTATGTGGGTGTGCATCATCCAATTAGCTAAAGACCTGATCAGTTGGAAAGGCTCCCCCTGAGAGTGGAGAAAATTCTTCTGCCTGCCTGCCTTCAAAAAAGAACATTATCCTTCTCTTGGCCCCACTTCCAAACTAAAGCCTGAACTCTCAAGCCCACATATCTGTGTACTGAAGCTCACTCTGCACATCTCAAGAATTCCCAGGCTTCATAAATTCCAGTTGATTCTTGATAACAGTGCTTTGTTTTCCTATTTACACACCCTGCATTTTGTCATATAACAAAGGTATATCCTAATTAATAAAACGAAGATGGGAGATGAAATTAGGCACTACTCAGGTGACCCTTGAGATACATGTAAAATTATTAAATTCTTATTTAGACTAACTGAAATTCTTCACAAAGATCATTACTCAAATGAGAGTATTATTTTCAAACTCCTGGCCTTACCCTCACTTAGCGTTTAAATATATCATTTCTGTATTTTTGAGCATTCCTAAAGTAATGCTCACAGAAAAATTACAAATCCCTTCAAGAGGAAAACAAAAATCCATGGAGCTTTCTCATGTGTATGTATGTTTTTTGTGTGTATATGTGTGTGTGTTTTTCCTAAGTCTATGTAGAAAAGCACTTGAAAGATGCACATAGAAGATTAATTTTGAAGTGGTTTTCATGATCACACACATCAAGGTGTGATCCTACAAATCAAGGGAAAAATGGTGGGAAAGAACACAGCACTAATGTCTAAGACATCACAAGAAAGCTTAAGCAAGCCAGGGCTTGCTGACCAATAAAGTACTCTTTAAGCAGAAATTTCTTGTAGTATCTGTTATGTCTGACCAGGGTGACCTCTTACACCTATGTGGATTTTTAGGCAATCAGCCATAATAATTTCTCTCTGGCCATAATTATTGATCATCACTGGACACAAGTCTCCTTTATGCCTACCACAATGATTTGTATATGGAATGTGAATGAGAGAATCTCCTTTCTGTGAAAGAGAATTTTGAGATTTTTTAGGCCTGGGGTAATCATCAAGCACATTTCTATTTTCCTTTGTTCTTTGGACAAAAGAAGAGAGCACAGGCTACATACACACACATAAAATGACTCTACCAAAGAATGTTCCCATTAATGATAGTAGGTCCTTGATTCCAAATCCATCTCTAGACTTCAAAGTACGTAATATATTCATTTTTGCTTTCTGAAATTAATTTTTTGTTCCATTTGTGGAAAACAAAAACCTAACATTTGTGACTCCTAGATTGAAAAAATCTATTCTCTGCAAGTTTGTAATGCATACACTTACAGAGCATAACTGTAGTTAGTAAAAATGATTAATGACAAATCACTTCTACAAGGACAGGAAAAATTCATTACCAGGCATGAATGGCAATATCTTACATATGCTTAAATATAAAAATTTGTATGTTTCCATTTGGGTAACATTCAACAAATAAATGCCGCTCAATAATGATCAAAACTTGGTATTACTGCAACACATCTAGATCAATTATATGATG
This sequence comes from Eospalax fontanierii, assembly GCA_035773235.1. NCBI lineage: Eukaryota > Metazoa > Chordata > Mammalia > Rodentia > Spalacidae > Eospalax > Eospalax fontanierii. The sequence goes on from CM069529.1 coordinate 24,706,876, forward strand.
GTAATTTTATTAAAAGCAAGGAAATGAGAACAAAAGCCTGTAATCTCAGTAGCCTTGCAGTCAATTAGTTATCGAAGTAACTTTCAGTGATAGTTTGTAAATTAAAATTATTAATTTCTCTTACTGGAACTTGTCTTTAAGCAGTGATCTAGAAAATCATTTAGTTCATGTCAGTTACTTTGGATACCAATACACTGATTTTTTTTTCATCACTGGATTATTTTGCATTTGATGATCATTAAGCACTTCATCTTCCTTCCTTGCACTATACATAAAATTTGGAATATGACTGAATGTCATTACCACCATCAGCTGGAAGCATGTCAGGGAACAATGAAGGGATGCTGTGGGAAGGCAGGACTGGGTAGCTTTATCCCTCTATGAATAATGAGGTGAGAAGAATTGGTAGGAAGAAATTTGATAGGCAGTGTTAAAATGAAGCAAAAATTGGAGGTTTCTTCACCCTCTGTTCTTTTTTCATAAGCAGTCCTTAATATAAAATAGGCAAATGCTATATTCATTGTCCCAAGGGATAAAGTGGCTGGATTATAAAAATATTAATTATCCAAAACTTCATCTTACAGATTTACAAAAAGGGCTTTTAAAAATAGCACAATGTTTCTTAAAGTACCATGAAAGATTGTTTTCTTTGAGTAATATGCCATAACACTGATCAACATAAAGCTGGTAATTTCTTCAAACAATAAATTAGAAATATTCATAACAACTTAAACATGATGGCTTTGGTTCCCTTGGGTCTGCCCACTTCTCTGAGTTCTGCCTTTTCTTTTTACTTTTCTGTTTCTTTCATTCAGATGCTGGCTGGAGCAGAACCATGCTTTTTCTGATACTTTGGGACTCATTATTCTTTCTCTAAATCCCTTCCCCCTGCCATGAGGTTACTTGTCCACCATGTACCTGCCCTCCACGCCAGCTTAACATCAACAGGGCTCTTTTTCCTTCTCCCCTCTGTTCTCCTCTTCCAGACAGCTTCTGAGATTTACAGCTTGCCTGCCAAGAGTATTTCTTTTAAACTCTAATGATAATGATAATAATAATAATAGCAATAGTATTAACAGTAATTTTTTCATTGATCCAAGTCAGAGCAAAGAATTGCAAAATATTGATTTTCTGTAACATTTCAGTATTTTGTAAAATGAAGGGAAATATATGTCAAATTGAAGTATAAATTTATCTCAAACATCTCCACATCTTTAATCGTCAATACAAGTTTCAGATAATTGTTCAGTATTTTTATTATCCAATCAGTTTCATCCTTGGGACAATGGTTGAGCACAACTAAATTAAGCTAGAAGCAGAACTTGCAGGACTGTCCATATAGTAATGGCTTTGCAGATGTGAATGATGCAAATGAGAAGATGACTTAGGAGCTTATACCAAGGTTCTGGAAAGCAGCAAGTTTTGGGCAATGTATGGCAGGGTCAGATTGTCCTCAAGGAGACCCTGAGAGGCCATTGCATGAAGCTAGGAAGTTGAAATCCAAGTTTTGGATATCAAAGTCATTAACTATCTGTTGAACAGAGCCATGTAGTTGAGTCATCAAAAGAGGTCACATGCGCTGTATGTGGGAGGTTGAAGAGGCAGCCCAGAAGAGACGCCTGGAGTCCAGATGATGGGCATGCAGCTTGAGACTCTGATGTTTCTCCACTGAATTTCATTCTTGGTATAAAATTGTAGCCTTTTCTATGCCGCCATTTTTTCCTTTTAAAATGTGAATATTTAATCTGTATCTTTTAATATTGAAAATATTTAATTTTTAATTAAAAAATATGTAAATATTTTGTCTATGTGTATGCATATGTACCACAGGAGTTCAACACCCATGGAGGCCAGAAGAGACCATCAGATCTTCAGGAACTGGAGTTAAGAGCAGTTGTTCACTGCCATTTGGGTGCTAGGAATTGAACCTGGCTCCTCCTCAAGAGCAGTCACTATTCTTAACTGCTGAGTAACCTAGCCATGCCATTTAATTTTTAATAGAGTTTTATAGTTTAAAAAGTTCCATGAATCTCCAGCAAGGATATAGATTTTGAGCAATCTATATTAGCAATTAAAAAACTCTGAGGAAAGGCCAGAGAAATGGCTACATAATTAAAACCACTTGGCACCAAGCCTGATAGCCTGAATTTGATTCCTGGAACTCACGTGGTAGAGAGTAGAATAGCTGCCCACAAGTTATCTTCTGACCTCTGCTTGTGCACTATGGAATACACACACATACAGACACATACACAGACACTCAGAAACACATACACAGACATACACAATGTAAAAAAGAAAACGATTTAAACTATGGCAATTTTTACAGACTGTGAGCTTAATAGAGTCTGCATTATGAGACAAAAATAAAACTTCATTCAAATGTGGAATGTTATGTGCTGTCCTCTGTTGTCAGGTTGACAAGGGGTAGAATTGTGACGGTGACCTTCATTACTAACTTGATGGGATTTCGAATCACAATGGAAACATATCCTGGATATGTCTATGAGCACATTTCCTGAAAATTTTAACTGAAGAGAGAAGACCTAGCCGAAATATGGCAGTACCGTGCCACTGGCTGGGGGCCCGGACTAAATTAAAAAGGGAAAGCTAACTGAGTGCCCATCTTCATCACCATCTGCTTCCTGACTGCAAGTGCAATGTGGTCAGTCACCGTACATTGTTGCTGTTCCGTGGAGAGCTAGTCTCTCAGTCATAGTTTCTCTGCCATAATGGACTTCACCCTCAAGACTGTGAGCCCCAGTAAACCCTCCTTAAAGATGCTCTTATCAAGTATTTTGTCACAACAATGAGGAAATTAATTAATAGTTATGGTATGTACACAAAAAGTTTGCTATCAGTGTTGCTGTGAGCACTATGCAATATTTTATTATTATTTTGGTGGAAACAAAGACAGTTAAACTTTTATTAAAGCAATAGGAGAGAAATAGTGGGAGATGATAGACAGATAGAGATCACTAAAGCAGACAGTTCTCCAAGGATGTCCAGGGACCTTTCTTTATCTCCAAAATATACTCAGGGAATCTGTCAAAAACATTTTCATCTTTACACCTTAGTATAATGTTTGCTTTTTAAAATGTATTTTCTCATACCCCAGTTGGTGTAGGTTGAAGAATCTGAAGCCAGCAGAGAAGATCTATGACTTTAGATTTGTCTTATAAAAAAAACAAATTTGTCAAATGTTAAACAATGTTTCATACTCATCAAATACTTGTTTCCAAAATATAAACACCAAATATTAACATGAATATAAAATTACTTTAATTTTTATTCAAAGGATTTGATAAATTTATATTTCAGTACTTGTATTTTCATATATAAAACTATCACTAGATGTAAACTACCTGAAGAGAAGAGTCCCAGTCTTCCATATGTTAGGGAGACCTGATTAGGACCTGAAGTTCTACCAACTGCTGACTCATTTGCATTGTATTTTTTATTTCTCAGTTGTCTGTGAAGAGCATTTGTCCACAGTCTGTCAGTAGCTCTACATCTACACATACATTTCTATATGGCCAAGTAATACCCTAAGGCTAAAATGTACAAAATGTATTGAGCCTGAGAATGATTAGTTCTTCAAGAGGGATGAAGACACCCAGGTACTAGACTTTTCTTTCAAAGACAGGAAACTTTGCTTCAGTCCTGCAGCTAAGTTTTCAGAACATCCACTGGCAAATGTGCTGATTGCTTTCTTCTGCTGGAGGTTTATCACTCTGTCAATCCCCTGAGTAAATATGACAATCATAAAATCATGCAAGGAGAGTGGAAAGCCAGACATTAATTAGGCATTTTCTTATCAGCTCTAACAGAACTCATTTAATAATAGAAGTCATGGGGAAAGAATCCAGTGGGAAATACCAAACAGAACTGCTGTTAAGCCCACAAGCACCCAGTTCCTGTACATTAATCAGTAACACAATGTCACTTTGTGTTTCACTGGGCTTGTACATAAATACAAAATAAGTGAACACAAATTATATTTTAGCAATGTGTGCCAGTCAGGAATGTTTAACTTAATCCAGAAATCCCCAAATCTTTTAAATCCTGCCTGCTTTTGCACAGTTGAGGCACAACTAAATTGTGACCCATGAATGTGATGTTTCTTGCTCAGAGTACTATGCTCACAATTTTAGTGACCCACAATAGCAAGCCAAGACATGGAGAGAAAGCATCTGCAAGCAAATACTTTGAACTTCATCTCGATTTTACCAAATTGAAAGAAAACGAATGTGGTAAAAGTCTAAGTTTTCATATGATAATTTCAAAATGACTTGAAATCATACATGTTCAATGTTTACAATTGTAGAGCAGTATGGATGAAAGGTCTTAGTAAAGACCTGAGTAGAAGATCAATACATTGGAAAAGTAAACTCTATGTTTTCTGCATACATTTGCTGATAGAGATGAAATTAGACCAGCGCAATTGTCAGCCCTGAGGAAAAAGTAAACAGACACATAAGAATGAAAAGGGAGATAAGGAGATCATTATATGTAACCTTCATTTGTAATCTGAGGAAAAACAAAGAAGCAAAAACAAGATAAAGATGTACTAGCAGTCTAGATTTACAGTGAATTAAGATTTGAATTAACTACCCTGAGTGCTCACAAAAGCACCATCAAGTAGACTCAGTGGATACCTATCAATGTATGTATCTTTAACAATAATACTCAAAGAAGAGGTCAGGAAATTGTGAGGACATGGGGAGTTGGGGCATGGAAGGAACTGGGACTGGGACTGGGAGGGATGGAAATAATATGAATACAATACACGTCTATGAATTTCTAAAATATATTTTTTAGCCAAAGACTGTAAGATTTCGTATGTTTTATTGCTCAGCTTTGAATGCTGTATTTTTCTAATTAGTAGATGTACAGTAGCAGAAAGGAGCAATCAATAATAAATTTCAACAATGAAAAATAATTGAATCAAGTCTCATAAATTTGGTACTTTCCTTCAAAACTATTTTAACACCAAAATAGCGTGCTTTAACTATTTTGTCTTGAGTATGGTCTTGTCTTGTTATTGTTCACGAGAAAGATAATGGTGAATGAACTCTGTGATATGGAAACATCAACTGATATGTTTCACAGTCAGCAGTTTCCAGAGGTGATATTTTGAGTTCCTGCTTGTTGCGGTCATGTTGCTGTTCCATGGGAACCTTTCGCTGGAAATGTTTCTTCATTAGGAGAAGGAATGCAATCAGCACATTGGAATGTACATTTCATAGGCACAAGGGTTTTCTTACAGCATTTTTATAGACCTTGACTTCATGGTCCTACTAGTTTAAGAATTTATCAGGCATCAACATTCCCGGGCATCTCAATAAGCCTATAAACAGATAAGAAAATATTAACAAGTTACAAGAGACTACATTTCATTCAAGTTTCTTGAACCTACTAAAATGTGTTAGTATTAAATGAGGCACAATTCACATTTCTAATGGCATCTTGAGATTACATTCTAATTTTATTTCTCGAACCTCCCAGGTATGTCCAATCTTAGTCACAGCCTGAACCTCAGACACACGTTGAATCTTTCCCCTCAGACACACGTTGAATCTTTCCCTGGAACATTAAGATATACTATCTGCTTTAAGGTACTTTCCCTCTGGCTTCTCTGCTTGTTTGCCTTGTGAAGTAATGAACCGAATGCTTCCTGAGATTACCTCCAAAGGTCTTGATTACAATGCCAGATCTACTTCTCTTTATTGTTTGACTCTACATAGGGCATGAGGTATTTAACATTATCAGGTGCATCTGACAAAATAAAGTAGTTGAAAGTAATTTGAGAACTACTTAATGACCAGTATAAAGTGTTCCCATTTTTACTGTTTTTGGTAATAGCCTACTGTGATGAAGCATTTCATTCATTTTAATGTGCACATGCGTGCACCCAGTATAGACAGCTGGAGAGCAAACAAAAACAAGAGTGAGGGAGATAAAAAGAGAAAGAGAGCAGAAGGGAGAAAGGGTAAAGATGCAAAGTTCCTCTCCTATTAGTTCTAAAAACATGCCTATTTATTTTGGAGTGTCAAGGCCAGGAAGGAGAGAGTTCAAGGCCTGTGTCTCAAGTACCTCATCTAAGAATTATGAGATAAAGGCTACAAGAAAGTCCAAGGTAATTAAGATAATAAGTGTAAGGTAATGCTTTAAAGTGAAATGTTTCAATCTAGAAAATGCATCATTATTAGTTATTATTAAGCACATAATTCCTATGAAAGGCTTCAGACAAGCCAACTTGCTATAACAGCTATTTCATCTTAGTGTTTGTTTTCCTTATGATGGATATTGGATCTCTACCTACTCACCCTACCTAACTGCAACTTTGTATACTTTGACAAGTATCTAACTTCTCCCAAGGCCTTACCCTAGGTAACCACCATTCCATTCTGTACCTGTATGTATGTTTGTTTTACATTTTTTTAACTTCAAAAGTGCAATCATGAAGTATGTTTTTTCCTTTGTGTGACTTATTTTCATTACCATGTCTTTCTATTTTATCCACTTTGTTTCAAATCCCAGGATATCTTTCACATTCTTAAGATTTATTTTCACTTTTATTTGTGTGGGTGTGTAGTTGCCCTATGGATGCCCACAAGGGCCAGAAAAGGGTCAGGTTCCTTTACAATGGAGTGGCAGGTGGTTTTGATCAGCCTGATTTGGGTGCTGTGAACTGAACTCACATCCTCTTGAAGAGCAGCAAGTGCTTTTAACTGCCATACCATCTCTCCAGCCTTCCATGACATTCTTTAAAGAAGCCCTAGGTCCTTTCTCTCTATGCTCTCCATCAGGCAATCTGGAGATACACATATTATTCATTGACATCTCATTAGACAACTCCATTAGTTTTCTCTGTTCTTTCTCTCATTATTTTCATATGGCTGAATTGTTTCCAGTGACCTGCATTGAAATTCTCCTTTGTTCTTCTCACTCTTATCTTCTATGAATTCCATCTGTTGAAATTGTTAGTATATATTCTTTCTTTATGCTTCAGTGTAGCTTTCTTGTCTTAGGAACTATCCTTGATCTCTCACAGATTTGAGAAGCTTTTGTGAAAGAACATTCTACTCTTGTGGAAGTATTGTTTGGACCTGTGACATTTATATGCAAAGGCATTATAGTGTATGAATGCATATATATTTATATATATAGTATATTTCAGTTTATTACTAGAATTTTACACATAAGTATATACAGTACTTATCAAATAACTTCTGAATAAATAGACATTGACATTTTATTTAGATCATACTGAATTCTCAAAATTGTTTACAATTTGAATTCAGCCTAGACTCTGAATCTAAGCCCAGTGTTTCATTTGCTTTGTTTCCCATGTGACCATGAAATGATGGAAGGGTTTCATTGTTGGGTAGTTGGAGATTTAAAATAAGGTATAATTCTAAAATGGGTATATGCAATTTCTAAAATATCAGTTCATGTAATACATATAAATGTTAAAATTTTACATTCTCCTTTCAAAAAACATATAAAGTATTTCTGTTACTCACAGTATTCAACTATTTCTGTTCATTTATCTTTTACTATGTTCTCACAATCTCTTATATTTTATATTGAGCTGTAAATAATTACATGATTTAAATTAATTCATAACTGACATTCTCAAGGGCTTTTTGAACCATAAAAATAAGTTTTGTATTATTCAAATGGTTTATCTATGAATAATTTATTTGGCCTAAAAACATCAATCTTATTATCAGAAGAAAATAATGACTTAAGGACAGATATCTAAAGAACTTTTGTGATATTTATTAAGTTCTGTTGGGTTTGCCTTATGTAAAACTTTGTGGTACATCTCATTTTATCCAATAAAATGGTGATTAATTTAATAATATTTTAATCAGCATTGTGCATGTAGTAAAAGATTGAAACATGGAGAGATTCAGTATCTTGCCCAAATGAAACAACAGTTATAGCTTGAAGTACAATTTTTCTGAAAAACAGTCTGAATTTTTAACAATACTGCTATTAACTCTCACAGGACCCCTGTAACGACATTTTTAAGATCCAATAGTATGTCATATTATTTCATTATAGGATATATTTATTATATTAAAGTTATTCATTATTGTTCCTCAAATTTTAGAGTAACATACATTTCTGACTCAGGGGCTTGTGGCTTGGGAAAGAGTTTCCACCTTTTCCCTAATACATATCTAATGCCTAGTTTGAAATGGACCTTGTTAAACCATTTCCTACAAATATCATTTGGTTCAGTGGGAGTTTGGGATGAAAATGGACACAGATAATGCAAAATGATACCATTCATGGAAAAATTTCATCTCCTCTATTTGGAAGACAGGAAAAAGAGAAAGGAAAAAGGACAAAGAAAAAGAAAAAAAGGTAGGAACAGGAGCTGTAGGATGTGCTTATTATCTGCTTTTGAATCAAAGCATAAATAAACCATTGAGTTCCCCTTCTGTCATGTCTCCCACACCCTGTTATTTTCCAATAATTTGGACTGCAGATTGGCTTTACTGCATACATTTGATTGATGATTCATAATCTGGGTGATGAATCAAGAAACTCTTATTTTTTTTTTTTAATTTCTCTGCCTATGTGAAAATTCACTTAGGAAAAAATATGACTTCTGTCCATCTTTTATACTGGTAAGTTTAGTGGCATGTGTGTGTAGTAAAAAGAGGATGAAACAGAAGAAGAAAAACAATTTGATGTCTGGAGACCAATCCATCAGGCTCACAGTAAGAAAGAAATCACAAAGATCATTTTGTTTGTTTTGTTTAAAGAACTTGGCTTTGAGGATGGCAGCATTTTGCTATCACTATGAGATAAATTTCCTTGGGGGGGGAAATCTTTGCTGGTAAACAGTTTTCAAGGTGACCTGGTAGGCTTAGAATTTAGACAGAAACTGTCAACAGAATTGAGTGCTAGGGAGAATAATGTTGATTCCTTCTGAGAAGAGAGCATAGAGATTTTTAAATGAATAAAGGTGAATGTTTTGATGTTTGGCACAATTTCCCTAAAGAAATTATATGCAATTATAGTCCAGAACCAAGTACTATTCTGTAGCATCTAGTTGATTTTCAGCTCTCAAATAAGCATCAATAATCAAATCAAATGGATTTTTCCAATTTTAAGATTCAATAGGTATCAGGACCTGTTAAAGTTCTTTCTGGGAGAGAAATAATTTATATATCTTTTTGAAAGTGAAACAATATAGCTTATTACTATGTACTGTAAGTACTGAATTTTTAAAATTGTATATGATACTTTACTTTTTATTTTGCAGATATGTTAGAATTAATATGAGCTATTTTTAGAGTTAAAATAGTTGAAGGTAGTCTGTGAACAATGCAGAAGTCTACATGGCAGATAAGTGATCAATCTATGTTTCATCCACCATTGTCATACAAGTAATGGGCAGCTTTGCTTTCCATATTTACAATGTGAAAATTTAGTCTTAAAATAGATGTTTTGATACTGAGGAAATGGCTAAGTGTTAAAAGTGTTTAGTGTACAATATGAGGACTTGAGGTCAAATTCCCAGAGTCTATGTAAAAAGACACATAGGCCAAATATCTATAATCTGTATTCACATGTGAAGATAGAAAGCAGAAACAAATTATTAGATGCTTCCAGACAAGCTAATCTGGAATCTACATGCAAAAAAATAGCAAAGAAACTCTGACTCAAACAAAATAGAAGATGAGGATCAAAACACAGGAACGTGCACAACACACACACACACACACATATACATGGTGAACGCATGTGTTCATATGAATTGTATTTTTATTCCACATCCAGCTCAACCCATATGGTTTGACCCCAGATACTGCAGCACTCTAATGGGATATTTGTGTGTCTCACACTGCTCTCTGATAGCTCTCAGTTTCATAGTGGGGTTTCAAAATAACTCTAGAGTATTTGTGATTATGAAGTACCATAGTAGACACAAAAGTAATTTCATCTGTGAAATGGAAAACAGTTCTATTTTTATCTAGTTGTTGCTTTTCCCAATCTGTGATTATCCCTTTGTCCCAGAGGATGCATGCTTAAATGATCATCGGGGTATGCCATTATCAGTTAATCTTAACTAAAGGAAACCCCTCTGAAGACTGCCACAGTTTTTTCAGAGTTTGTACAATCTTTATTTTTCAATATATATTAAATTGAAATTTTTGCATTCTATACACTATATATTGATAATACTTAGAGACGCTATCACTACCACCCATAGCCTCCCAATCAGATTTCGTATTTAAAAAAAAAAGTATTTATCTTCCATTTGTATTTTATCTTTTGAGAACTCCCTCTTAAACCCCTGTCCTCATATTTAATTGTTTTATTTTTTCTCAAGGTTTATTTTTAATTGAGTCTTTTTGCATTTCATAAAACACATACAAGTGATATTTAGGATCCCTAGCCCATCTCCACACACCTATAAACCACCAAATTTCATGCAATCTGTCATACTTGTTAAGGCCTATGGAACCAAGTTTGCATCCAAATGTCTCTCAGTGGAAGTTCATCCACTGGAGTCTAGTCATCCTATCTAGGAAGATCAACTTAAAGAAGATCAACTCTTCCTCACTCAGCAATAGTCAGCTGTCAAAGAACCCTCTACTATGGTTGGAGCCTGCTGCCTCCTTCCCCAGTTCTATGGTGGGTTTTCCCCTGAATTTGCATGGGTCTCATGCATGCTGTTACCATTGCTGTAGGTATTATGAACAAGGTTGTAAAGGCCTGGAAGACTCTGTTACCTTATGATCACACACCAACTCTGGATCTGACACTCATTCTGCCCTCTCTTCTGCAGTGGTCCCTAGCCCTGGGTAGGGGAGGTTTTATATAGAAATCCTCTCTGGGGACATGCACTCTGCAGTCTCTTATTCTCTACACACTGGCCAGTTGGCGACTTCTTTGTGCCTCACCCTCTGTTGCATGAGGAAACTTCACTGGTGAGAGTTGAGAGATGCATTACCATTCTCTCTGCCTTCCCGGTCCTATGTTCTGTGAGCCTCGGGTATAGATGCTCCATTGTAGATGTGTTACTTAGATGAGTGAGAGACTTACTCGCAAGGGTCTGCTTCCTTTCTGCCTTTCACTGTGTTGCAATTCACTTCTCAGATTTTAAACTCTATGGAATCATGACAATAATAACATCTTCACTTCTTTATCCAGTTTTTACTGCAAATAAGGTTCCATGTCTGTTGATTCCAATTTTGCTATATCACAGACAAACATAAAACAAGAAGTTTTGTCTTAAACAGTTAGAAATGTGAAATACTATCATTCCCAGATTTTTCAAAACTAGGGTCAATCGCATGTAAATTCCATGCTTGAAATAATGGAGAAATGAAAATGTCATATATTCTTGATAATATAAATAAAATAGTATGAATTAAAAACTACATTCAGCACACATTCCGACCTCCCGGGGAAGCATATTACCCATATTCAGATTTTATTACTTTAAATCCAGATAAATTGTTTCATTGTGGCACTGGGGAAATAGAAAATTCAAGATTTTGTTATGCTTTCATCACTCTTATAATTCAAGAAGCAGGAAGAATTGTGTACCATGTAACCTGAATGGTTCAGTCTTCTTCCCTCTTCTTCCCACTTCTTCAAAGCTCAGGCAACAGAAAGAATATCCTTGCTATAGAGCACTCATTTATACAATAATATCATTTATTATGTGAATGAAGACATCAGAGAATTTACTCACTTTTAAAAAAATCAAAATCATTCCCACACACCCAGGCTCCCAAGGCCCTGGACACCCAGGAGAAATGTGTGTTTCGCATATTCCTCTCCTCTTTGGGTATTGCTTTCTTATTTTGTGAAAGCCTTATCATTTAAAAAAATAAAACGTATTTTAGTTTACATTCTATATATAATCAAGTCTATGAGTGCAAAGAGAAAACATGGATGGGAAGTTGAAATGAGAAAGACAGAAGTGACATCTTACATTTTGCTGTATGAAATCAGAATAACAAAAAAATATAATATCCTGTCAGGAAAGAAATGTGGAATGGAGCTCATTTGATAAATAAGTTTATACATAGACTGACAGGGTTACTAATTTGATGTTTGGAAATCTTTAACTTCTTTGGTTATTTTATTCAGCTTATTTTCAGTTTATTTTAATAACTGGCTTGACAATCCCTTCCTTGTTTTGAATAATGATACTCCCTCCTTCGCTTAGTCCTTCTAGATTATGGTTACTATGTTATATCTAGGGCAGGCTTTTACATTTCTAGAGAGATTAACTGACTGAAAACCTCTGAGAGTTACATTTCCATTTCAAATCTTTGTTCATTTGATCTGTTCCAATTATATGATGGAAAATGTTTGTTGTAGAATGTTTACCCAAAGGCAGGTCTTTCCTATCATCTACAGCCTAAGGTGTGACCTTCCCTTCATCAGCTGCATGTGGATATTGTACTCATATGTTCAGCACCTTCCAGGGTCCATTCCTGACATCTGAAGAACCTTTCCAAATGCCAGGCTACCCTCAAAACCCAACAATCAGAACCATGGAGACCATGAGCCTTCTCACAAATCAGAAAGTTGCCAGCACTGCCCAAAACTAGAGTGATCATGACATCCTTCTTAATATTTTCTTCTAGTTAGCTTAAAGATTTCCACAGCCTTCTTAGCTGCATATTTCCATGTGAAATCCAGTTAAAATCCCTTTCAATGATGAGTGAAAGATTTTACCTTCTAAAATCAACTTCCCCTGGTATTTTGTGGCCATTCAATATCAACAATTTTGAACATACATTCACTCTGTAACAACTACCTCTTAACTCACATATAAACTTGTGTTTAAATTTTTCTGTTTATCTTGCAAAATAGTTTTGATACATTGTTTATCTCTTGCCTCCAAGTACCTGTTAAAGTCAATAGGTGTTAAATGTCTTATTAAATCACAAAATCAGCACAGGTTAAAGCTTCTTAACATGGCTTCTTATAGCTGTCTTTCCACAGAAAATAACTTGTGGATTCACTTGAGATAGGTGAAAAGAGAGACAGAATTTATCCAAGAAAGCAGATCGATTCTGGAGACATGAAGTGTTGCGCAACAGTCTTCTCCACGTTTTACCTTTCCTTACCTCAGGTGACATTGTCAGGCTGCTGAAACCCAAATGGCATTGACACTCAGCAAAATTACTAATCAAGACTGGAACGGAAGGAAATTTCATCACACTAATAAAGATCATCTACAAAAACATAGATCTGCCATATTGAATTGGAAATACCCCAGTGTGAGGAATAAATCATTTATGACATTAGGAAACATAAAATAAAATAAGGTATCTAGAGTATAAAAATAGAGTTTAAAGTGTCCTTACATACAAGATACATGATTACCTAAGAGAATCCCTAAACTAAGGAGGGATCTTAAGATTACTGAAACATTGTCTCTCTCTATATATATTTATATATCAATTCATATATATGAAATAAACTGATAGAATGGAAATATTTTTAGAAATAATTGTAACATGAAGTTTGGAAGTCATGAATACTATAAATTATGAAATATTACTGAGTGAAATTAAAGGTGGAAACATGAAGATGCATACCATGTTCATGGATAAAAGGTTCAATACTTACAAGATACCTAACAACTCCAACATAGATATGGAATCAGTAAAACCTAAATTTAAACCACAGATGAAAGAATAAAAGTAAAATTGGGGAAACTTTTAATAAACCCTACAATCAAATTTAAAACAAAAGTGAAAAATCAAGGTGATATAATACAAAGTACAGAGATTTAAATCAATGCAAGAGAATACAGTAGACTTAGAACTTTACTAGAATGCTTATAATTGAAACAGTCTATCCATTCTACTTGAAATGGATCATACAATTGAGTTCTTCCCCTAATGGCAAAAATTTTTACATATGTAAATGCAGTTTCGTATATTTAGAAGTGATTCTGCTCAGTCCTGTAAAAGCATCATGTCCATAGATTTTCATCCCCAATCAATCGTTTTGAGCCCTAAAGTTTTATCCTACCCAATTTTGGTGAAGGCATGAATGCGCCAAGCCATTGAAAAGGTATTTTATACGTATATAAAATAGGCATAATTTTGATACCACTGATCAAATTCATTAACCACACAGACGACCTTCACAGTTGAGCTCAAAGAGTGATGCAGATGTTGTAATCTCTAAGCATCGTGCATTGAATGACATGGAAAGAACATTGATTTGGCTCAAAGTGTGTTATCTGAGTTTGTCTTCCAATGATAGGACACATTCACTCTGCTTACCATGCAGCTCAATTGTCCCCTGTCAGTAAGGGCATCTATACTCTAGTCCCTTAATACACCCCAATTGCAGGAATATGACCTCTAACCACTGGAGGACAGCAGAGAGCCAGGAGCAGGTGCAAGGGCCTCTTGAAGTTTCATATTGGAATAGACACTGATTTAGAAGGCCTTATGAAAGTTATTTCATCCCTGAGCCAGTATGCCATTTATTACACAAAAAGTACTCAACTATTAAGTGCTATCCACAAAAGAGATTTAGAATGTAGTCCTCTAGTGTATCGTGATTGTAGCAGAAAGTCTGAAATGCTGAATGGAAAAAAAATGACTCATAAATGGAAATAATCAAGGCTCCGGGATTAGATATACTTTTTAGAAAGGAACATGCTTTCGTGTGTGTGTGTGTGTGTGTGTGTGTGTGTGTTCGTGCGCATAACTGATTAATCTTAAACATATCACTTAACTCAGATCAGCCCACAATCATTTACTGAATGTTTTCTTCACCTTGTACTCAGCTAGATTTTGTAGGTTGAAGAGAGAAATGTAACAAGAAAAGGACCATGTAAAAATAATCCTCATAAATAGAAAGGCACTTGACCTAAACATAAGTTAAGACTTAATTTGGAAACAAGAGAAGTTTAAAACTTCCCTGAAGTCATTACTCAAAATGCAAGCATTAATCAAACACTAGGATAGACAAAGATAATGAAAAGGAATTGTAAAGCAGTGAAGTGTAATGGAGGATAGATAAAGAATACAAGAAGCACACAAGAATTAATACTGTAAATGCATCCAAAACATAAGGGGGAGACAAAGGAGAGTAAACAAATAAAATGTAAGAGCATTCTGGATCTGTCCCAGATCTTATGGCTGACCTTCCCAAAGGCAGAATAATAAAAGAGAAGGACAAATATGTAAGGCCTAAGAGAGGGTAAAGAAATGGGAGGAACGGATCTACACAACTCTTTCACAAGTTGCAAATAAACAGACAGATAAGACAGTAGAGGGCATAACATCTTCACAAAGACAAGTGGAAAACTTGTGAAACATGACTGTATTCAGTGGCAGGAAGTATTATAACCACCTCAAAATATTCAACTCAAATTTGTTTTAGAAATAATGGTAGCCAAAACCAAAACAGAAAGACAATGTACTTTGGGTGGTTGGAGCCCTAAATAACACACTGGAAACTTGTGTTAAAATCATCCCCATATTATAAAGGTGATCTTCTAATAATTTACAGCATCTGCTTGGATGGAGTTCAAAATTAATCTATAGTGTAGAGTTCCAGGTTGCTGCAATTTCCAGTAACAAAAAATATTTCAGATTTTAACAGTACATGGTGAGTTGGATATAGCCCAAGTAAGAAGTGTGTTGGTAGAAAACACTGCATTCCTTTCATTAAGATACTAAATATCAGAAACGTGATATACTGCCTGTATATATGAATGAGGTTCTTCTGGGACAGGGCTCTAACACCGTGTCTTTCTCTACAAGTTGCACTTAATTCTTAAAATTCTCTTGAAAGGACAAAGTGATAGATATTATTTACTTACTCTTTTTTACTGGCAAAGTTTAAAGAACCAACTGAATATTGTATAGAGACACAGGAAAACAGCCTGGTTAGTTTTTTTCCTGTATTTACAAGAAGAGTAGAATTCTTAGACTATTGAACAAATCATAAATGGATGACATGAAAAAGTCAAAAGACCACATGCTCATAATTTCTACAGTACAAGTGTATGTCATAGGAGGTCTTGTAGGGTGTCAGAAATGGAATAAGAAGTTGGATTATCTAAGAAAACATCATAATCCAACAATTTCCATGCTTATTTTGCTTGCTGTTGTAAATGGAAATAAGAAATGATAATCTAAGAAGGTTTTGAAGAGGTGAGCAGCATAAAAATGAATATTTGAAGTAAATGCTCACAGGTGTCAAGTCTAATTTTATTTTTAGTTTAGACAAGGTAAAAGGTTAGATCATCTGTGGTTTTCAGTGTCTAACAGGACTGTGCTTCAGGCTCAATCTGATTCAATTATAGCTTTACTAATAGTATGAAATTGATTACTAAATCATTTAAAAAGTCATTATAGAACATTAATATTCAGGGTCCATAGCACCCATTAAAATTTTTAAAAACATATTTAGGAAAGTAATTTTCCAAATTATTGGTTTATAGATTGTGGCTACTAAAACAATAAAGATGATCATCAAATGATCAAATCAAAATCACAAACAATACTATCAAGAACATTTAAAAAATTCTGCCGCTAGGTAATATGATCTCTATAAGTGCAGCTGCCCAAATGCTTGAACCAATGACTCTGTGCAAAATGAGTAGACTTGGAATATTTTAAAAACTGACTAAAAAGTTAAGGATTTTATTAAACATAATGTTAGGAGGTGATAGTTTAGCTTCCAGAGGACGAACACAGACATTTATTGCAACACAGTATGAAATACTGTTGGTGATTAAACATTTACAAATGCATGTGTTGATTTAGTCGGGGGGAGCTCAGAGGTAAAGTAAAAAAGTAATAAAAGGGCTGACTGGGTTTGGCAACTCACATTTCCCCCTTCAGTCTAGAAGTTTAATTAGACAATATATCCATTCATTTTCTTCTTTCATGAAGCCCACGTCAGGTTCTCAAAATAGCTGTTCTTGAGACCTTCAAGGGAAGAAAAGATGGCAAGAACCATGTAGCTATTATCTTCATGCTATCTGTGTTATGCTCAGTGAAAGAAATCCACCAAAAGTTATCAAGGTTCTCTGTTCTGATTCTATAGCTCCCTTTTACTGATGAAATGGTGACCTCACGTAGCAATAAGTGACATAAAATAAGATGACTGACACTCCAGGAACATTTAGATAGGCACTAAAGTCTGCTGTCTCTATTTCGTACTTTGAACAATTTATTAAAGGAATTCAATAAAGTCTAGTCTCTGTCTAGGAAGGTATTTTATTTAGTATAGTGCCTTGTAGGCAACCGTGAGGACCCCAGTTCTGAGAAGCAGCATTCTTATAAACTGTGCACAGTGGCACATATCTGTAACTTTAGTGCTGAGGGTGTAGTTCAAGGGATCTCTGACCATTCAGTCTAGACAATCAGTGAGGTCCAGGCTCAGTGAGAAACCAACTCAAAAACATAAGGTGGAATTCTATTCCATTCTTCTGTAGCCTCAACCTTCCTGCTTACCCAACTCCCCACCCTGTACCCTGCTAGCCTTGGACTTAGGTCAGCTCCAGTTCTTCTGCCTCAGATCTCCAGACTAGCTTCTTAACCAAGACTAATTAAACCCCATAGCATAGATTGCTAAGACCTTCCACAGGTGGTCCCCACTACCATCTTCTGCTGGTGCTTGCCTGCCTGAAAGACCTATGGACCGAGGACTCTGGTTAGGCAGATCCCACCCACAGCATCTTTATTCCATTCCTCTACAGCCTCCACACTTCCAACCTACCCCACCCCACCATGTCACCTGCTAGGTTTGGACTCAGACCTCCTCCAGTTCCTCTGCTTCAGATCTCTGGACTAGCTTTCTAGCACAGACTGGCTAAACCCTCTAACAAAGATTCTACTGGATCCTGATCTTTTTGACACATCACAACCCCCCTACCCTGACCATTTTATATACTACCCTGTCCAGCCAACTACCCAGAACAGTCTACTACTCTGAAAGAATCTGAAATAATTACCAATTTATTTTTCACACCTGAGCAAAAAAGAAACCAAGCTTCATAAAAAAAAATTAATTCAATTTAACAAAGGCAGAAAAAGAGTTCCTGGACACACGATCAGCACAAATGGCAGAGCAAAAACACAAATAATATGAAAAACCAAATGAACACATCGCCAACAAAATGAATTGGTCTTACAGAAATGCATTGCAATGAGAACCACCCTGAGCAACCCCAGGGTACAGAATCGAAAAGAACAATCATGAACATGATAAAAAGAACTTTAAAAAATAGACTTGTGATAAAATCTCAAGAATATACAAAATATGACTTCATATCAAGACCAGTTCAGCACTTGAAAAGTGAATTCACAAAAGAGTTAGAAATATTGAAGAAAACCCAAACCAAATGAGCATGGAACTGAAAAACTCAGTAAGTTGATTGGAAGCAACAGGAGAAAGCCTCACAAGCAGAAGGAATGAAATGGAACCCAGAAGATCGAGACTGGTTGAAGAAGTTGAATATCTGGACTTATTAAACAGAGGTTATCTAAAAAATTTTAAAAACACAGGAATGGACTATGCAGGAAATGTTGGAATGAATGAAATGACCAAAGCTACACTTCATAGGTATACAAGAAGGAAAAGAATCCCAGGGCAATGGCATTGACTAGAACTTCAACAGATTATAGAAGAAAATTTCCCTAAATTAAGGAAAGACTTAACACAAATTCAAGCACATAGAACACCAATTAAATATGACTGGAACAGCAACATCCAACAGTATGTCACAGTAAAAAAATTAAATTCAGAGAACTAAGAGAGGCCACTGAAAGCTGCTAGAGTAAAACTAGTTACATATAAAAAAGTCAGAATTACAGTTGAATTCTCCATGCAAACTATATAAACCAGAAGAGCCTGGACCAAACTATTCCCAGTTCTAAAGGACCATAGACACCAACCCTGTCAAAAGACATCACTGTGGGGTAAAAGAACGGAAAAAAATATCACAAACAAGTGGCTCTAAGCAGCAAGCAGGTATTGCAATTCTAATATCTGACAAAATAGACTTCAAATTAAAATGAATCAGAAGAAATAAAAAGGGTCACTTCATTCTAATCAAAAGAATAATTGATCAAGAAGATATTACAGTCATGAACTAGATGTCCCAATCTCTGGTGTATCCAATTTCATAAAAACAGTACTCCAGAACTATAAAACAGAGATTAACCCCAATTCAGTAATAGTAGGTGACTTCAATGCACCACAGTCTTCAATAGACGATCAACTACACAAAGAATAAACAAAAAGACATCTGAATTAAATGACCTATTACATGAAATGGACCTAACAGACATTCATAGAATATTCCACCCAAGCACCAAATATTATACTTTCTACTCAGCAGCTCATGCAAGATTTTCTAAAATTGACCACATTCTGGAACATAACACAAATCTCAACAAATACAAAAAAGGAATGAAATAATGCCAGTTCAATAAAGTTTATAATCAAGAGCAAAAGAAGCTCTAGGAAGTATGCAAACTCATGGAGATTAAACAACACACTCTTGAATGATGAAGAGGTAAAAATAGAAATTAGGAAAGAAACAAAAGTATTTCTGGAACTAAATGAAAATGAGAATAGAATGCAAGAAAACCTCTGGACACTTTAAAAACATTCCTAAAAGGGAAGATTATAGCTCTTAGTGCCTAATTTAAAAAAAATCAGAAAGACTCTATGTAAATGATTTAACAGTACAACTCAAGAATCTGGAAAGCCAACAACAAACCCAACCCAAACCCAGCAGACAGGAAAAAATTTTTTTTAAAAAAAGAGGAAAAATTTAATGAACCAGAAACAAAGAAAACAACACACACACACACACACACACACACACACCACACACACACACACACACACACACACACACACACACAAAAACCTGAATCTAAGAGCTGATTCTTTGAAACATTAAACAAGATAGACCCCTAGCCCAGTTAAACAAAAGACAGAGCCAATCCAAATAAACAAAATCAGAGAAAAAAAAGGGATACAATACAGACACCAAAAAAATCCAGAACATTGTAAGTAAATAGTTTAAAATTTTTATCTCCATTAAATTCAAAAATCTAAAAATAATGGATGAATTTCTAAAGATATGGACATCACCAAAGTTAAGTCAAGAAGCCATCAACAACTTAAACAGACCCATAACAAATAAGGAAATGGAAACACTAATAAAAAACCTCCTGACTAACAAAAGACCAGTCCCAGATGAGTTTAGCAGAATTCTATCAGATATTAAGGAAGACCTACAACCAATACTTCTTAAATTATTTTTTTAAAGAGAGGGAGAACTCCCAAACTCCTTCTATGAAGGCAGTATCACTCTAATACCAATCCCAGATAAAGACACAACAAAAAAAACGAAGATGATAGGTCTGTATCTTTAATGAACATTGATGCAAAGATACTTAATGAAATACTCACAAACCATATAGACACATATCAAACAGATCATCCACCACAACCAAGTTGGCTTTATTCCAGAAATATAGGTATGGTTCAATATACATAAATCAAAAATGTAATAAAACATATAAATGAACTTAAAGACAAAAATCACATGATCATCTCAATAGATACAGAAAAGGCCTTTGAAAAAAACCCAACCTGCATTCATGTTAAATGTCCTAGAGGAGAGGAAACTGGACTGGAGGGAACATACCTCAACATAATTAAAGCTGTATACAGCAAACCCACAGCCTACACCATTATAAATGAAGAAAAAAGTGGAAGCATTCCATTAAAATCAGGACCCTGAAAGGACTGTCCACTCTCTCCATTTCTTTCCAATACAGAGCTCGATACTCTTGATAGAGTGATAAGACAAGTGAGAGAAATTAAGAGAATACTAATTGGAAAACAAGTGGTCAAATTATCACTATTTGCAGATGATATGATACTATACATAAGAGGGTTTCCACCAGGGAACTGTTCAAAAATTAAAATGATTTATCATATGTTATAGTTATACCACTCCTTGGCATACACCCAAAGGACTCATTCTGCTGTAGATACCTGCACATCCATGTTTGTTGCTGCTCTCTTCACAATAGCTAAGAGATGGAAACAACCTAAATGTTTCTCAGCTGATGAATGGTTAATGAAAATGAGGTACATTTACACAATGGAGTTCTCCTCATCAGTAAGAAAAAATGAACTTCCCTGGTAAAGGGATGGAACTAGAGGCTATTACACTAAGTAAATTAGCACAAACAGAAACGCTAGTATCTTAGGTTCGCCCTCATTTGTGAATCATGGCACTAATCCCTTATATGTGAGTAAATATCCTGATATTAGACCAGGAACAAGAAAAATGGAAAGAAAACATGGACATAGAGGAAAAGAATGACCTAGAAAGAAGGGGATAGTAAAAATAGATGTTACTGGCAGGGGCAGGAGAGGGAGGGTCACTCAGGAACCCATGGTGGGGACCAGGAGAGGGGGTATGGTAGGAGGCAGTTGTTATTAGGGGGAGAGAGGGCAAAATGTAGGTGCTTGGTTTGGGAGGGAGAAGGGAGAACGGGTGAGTAGAGATGTGGAGGGGCTAGGGAAATGTATCACCTCCAAACCTCCCTAAAAATGCCCATAAAATGTCTGAACATTAATGCAAATGTGTACATGTGGCAAGGAACACAGTGCCCAACAGGAGAGACCTCCCTTTGAGTGATTGGTCATAGTGGTCCAAGACACTTCCAAAATAATACAGGCTATTACCAGAGCTTTTGGTTATCTCCAAGAACTGCTGAAGTCCCTACTGCTGAAGACAGGATATGCTCAGACTCAGCAATGAGGCAGGATTTGAACTGGAAGCCTTCTACCTAAAGTTTAGCTTTTGGTAGTTCTAGAGGATGCTATGCAAGATGCTAAGGGAAAAAAAATCAGTCAGTTGTTCAATCCAGCCCTAAAGCCTAATGACCATAATGATTGGCTCAGCAAACTACCCCTATTGGTTCAGTAATGGCAATGTTATCTGGAGGAGAATCAATAGCTACCTAATTGGACTTAAAGTACTCTTAATGGGAGTGAACTCATAGGTGGTAGTATAAACACACTCAAATACACATGACTCGAGAGGTCATAGATCCTAGAGAAAATCCCTATCTCTGTCATACCTCTAGACAAATGAAATTTCCTACCATATGCTAAATATAGATCCTTGTGTTTAAAGATAAGTATAATGTACACCACTCATCAAAGAAGCTTCTTTTCGCAACAGATGGGGACTACTGCAGAATCCCACAACTGGTCAAACACAGAGAATATACATCTGCAAGATGCCCAGTCCTTGGTAATATATCTGTAGTTGAACCTCTATGCATAAGACTCATGGAATATAGCAGAATGTGGAGTAGAGAGAAAGCTATGCATCCTCATCTCCCACCAGTGAAAATTTCTTATGCAACAGAGCATGATGACACAGAAGGTCACAACTAGCCAACCTTTAAAGAATAAGAGACTGTAGAATGTGTGTCCCTGGATAGAACTCATATATTAAAAGTCTCCCATCCATGAATCAGGGATCATTGTGAAGTACAGAACCCATGCAAACTCAATCAGACAAGGGACTAGTGTGATTCAAGGGAAATGTGCAGTTGGCTGCCCCAGTCTGGGCACTACTGGAGACTGATTACTGCTGGATGAGGGGAGGGTAGGCCTTACATACAATCTCTAGATAGGCTGACTAGATGCCAGTGGAAGAATTTGCACCAAAGGACGCCTGGGTACAAATGCTTGACCTGATGGGACCTAACATGTATGATGGAATACATGAGGTCTAATGTGGGGAATGGGTGGAGTAGGGGTCTAAATTTGATTAAGAACTATTGTCTGAAATGCACAAAAGCTCAATATATATTTTTAAATAAGGTGGATAATAATAGAAAAACAATTCTTATGTCAACCTCTGGCCTCGACAAGCATACATAGGTGAATGTACATGTACATTCGCAAGTTCACAAAATATGCACACACATGTATACCACACACATGAATTTTTAAAATATCAGGCTGGATTCTGTGCACTTGTAATTCTAGCTCTGGAGAGGTGGAGACAGTTCATTCACGGGCATTCATTAGTCAGCCAGCATAGCCTAATTGGTTATCTCAGATTTCATGAGAGACCCTGTCTTGATAAAATCAGATGGAAGGCTTCCAAGGAGCAACCTTTGGGGTTGACCTCTGGACTCTACATGCATGTGTGCACACAGGTACTCACATGCAATTGCATGCACAGGAACAGGTACATACTCCCCTCACATACATGCATACATATATATGTATATATACACACACATCAGTGCAGTGCACACATCTACATACATAGTGGTACTCGAAATGCAAGGATGATTTTGTGCACTGACCTTATTCAAACATCTATACTGAGAGGTCATTCCTTTTTAATTCCCGACCATTCAAATTACATCTTTCTTTTCTCCTAGAGACCACGCTTGGGTTATTTTATGTTCAGTCTGTTTGAAATGAATTTCCTTCTACAACCTGAATAAATAATCTATTCATTTGAAAAGAAATGGAAAGAAGCGGAGTGGTCAAGTCCATTTGTACAACTGCAAACTCATATCTTTGCAAAAAAAGAGGCAGAGCGTGAAGCCCTGCTTCCTCCTAAGAATGTGATCCAGAATTACTGCCTTCCTGAATGCAAACTTATCTTATTGTACTAAGATGTTTAATATTTATAAAACTCTTAATTGACTCCTTTTTCACTTACATATTTTCTGAATACTGGCAGCTTGTTAGAAATTGGTGATATGCAAAAGAAAGCAAACATCAAAGATAATTTTCCTTGATCTGATAGAAATTCAGCTCTAGTAAAAGGAAACAGACCAAAACATAACAAATAATTAAAGTGTCCTGGGTTAGGAGGTGCTAACTTTTCAGGGAAAGGCATGAGATCAAGTTGCTTATCGTGAGAATCAGGAATTTATGGAATTATTGTTTCCTCCTACCAAAGGGGACATTTTACTGAAGATGTGAAGGAGATGAGAGCCACAGATATCCCCAGAAAGGGGAAACACCACAGATACAAAGAAAAGCTAGAGGAAACACAAAATTTGGAGTCAGCCATGTTTGAAAATGTTTTGATCTGAAACTAATCTTTTAGGAGTTTTGTAGATTTCAGGGCATTAGTTGAATTATTGTTTTATAAAAGCAATACCAAAAGTATTTTCTCTCTCAGGTTTCAAATCTCTCAGAATTCCTGAACGTGAGACTTGGTACATTGTATTCAGAAATTCAATAGATAAATGAAGAACTTTTTCTCCACTTTCACTCCCCTTCCATATTCTGCAAGAGATTGTATGGACTCAGCAGTGTCTTCCCTGAATGTATAGTAGAAGTCCTCTTAGAAAACTTATAGGTCTGTAATGTTATCTGAGTACTAGTAATTTTGATTTATTCAGCAGACATAAACTTCAAATTATCTACTTCTGAGTATTATTACTTGTGTTTTTCAATGAATATAATAGCTCATTTACATTGTCAGATATATGAGCAAAGAGTTACTTGTAATATTGTTATTTTAATGCATGCTTTCAATTGGGTCTAATTTGTTACTTTTGTATGTCTGTGTGTACATGTTTTGTGTATAGCTACACATCTAGGTCAGATGTATTCCTTAATCATTCTCCACCTTACTCTTTAAGACAGAGACTGTCACAGAGCCTTATGTTCAGTGGCACACAAACTCCATGGAGCCTCCTGTCTCACTCTTAATCCCCAACCTTCAGAGCTGGAATTATAAGCAGATGCTACCATGCTCTACTCTCTAAGTGGATGCTGGGAAGACAACATCATATCCTCATGTTTATATAACAAACATGTGACTACCTGAGCCATCTCTTCAGCCCGTTCTTACTTCTTTCATTACTAATATATGTAATTCATGTCTGCTCCTCTCCCTTGTTCACTAAACTATAGGATCACTAATGAAGGTAGAATATATAAAAATATATGAAAAATAATGGATTTAATATGCTGAACAAGTAGTAACAATAAAGGAACAAGAAACAATTCCTCTGAAATCACCTTGTGGTTTAAATATTTTGTTCATTATTATACTGTTTTCAATTTTATAATTTTTTATTTTTCATTTATATTGGGCATGAAACTTTTTTGCCACTTATCAGAAATTCTATAATATCATGCCTATACCTCGTCTACTTATAGAAATTCCTTTAAAATTTTCGTCTAAATTATTTTTCCCTATCTATAATGGCTAGCTTGAATTACCAGCTTACCATAGTCTAGAATCACCTGCAGAGTTCCAATAATTGCTTTTCTAGATAGTGTAGGCCTTTAAATTTGCCTGTGGGGGATTTTTCCTAATTGATCCAGCCCTCTGTGGGTAGTAGTGTTCCCTAGGCTTTAGTCCTAGACTATGTAAGAATAGAAAAAGCCAGCTGAATACTAGACATGCATTCTGGTTATTCTCTCTGCTCCTGGGTGTGATGTGAGTAGCTGTTTGAAGTTAATGCTTTGCCTTCCACACAATGATAAACTGTGTCATGAACTGCAAGCCAAATAAACCCATTCTCCCTTACCTTGACTGTTGTCAGAGTCTCTTACCACAGCAACAGAAATAGGACATCCTCTTTTTGTTGCCAGTGCCTCTTGTTCCTCTTTAGTAGTAGTTGGGTGTCTGTTTGTGTCTTTCTGAATGGCCCAGTCTTAACTTGGGTAGATTCCTGATCCATTACTTCGCAGCCTCGGTTTGATATGGATGTAGGAAAGTTTTAGTTTTTTGGCCATTTTATTTTATTTTTGGGGGAGGGGGGCTCTTTTAGCTTTCAGTATATGAAACAGAGGCAATTTTTCCTGATCTTTTATTGTTACTATTTGCATACCATGTTTTAATCCATCATTTTCATATACTTATGATTCTTCCAAAATATTCACAGGGAATTTTGTCTGTTACATATTGAAAGCCTGCGTTCTACTTATAAAATTTAACATTGACATTTATTATACATTCTTCTATGGCCGGAAGGATTTTTTTTTGCTTCATTTACACGATTATCTAAGATGACTTATTTTCTCCTGAAAAAATTTTTGCCTATTATTAGTGCTAACATAAAAGTGTTCCCTTAAAATAAAATGTAACTTGTTGTAATGAGCAGGTAGAATTGCTATAGGTAGAATTTACCCTGAATTCTCCAAACTGTGGGTTCATACAGTTGTATACAGTGTGTATACAATATTCTGTATAATTTTGTAAACATTTAATGAACATCTATGATATGCTAGGCATAGGAAATTAATATATAGATTTTCTTGATGATCCCTCATAGGTTTTGTTTAACTCAAAACAGTTAAAATATAAGGCAGATAAAAAGACTTGAAAATATAAGTAGGAGGAAAGTTATGCTAAAACAGAGAAACACAGGTCAGATCTGGTGGAACTAAATATTGGAAACATGACTAACTTCCCAACATGAAACAAAAGTACCTGAGATAATACTCTAAAATAAGAGCACTGAGAAATCCTGTCCACATTAAAATGTTTGGTTCCAGTTTCTAGAGTCACTCCCTAAGTTACAAAAATCAAAGCAAATTAAATATTGGAGTTGAATTAATCTAAATAAATTAAAATTTAGAATTGGGTAGCTTCAATTTTAATTTGTGTTATTTCAGCATCAGTAGGCAATGAATTTTTATTCAAAGTATGAATAGAATTAGAGCCTATGCAGGAGGGACATAATACAACACAGCAACCTGACCTTCATTCTGTTGCCCATATACCTCAAGGAATGTTATCACAATAGTGTGTGTGTGTGTGTGTGTGTGTGTGTGTGTGTGTATACTTATGCATTAAATAATGGACAGAATACTGCATTTATAATCAATACTGCATTTACAATAAAAACTGGCTGATCATTCTTGGATTAGCACTGATTAAATTATTGATTAAGTGATCTAAGAAGAGCAATTTAGTCCATCTTGAAACATATTCCTGATCATAAAGTGGGAGCAACCGTAGTGCCCACCCTTGCCCATGCCCATGATCTTTCGGTAGATGAAACAAATAAAATGCATTTTAATCACACAGCATAAAGTAGCCATTAAAATAAACTTGATATGTCCAAGTCTGCATTTGTGAGGGTTTTCCTGATATAGTAGCATTTTGCTTTTATGCATGCCTCATCACTTTAATACAACAAATATGAAAAATACATTGAATACATCACCATTTTAAACAGAATGTCTCCAATCAAGAGTCATATTCATTTAGGATATTGAAAAAAAACAAGATAAAGGGAGAGTTTTGTGTCTGCTGATTTTTCTCATGAACTAACCAATTAATGAGAGAATCTCCCGTTAACTAGAAGATATGTTTAAGGCAAAGCTAGAGAAAGATATGGCTCCAGAAACTGTTTCTTTTGAAAAACTGCTGAATGTTAGACCACCTACTATAAATTTAGCACATATGTAGGAAGTCCATTTGAAAAGGAACACTATTGAATTAGCTACTGGAAGATACCTACTCAACAGAAAAAAAAACCCACCTTTTTAGCTCTTTACTGCCTCTAGGATGCCAGATTTTGTTGGTGAATATTGTCTTCCTTCAGCCCTCATGAAGAATATTGGCATGGTTGCTAAGACCCTGTGGAAAAAGAATTTCTTTATTTTAAAACAGATTTCAGTGTGTGAAGAGCAATGCTACACACAGCATGACTTTAGAAGCTTTCCAGATTGTGATCTGTATGATTTCCTAGAGAATGTGCACAAAGTTCTTTCACTGGGGTTTTTTGTTTCTCAAAAGATTCTGGTACTTTATTACTATGTTAGGTCATTTATGATTTTATATACAGAGAAACTAAGCTGGTTTCTCCCTCCCTCCTGGCTAGCTTCCTTAGTCTAGAAAAGTGCTATGCAGATAGCTGAAGGAGAAAAGCCATTGCTCTTACCCAGAGATGTACCTTGCCAGCTACAGTAACAACAGGCCTGACAAGACATACCCTATGCTAAAAAACTGCCATGACTGTGTGGGGGTAACCAACAGATTTTTAATCATATTTAAAGCTGACTCTGCAGGAGGTAATTCATACGTGCTACTGGTAAACCTGGCCAAAAAACAGTGGTTGTGAGGGTCAGATACCATAGAGGAGAACCTAAACTCTGATTTTCCTAAATGAGCACAGAATCAAACTGTCTTCTAAACACTTTTCTTTATATATGTATGTCAGTGAGCTCTTACTTATCATCAGAGAAGCATGTAGTAGTTTATAGTGAGTAGTAGTCAACATAAAGACTCACAACTAGTCAAAATACAGAGAGTAAGCAAATTTGGAGTAAACAGTCCTAAGAGGGCCATCGGTGTGACATCGTTACCTCCAAGGATCAGGGAACATCTCCAAAGAGGGTGGTGGAAAGTTTGTAAGAGCTAGAGGTCAGGGGTTGTTGGGTCTGACTTCTACAAAATAGTGTCTTCTTGACATGACAGAGCCATCGCACCCACCAACTCACAGCATTTCCGGCTGACTATAAAAGACCTACAAAAAAATCCAGGCATTTGACCTTCCAGCATGGACGGGGGAGGGGCTTGTGAGTCCCACAACCAGTTGAGAACTATTAGCAGTTAATGGCTTCTGGGAAAAATATCCTCATTTTCCTTAAGGGATGCCATCAGATATGGGTTGCCCATTGTCTGTTGGATGGCCCTACACTCGTGCACCTGCAGGTAGCACTAACTGGACTCAGTGGATCATTAAAAAAAGAAAGAAGATGAAGGGACAGCAGTGTATGAATTCAGAAGTAGGAGTGAGTGTGTCTAGGAGAGGTTGAGGGGGGAGCTGTAAGTACACATGCTCAAAAAACGTTGTAGACATGTACAATGAAATTCTCCAAGTATAAGGAGATAAAATAATTGTAAAATTCCACAAACTTTATTTTTAACTATATAATTGCATCAACTTTTACCCGTGGACCAAGCTCCACTTTAATGTGCCCCTTTTCCCTGAATCACCTATATTTTGAAAACTACTGCATGAACAGTATTAGTCATCACAATGCATTTCACTCTTACCTCTAGTGAACCTTGACTGCTCCTTCTCTATTATGTGTTAGGCTACATGAGTTCTCTCCTTTTCCACAGAGATGAGTAATATCTTATTATCTAGACTATCTCTAAAGTCTTTAAAAGCATTTGTAGATATTGATGATATTTTTAAATTTTCCTCTCAAATCTCAAACCAAAAAAATTATTTCATACAACTAAACTGATAGATAAACTTTTCTTTCATATTAGCTTCTAAGTAGACAGCACAACCTTGGAGTTCTTATCACTGAAACTGCTAGGTATCTCCAATCATTTTCTTCTCTAAAATAACTGAGTCTCCAGATTTTAGAAAGGAAACTTTTCGAATAGAATCTGTAATTCTCTGGCAACTTCTGGGAAATGGAATCTCTGATCTATAAAGTAAGACAGACAATATAAGAAATTGGGTGGGAATCATGGGTAAAAGCACTGTGTGCCCTGCTCTCTTGCTCCAGTCTGCTTTAGGAGAATGAATGAATGACTTGAAGTGCAATTTGGTACTTGAGGCTGAGTCTGTGATAGAGAAATTAAGGAGCAAAAAAAGCTGAAATCAGCTAAGCTCTCGATAACTTTAAAATCCTTTCCCTAACTCCCCTGGGACTCAGCATTTTCTTATGTAAAATGAAACAGAATCTTCGACTCATATGTGAGTTCGCCAATTTTATTCTTTTTTTTTTCCCAATCATTTTGTTTTAAGCTAATCATACATTTACACAAAATTAACATAGAAAGATCTCACAGGCCCTTCAGCCATTTTCCTCTCAGTGTGACATCATGCATATTATAGCACAAAATCATAACCAGGAAGTTACAATTTGGTTTGGGTCTCTAATATGAATTGTTTTGATTTTTGTGTCAAATTCATATATCTTTATCATATTTAAACCCCTTCAACCTATCCAGATCATCCATGGCAACCACGTCTGTTAAGGCCTATTGAGCCAAGTTTCTGTCCCCAAATATCCCTTGGTGCAAGTCCAACCACTGAAGCTTGATCAACTCATCTAGCATGATTCCCTTAATGAAAACTAACTCTCCAAATTTCCCAGCAGTCATTGGTTGCCCATTGCGTCTAAGGTTAGGTTCACGCTTCCCACCCATCTCCCCCCTATGATTCTGTTTTTTTGTGTGTAGCTTGAACCTTCATGGGTCTTGTGTATGCTGTCACCATTGCTGTAAGTTCATATGAGTAACTTCCAACCTGTCTGGAAAACTCTGCTTCTTTGCGGTCCTCCACTACCCCTAACTTCAGTCGTCATTCCCCCATCACTTCCCCGGTGAACCCTGAATCCTGGATGGGTTTTTATTTGATACAAGTGTCCTTCCTAGGGACACACACTATGCAGTCTCTTGTTCTCTGCTCTTTGGGCAGCTCTGGCCTCCTAGGCTAATCACCATCTGTTTCATGAAGATGCTTCACTGGTTAGAATTGAGAGCTGCATTAGCATTTTTCCTGTCCTCTGTTCTGCTATGTTCCCTGAGCCTTAGGTGTTTGTTTTCTTGCTTGTTTTTGGAGATCTCTGCATAGTCTGGATATTAATCTCCCATCAGAGGTGTAGGTGGTGGAGATTTCTCCCACCCTGTAGACTTCTTCTTCACTTAATTGTTTTCCTTTGTTGTACAGAAGAGGTTATTTTTGTTTAATGAAGTCCCATTACTCCATTATTGCCTTTAATTCCTGAACAACTAAGCACAATTTAGAAAATTCTTTCTTGTAGGGTATTACCAATGTTTCCTCCTAAATGTGTCAGCATTTAAGGCTTCACTTTGAGTTCTTTGATCCATTTGGAGTTTCCTTTTGTGCAAGGTTATAGTTATGGGTCTAATTTCATTCTTCTACATGTGGAGATCCAGTCTTGCCAGCACCATTAGTTGAAGATGCTGTCTTTCCTCCATTGTGGGTTCTTGGTACCACTTTCAAATGTCAGATGGCTGACATTTCATGTACTCATATTTGGATCTTGTATTTTGTTCCATTGATCTACATGTCTGATTTTCTGCCAATACCATTCTATTTTGATGACTATAGCTCTATAAAATAGTTTGAGATCTGTCACTGTAATCGCTCTTTGTGCTCAGGATTATTTTGGCTGTCTGGGTGTTTTGTGATTCCATATGAGTTTAAAATAGTTTTTTTTTTCCTTCCTGTGAAGAATGTCATGGGGATTTTGATTGGAATTGCATTGGATCTATAGATTGCTTTGGTAGGATCATAATTTTCATAATGTTAAATTTACCAATCCACGAGTGTTGAAGGTTTGTCCATCTCCAAGTATCATCAATCTCTTTCTTCGGATATTTAAAGTTTTTATTGAAGAGGTCTCTAATGTCATTGGTGAGGTTTATTCCTAGATATATTTTTTCCCTTGAGGCTATTGTGAAAGGAAGCATTTTCATGAACTCTTTCTCTGATTGCTTATTGTTGATATATAGAAAGACTACTGATTTTTGTAAATTAATTTTGTATTCTGCCACTTTGCTGAAAGTGTTGATTATTTATAGAAGTTTTCTGGTGGAATTTTTGAAAATTCTTATGTATAATATGATATCATCTATAATAAGAGATAATTTGACCTCTTCTTTTCTAATTAATACCCCCTTAATTTTCTTTTTTCTTCTAAATGTTCAAGAAGTATATTGAAAATGAGTGGAGAAATAAGGTAAAATAAGAAAAGTACAGAATTAGACAATTGATCTTTCCCTTTACATGAGTGCATTGCTATAATAATAATGATTATTTTTAAAGCATTTTTATTTGGCATTTTCCTAGTTGTTCTCAGTAAACTTGAGAAATCTGGTACTCAGATATCATGACAGATAACCCAATATAGCAGTCTATATGTCAGGCAAATGCTCTAAATATTGTATGCATGGAATCTTCACAACAATCAATATGTGTATATGCACATATGTGTGTAAAAATGGGTGCATATATATATGCATGTATATATGCAAATATATATATATATATATATATATATATTACAGATGTGAAAATTGAGTACAAAAAGAGTCAGTAACTTAGCAACGATACTCAGCTTGATAGTATAGACTTACATAGATCCATGGAAGCTGCTTGTCAGAGGTTTTCAACACTTTAAAACAAGAGACAGTGGTTCTTGGAGCTGCTTCTAGGAAGTCATGTACAGCGATTTTGCTCATTTACCATTTGACAAAGCAAGCTGCTTTTTTCAAAGTTTAGATCAATGTGTTAGAGATAGGGCAGAGTTGCAATGGAGAGGCAGGAAATATTTTAAACATATATGTAATCACTATTATTTTGCAGTTATTCTTGTGGGTAAATTTTCTTTTACTTGTATGACATTTTAGTTGGCCTCTGTGGCCTATGGCAGCTGAATGCAAATTATAGTTCTGTGGAAAATTAAATAGTCGTTGTCTAGCAAGAAAATAATTGATGTTCTATTCAAAGGTGTCCTGTGAGGTCATTTCATCTCTTCAATAAAACAGGACTCAGTGTAGACACACTTTCTAGTTTGCCTGTCAGGAACTGGGGATTCAGACATTTAGAATATATGGATTTAAAAAATTATTCATATATGGAATTCGACTCTAACTAGATAACATTTTTCACTGTTAACAAATAGTTAATTTAATAAATTAATTAATTTAAAATGACAATAGATATTTCCTGGTTCTCTGAGATTGCATTAATCAAAGAATCTAAACCCATGGCTTAATTATTTTAATTTTTGTGGTACTCAGTATTGTTAGAAACAGAGTTTCATTATCTTTTACTGTGGTGTACCCCTCTTGGTGTGCTTTAATGCACTGTGTTACTTGCATTTGTATATTTGCAGTGAAAAGCTTCAGGAATATTTGTAATATCAGACAACATGAACTGCTCATATATTTCTCTACAATGAAAAACATGTCTTATATTAAAGCCTACTCTGTGAGAGAACGAGTCAATTTATCATCCATTTAAGTCTGTTGCTTGCAATTAGTTTTAGTGCTAATTACATTATCAGTAGAGATTTGATTTCAGGTAACAATTAAGCAGAATACTTGATAAGAGGAAGAAGTTATACTAATAAAATTATTGGAAATCACAGAGATGCAAATTGCATATATGGGCTTCATAGTGATTTCGTGAACAGCACATCAATATTTAACTGTGTGAAATTTGCCTTCTTTGAATCAGGAAATTGTCACCCTAACTTTTGATTCTAAGATCAAAATAGCTTAGTTGAAGACACACACACACACACACACACACACACACACACACTCCACAAAACACAAACAAAAACACCCAGATACAGCATCCTAGAACTGTGGGTTCAAGTACTGGGAACCATTGGGAAGGGCCTTCCATTCTGTCATCTCTCACTCCAGTGAATAAAGTTCTTTAAAAAAAATATTTAATTTACTTTTATGTTATGTGTATGCATGTTTTGCACCTGTGTCCTGCAATGCCTGCAGAGGCCAAACGAGGGCATCAGATCTCCTAGAACTGGAGTTAGGGGTAGGTGTTAGGCCCCCATGTGGGTAGTGGGAACCAATCCTGGGTCCCTTGCAAGAGCAGCCAGTGCTTCTATAATTGAGCCATTTCTCCAGCCATCTCTCCAGCCCCAGCTTCTGTATAACTTTTATGTGTATCACCGAAACCATCTTGGTAGTCTCAGCTGTATTTAATTTGCTATGCAACTCATCCTTTGAGCTATTTGATGTCTATATTGCTTGTAACTTGAAATTCTGTTTTGTTTGCAAAAGTTATGGGCATTATATAATTGCTTCTTTAAAACAAATTATTTTAAATCATCAGATAATGATTCTATTATATATTCTTCTGTAGAGTACATACTGAGTTGGATAGTAGAAGTGAAAAAAAGATATGTCTTTCCCTATTCCTTAAGAGATGTATGTGCAGCTTTAAACAACTTGCTTATACAGTTCCCTCTGAGGTTCAGGGAACAGTGAAGAACAGGGTGTTGAAAGAATGTAAGAACTGGAAGATAGGGAGGAGAGTTACCAAAACTCAGCCTCTGGGCAACACACAGTCGTTGTGACCAGGAACTCACAGAGGCTGTGCATCGAATCTGCTCAAGAATGAGCCTATCAGCCATCAGGTCTGGATGGATCAGGGCTCAAGGGCCATGCCCCTCCCTGCTCAACTCTTTGCTGCTGGTAGACTCAGGAAGAGGAGGAATCCTTGTCTTCAGTTGTGAACCCTTGATGATTCTCCACCAAGCACCAAAGAATGCATCACACAGGTGACTCTGGTTAAACTTGATGAGTCACAAGACAAAACTCAAAGTGATGATTCTAGGAAACGGACTGCTGGGAGGAACAGGAGGTGTGATAGGGAAAGGAGGGATGCTAAGCAATGGAAAAGTAATTAGAATGCATTATATACATGAATAAATTGTCAGCAGATCAATTAATAATAAGGAGCAAAAAAATACCCTCCCCCCAAAAGGAGTTCTATTTATCAGAAGTAACTATGGGATTCAGTTTGGCACTGTGTTGATACACTATGTAAGTATATAAATGTAATATATATGAAAAATGTAAAGAATAACAAAAAGGACAAATTTGATTATGTAATTAAAATAAGGTTAATAGGATGATTTACCTAGGGTGTAACCTTACACAAATCACAGAGAAGAGAAAACTCAGAGAGAATACAGAAAATCTCCGGAGATGCATCCAAAAGCCAAATGATGCTAACAGCTTTTAAGGATCACCAAAGGAAGGATATGTGTTAGCTATCCTCATATGCTATGACAAAATATGTGACAGAAACAGCACAAAGACTGATATATATTTTAACTCATGGTTTCAGGGAATGTCAGTCTCTTATAGGAGGAAAGTCATGACAGAGTCGTGGTGGTAGGAGAATGTGTCTGATATTTCTCATACTATGTGGAACAGGACCAACCGGTACAGACTAGACCCAGGAACACATCTGTAATCTTTAATTTCCCACCTCTAGTTTCCTACTCAGTTTCCTTAGCCAGGCCCCACCTCTTAAAGGTCTCAGCACTTCCCAAATTAAGAGTGGCCAACAGGAGCAATCACTCCAAACATGAGCCTGTGGGGACAGGTCAGAGTCAAACCATAACATGACAGAATTCTCATAAGATTGATTGGAGGGAGCACGTCTATGCCTACAAGTTTAGTTTTTTGTGGTCTACAAGAGAATGAGAAATAAATCTTAGCATCAATTTGTAAGAGAAGCTCTTACAAGTTAGTATATAACTCAGTCTGCTGTTTGTTTTTGTTTCTGTCTTCTCTGAGTGATGTTGATTTGTTACTTATATTCTGTGCATTTAATTTTGAGTTGTTGGTTAAGAATGTGTGCAGGTTATCTCAAAGATGGTTCCTTTGAAAAAATGTGGAATATTCTAATATTAGGTGACAAGGAAGAATGGAATTCAGGCAACATGGTTCTTTGTGTCATGAAAAACTCACCCAAGTGGGAATATCAGGCTTTGGGTATGGCTTCTGCTCATTCAGCTCATAACTGCATCACTGAAGTTGTCTGAAGAGTGTCCTTTAAGAGGACAGTACAAACACCTTCAAAAAAGATTTGGTGATTGCTCATGAAAGTGAGAAAGTCCTTGACTGAAATAACTTCTCTTACATCATTACAGATGATGATATAGAAAATAAAACATCGATAATTACAATTAAGTCCTAGAGAAGGAGGGGCTGTGAGAAAGGTTGGAATGCAGGGAGGATTGCTGGATGGGCAACAGTTAAAGTGGGAGTGTAACAGTTCACCTGCTGGCACTTTCTCTGGCTCATTACTAAGCTTTTTAAACAAAATTGAACAGAAAGATTACCAGTCTACTTCTTCTGTTTAGCAAACAAATCTTCCTGTGTAGAGTGTTTCCTTCATGTACCAAGTTACTAAAAGTAGGACCAGACTGTTCATTCTCAGAATTTAAATACTTTTAGGTGTAAAGCCAGCATATCAGGCATAAAGCAAAACATTTATTTTGTGGCACTGTGAAATACCTAGGCAAGAAATGGGTAATGCAAAGGGTCTTATGTGGCCAACTAGGTAGTGATGTTAGGTTTCTTTTCCCTTAAAAACAGATTTTGTTCAAAATTTACATTTAGTCCAGAATAGTACATTAATGTAAAATAATTAATACAAACACAGAGAGCATCATAACTGAACTCTATTTCTATTTTCTATTGCACACATCACACAGCTTGTTCTCTCATATTTATTATATTTGAAACTTTTAATCAACATACAGAGGAAGATAACAGAAATCACATAAAATGATCTCATGAAGTACTATAATGCATATGTACATCCTACAGTGGAATTATTTCTTAATGATCTGCACCTTATAAAATATTTTTATTTTTATGACTTTTAACAATTTATTTTTATTTTCAATTATGTATATATGTTTGTGTGACTGTATACCACATGTGTATTTGTGCCCACAGAGGCCAGAACAGGCATCAGATTCCCTAAAGTTCGAGTTACAGGAAGTTCTGTGTTGCCTGACTTGTGTGTTGTCAACCAAACTCAGGTACTTTAAAAGAGCAGCATTTGCTCTTAAAAACTGAGCCATCTTTCCTGTAACTATTTTATTTTAATTCGCCTGTCTGTGTGTGCCTAGGTGAGGGTAGGTATATTTGGATAAAGATGACCATGGGGTTCAGAAGAGGGGGGAACTGAAGTTATATGTACTCGTGAACAATCACCAAAGGTAGGTGCTGGGTCCTATGCAAGAGCAGTGTATGTTCTCAACCTCTGAACTATCTCTCCAGTCCCGGGATTTACACTTTTGTAAACTAAATATACATTTCTTCTAGGAATTAGGTGAACTAGAATAGCTCATGTGGGCTTCTTAAAATGCATAGAATCAGATTTTAAGTGCTGAGAATTACGTTTATTTCTTTGCAAGTGAACACAAACTAAGAAGAATGGATAGCTTTATTGTCAACTTGCTGAACCAGAGAGGATGAAATAGCAATTGTGGAATCTCTTCTACTGGAGTGACCTTCTTGGCACGTCTGTGAGGCATTTTCTTGACTGTCGGGTGATGTGGGAGGACCCAACACACCGTGGGCAGTGCTAGTTTTGGATAGATGATTCTGTGTTGTATAAGCTGGTTGAGCATGATCCAGAGGAGCAAGACAGTAAGCAGCGTTCCTTCACAACCTGTGCTGCATATTCCTGCCCTGAGCTCCTATCCTGGGTACACTTGATGATGAACTGTAAGCTGTTCAAATTGGTTTTGGTTGGTGTTTTTATTCATAGCAATAGAAAGTAACTAGAACAATGACTATACGTCTATGTTTCTATTTTTAAAGGTTTTACCATGTCCTTCAAGGGAACATACCATTTTTAGAGAAATAAATGAATTATTGAAAAACATAGATAGAATTACAAATAATCCCCTAAAATTTTAATTGCCTCGTTTTTTCCTTAAAAATAAATTTCTTCTTAATGAGCACCTCTAAAATTTGAAGAATTTATTTAGCCTTCCACATAACTATTTATGGGAACTCTCCATGATCTGTCTTTGATGTGTTCATATATAGGATATAGCCCAAACTGACAACATTGCCATCATGAGTCAGACATGCAGAGAGCAGCATGAATATCCGATCAATCCCTATATCATTTTTCTCCATGTTTAAAATTGTTAGAAAGAAAATATTATTTTATTTGTAACAAGTGAATAGAAATAGAAAAAGGATGGGACTAAAATAGGTGATTTGTCATAAAGGAAAAACAAAGTTCGAACAAAATTATGAGTTATTGCAAGGCCACTATATGAACATATTCAATAGATACCTGCATTTGTTACTTCTGTGACAGAATACCATGATCAAAACTGACTTATGAAAGAAAGAGTTTATTTTGGTTTATGGTTGCAAAGGAATAGAAGTCCATCACGGAGCAGGGAGACATGGCAGCAGGCAGCCAAAGCAGGAAGCCGAGATATCACATTTCCAACAGCAAACCAGAGGCAGAGAGCAAGGAACTAGAAGCAAAGAGAGGCTACAAAGACTCAGAGCCCAAGACCAGTGACAAAATTTCTCCATCAAGTCTGTACCCCCTGAAGGTTCTATGACCTCCCCAAACAGTGCCAACTGGGGACCAGTTTAATGCCTGAGCCCATATGGAACATTTATCATTCAAACGACCTCATTCCACGGCCCCCATAGGCTCAGGACCATATCTACTGCAAAATGCATTTGGTCCAACCTTAAAAGTCCCTATAATATTTCATTGTCTCAACGCTGTTCAAAAGTCCACAGTTTCTTTTGAGACTGAAGGCAATCTCTTAACTGTGTAAAATCAAAAAGCAAATTACATATTACCAACATACACGGCACAAAATATACATTTCCCTTCAAAAAGGAGGGAAGGGGGCGGAGTGAAGAAACACCCCCACCAAAGCACGACCCGCAGGGCAAACACCATTCTGTAGCATCATGTTCAGCGTCAGCTATGTTTTGAGAGGCTCAGGTGGCTCCACAGCTCCAGCTCTGCTGTCTGTGGCATACAGTTACCTCTTGTGTCGGTTCCACTCCCTGTAAGCATCTCACCTTGGCAGCTGTCTAACAACTCTCGCATCTCCAATTTCCTAAGGAGACACTGCAATGGTGTTTCAGTTCTCCTGCCTTCTCAATAGCTCTCTGAAATCATGAAGAACCCATGACTTGTACACTCTGGCATCTTTTACATATCTAAAAAGCTAGTACCAAGTTTGCCTGCCAACTTAGGATGGCCCCTTGTCCCCTGTGATCACATTAGAAGTAGTTTTTCTTTAGTTGTATTTTTTTTTTTACATTGGCACAATTGCTTTCTAGGAAGATGCAAGGCCTTAGGCTTTCTCTTTCAGAGGTTGGAAGCATTAACTGGATGTGTTCTTGGCCTAGGGACACTCATCCCTCCACTGCTGTGCAGGGTAGAAGGTTTACAGGCTCTCTTTCAACACATGCTTTTGCTGTAATATTAAGCTTCCTAGTGCTCCAAATTCTC
This sequence comes from Eospalax fontanierii, assembly GCA_035773235.1. Lineage (NCBI taxonomy): Eukaryota > Metazoa > Chordata > Mammalia > Rodentia > Spalacidae > Eospalax > Eospalax fontanierii. The sequence continues at coordinate 24,745,947 of CM069529.1, forward strand.
TCCAAATTTTACATTTTTGCATTTATTTCTATCCTACTTGCTCTTTTTTATTGTACAGTTACGTAAGAGTTGTCAGGAATAAACCACAGACTTATCATTATGCTATCTTGAAATGTCTTCCACCAAGAAATTAGTATAGTACTTTATAATTTGTCCTCAGGCAAGTTCTTATGACTTTGGTCATGAGGCAGCTAGATTCTTTTACCAAAATATCACAGGAATGGACTCCAGACTATTTGTTAATAGAGACTTTATTCTTCTATGGAATCTTACGAGCCAGGACTACACCTTCCTTATTAATATCAACACTACTGTCTCTGTGTAGACTACTGCAAGAATGGTCTGTTAAACTCTGTGTAAAGCCGTCAGTCACTTTTCTAGTCCAAACTTCCAAAGTCTTCCATGTTCTTTCAAAAGACAAAAGGATCGAGCCCTTCACAGCAGCAACCCCACTGTCCTGGAACCTCTATAGCAATTATTTTTCTGTTGCTATGATAAAGCACCATGACCAACAATGACTTGTGGAAGAGTTTATTTTACATTATGGATCCAGAGTCATAGGACTCCACCAAGGAGGAGGAGGGAGGTAGCTGAACGCCAGAGCGGGAAGATGAGAGTGTCCAAGTGTTGAGATACATGAGTTGAAGGGGGACAGTTTCATTTAAAACACCTCCATACTCTGAAAAGTAAAAATTTCAAATAACTAATCACAAAATTGAGAAGACTGGGCAAGACTGGGAAAACTTCTCAGTAAGTGCTTACTATGCAAGCATGAAGACCCTAATTCAAAAGTTCAAATCCCAGAACTCACTTAAAAATAAATAGTTGTCGCATGCATATGTAATCCCTGTGGTCCTACAGGGAAAATGTGGAGATAGGACAATACCTGGAGGCTTTTAGGCCACTAATCTAAGGAGAATCTGTTTTAAACAAGGCAGAAGACATGTACCAGTACGGATTGTCCTTTGACCTCCACATATGATCTGTGGCAGAGAAGGCTCATCATATGTGGTTAATATTTACAAGCTTAACTGAAAAAGAGTGAGTTCCAGTTCCTTGAGAGATATAGTCTCAAGAGAATAAGGCAGAGAGCAACAGGCAAGGACACTAGATGACCTCCTCTACCCTAGACAAATATATACATGGGCATGTGCACACACCTAACACAGTTATATGCCACATACACACCAAAAAGCTAGAGGACTGAAAACAAGGAATTTTTCATGTTTCTAAAGAGAATGAACACCTAAGACTCCAGACTTTGCCATCCCTCCTATCTCAAATGTATGCCTTTGGCTGTGTTCTTCCGACTATAGTACTCACGTTCTATACCCTCTGACTGAAGCTTTCCAAGGTCTTCTTTTCACAGTTCCATTGCTTTGCTTCTGCAGCAGAAAAAATATAGCTGAAATGCTGCCTTTCTCTTGAGGTCATTGAGATAACTTAATTTTAATACAGAGTGATGAAATTCAAAATTATTTTCCCCTGCTCTTGTTTTAGAGTGTTGAAAACCTCTGACAAGCAGCTTCCGTGGCTCTGTGTAAATCTACACTCCCTAGCCGAGTGTTGTTGCCAAGTTACTGACCCTCTTGGTCCTCAATTTTCACATCTGCAAAAAATATTATATATATACACACATACACTCATATGCACATATACACATATGGATTGCTTTAAAGATTCGATATATAAATCATTTAAACATTTGCCTGGAATATAGACTGCTATATTTGGTTATTGGTCATGATATCTGAGTTTCTAATTTCTCAGGTCTACTGAGAGCAAGTAGGAAAATGTCAAACAAAAATGCTTTAAAAATAATCATTATTAGTATAACAATACATTCATATAAAGGGAAAGAGCAATTATCTAACTCTATACTGGAACTTTATTTTACCAAAGGTGGCAAAGTGGTTGAATAAAAGATTACACTTCATAGTCTTTGCAGGTAATGAGATAAAAGCAGAGCTTTCGGGTAGGGTAGCTAATAAACTTAGTCTAAGAGAGTAATTTGGTTGGCTCTCTAATTTGTTCCTCTCTAATCATTCTTCCTGGAATATCTATATACTTGCTGGAGTGATGATTTTCTTCTTTTACATAAAGCAACCTCAAGACAGAAAATACATGCTAAGGAAGACAGAATGGAAACGTATGTTTTAAAACCTAACTATATTTTAATTTTATTATTTTTAAAATTTTATTGATTTTTTTGTATATTTCATGCAATCAATCATTCAATCAATCTTAACCATTTTTATATCCCCTTGCCCAGTGACACCCTCCCATAGCCCTCCACTGGAATTCATGCATTTTTTCATTTGTGTTAAAGCCCATTGTGCCAAGTTAGTGTCCCCAGACATTCTTCGGTGCAAGTTCTTCAACTGAGGTCTAGTCAGCCTATCCTAGAGCCCCTCATTAAAGTCTAACTCTTTAAGTGAGGCCATCATGCCACCTCTGGCTCCTCCAATAATTTCTATGAGTTGAAAATATGCTACTATCACCTTTTAAATTGGAGGTTTGAATTACATTTGACTGAGGACAATCAGTTCTAACAGATAAGATACCAACAGTGATTTTTTTGGACCCATGGTGAAAATATTCATTTTGGTCTTCTTCAAAAAAATACAAATACTATACTAGTGTGAGTGTTCATTGTCAACTTGACTCAATTTAGAAACATTTAGGAGACATGTCTCAGGTATGACTTTTAGAGCGTTTCAAGAGAGATGGTTTAACTAAGTAGAAGACTCATTCCATGGGCCTTGGTACCATGATATAAAAAGGAAATGGACAAAGCTGTCTCAGAGCCAGCAGCCATCATTCATTTCTCTCTATTTCCTGACTGTGGAAGTAGACTGTGGATATAGTGTGACTAGTGACCTCACGTTCCCATCACCATGATTTCCTTGCTGTGATAGACTGTACCTTCATCCCATCAGCAAGATAAACTCTTCCCTTCTTACATTGCTCTCATCCAGTATTTGTCACAACGAGAAAAATGATTAACACAACTGACATCTGGAAACTTTCAAGATTTTACCAACCACATGCCACATGGAAACATACAATGTGATCTACAGATTCCTGACAAAAAATTTAACAAAGACTCATATAGATCTGAAGGCATTTGTAGAAAGTGTCTAGTCGTCCATATTCCTCTGCTGTTCTAGACAGCACTATGAAAAGAAAGAGTGAGCACAATCGTAAGGAGTATGTAGGGGCAGCATAACAAAAGAGAAGTCGAATTAAGTTATCTACTACGTTGATATTTCAAAACCAGCCAACAGCATAAAGCTATCTGAGCTTAACTGAGTTTGATCTATTTCCTTTGCTATACCCACAGGAATAAGGACACCAATCCCTGGCACATCATCCAAAATAGATGGGAATAGGGAGAGTGAATGCACAATTTCTTTCATCTGGACTGCAAAGACTTCCAATGTGAAGATAGCTATCTTCAGTTTTTACTGAAACCCTGTCTTCTCAAGATGAAACAATAAAGAAAAGGAGATGGGCTACAAGACCTTCAAATATGAACCATTGCAAGCTAACTTTTAGTTTTAGTCTGTCTCATTGTTGTTCACATATAGAGAATGAAGCATGTGTGCATAGGTGGAGGGGTCACAAAGTCTTTATTGTGTTGATTAAAAAAGGCAATAATGGCAGCCGTGGTAGCATGACCATACCCAGGGGACAGATATGCTAGATGTACCTCAGTAGTTGCCACATGCCCAGGTTTAAGTTGAGATGTCCAGGAGATAAAATTACATAATGCATGCTGGACCAAACTGCCTTTTCATAACTGTGTCCTTACGTTGTAGCTAAATTCTCTGATTATTTGGCCCATAATCACAAAGGGTCATTCATGCATAGGAAACTTTGGTAAAAAACAGAAATGAATAATAGCCCTTAGTATCCCTGGAGACAGGACATATAACAACAAACCACCAGCAAATTCAGTGTCTGAGGAGGGACTGACTCCATGTAGCTGTTGTCTTCTTGCTCTAACATCACATGATTCAGCAGTGAGAGGGCTTTATGGAGTACAGCCTAAAACTCCGTCATGAGGGCTTTGTCCTCCTAAATGTCTCACTCCATAGTACTCAATCTTAGGGGCAGAAAGTCAACATAAAAATGTGAGGGATGTATATTCATGTCACATCAACTCTACGTGTATTATGAAAGTCATCAAATATTTCTATGTATTGAATCAGATAGAAACCACCAGAGAAAATGTTATCAGTGAGGCAGGTTCAATGGTTTGTTGTTAATCTCACAAGAATAATAAGTGGTTGGTTAGTGAATCATAATTCTTTAGGGAATGCTCTGCCTGAATTATCACATTAAGCAAAATTTTTAAAATGAGATCTGAATTTAATAATGATTTTGTGTGTGAAGCATGTCTCATGAAATAGTTGTGACACCTTATAAAAGTATCTGTTGTTCAATGAAATAACTTTTAGCCCAGCAGATATCCTATGTTTTATCTGTGAAGTCTAATTTTTTACCTCAGACAGGTGTATTTTAAATGTTCTGGAGCTAGAGAGATGACTCAGCAATTATGAACACTGGTTTCTCTTGCAGAGGATCCAGGTTCAGTTCCCAACACTCACATGGTGGCTAACCACCATCTGTTACTCCAGTTCCGGGGGATTCAACACCCTCTTCTGACATCTGTAGGCATTGCACAACACAGAGGTATGCACATACATCTAGACAATATACTCATCCACATAAAATAAATTTTAAAAACTGTTCAATTTGGTGAATAGTTTATCTTGTTCACTCAGATTGCCCTTTGCAAGTTGTTCATCTTAAAGTTTAAACAGCATGGCATAAAATGTCAAGAAGTCAAGTTGCTGTGGCACTCAGTTTCAGTGTATCCACTTCAGCTCTCCATACCAAGTTCATGGCATGACAGCCTACAAAACTTCAGATCTCATGAAGCAGGTTCTTTTTGTCTTATTTATTATAGGCACGCTCCTTTGCTTTAGAGATTGTCTTCCAAAGACTATATCCTTTAAAATATACATCATGAGGCCTTTGATTGAAAACATTCATGAAATTCCATCATTATATTTTGTACACTCAACACTGGAAGAAAAGCAAATCAATAGTTCTAACTCAAGGCAACACTTTTGCTTATACAGCCATTTTTTTCATTTTTTACAATGAAGCAACAACATATTCATTCACTTTCAGAAGATAAAATTATGAATCCTGGGGCTGGAGAGATGGCTCAATGGTTAAAAGCACTATCTGCTTTTGCAGTGGACCCAGGTTCTGTTCCCAACATCCACAAGGCAGCTAACAACCATCTGTAACTATAGTTCCAGGGGATCTGGTACCCTCTTCTGGCTTCCAACAGGATTGCACACACATGGTGCACTTACATATATGTAGGCAATATACTGATACACATTAAATAATAAATAAAATATTTTTAAAAGATTATGGATCCTGTACATGGGTAGCCTGTTTTTATTTTTATACCTCTTTTTACTGAGATGTAATCCTTCTCTTCTTATATTATACTAAATATCAAATCTTCTTGTTAAATATTTGAAATTTTTAAATTGATACAACAATATCATAAACTGTCATCTGCACATCTATTTAGGAAGATGAAATCTCTTATAACTCAATTCAAGAAATAATCAGATTAGAGCTTTCATAAAATCATCAACTGGTTACCAGAACAAATCACAAAAATACATATAGGAAGCACAAAACCTGCAGTAAATTTATGACTGCTACCCAACCAAAGATGTCAGATATGCAGAACTGGGCATATAGCAAGAATAATAAGTAATCTAAATACCCAATAGCGGAAGCACAAGGAACAAGTTAGATGACATTAATTTTCATTATTTCAATCTGCTACCATATACTACAATATACTAGCATAGTATGCTCAAAGGTTTAAATCAAAAGCAGGTAGTTTTGACAGCCTAGCATGTAGGAGCCAAGATCAAAGTGTCCACTAAACAGGAAATGAGAGTCTGAGGAAATAAATATGTTAACTGTATTTCAAATATAACATGACTGCATGAATTGAATTATCGCATGGTATTGCATAAATATGTACCATTTTACATTTGTTAACCAGCTGCCCCCTTCCTACCAGAATACTACTCAGCAATAGAAATGTAGCTCACAGTAACTAACCTGTTCTTGGTAAGAAAATTATGACTCCACCTACATGCCTTTGTCTAAGTTGGTGAAAGTATATAAGGTGAGCAAATTTACAATAGAAAGGAACAATAAAGAGAAAAAATTTGTTAAACTCTGAGCATCATCAGTTGCTTCACTGGAGAATTGTGAACAAAATATGGAAGTTTTAATGCTGTCCTTTCTTGCTCAACAAATTTCTGGAAGCAATGTTTTATATCTGGGTGACCTAGAGAGTGAAGAAATATATATTCCTACTGAGGCAATGGTCAGCAGTATCATATGTCAACATCCCCAGGAAATCACCTAGACCTGCTCACAAGGTGCAGGGAGAGGTCCCGAATCAAGCATTTCGATCAATAAACAAATCTATGGTTTAACTTTCAAATAATGGCTTCTCTTAGATTCAGTCAAATGATCAATAAATTCTCCTCCTGGAACAGTCACACTAGAAACTCCTTTGGAATATATATTCAAAGTGAAATCTTGAGCTATTTCCAGTATCTAATTATAAGACTTGTGTTTCAAAAGCTAAGGTCTTACTATTTATATTTATATTTATATACATATATATGAGGCTATTGCTCAATTGGAATATATACAGTTACAGACTACATATATAAATACCATTTAAAGAAATATCAATTATTATTTAGATAGGGTGTCATATAGCCAAGGCTAGCCTTGAACTTTCTCTGTAACCAAAGATTTCTTTGAATTTCTGACCCCCAGACCCCACTTTCTAAGTACTGAGATCATAGGCATACCAACATCACATCCGGTTTTATCCAGTGCTAGACCAACACTCTACCAACTCAAGTACATCCTAGCTGTCTAAATACAAATATTATAAATAGCCAAAGATTTCAAGCTCCAACAGAAATCTCATTCATGTATAATGTAAATAACTGACCAGCTTGTGAAAACAACTGATACTCTTAGTGAGCTAGCAGTGATTTGCATTCAGGCTCCTAATAAAGGGCAAGCTAATACTATCTCTCGTCCCTTTCTCTCTGTGTGTATGTTGTGTGTGTGTGTGTGTGTGTGTATGTGTGTTTTCACAGAAGCATGTTGAGAAATCAGTTTCACTTCATGCAATCATAAATGCATATATTATGCCATCCCTAACTATCTCTTTAGCACTGTTATATTTATACAGAAGCATAAGAGTACAGGTTTTTCCCAGATATGACAGTCTATTATTTTTGGTGGTTCAGAGACAGTAAGAAAGTCTAAGCACAGTTAGAATAACTAGTATCTGAATACAGAAAACCAAAGGTCAGTGCCATAAAATACAAAAAAACAAAAAGAAACTTGCTAGATTCTTCTTTTGACAGGCAGGCACTTTCTGTTTTCTCTTTCTTTTTGCTCAGACTTTACAAAGCCTACATCAGCATACGTTCCCCTGTCTGTGACTCTTAACTCATTTACATAATTGTTTAGGAAAGTCTTAAGTGATCCTCAATCAGCACTGTTATTAAGAGTCTCGTTCCTGGATTTCATGAAGCTTTGACCTACAGAGTGGAACCTGGATGCTTCCCTGATAGTACTCTCAGCTCTACTGCTAGAAACTTCTTCAGGCAACACTGTAGTGTTTGATGGATGTCACATTTCAACTTCTCAGTTAAAGTTCTCGTTCTCATCACATGCAACCACTGATGTACACATGTGCATGTTCATGTAAATCACACTACAGAAATAATTTAGGTGCTAATACTTGTCATATGAAACATTTTCATTTCTGAGCAAAATTAAATTACATTCAGTATGACAATTTTGTGATGAATGGACTCCAAATAAAAGTTAGTAAATACTCTATCAGTCTTTTATATATCTTAGCCCTTTCTTAGAATTTATTGTAAAAGTTTGCAATACTCAATGCTTTCCTAAAGAGAAAGTAACCTGGACTTTCCTTTCTGCATTTACTCAATGTCTTTCAAAAGTAATTCATGTATTAAAGGCTTGAGATTCAGCTCAGTGATAGAACACTAGCCTGACAAGGATCAGGTTCAGTAACCAGAAATGACAAAAACATCCCTGGCATAGAACACTCATACTTTATGAAGGTATATAATGCACAATAAGGACAGCAAACAGCCTGTATTATTAAACCTCCTTCATATATATATATATGTATGTATATATATTATGAATATATATATATATATATATATATATATATATTCAAGTTACCATTGTTTCTTTCCTTTCCATTAAAAGCTTTTGGAGATAAAAAGCATGAACTTAATATCTAAGGAAGTTCCTATGTGACTTTCTTGAGTAACCAAACTAAAATATTATGCAAGATTATTGTAAATAAACGCTGGGAATTTCATTAGAAAATGTGATTGATGAGGAATCTATCTGATGACAAGATAATTGTGACAAAACATGATAACGGAATAATTTTGATGGCTGTACTAATGCATGATTTCCATGTGTTAATGATTTCATTAATAATGATTAGGAAACAGGCAAAAAATATGTGCATCCTGGAGAGTATATAGGAGGTATGTAATCCTCCAAAGTGGATTTTGTGATAGCAAATGGATTATTTGACTATTTTCCAAAAGTGCCATCATACAGAAGTACTAAAGAATTCAGTATGACTGGTTCTACTTGTCTAAAATCAAAACAGGTAGATTTTTTATTTTTAAGATTTTATGAATTTGATAACTTAACTCAAACTTGTTATAAATCAGTATTAAATCATCCTGTAGGAAGCCAAGCACAAGGCAATTATGGTGGCACACTGTAATCTTAAAATTTACAGAAGTCTGAGGCAGGAGAATAGAGAGTTATATGCTCACCTGAGCTACATAGTTAGTTTCAGGTATATTACTATCCTATTCCAAATGAAAGAAAGAAACAAGGAAAAAAAGCAACAAAGAATAGAAAGAAGGAAGGAGGGAAGGAAGGAAAGCAGGAAGAGGCAAAAATCCATTGAGCTTCCTGACCTTTTAAATTTGAGCATAAAAACCATAATATGAATATTACATCCCATTACTAATTATAATTTAAAACAGTATATTAGTTGCAATCCATTAACCATAGTATAATATGAATCCATCAATGCATAGCATGATACTCATTGTGAATTCAATTCATGAACACTTCATTAAAAATATTACTGGATGGGGATGAGGTAAGAAAGAAAACATGGGAGAGAAAAAAGATGGCAGTGGAGTCAGGCACACCCTGGGCAGGTGACCTCAGCCAGCCCAGTCAGGCTCCAAGAGTTCATGGGCTGTAACATGTGAGGAAACTTAATACGCAAGAAGAATGCTTCCCCAGTCATAGGAGCTTCTATACTGTTGTCAAAACTCTGAACTCAGGACTTGGCAAGAAAGAGAGAAAATGACCAGATAGCCAAGCTGGCAACAACGTCACTGTTGGCAACCGAGAATTAGTAGTAAGGCAGTGGCCCTCAGTGGTGCAGGGACTTAAAATACGCCTCCATACATTGTCATTTTACCAGTCCTCTACATGGATTCCAAAAATCTGAACTCAGGACTTGGCAAGCACCAGGCTCCTGGCGGACCAGGACTTCCAGGCTGTGAGCTTGTGAAAGAGGGTCAGGCAGGAGGTTCAGCTAGGAGAGGGTTGTGATCACTCTACTGTGCTTCACCCCTGTGCAAATTTCTGTCCAGGGCCTGGGTCTATGAATGGCCACTACACAGCTGGCACCTATGGCCAGTGCCATCAACACCATCCAGTGACAGTCAAGACCCATAACAGCAATAGAAACATGAGAAATATACTGATTGCAGAAAATAACCTAAAAGACACTGGTACAAAACTGTCTTGTGGAGCTATGAAAGATTCCACTGCCATTCAGAGAATCCCAGACTGGAGTCCCGTGAGTCAGCTGCTACCTGCTGTTAGGTCCTAGCTTCTTCTTTTACCACAGTAAAACTCTGTGGGGAATTAACTTGTGGGAGGATCACAGTGGGGTGAGTGTGCTGAGTAAAGCCTGAAAACAGCCAAAGTATAACCTGTGTGCCTCAGGACTGTGAACAACTTACTTTGATGAAAAATCCCAAGGATTTCTCATCACTGAGAGAAACCTCTACTTGAATCCTAAGCAGTTACAGAAATGGGGAAAAAATGTGAAAATTCCATTCCAAGAAACCTGAGTGAATTCTGACCCAAAACCACATACAAAGGAAAGGGATCAGGCCCTTACTTTGTCCCTCTGTGTGTAAGAATTATAGATACTCTAATGAGATATGATTTCTCTGACACTCATTCCAGATGTGTTGTGTAAGATGGATGGGGTTTTTCATTTCCTGATAGAGGACATGAAGTGTGGGGAGATTGGAAGGGTGAGGACGGAGATGAAGAAGGGGGTCGGAATATGACCAAAATACGTTGTATGAAAATAAAAAGAAGAAAATAGGTAATTTTAACTTAATGCAGTATATCATATTTTATATTTAAAAAGCATATCACTTCTATTGTTTTTATACTGTAAATGTTCTAAAAGAATAAAAGAAGGACCAGATCTTTTGGTCAAAACATTTTAAGGAAATTTATAAAATTAGGCACAATTCTAACTCCAAAATATAAAAAGTGAGAATGAAGTTAACACCTGCATGTCCAACCTCACTGAATTTTAAGCAAATTATTTCATCAACCAAGTACCATATTACCATTAAAGACATCTTTTCATGAAAATTTGCAAATAAAAAATGATTGATAACTTAATAGATGGATGATTGGATAGTTGGAAGGATGGATGAGCAAGCATATAAAAAGATAAAATTTCAAAGTTTATAAATTGTGGAATTTTAATGCTCAATTTCTGTTCTTGTCTGTTAATTCAATTCCATAATGCAGGTACTTCAGAGTTCAAGGCTGGAGGATTGGAAGCTGAAGCCTGCTGAGCTACAAATTGATTAAAAGCTAGCCTGGCATCTTAGTAAGAACCTGTCTGAACATATAGCTCCGAAACAGAGCACTTGCCTAGGGTGTGAGAGACCCTGACTTCAATCCACGAGATAAGAGGGAGGAAAGAAAGAAAGAAAGAAAGAAAGAAAGAAAGAAAGAAAGAAAGAAAGAAAGAAAGAATAAAGAAAGAGAAGAAAGGAAGGGAGAGAGGGAGGAAGAATGGAAAAGAATTCATAATTTCTGCTGTTTTCTTTAAATCCAGTTTTGTGTTTCCTCATGTCTACTCACAGCGAGCCATTCTCATCCATTTGCTCAGTGGAGAACATCAGCTGATGCTACTGCTGCCTCGTATTCCAGTACTACTTCCTAACTTGACCTTCAGAACAGTTCTGAGAACCTAGCTTTGACTGCCCTCCATCATTCATGGACTTCAGTTCAGATGAGACGCCTGGAAGTGCACCTTTTGCCCATCAGCCTGGAGGAAGGGCAATGAGAACTGCAATGTCTCATGCAACTAGCTATTGTAAAGACATTAAATGGGAAGGACCTTACAACCCAAGGTCAGATAAGTACACTGTCCATTGAAAGTGTTCCTGAAAAATCAGACTCAAACCAAAGACATTACTGAATTACATACATAACCCTGAACTTCCATGTCACTTACCATACGGTATAATGCTTCTTCTTCAACTTATATCAATGTGTACCTTGTTAGATGAAGCTATGACCAATAGTCAGAGAAAAACTGAATGGAATTTAGTTTGTAGAGTGTCATGATGTGGTGATATCTGCTATGACTGTACCACTGTGGCATAATACTCCAAATTAGGGATGGACCCCCCTTAAAAAAGCTACAAAGCGGCATGCTCCTAGAGGAAGGGCAAAATGAATGGCAGAAGTAGTCTGAGGGAAAGCATATTCTTTTTTTCAGAGACTGGCTATTATGTAGCTGGGATAAGAGGTGGGTGGATCTATGTGACTGGCATCTTCATGAACAATTCATTGTCTCCATTAGTGCACGTTGGAGAACATCCTCCAAAGCTCTTAACAGGCAGACATCATCTTTATGTTTTGTTTTGTTTTTATGCTTTTTTTTTACTTTTTTTATTTTAATTTCTTTCTATTGAGTTTTTGTGCATTTCATATAATAGATCTTAATCAAATTTAGACCTCCTCCCCATAGAAACCCCCCACCCTACAACAGCGTCTTTCTTGTGAATTTCAGTCAATCTTGGCACCTCTCATTTCTGATTGCAGCATTTCTGAACAGAGCAACGTGCAGTGAGCAGGAGAGTTGGTTGGAGGCTGTGTTTGAGCCAACACAGTGAAGTTTTTCAGATATACCTCCTGCCAGGAACAAGCTCAATTCACCAGGGGAACGTGTCGGGTGAGGTAGGTGAGTTGTGACCATGGTCTCCCTATGCCTTAGGGTAGTAGTGGTTTATGCTTTCCCAGACTGGAACACGCTCTCTGTTGGGATGCCTTCTCACGGCTCGCTCAGTGAGCTTTCTGCTGCTGCCCCTACCTTAGTCCTGTCTCCTCCTTCACTGATTCACTGAAACTTCCCCATAGACAAAGGCTGGATCAATATGGCATACAGCTGTGCCCACATCCTGCTTTGAATCAAGTAAACGATGGAGGCTCTGAATTCTAAGAGGTTAATACAGCAGGGATGTGCAGGGTGATAATGCCCTATAAGACAGACTTTGACTCATGAGGGGCAGCAGAAGGACAAACACAGCAGATCATCTAATTTCTATAGTATTTTTCCTCTTACAAAGTCCTGAGGTACAGTTGTTGCACACATACTTTTCTTGAAGTGTGCTTTTCACACACTTTTTTTTTACACATACTTTTCACACACACATGCATTTTCTTGAAGATCTTCAGTCAAAATCATGCTTTTTCATACAATATACATTTCTATTGAATCTTATGTGCTTCATATAATACGTCTTAATCATATTTAGACCCACCCCATCTGTGACCCACCAGATTTCATGGATTCTGTCATATATTCTATCAGGTCAAGTTTCTGTCCCCAGATGTCCCTTGGTATAAGATCATTCACTGGAGCAGGTCAGTCTGTTTAGTGTCACTCCCTTAAAGAAGACCAACTCTCCCTTCCCCAGCAGTGATCAGCTGCCAATAGTTCCTCACCTATGTTTGGAATTCTTACCCGTTTCCTGACTTCTATGCTTAGTTTTTGTCAGCTCTGAGTTTGCGTGGATCTTGTGCTTGCTGTCACCATTGTTGTAAGTTCAGAAGATCAAGTTCCCTGAAACCCAGAAAACTGTTTCTTTGTGGTCATCTACTACCTTTTACTCTTTCTTCCACCTCTTCTGCAATTATACCTGAGAATGGGTGGCAGAGGTTTGATATAGGTGTTCTGTCTAGGAACAGGCACTCTGAAGTCTCTTGTTCTCTACATTTTAGCCAGTTGAGGCTTTCTGTGCTAGTCACTTTGTGTTAATCATCCTCTGTTACATGAAGAAGCTTGGCTGGTGAATTGAGGCATATATTAATATTCCCTCTACCTACATTCCACTCTCAGAGCCTAGTGATTTCTTTGTAGATCTGTCAGTTAGGGCCAGGCATCCCATAGAGGCTTACTCTCTGTGTTTGGCCGGTAGAGGAACTTTGCAATAGTATCAATCTGTTGCAAAAAGAGGCTTCTTTGATGAGTGATGAGAAGTACACTTGTCTGTAAACAAAAGGATATGTATTTAACATAGAGTAAGAAATTACATTTGTCTAGGAATGTGGTGGACAAAGACTTTTCTCCAGGATCTCTGACATCTCCAGCTGAGTCTTGCCGGTTTTGCCAATTTTTCTTCATTCTTAGTGTCCTTACATGCATGATTTGCCTCAGTCTATGTCCTAGGTATCTTAAGATAAAAATATAAGTGATGTGTTAATTATATTTTTAGTTTAGAACAGAAAATGTGCTAAAATATAATTCCTGAACTAGTGATTGTTGACTAGTTGATATATATATATATATATATTGATATATATATATATATAAATTGAAATATATAGGTGTTTATATGTGTTCATATAAGTATACATAGGAAGAAAATATCTAGCAGTCCAGCTTATGTTTTCTTTAAAACAAAATATTTCAATTTTAGATATTATTGATTTGATTTGATCAATAAAAATGACATTAGGTATATTGGCTTTGATGGAAAATAATGCCATTAGGAAGACAAATTCATTTCTGTTTTGTCCTCTGGAACAGAGATTTGAAAAGTCAGATTTGTAGACAATTCTTTGTCACCTACTATATGTTCTTGAGAATTTCTGTTTAATCTTTGTATTCCAAAGTCCCATTTTGTGAAATGTAGATATGTGTTTTTCCCCATTCATTTGCATGCAAAGAATCTTTATTTAGTTCTCCAGGTCTCCATATGTTTCTGAATGTTTTGACAAATATTCTGTTTCCCATTTTCAATTTTCTCTAAAGTCTTTATTAGCTACACATCAGATGATATCTTTCTCCAATATTTATCTTATTTTTTCATGCAAAAACAATTCAATGAAAGTCAAACACAATTATTCTGTGTCCATTTGTTAATATATTTATGTACTGAAAGATAGTAAATTTTATGACTGTTATAATTTTAGGAATGATGATGGTTGTAGTACCTTAGCACCATCAACTGCAATAGAGACATAGTCAGTGTGACCTGTTACTTTTACTGTTATAAATATCTTACCATCAGGAAGTTCAACAATTTGATAACAAAAACAGATGAAAGAAATTCCTTTACAAGAAAATTAAGAATGCATTTTGTATCAAAATCCATATGGCTAATAAACTAAACCAATTAAAGAATAGTTTAAAGTAATAAAATCAACTTTCTGTGATGATGGAAGTAGTTATTGTTCAGTTTAGCAAAGCTGATGCAAATCTGGAATCAATCTTTGACTTCAAGAAGTACCATATGTTAACTGAAATTCAAGAGTAAGACCAAAACTGAAGTGAAAATTAAAACCTAAGATTATGGCTTTGAATTACTGCTTCTTTAGGCTTGTTCACTAACTTCCACCCCTTCTGGATAGCACTTCATCCTAGACCTCATATTCCACCTTTAAGCCAGGCAGTGTCCACTACTCCAGGAAACTTAATTTTAAGAAGCAAAGTAGCAGCTGGTTCAATGAGCCACTGGCTTCGAATTGTCCACTCTCCCTGGGTTCACACTTTCTCCTATTGTCTATCTCTTATCTTGTCTAGAACTACTTTGGATATCATTACAGTGTCTCTAGGTCCTTGAGGTTCGTAAACAGTATCAAAGCATCTCTACCTCTCTCTAAACAAATCCTCAGAAAAAAAGCAGAGGCTATGGGGAGTTTCTTGAACTAGTACATTGATTAGATCAGGTGTGGGCACTGAAAAAAAATCCTCTTTAATATAATTGAAAATAGATGAGAACAAGAGATCTTCCTCTCTTTGTTTCTCCAAAAATCAACTTGGTAATATACAGCAAACAGCAAGCAAGTGGTAACCAATATCAGTTTCCCACTTAGTCTATCCTGAGTTAATTCTTTTCTGTAGATTATCTGCCTTTTTAACATAGTAAGGCTTTCAGGTGGTTCAAGTGCAAGAGGTTGATTTTCTATCCTAGAGACAATGTCTCCCTCTCTCCATCTGGTTTATATAATACTTTCAATTTCTATCCTACTATACTTATAACTCCTAGTGAATTATATTATGGATAATTATTTTATATTCCCTGGACTGTGAATTTCTTTAAGACATATACCACATGAATTCCATGCAGAATAAACAATATGTGGAACTTGGTACAGCTAGCAAAACTTGCTGCTAAAACACTAGTCTGGTTCCTGTGTTCTCTACACAACATTCTCATGTCTATAGAAAGCAAAATTCTGAACCAATCAGGCTAGTAACCAAAGTCAGGAAGAACATAGCTTGCCCTCTAAAAACTGTAGAAGAAAGTAAACAAGCTTACTTTATTCATTGATTATTACTAGATCTTTAGCAATCCTATCGCCTTGAAGAGGCTGTTGGTAACAGTGTGCCCCAGTGAATTCCCTGTCATCAAAATGGGATGCTGAGTTCTGCCTTCAAATCCAGATGGCCATAGTACATTTTAAACAGCAGTATCCGGAGAAACTTTATTCGGCTTGTCTTTGATAGCCAGTCTAGAAATTTTGTAAAAACTACTGAAAATTTGGGGTCTCAAGCACACAAGCCTCTATACCATCGTCTATGATGTACAGGATAACATTGCCTGAGCACCAGCAAAGTGCCAAGGTTTAACCCAGTTGTTAGCAACTCTAAAATATCTTGTTATTTTAGTATTCAAGTTTGTTCATTTAGGGGAAAGCTATGCCTTACTGTCTTAGCTATTTCAGCATCTCCTCTTTTCCTGTTTCCCTAATTCATAGGCTGTGTTCCAGCACACCAAGCTTCTCTCTCTTCTCTGAATGCCATACCATGTGTTCCTTAACTCAAACTCTGCCTTCTGTATAAAACAACACAATTCATGCCTCCACCAACATACTAGTGGTCCATCAGAAACAAGGTAAGAGGTTGATTTTCTAACCTAGAGGAAATGTCTCCCTCTCTCCATCTGGTTTATATAATACTTTCAGTTTCTATCCTACTATACTTATAACTCCTTGTGAATTATATTATGGATAATTATTTTATATTCCCTGGACTGTGAATTTCTTTAAGATATGTATCACATGAATTCCAGTGACTGAACAGCATACAGCTTTTAACTTGATTGACACTAAATAATGAAAGTATTGCAGAAAAATTGGAAAGGTGAACTTGCTTCTTTTAGCCTTCAAGCTACTATAAGCTTCTAGAGTTTCATTTTGTGTTCACAATGTGTCCTTCTAAAATTTGTAACCTAATTCATACTTCTTTTCTTTAAGAAAAGTATGAATGCTAATAATCTCAAACTGAAAATACTAAAAACCAAACCCCTGATGTTCAGTTCCAAATGTGTTTCTCCTGAGTAAGCTTTATCTCAGGAAATGCCAAGAGTAACCTTCTAACCTCTCAAGCTAGAACCTGATCACTCTTTTTAGAAGTTTTCTGAATTCATCATGAAGTTCCTATCAGACTTCTTTTGAGTGATATCTAAATTCTGAGAACCTCTTAACCACTTTCATCATCATCCCCTCTTCTTAAGACAACATCATCTCCTGTTGAATTGACCACAGCGGGCCCTGAACGCTGTCTAGCTGCTGTCAGGCACTCAACTCATACATAATCTGCTCTCCATATGGAAGCATGGCCATCTTGCTCAACTATAGTCATCTAGTCATCTGATACCTTTCCAGTACCCAAAACCCTGCAGAGATAACACACTGTAACTGTGTAAAGCCAGTGGCCTCCAGGGCCTATACAGTCTCGTCCATTCTTCTATTTCCCTTTCCAAGTCAGAGCCTGCTGCTGCTTCTCATTACCGAACAACAACAGTGGTCTCTCTTCTGCCCTCAAAAAGTGCGATGTGCTCCCATTCTGGAAAGTTGTCCTGATTAACTACTTTTCCTAGGTTTTTTTTTTGTTTTTTTTTTTTTTCACATGAGTATTTGGCTGACTAAATCATTCATCTACTGTTAAGTTTTTGTTCAAGCATCAACCTCTCTTGAGATCATTCCTCCTCACTGTCTTTAAAAGTAAAACAGCTCTACTGTTTAATGTTTTCCTTATTAATATTTCTTTAGTTTAATTTTTTATTTTTTGAGAATTTCACAGATGACAATTGCATTTGCAACATTTCATTTCAACCCTCTCAGTTCCCCTCCAATCCTCCCAAATCCACAAATCCATCCCACTTTCTCTCAATTTATTGTCCTCCTCTCTGATATGTATTGCACTGAGTCCATTCAGCAATGATGCTTACGATTACTAAGGATCATCATTTGGAATTAGATAACCTATCAGGATGCTAGTTCCTAGAAGAAACTGATTGTGCCTCCCTCAGTATCCATTATTCATTGCCGTTAACTCTTCTTCTAGAGATGTAGAGATGTGACCCAGTGAGACCCCATGAAATTTCCCCTATTGGCATTGATATTTCAACTAGTTTTTTATTATGCAGATCTTACTGGGCTACCAAACTGTAGAGATTTCATGAGTGAAGCTTCCCTATCATGTAGGGGGCATTAAAAACAGGTATCCTGTTTCGCTCTTTCTTACAATCTTTCTATCCTCTACTCTCTGATGGCCTCTGGGCTCAATAAATGTACAGATGCATAGGTCACATTATAGAGGTATCACTTAGGACTGGGTACCCCACAGTCATTTATTCTTGCATTTTAAATAGTTGTATAACTTTTTAATCATCTCTATCTGTTGAAAATGATGCTCCTTTGAGTGCTGATAGTGGTACTTGTCTGTGATTAGGATATGTATTTAGAGTAAAGTAAGAAATTACATTGTTCTAGAAAAGTGTCAATAATGGGTTCTTCTCTAGGGTCCATGACCTCTCCAAAGGTACATTTTTGCTATGTTTACAGTACCATGAATGGATTCTCTACTATTGAGCAGGACTTAAACCCAGTTAGACAACTGAGCTGTTGATTACCCCAAGATAAAAACGCCACTATTTTACCAATAGTGATAATTTGCTCTATTAATCATTGTGTAATATTTAACAAATATGGTCTTGCTATCATCAAACATCCTACATGCATTATTAAACTATCTTTTAATTTCTTTCTATCCAACTTAGACCACATTCCTACAGTGTTGCAAATTTTGTTTTTAGATTGTGTTTCTTTTCCTAAAGCAGTGTCTTGCATAGCAGGAAGTCAATGAATATTAGTTGGATAAGAGAATGAAGTAGAGAGTGTGTTTTATTTAGTATTTTTATTTTATGTGTATGAAAGGATTGCCTGCATGTGCATAAATGCAGAGACTAGAAGAGGGCATTAGATCCCCTGGAACTGGAGTTATAGACAGTTGTTAGCCACCATGTGTGTCCTGGGATTCAAACCCAGGTCCTCTGCAACCCAGTGCTCTAAACTGCCCACTGAACCATCTCTCCAGCCCCATAGAAAGTGTTTTTAATTCTGACTTCACAAACTAATATATTTGAAATATTTTTGTTTGAATTATATTGCAAATATATTCTAAAGATAAATCTCCCCTTCCCTCAAGCACAAATGTATCAAGAGGCTAAATTTACAAAGAATTTTTAAATGGAGAAAGTTGTTAAGATATTGTGAGCTCTATCTCAAAATGGAAGGAAGAAAGACTGTCAAACCTTTCTTTTGAGATTAGGGCAAAGGATTCTGTGGATCACATGTATTTAATGGATAGAGTAGTAGTTTCACCTATGAACTGAAATATAAATGAGTATAGGTTGTTTCAAATACATTTCTACCTCAAAGTTAGGCACAAATTTTGCATCTCTAGTTCTAATGGAAAACTAACTGAATATTCCAGAGAGAGCCTGTGTAGAATAAAAATTCTGGTAAAAACTTAAGAGACCTTTCATACACAGTGGCTGTCATTTGGCAGTCAACCATATCAGTGGCTTGCGGAGAACTGTAAAGGAGAGATGCCTGATAGCTGAGAATTCTTCTGAGAACCCTTGAAGATGCTGTGCAAGGTAGCATGGGCTTGAGATATTTCGAAAGCTCATATAGTACAAGCATGCAAACACAAACCAAGCAAGAACTTTGCCGTGATTTTTATCTCTCATCATTTTTACTTATTGACCAAAAAATCTTTGCTGGGAAGATACCCAGAAAGAAATAAATCTGAGATATAGAAACAGTCTCTCACCTGCACTCATTTCTCAACTGTAGTCAGAGCAGGAACTTTCAAGAACCAGCATCAAAAATCTTAAAGTTTAATTACTGTATTAATTGAAATGTTAATTACATAAATCATTGCTATTTTTAGACCACAGTATAAAAATAACAGAACTCAGTGAATTATTGAATAGTGTTTCTTGGGGATGAAGCAGAAATCAATCCGGTGTAATAAACTGAAAGTGAGGGTGAGAACCGAAAGCTAAAGTGCTTATAATTAGGTCTGATGCAGCATGCCTGCTCAGAGCTATTGGTTCATATTTAGAGAGTGAGAAAATTTTTAAAAAGCATATACATCCCCTTCAGAATGACCATTTCTAGACAAAATTTTTGGCTTTGGGCATATGAAACATCAGCTTATGAAACATTTCATATCAGAAATCAATTACCTTTCTATTAAAATCTGATTAAATTT
Source organism: Eospalax fontanierii (assembly GCA_035773235.1). NCBI lineage: Eukaryota > Metazoa > Chordata > Mammalia > Rodentia > Spalacidae > Eospalax > Eospalax fontanierii. Next base: position 24,766,234 of record CM069529.1, read on the forward strand.
CACATTCTAGAAAATTGTGACTCTTCTTGTATATCAAGGAGAAAAAATATATGTGCTTGAAACATAATTCCTCAATAAAAAGAATAGCCACTTTTATCAATGTGCAGGTAGGTTATGATAGCTATTAATTGGCTTTAGTGAGTTGGGTAAATGAACACTCAGTTCAAATCACTCTTTAAGATGTCACCATGCTTGATGCACTGGCTTGCAGTTCTGTGGAATAAATTGAAGCATTCCAGGAAAGCAGTGCAGATGTTGATGCCCATCTAAGGTTATAAACAGAAGTATAGCCTTTAGACTAAGAGGATGAGAGCCATGGTTTATTCTCCATTGTTCAGATCACACAGATGGTGGAGGCTCATTCCCACTGCTATATCACACTAAGGAAAGAAACCATTATAAAATATAAATATATATATATATATATATATACATATAAGAAATGATCTAAGGAATTAGATAACTTAAAAAAATCAAAGAACTCACTATGTAGAAAGATGAAAATTATCTCATTTTAAAAACAAAGACTATAGAACAATAGAGAATATTATAAAACATAAATTTAGAGAATCAAAAAATATAAAATATCATTAACTTCAAAAATCACTGAGGCCATCCAAATTAAAATTGTACTCATTACTCAGACAAAAAATTAAAAGTCTTCTAACAAAGTTGGAGAGAATATGAAATAAAGGGACTTTTGTGAACTTTTATAAACCACTGATAGTATCATGGTTGGAGTGAGGAATGTCCTCCATAGGCTGCAAGTATTTGAACACTTTGTGTTCAGTTTGTGGTGCTGTTTGGGGAGGTTTAGGAGCATGGCCCTGCTGAAGGAAGCACATCACTGAGGCAGGCTATGAGAGCTCATAATTATGCACATTTCCAGTCTCTCTCTCTACTTCCTGCACATAGTCAAAGATGTGAGTTCTCAGCTTTCTGCTCCAACTGCTTCCTGCTACCATGCCTTCTTGCCATAGTGGATTCATTGCTCAAATAAATAAACCAATAAACTCTTCCTTTTACAAGTTGTGTTGGTCATGGTATTCTACTACCTCAACAGAAAGTAACTAAACAGTTGAGAATAATTTCTTTGTATGATCTTTTGACACTGTCTGATAAAGTTCAAAGTATATGGTAATATGATACAGAAATTGCACTCTTGGATGTCTACCCATCTAGATGATTGACAGATATGATGACATATACATGTTCAGCAATCCTGTACAGTTATCTTAACTGATTTTATGTGAAAACAAATAAATGATGGTATATTCTTACAACATTTTATTAAAAGTTATCCAAAACAAACAAATTACTACACAACAGGATGGTCAAGAATTTCAACTACAAAATGTATAAAAACAGCAATAAGCAGAATATCATAAATCAAGCTTCCCCCAAAATTTAAAAAAAAACAAGGATATATTCTTTAAGGAAGTATATGCAATTTCTAAAATTACAGAGCAAAACACATTCTTATATCTCTAATTCAAAATACATCCATGTGAATGTTACTCCAGAGTATAGATAAATGGGGATCACATAGACAAATTATGGATCATACCAGACTAAGAAACATGAGCAGCATGGGTTGCTATATATCACAGTAAAGGTTGGAAATATTATCTGTAGGTAGGCTGACAGTGATGTAAATTTCATGCTAATGAAAGGGTGTAGTACATCACACCTACAGCTATCCATCATGAAATGAGCTGTAAATGATTCTTTGACCTTCTGGTCTCCTTGGAGTTCATAAAGGTATCATCACCAACTACAGAAAGAATGCATAGTGGAGGTGAAAAGTGATGTTTTATATTCAAAATTTAGCATTCTGTAATCTTGTAACTCAAAGTTTCTTGTCTATCATGCTTTGCCAATTTATATGAATGTGAACTATTTGCAAAGGTCATGTCCTGCTTGATTTGCTATTTGAAGTGCTGGCTTACTAGATAGTTTCAAGGATTGAAAATTAAGACATTTGAAAAAGGCACCTCTGATGGGTATTCTTTCAAGCAGACGGCCCTACTAGAGATCATAACACACGATTTTAGTCTTATGAAAACACTGCCATGCAAAATGTGGAAAGGAAAGTTCCCTCTCTCTCCAAAATTAAACATCTAAAGTGTTAAATGTGGCTTATAATGTAATCAATGTTCTCATTTGGCTAAATGACATTTAAGTGTAAATTTGAAGTGACTTCCCAATCATTGTGGTACCTATAAAGTTCATGACAGTAACCAGAAATGTATAACAGTAAAAATTGATCCCTGCACTGAACAAACTTAAGTTGATGAAATTAATGGAAACATGAGAGGAATAATGGATTATCAACATTAATGGGAGCACAGCAAAACCAAGAGAAATGATAAAATTTAATCAAGATGCTGTTTGAGATACTCTGCTCATTCATCAGAAATAAAAATCATTTAAAGAAATTTTAGTTTTAGTTTTAATAGTGCTTAAGAGGAAATAATAAGTATTTGAATTATTCTATGATGATTGTTTTGTCATATGTGCTACAATAATTTTCCTTGAGTAATTCCATTTCCAGATATAAAAACTGAGAATTTTTACCTGCTAATCAGTTTTGCATATCTCAAGAGCTGGAGCTATATTCATGGAAACAGATTCATAAACTATTATCAATCATGCTGAAGTGGAGTATTGGACACCTCCATGTAACTCATAAATCTTAGTATCATAAAGTAGTAAGATAAACACATTGTCATCCTATACATCCATTATCAGTTGGCTGGGGCTTCTGGAATAGATCCTCTCACTTAAGGACTCAGTTTAGGAGCTCAAATATTAGATTCTGTAACTAGAGGACAGGGTTTTTGAAGAGTCTTGATTTGAGGATAAACACCCTATCTGGAGAGGCCTGTAAGCCCTAATCTGTTCATGTTTTTGAAGCACAATATATATTGTATAAATATTATTGATAACTTTGATGATGCTTTCTCTGAATGATTTGTCTTTGTTTACTATTTCCTCTACCAATGGCATGTATAACTTTCTTCCATAGAGATTTTAATCCAGGTTACTCTTAAGCATTTTACCTGAAGAGTCAGAGGCTCCTGTGCCTGGGAGCCTCTGTGTTCTGGGAGAAATTCATTGTATATATGAACTCCCACACAAATCAAATGACAAATATTTAATGGAAAAGAATTGAAAAGCCTCTGATTTTAACAAAAGTAATAAAACATATTTTTAGTAAAGATTAGTAAAGTAAAAAGTTGGCTGGGAAATTTGAATACCCATGCACAGAATGAAGATAGACCCCAATGTCCAGTTACAAAAACTACAAGAAGTGGTTTAAGATTTAAATGTGAGATCTGATACTGAAAATAGAAGAATACAATGTAGGAAAGATGCACTGGAATGGTCACGAGTTTCCAGGCTATGTCCTCAGAAGCACAAAAATCAAAAATGGACTTTGTAAAGAACAAAGCTTCTACAAAGCAAAAGAAAAAATCAACAGAGTGCAGAGATGGCTTAGACACTTGAAAGAGAAACACTTGCCAGCTATACATTTGATAAAGGATTAGGATATAAAATATATAAATAACACAAAACACCCCAACAATGGAATAAATAAATTTTGAAAGCTATCAACTAACCTACTTAGATAGTACCTCTGAAAAGGTACTCAAACTCATTGAGTCATTGTAGGATGATTCTGGCAAGGCCAGGCAGGTTTCCGGCATCCTGGCCTAGAACGAACTAGAACTGATAAGGAGCACCCGTACACAGTGAACACCACCTGGGATTGAACCTGTCGCAGTTCTCAGGCTAGCAGCCATCCAGGACCAATGGGAGTGATGAACTTCAGATCATCAGGTGTTCGGGACCTACCAGAATAAAGCACATCAAATGACTAGATAAAGACCTCCCCTAAGCCTGACAAAAATATAAATCCCGTTCCTTTCTAAAATTAAATGAGTTTGTGGTTTCACTGTCTCTCAGGGTCTGTGACGTTGACTCTGTGCCTCCTTACCCCCTCCCCCAAGGGATCTGGCCATTGCAGCCAATGTTGGTACCCATGGCAGCCAACAAGTTATCAAGGAAATAAATTCAAAACTACTACAGGGTAATGCTTTCCTGGGTAAGAATGGTCATTATGTCAAAGGCAAAAGATAGCAAGTTCTAGCAATAACAGAAGCAAAGGAAGCCCAAATGCACTATTAGTGGGGACGTAAATTAACAGAACCATTCTGAAAAACAGCTTAAGAGATATTTGCATTTCCATGTTTACTGCAGAAACTAAGGCACAAAACTACAAGTGCCCATGAGTTGATGAAAGAGGAAAATGTCAGTCATGCACTCAAGAGTATCCTGTTCAATCATAAGAAATATCAAGTGCTCTTATGTGTAGCAGCACAAATGGAACTGACTTATTATGTTAAGCAGAGGTTAGACACAGAGAAAAATGACACTCATGTGTGTGACCCAAAGAGGAGGAATTCACAGAACAGTGGTTAACAGAGGCTGAGTGGAGAGAAGTGGAGACTGGAGAAAGTGATCACTGGGTACAGGTTATAGCCTGATGAGAGGAACCGGTTCCTATGTTCCATTGCACAGCAGTATGGCAGTGGATAGCAATAACATATATATTTCAAAAAGTCTGGAAGAAAGGATTTAGAAGGTTTTTCCAAGAAGGAAATGATAAATGTTTGAGGAGATGATTAATCTATGCTTGAAGATTACAAAATGAATGTGCATACCCAGGGGAAAATTCATACACCCAGAGTTTTAAAAATAATTGTAGTAACCTTAACAGGTTACTGAGCTGAGCCAGTCAGCTATGCAGTTGGGAGCATTAAATACATAATAATAATGAGTGTATTTTTCAACTGGGTTTTCAGGCCATGGTGTACACTATTAAAAATTTCAATAAATTATTCACTCTACCAGACCAGTCTATTGGTTGATAAAAACTTTAAACCTGTAACTTTGCTTACCGATATATTTAGTTTATTATTATAAATATATTTATAATATATATATATATTTATTATTGTTACCACCATCTTTCACCCTTCTATTAAATCATTTTCCTTAAATAGATCATTAATTAAAATACACATTTTCTATTCAGCTCCCACTTAAAAACAGCAAAGAAAACCAGAAACTTGTCTTCAATGCACATCCAGTCTAGTCACTTCCACGTATTTCTAGTTCTGAGCCACCTCAGAGAAGCAAAAGAGTTCAAAGGGAATGTTTTCCAGTCTGTAACAAACTGGCTTAGAATTCTAGGCAGACCTTTCTCACCTCTGCCTTCCCAGTGCTGGATTAAAAGCATGGTTTTTCATTCTTGACTACAAATGCTTTTAGAAGGTCTTCATTTCCATTCCTCCTGAGCCTTTGTCTTTGAATTTGAAGTTCAAGTCCCAAGAGCCCATAATAATCAAAGTCTGTCGGGTCAGTGCTCAGCTTTTATTGAATCTACCAATAGCATTTCCTGCAGCTGATCAACTCCCCTTCCAGCCCACCCCACCAAACACACACAAAATGCGGCTCTTCCCATCTCCATGATCTCTTTTTATGTGGTCTACATCTAAACTATAATGCTCCAGCTTCAGATCAGATTGCTTGCTTTCTTTTCTCCTTGTTCTTCAAATGTTCTTGCACAGTGCTATAAACTTAAAATGCCACATACTAAGGAATGATTCTCAAGTGTATAACATTAGAGGACATAATTAGCTTTAACTGTGAACTTGACACAGCCTAGGTCACCTGAGAAGGGCATCTCAATTCAATGATTTCCCAGATCAGATTGGCCTGTGAGTGTGTCTTTGGGGGATTCTGTTGATTTAATGATGGACTATGATCTGGAAGTGTAAGCTAACTCTCCAAAGATGTTTTGGTCAGAGTGTTTTATCACAGTAACAGAAATGAAAGCAGAATATTAGATTAAATCTCAGCTCTAAAATTAAAACATATTTCAAAAATCCCATTCTCATCTTCAGTTCGAAGACATTTCAAACTTAGCTAATTTCAAATTGTTCTAATTTCCATCATTTTAGGCCATCTTCCTAAAATATCTTCATACCACAAGCATTCTAATATAAAGAAATATACTAATCCCAGGTGCTCAGAAACCAGTGGAACACAGCACGACCAAGAATTCATTGCTGACTGCTTTCTCATGTAGTTCCAATTCACAGGCAAGCCACAAATACACAATGCATCATAACTGGTGATCTAAACTGCCATTATCTTTTCCTTAATTTGTCATTAAATCATCCAAAGTAAACATCTTGGTTTTAGTATGCCCCTTCTAGAATTTATTCTCTAATTGGTAACCAGAGAATTTCTTTCAAAGTGTATGTATAATCACATCACTTTTCTGCTCAATCGATTGTGGTTTATTCATCTCAGCTGTTACTTATGTGTATCCTTGTTAGTGAAAGAGGAAAAAATACTCAAACTGTCAGACACTATATGTACATGGACCAAAATAATGTACTATAATAACAAAAGTGGACATTTGATATTGAGGAAGAAATAAAAGAAGACTTTTGGTCACATAAAATTTGAATAGAAACTTTAAAAATGATGGAACGGGGGCTGGAGATATAACTTAATCATATGGTACTTGCTAAATGTGTGTGAGGATTGGGATTCATTACTGAGTGCTGCAAACTGAAAATAAAAATTCCAGAACAAACATTACAACTTACATGTGGGAAGCCCTTTCATAGAAGGTCAAATAATCATGAGAGAGTATACCTGTCAAATTTAAGAAAAACAAGCGTGACTGGCACAGAATGAGCTTGGATGTAGTTGGAGAGAATCACAGATATAAGTAGTAAGGCAAAGACCTACATCATCTAAGAAATAGTCACCTTCTATATTCATGTCTCATAGAGGAAAGGCTGCACTAAAGGCAGTTCCTTACACAGATATTCACGATAAAAATGATGTATTCCTGTGTAACTAAGAAAGGATTCTGAGGAGCTATATCTTTAGGTATCTTGAGACACCAGTGCTTCTTGTACTTTTTTTCTCCTGTCCTACCATAAACTTTACCCTATCTCAACCCTTATCAGGAGGGTCCCACTGTTACCTATGGCTTCATAACCTCCCAAGATAACTATGAAAATGGTCCAGAACATTTTTTAAGATAAAATGATGTTATAATATCAAAACATTGGATATCCCTGCCTTAAGTTAATGTTCCCAAAAAGTCCTATAATTTGATTCATCCAGCCTGCTTAAATGATGCAAATGGAGTGATAAGAAAAATCTCGAATTGAAACACGCATATCTAAGATTCCAAAGCTAACATCCAGCTATGAAGAGACCATGTGGCATCCATCTTCCGGAATCTGGGTTACCTCACTAGGGGTGGTTGTTTCCACTTCCAGCCATTTACCTGTGAATTATGTAATTTCATTTTAAGAGCTGAATAATACTCTATTGTGTGTATGTACCGTATCTTCATTATGCAGTCATCAGCTGATGGACATCTAGGTTGTTTGTTTCCAGTTTCTGGACTTTATGAAAAGGACAGCTTTGAACATGGTGTTTCACTCACACATGTACACACATACTTTTTATGAAAAGAAAAATAATTATTGGATCTGAGTAAAAAGAGACTTGATGCTATCAAAGATTGCTCTAACATTGCCACATTATCTTTCTTTAATTATAGAAAACTGAGGATGAACCAAATATGGAGTTGTCTCTTGCTATATTCCAGAAGTCTTGAACAGTATTTATTTGTTTGAAATCATATTGCCTTTGGCATAAGATTTTTCCAGCAATGGTTTATTCAAGGAAACAGTGCATGAAAATTTCCACATTATAATCTTCTAAACAGACCTTCATGGATAGGCCTATGTTTCCAAGCAAGGCAAAGGAAGATGCCTACTTTGCCTAAGCCTCTGGCACTTTTCACATCTGACTTCTCTCCGTCAAGTCTCTATCAGAGCACCTGGTTGTTTCCATGTTCTCGCATGTCATACTGACTCCCACTTCCATGATTTTATAAGTTTTGTTTCTTATATCTAAATGTTACCCTTTTCTGTTTACTGCCAAATCATACATCATTCTTGCCTTGAAACCTAAAACTAGATCTGTTTGTCTTCACAAATATCACTCTTCCAGATTTGAGCTTTTTTGTTTGTTTGGTTGGTTGGTTTGTTGGTTGTTTTTGAGACAGGATCTGTATCAGTTACTTTTTTGTTGCTGTGACAAGACACCACGACCAAAACAACTTTAGAAGGGCTTATTTAAGCTTATGGCTCCAGGGGTAAGGATCCATAATGACGGGAGAGGCATAGAGGAGAGACATAGCCAGAGCAGAAATCAGACTGATCACATCTTCAAGCAGGCACAGGAAGCAGAGAATGTCAAGAAAATCTAAGAAGACTTAAGAACTTTTAAAGCCCATGCCCAGTGATGTGTTTCCTCCAGTCAGGCCATAACCACTGTGGACAGAATGCTTAAATACTTGGGGTCTACGGGGAATATCCTCATTCAAACCACTGCAGGGTCTCAATATGTAAACTCTAAACCGTAGCTGGTCTCAGATTCACAGATATCTGCCTGTCTCCCCTCCCATTTTCTGAGATTAAAATTATGAATCAATACACCCAGCAGAATGAAGCCTTTTCCCCCTACAAATTTTAAACATGTATGCCTAAATTGTGGGGATTTTTTCCCCTTTTACACACAATGGCTAACAAGTGCCATCATAAACTCCCTCCACGCAAATCAGATATTATGTAAAGGTTTTATTTCCAATGGATGTTCTTCTGTAGGAATACCAAGTTATTTGTTCCTGTAGCCCAAACTCCTAACAAGAATATACCATATCTTAGGTACTAAATAACTGAGCCTAGAGTCATTAATGTTTTGAGACCTACTTTCTCAAATTGGACTGTTTTAAAGCAAAGAAACAGAAAAATGTCATTTTAAGTTAGGTGAAAGCTATATAATTATGAGATTCAATTTGAGCCATAAAGACACATGATCTGAATAATGAAATCTGTACTATTTACAGCATGACAAGAATTAACCACAAGGGCTTCTGAAGGTCTGCAATGCAGATAATCTATATCAATGTATGTGCTCATATTCACCCACAAGACAGCTTTTCAAGACATTGGGAGAAAGAAATGAAAGCTATGTCACTAATGATTTTATATTCATTATATGGTGAAACAATATTTTGGATATTTTGCGATAAAACATGCTATTAAATTCACTGTGACTGTTTTAAATGTGTTTTGCCTTTTCAGTTATTTTATTTGGAATTTGAATTGAAACTGTGAGTAGGGTTAAAGTTTTTACTGAGTGGTGCTTCCATAAGTCACTTTAGACTATAATCCATTGTAAAATATAGGAATACTTCAGGAAACATGTAAGCTAATTCTTATCCTCAAGCATGAATTGAAAGAATCCAGACAGAAAAGGAAACTTGCAGAGCACGTGGCAGTGAGTCAGCATTAAGATGTGACATGGCATGGTGAATTCTGATGAGGTTGATGCTTTCATGTTTTGAGACATTAGTGATACTTGCATTGTTTCTTCCTGAGATATTTCAGAATATATCAGTTCATATTATGTTTTGATTTAAAATATTTATGATGATTCTAATAAATCCATATATGTGAATCATTCTTTCTATTCTTTTTGTTTTTTCCTCTCATGTGTACAAGAATATAAACTAAACCATAGTGCCTCTGAGATGACTGAGTAAAGTCCCTGCTTCATGTGTCTTTGGATATGTTTACAGTGCTGTCCATGAGGTCCCTCCTAAGGAAGAAGGCTTTAAGTTCAATCAGATAACTGTTGACTGCTCCCTTGATAACAGCACCACTAACATACCAGTATGGATAGTTTGCTTTGCCAGCAGGTGCACGTATTAGGCTTTACAACTTGGTCGGACCGCCGATTGATTTTTGTGCCTTAGCAGCTTGCATACTCTCTTCTAGAAATATAAGAGCTAATTTTCAGGGAAGAGGCTTCCCTGCATTGCTCCAAGTATCAAAAGTATGACCAGTCTTCAGCAATGGGGTCTTGCCTTCAAGTTCTGGGAAGTAATCAAGGACTTTGGCAACAGCATGAGTTATTGTGGGAGTCTTTTGAACTAGCCTGACTGAAAAACTGTCCTGTATTCTGAGTTTTGTTATATACTCTTCAGGTATACACAGGCACTCGTGTTCTGATATTATATGGCATTTTTCGTGGAGTTTTAGTTAGTACATTACCCTGTGGTTACTTATCTCCCCTCTTTCTCTATCTCTAACACTCCCTCCCCTCCCCCATTGTCCTTATGCCCTTGACAATACCTATGTCCTATTATAAACCTTCTCTTGAGTTTCTTCTTCCCTTTACCCCCAGGGTTCCTGGTATGTCCTTCTCTCCTCCCTTTCCAATTGAACACCCCCATTTACCCTTTGGTAACATCTGTTTCCTACTATCCTCCTCTCAGAGGCTCTTTCTCTTTACCTCTGTGCTTCCTTTTCATTTTCCTGATTCCTGCTGTTAGATGAGGATATACACTCATGTATAAGGGATTGATGCTAAGATCCACAAATGAGTAATAATTTATGTTGCTTGTTATTTTCTGAGTCTGCATTACTTCACTTAGTATGAGTTTCTAGTTCTATCCATGTACATTTCATGATTTTTGTCTTCACTTACTGCTGAATAGAACTCTATTGGTAAATATACCACATTTTCATTATCAATTTGTCAGTTGAGGGACATTAAGTTGTTTCCATTTCTTAGCTATTGTGAAAAGAACAGCAACAAACATTGAATTACAGTTATCTCTACAGTAGGATGAATCCTTGGGTTATACTAAAAGGATGGTATGCTGGATAGCTTCAGTGTCAACTTGACACACCTGGGTTGAGGGAACCTCAACTGGAAAATTACCACCATTGGACTGACTTGTATCCATGTCTGTAGGGTATTTTTTTTTTTGCTGAGTGCTGTGGGAGGTCCCAGCCCGCTGTGTCAGGGGGTACCATTGCTGGGAAGGTTGTTGTCTATTGTATAAGAACACAGGCTGAGCATGGGCCAGGGGAGCAAGCCAGTAAGCAGTGTTCCTCTATGGTCTGTGCTCCAGCTCCTGCCTCCAGGTTCCTGCCCTGCGTTCCTATCTTGGTCTCCTTCAGAGATGAATTGTGACCCTGGATATGTAAGATTAAATAAACCCTTTCGTCCCCAAGTTGGTATTGGTCAGAGTGTTTTGCCACAGCAGTGTAGAAGCAAACTAGAGAAGGTGCTCTAAGTGGATCACATGATACTCATTTTAGTTTTTTTAAGAGTGCCCCACAATGCTTTCCATCATGGTTGAACAAGTTTTCAATCCCACCAACAGTGGATGAGCATTTCCCTTTCCCCACATCCTTGCCAACACTTGGTATCTTTTATTCTCTTGATCTTAGCCAGTCTCACTGGGGTAAAATTAAAACTTAAAGTGGTTTTAATTTGAATTTCTCTAATTAATGAAGATGTTGAGCATTTTTCAAATGCTTCTTATTTTTTAAATATTTTATTTTATTTTATGTGTATGAGTACTATGTTTGCATGTGTATAAGTGGATTCCTTTCATACAGTGCCCACAGAAGTCAGAAGAAGGCATCCGATTGCCTAGCTGGAGTTATGTAAGTTTGTTAGCTGTGAATGCTGGGAATCAAACCTGCTCTAAATCACACAGCCGTCTCTCTAGCCCTAATTATTAGCCATTTTTATTTCTTCATTTGAGAACTCTGTTCAAGTCCTTAGCCCATCTTTTTCTTGGGTCATTCTTTTTCTTGTTTTTGTTTTGTTGTTGTTGTTTGGGATTTAAGTTCTTTGTATATTCTGGATATTAATTCTCTGTCAGATGCATAGCAGAAGAATATTTTCTCCCACTCAGTGGGTTTCCTCTTCACCTTTTTGGTGGTTTCCTTTGCTTACAGAATCTTTTTTGTTTGATGAGGTTCCACTTGTTGATTGTTGACCTTAATGCCTGAGCAACTGATACCTGATTTAGAAAGGCTCTTCCGATCCCTAAATCTTGTAAAGTACTGCCTGTGCATTTTTCTAGCAGTTTCAGCACTCAAAGTTTCATATCAATTTCTTGGTCTGTTTGGATTTGACTTTTCTACATGGTGAAAGATATGGGTTCAGTTTCATTCCTCAAAACGTTGAGATCCAGTTTTGCTGACATCATTTATTGAAGATGCTGTTTTTCCTCCACTGAGTGTTCTTCATATGTTTGTCAAACATCAAATTTCTGGTGGCTGAAATTGTACGTACTTTTGGGTCTTCTGTTATGTTCCATTGATCTGCCTGTCTGATTTTGTGCCAGTACCATGCTGATTTCATGACTATAGCTCTGTAAGACAGTTGAAGAGCTGCTATGGTAACCACCCATGCACTGCTCTTTTTGCTGAAGATTGCTTTGGCCATCAGGGCTCTTTTTTTTAATTCTGAGTGAATTTTAGGATATTTTATTCTAACTCTGTGAAGAATGTCATGAAGATTTTGGTTGGCAATGCAATGAATTTATAGGTTGCTTTCAGTAAGATGATATTTTCACAGTGTTAATCCATGTGCCCAGGAGGTCTATCTATTTCCTGGTGTCTTCCTAGATTTTTCTTCAAAGATTTAAATTTTTCATTATAGAGATCCTTAATGTCTTTGATTAGATTTATTCCTACAGTTTTTAGGCTATTGTGAATGGAACGGTTTCCATGAATGTTTTCTCTGACTTCTTGTTATTGATATATATATATATATATATATATATATATATATATATATATCATATTTTCTCCATCCTTTCACCCTAAAGAAAAATATGTATTGGTTATTTTCATTTCAATTTGTTTGTGTTGTTCATCCTATTTTATGTTTCTGTAATTATACACACACACATATATATATATATATGTATATATATATATATAAAGGCTACTGATTTTTTGTAAGTTTATTTTGTAACCTACTACTTTGCTGACAGTATTGATCATTTCTAGCAGTTTTCTGGTGGTATTTTTAATATCACTTACATAATATATCATATCATCAACAAAACTGATAATTTGACCTCTTCTTTTCTAATTAGTACCTTGTTATTTTCCTTCTCTCCTGGCTCTAGCAAGAGTTTCAAGCACTATATTGAAAAGAATGGAGATTGTGAACAGTCTTGTTTAGTTCCTTATTTTAATGGAAATACTTTCTTTTTTCCTCTTTAAAATGGTGTTGGCTGTGGGTTTGTTGTCTATTTTCTGTAGTATTTCAATGAACCAGTTCTTAGATTCATTGATTCATTAACTTGCTCTCTTTGTTTCTATTTCACTAATTTCTGCTCTGATTTATTGTTATTTCTTATGGTCTGCTAGATTTGCATTTGTTTTATTCCTGCCTTTCCAGAGTCCTGAGTATTACTGTTAAGTGTTCTTTCTGATTTTTTTTTTTTTATTGTAGGCACTTAGAGCTAAAAACTTCCCTCTCAGGACTGCTTTTACAGTGGCCCAGAAGTTTTGTTGTGTTATATTTTCATTTACATTGACTTCCAGAAGCACTCTTATTTCTTTTTTAAAAATTTCTTTGACCCAATCTTCATTCAAGAGTATGCTGTTTAATCTCCGTGAGTTCAGGCAGTTGCTATAGTTTCTTTTGCTGCTGCTTTTAAACTTTATTTCATTGTCGTCTCTCAGAAAGCATGAATTACTTCAACTTTTCTGTATTTGTTGAGGTTTGTTCTGTATCTCAGTATGTGATAAATTTAGGAGAAACATCCATGGGCTGCTGAATAGAAGGTATATTCTTTGGTGCTTGGGTGGAACATTTGGTAGATGTCTGTTAGATCCATTTTATGTAAGATGTTATTTAATTCGGCTATGTTTCTTCTTTGCCCAGTTGATCTTTTATTGGAAATTGTGGGATATTGAATTCACCTATTATTACTAATTTGGGGTTAATCTCTATTTTATAGCCCTGGAGTACTGTTTTTATGAAATTGGGTGCACCAGAGTTTGGTGCATGCATGTTCACGATTGCAATATCTTCTTGGTCAATTGTTCTTTTCATTAGAATGAAGTGTCCCTCTTCTTCTCTTCTGATTAGAGTTAATTTGAAGTCTATTTTATCAAATATTGGAATTGAAACTCCTGCTTGCTTTTTAGTACCATTTATTTAGAATATTTTCTCCATCCTTTCACCCTAAAGAAGTGTCTATACTTGAAGGTGAGGTTTTGTTTATTAATCCATTCCCCTAGCTGGTGTCTTTGACTGGATGGAGATTTGTGGTCATTGATATTTAATATTATTATTGAAAAATATGTATTGGTTATTGTCATTTCAATCTGTTTGTGCTGTTCATCCTATTTTGTGTTTCTGTAATTATATCTTCCTTTGCTTTCTTTGTGCATCCTCTTGGGTATGTTCATTTCTATCTTTGGTCCTTTGTATTACTTGAATATTTCTGTAGGTCTGGTTTGGTAGACATGCATTCTTTCAGTCTATTCATATCATGCAAAATTTTCCATTCCCCTTTGGCTATGATAGATAGTTTTGCTGGATAAAGTATTCTGAGTTTACATCCATGGTCATTTAGAACTGGGAACACTTTGGTCTAGACTCTTCTGATTTTCATAGTTTGTACTAAAACGTCAATTGTAATTCTGTTAAGTTTTTCTTATTTATTTCTAGAAGTGTTCAATGCCCTCTCTTCATTCTGTACTTTTAGTGATTTAACTTTGATATACTGTGGGTAGTTTTGATATTATATGTGCTTCTTCTATCTGTACAGGTTTGTCTTGTCCTTTATTTGAGGAACTTTTTTTCCTCATAGTCCTGTTGATGCTATCTATTGACCTGAGATTCTTCTCCTTCCTGTATTTCTCCTTCCTGTATGCCTACAATGTGTATATTTGTTCTTTCCATGGTGTCATGCAGTTCCTGCATATTTCATTCCTGGGGATTACTAGTATTATTATTATTATTATTATTATTATTCATGGTCTTTTCTTGAGTGGCCCAGTTCTTCATCTTTGTTGATCAGTCTTGATGTTCTGTTTTCCATTTCATTCATTTTACTTGTGAGACTTTCTCTTGTTATTTCAAATGGACTCATTGAGCTTTTCAATTCCAGTTTCATTTCGGCTTGGGATTTCTTCAATATTTTTATCTTTCTTGTGAATTCACTTTTCAAGTCCTGAGTTGTCTTTGTTATTTCTTTCAGCCATATATTTGTATTTTCTTGTGCTTTAGTCAAGAGTTTATGCCTATCCTCTTTGAGTTCTTTGAGTTGTTTTGTCGTCTTTAGGTTCTTTGATCATGTTTATTATTATTCTCTTAAACTGTTTATCATGGGTTCCTCTGGGTAATTCTCATTATAGCATACTTCTGTAGCATTCTTGGGTTTCTGTGGGGACATATGCTCTTGTTTTTCATATTATTTGTGTTTTTGCATTGTTGTTGGAGCATATGAATATCTTTTTGGATGTGTTTCTGATATCAAAGTGCATTCTACCTTTGTTTAGATGAAGTTTGATTCCGTTTATAGTGTTGATGTAGCTTTTTTGCTTTTTGTCCAAGTATGAAATTTAATTGGTGTGTGCTTCAGGTTCTTGCAGGGTAGAAGGCAGATCTGTGTCAAGCACATCAGAAGGGGGCAGAGGGAAGGGCACCCTGAGGGTGGGCACAGACTGCAGAAGTTCTAACAAATAACCTGAGGATGCAGGTAGTCTGGGAACATGGGAGAAGAATTCAGTGGGTCTTTCTGAGTTAGGAAGCCAGTCCAGAGATCTGAGGTCGAAGAGCAGGAGCAGGGCTAGGCCTAAGGCTAGAAGTGGGACCGAGCGGGTAAGAGATTGGAGCTGCTCAAGGTGCAGGGCAAATCAAGGCTAAGTGGGCCAGTTCTGACTTACCAGGCTAAGCAGGTCTGTGGCAGGCAGATCAGGAGGCCAATGGCTAGGTGATGGGAACAGGCTGTGGAGGGTCTAACAAACTAAGTTGGTCCTGTTATTTTTTACACAAACAATCAATATAATATTAATTATAATTTCAACTCTAATTTTAATTTTTCACATTGCTTACATTTGCCATTTTATTCATTTTTAAATATTTAATTATGAGTAGCATCATTATAATTTTCCTTTCTCCATATTACTTACTTTTCTCACTTTATTTCATTTTTTTGTTTGCTTTCTATTGGATCTTTGTGATTTCCGTACAATATGACTTAATGATATTTAGATCCCCTACATCAATACCTACACTTATTGCTCCCTGCCCCCTCCCCCCCACCCCCAGACCCTTCAAGGTTTCAGGAGATTTCAGTCTATCAGGTTGGGAAAGTCACAGTCACGGCAGAGTTCATGTACGAGGAAGCATTTTCCCAGTGCTCCTCACATTATGTGGAGCAGGAAGCAGAGGGTACAGACTAGACCCAGGAACAGAATTTTAATCTTTCTTTTAATTTTCAATTTTTTTTCCTTTTTTATACACATAATTTGATGGTAGTTGGATCATCTCCTTACTGCACCCTGATCAATTTATAAAACAGCCTATTGAGTCTGATTTGAATGCCCAAATGTCCTTCAGTATGAGCCCATGCCCTGGAGCCTAGTCAACCTACCAAGATTCCCTTCTCTCCCTGTCCCAGAAGCCATCTGTTGTCAAAGATTCCTTAGGTTAGGTTATAATTTCTAACCTACTTCCCCAGTCTATGCTGGCATTTGTCTGGTTTGAGCTTGCATTAGGACTTATGCCTGCTGTTACCTTTGTTCTGAGTTGAAATGTGTAAGTTACCAGCTGTCTGGAAAACTGTATTCTTGTGGTCATCCACCCCCTCTGGCTCTCAGCATCTTTCCACCCTCTCTTCCACATCTTTAAGTGGGTGAAAACTAGCTAATTGTGAGATTCAGTTTGAGTCATTTGTCATTTTAATTCAATGGTTCGTTTTAAGCCTATACTAGGGAAGAAATTTCTTCTCTAGTTTCTTATTGAATTTATTCTTTGACAATTTACATGCATGATTCACCCGCTGCCCTCTCCTATGACTCGCTCATCCTTATTATATTCCCTTCCCTTCCTCCCTACAAGTTCCTTTCCACATTCATGACGTTTTCCTTTGTTTTGTGACCCATTGAGTCTCAGGGCCATCAGCACAGTTATGGAACTATCAACTAGAGCCTAGTGGGTTCATCAGTGGTTATAAAACTGAAGAAAATTCTCAGCCTCCTTGGCACGTACCAATAGCCAGTAGCTCAGAAGGGATGAGTAGGCCCTATAAGCCCTTCTCCCCTCCGTGGCTGACTGAGCCCAGTGCAGGGGACTGAGACTGCTTAGAGTTCACTATTGCAATGCTGTCATGCTCGAAAGACAGCATTTCACGGTTCCTCTCCCTTTCATCTGGGTTTTAAATTCTTTGTGAATCTTCTTTTGCAATGTTCACTGAGTCTTGGAGATGGTGGTATAAATGTTTTGCTCAGGACGGAGCTTTCAACAGTTATTCTCAGTTCCTTGGGCAGCCACGAGCCTCTGCATTCTCCAGCGTTCCCTGCAAAGAACAGTTTCTCTGAACAAAGCTGAGAATAGCATTTGTCTGTGGGTTTAAGAAATACTTTGAAGGCAGTTTGAAGAAATGTTAATCTTTTAAATTATTTTTAAATATTTTATTTTTTATGTTTATGAGTGTATTGTCTACATGTACATAAGTGCATCCATATCGTGTATTGCCTGCAGAGGTTAGAAGAAGGCACTGGATCCCCTGGAACTGGAGTTACAAATGGCTGTCAGCTGCCATGTGGTACTGGGAATCAAACCCCGGTCCTCTCCAAGAGCAGCCAGTGCTCTTCACCTCTGAACTGAGTCATGTCTCTGGCCTTCAAATCCATGTTAATTTAGCTAAACAACAGTGGTATGCTCTTTCCTGGGAACTCTGATGTCCCTAGTCTTTTTTTTTTTTTTTTTTTTTTTTTTTTTTTGGACAGAATTTACAGTACCAGGCACATGGCCAACCCTGTGGGTTGGGCCTCACATCCAATCAGGAATACCAAAAAAGAGCGCACGTAAACAGCTCCCATTCCTAACCATAGACAGAGTGTACTTGTTGCTACTGTCTCTAAACTTCCCTTCCAGTGTCATTTCAGGTTTTTATCCTTCCTTCTCTCACTGAGTTCACCATGACTTTGAAATTGCTATTTCCAAAATATTTTACTCTACCATTTTGATCACTCAACACCACTGTGCACTTATTTCTTGAAATTATGTCGTCTCTTAATTTTATATCTTTGACTATTCTTGTCATGTCTTTTTGATTTTCTTTATAAAATACAGATGGTGTGTATTTGTTGATAATATCTAAAAACATGTATTTGGGCATCCTTCTCCCTTGAGGTAGAGAGAGATAAATGCAATTGGTGCGTAGGTGAAGAACACCCTGCAGAAACAAGCTGGGCTGAGGGTCAGCTGATACATGCTTGTTTACTGTGTACAAAGCTTTTGACTCAGTTACGAGCACCCCATGTAACTGGGCATAGTGGCACATAAAGTACTAGCATTGGAAAACTGGAGACAAGAGGGTCAAAAGTTCAAGATCATCTTCGGCTGAATAAGAAATTCAGGGCCAGCCTGGCCCAAGTGAAACCATGTTTCAAAAATGGAAGGAAGGAAGAAAGAAAGAGAGGGAGGGAGGGAGGGAGGGAAAGAGAGAGGAAGGGAGGGAGGAGATGGAAGAAAGGAAAGGAAAGATGTCTACATCTGAACTCATATTTTTGCTGACAATATTTTTCATCTAGTCTCCCAGATAGCAGCAAACAATTGTATTCTATCTGCGTCCTTGCACTCTAGTATAAGTTATGATATTGAATCCTGTCACTTGACACCTCTAGCTCTTAAATATTTTAAGTACTCATTTCCCACTTTCTATTCATTTCCACTGCCATTCTAGTAAAAGCCTTCATTATCTCCCTCTTACAATCGTGCCATAACTTTACTATCAGATAGATCATTCTGCCCTCGATACATCATCTGCACTTCTTCCAGCATTAATCTTTACAACATATAAATCCAACCATAGTTTTCCCACATTAGCTTTAATGTTTCTCATTCTTCAACACACTGTCTCTCAACATGGTATAGACCATTATCCCCAGAATCACTAGACCCTAAATATTGGATATGGGTTTGGAAGTTCCACTTTATGAATTCTCCAAGTATGATACATTACATATATTAGCACTTGAGAACCCCTCTTAAAGAGGAAAGAAATCCATCCACCTGCAAGTAAACACTGTCTTTTATTACTTAGCCTCTTCTATCATTTGTTTCAGCACTAGTGAACTGAAGGTATCATTTGCTTTTTTATATGCACTATTTATACAAACTGATTTGTTAGCTTAAAATTACTTTCCACTTTTTTTGGTGGAAATATTTTAATAATTTATCTATTATTTTTATGTTATGTGTATACATGTATCACCTACAAGTAAATAAGTGCACCTGTATTGTGCAATGCCCATGGAGGTCAACAGATGGGGTTGGATCTCCTGGATCTGGAGTTAAGGGTGAGTGTTAGCCACCATTAGGGTGCTGAAAACAAATTTGGGGCCTCTGCAAGAGCAGCCAGTGCTTTTGACCATTGAGTCATCTCTCCAGTTCAAACTTCCCAGATTTTTTACTTATACTTCATGGAGACATATTTAGCATTGTGTGTGCATATTTCTATGAGTGCATATGTGAGTAGGGGCTCATGCACATGTGTGTGGAGATCAGAGGTCAACTTTGAATATATGCCTTGAGAACCCATCTTTCTGGGACAAGATATTTCCCTGGCCTGGCACTCCCTAAGCAGGTTCAGTGAGTTGGACAGTGAGCTCCAGGGAGTGTCCCTCCTCTGCCTCATCAGCACTGGGTTTACAGGGTCCTGACACCATAACCAGCTGCTTTTCATGGCTTCTGAGAATGAATCTCAGTTCCTCCTGCTTGCGCAACAGGCGCCTAGTGGACTGAGCTTTCTCTCCATTCCTAGAAACTGCTGTGAATCTCTATCAAACATAAAGCATCTATCACAGTGCCTGCACACAGTGTTTAAGAGCACACCCTATTAACCCTCTGCTACTCTGGATTTATCTTCTCTACTTTCTCATCCACACATTGTGGTATCTATTCTTCCATTCTATTATTAAGTGTTAGCTCACTGAATACAAGCATGTTCTTTCCTGTTATAGCTGTTTTACCTAGAAGAGCATATGCTACATAAATAATTGTTGTTTGGCTGTCTTAATTAAAACTTTGATGTTATTGAAATAACTTGACAATAAATCTTCACATTCTGTTATGTACAAGAAAGATTCCGTGATGTTCAAGAAAGTAAACTCTGAAGAAAGAATCCTCACTAAACCAGACTCTGCAGTGATGTGTAGGGTTAAATTCACCAACAGGTTAGATGTGAGGGCCCAGTGCCTCAGGAGAGAGGCCCCAATGTGCTTTCAATTAGCAATCAGATTGAGATCCTCTGATGACATGGGTGATTATTACGTACCCTATTGTTCGCTGTCTGTCCTCAGTGACCTGAATGTTCATGGACAAAGCATGAAATTTGTTGTCTTTTACACACACATAGAAGAGCTAGGTGTTTTTCATATGATATTATTGATTCTAAAAAGAAAAATAGAATTTTTCTTTGCTTTGACCAAAAGTCTGAGTGGAAACATTTGAAACTGGCAAAATATCACTTCATTCTCATTTGGGAAGCAAAACAAAAATGAGATGAACTCAGAATGCATCCACTTCATTTCTTGGATTGCCCCTCGTACACATCCTGTGAGGAAGCAGTATGCATACCTTTCACAGTTTCTGTCCTACCAGCCACTAGCTGTGAGTTCCACTGACATTTTATACAGGAGATATCCAGAAAGAAGACAAACCGGTTGTGACTCATTCAGAGACACAAGGAACTAGCTGATCTTTCTCTCTACTGTTGGCCCTGTACCTTTTGAAGAAGCTTATAAATCAAAACAGAGTAATAGAGAACACAGAGAGAAACAGCCAATGAAATTCAGAGGGAAGCAGGTTCTGAAATCAGCAGTCTATATCAGAAGGAAGAAGGCCCAGAGAAGTCCTTGAGCTACTTTGAGCCATTTCGAATATGGAGAGAGGTGAATAGAGCAAATAGAGCCTCCTAAAGAAAATGTGAATAATCCTTGCCAAGTTATTTAAGATTTTCTTTTTGAAGCAGACTACTTGACTTCTACATCCTATATCAACCTTTTGACCATTCCCTTTTCAACTTACAACTGAGAAAATTAAGGGTATTTTGTAGTCTAGTAAACATCATTTGTTTTTATTTGTCTTGTACTCACTGTCTGGAACTCTTCTCTTGCTAGTGATCATCCCTTAGCATTATTTCCCAGTCAGCCTCAAATGACTTTATCCATCCACTCAAGCTTCTCCAGTCCTCACTCCGGGTGAGATGTTTCCACCCTCTTCTATAAATAGATAAGGCATCTAAGGCACATCTTCTAATCTCCACTCCCTGTACTCTTAGCTTTATTAATTACATTCAGGGTCTAATTCACAACAGTGGCTGCCTTGATCCCTAGCACATTTTCTCAGTCCTAGTTAGGCACTCACTAAGCGTTCATATGGAAAATAAAAAAAATAATATTTATCAAATTGTATATTTATGTCTGTCAAGAAGAGATTATATTGGGGCTATAGAAATAACTCAGTCACTAAGCTGCTTGTCATACAAGCCTGAGCACCAGAGTTCAGATTTTCAGCACTCATGTAAAAAGCTGGGCTCAGGGCTCAGTCCATAGTCCCAGTGCTAGGGGAGTGGAAACAGGTATATCACTAGAGCTGGCTGGCTAGCTGAGCCAATCAATGAGCTCCAGGTTTAGGGAGAAACCCTCTCTCAAAACCTTAGGTGGAGATTGACTGAGAAAGGCATCCAATATAAATCTCTGACCTCCATAAGTACATGTATGTGTACCTGCACACATGTGCATAGACACATCCTCCCCAAAGAGGACAATACTGACATAGTCTGGGAACAGAGTGGAACAAAAGTTAAAGAGAATATCAATGTATCCCTCATCTGTGAAGATTCCTTATGCAACAGAGGATGATGAACACAGAAGGCCACAACTGGCCAAAGTGTAGAGAATAAGAGACTTTGGAGTGTGTGTCCCTGGATAGGACTCCTATATTAAACCTCACGCAGGGTCCAGGGACCTTTACAGAAATGGGGTGAGAAAAAAAATGTGTTAGAGCTAGGGGTGGTGACTTGACTTCCTTATCTTATGCAATAATTTACTTTAGTTTTCAAAAATCTTGTTCTCTTTGGTAAAAATTAGTATAGCTAGTCTTGTGAATATGGGCATCTTATTGAGAGAATTTTCATTATACGAACAAAAAGTTATAATTTCTTAGCCATAATTCAGGAGTCTGAGACAAGAGATAGTATGTAAAAGGCCAGGCTGGGCTACATAGAGGCCTTGCTTCTAAATAAATACATACACACATACACAAATCGGAAAGTTACAATTTATCGCTAAGTATCACTTTTCATTTTTTTTTGTATAATTTTATCAAATAAAAATATTTTTATTTATTTTTTTAGATTCAACATAAAATTGTGAAGATTTAAAAGCTATGTGCTCTTGTTTGGTTTCTTAAATTTTTAGTGATATGAAGTACCTACTTTGTCAGGGTTTATATAGTTTACATAGTTTACAATATACTGGGACACTTTCTGCTATCTTGAAAACAATAAAATAATACATGAAAGGAACACACAGAGCATGTGATAATTCAACACAAGCCTTTAAGTAAAATTAAGAGTATATGCAGTATCTGACAGTTGTAGTCTAAACAGGAGAACAACCTGCAGCTCCCAAACAAATGCCTTTGGGAGGTGTCTGCTGATGGACGTCTCTGGTGCAACTGAACTGTTGGAGACCAGCACCCATGATTGCTCTTAGTCAAGCTCTGCCAGCACTCACCCACTGCTGCACCCCCAGGACATCGAGACTCTATTAATGATGTCCTTCAACCTGATGTAAAAATTTACTTCCACTCATTTCAAGAAACCATCTCTAATATAGGTTCACAGGCAATGACCTCTCCAGGATTTAGAAAAGGACAAAGTGAAACTAGGTGACCATCAACAGAACTATGCATTTTATTTTTTCCCTCTGGGAAATAAAACTGTAGCAATATGATTAGACTGCCTGGAAAGTGCATATACTCCTCAGTATTTTCATATTATTGATAACACGAGGTTCATTTCCTCAAAAGTCTGCGCCATTTGTTTTATACATGCTCCCACTCTCATGGAAAGAAAATGATGTGGTTTGCATTTGTACAACACTGTATTTTGCATATGATTTCTTCTGCTTCATATACAGTTTCATAATCTTCCCATTTGGAGGTAGAGTCCTTTTCTCTATGGCTTGAATCTGGACTAACATTAGGGTTTGCTTCAGTAAAGGAAATGTCAGCTATTTTAAAACGCAGGTGTCAAAAAACCTTCCTACTTGCCCTTTCTCCAGGAATCCTACTGAGCTGTTGTTACATGAATGACTCCAGCCTGCTCTACTAAACAATGAGAAAGAAGTAATTCATTTGTGCCTGTTGCTCCACGTTAAATCCAGCCATTCCCAAAGCAGAGTCACTTGCCAGCTTGACTACAAACAGGTATGGAAACAGATAGAACCAGAAGAATTACTTCACTGAGCTCAGTTTAAGCCACTACAACTGAAGGATGAGCTAACTAACTAAATATTCATGACTTTAAGCTTCTGAGTATGAACTGCCCTAGTACACAAAGAATAAGTGATAGGTTAACTGAGTATGAAGGCTTCAAGTTCTCTCTCTTTCTCAAAAATCTAACATAATCTGAGGCAGAGTAGGTACTCAATAATGAATTAATGAATTTGAACGTTTCTACAATAATAAGAACCAGCAACTGCCATTAAGTATTATTGTTCCCTTAAATAGCCCCTAGGAATAATCAGCCCACACCTACCATATCAAATAATATGAACACTTTATAAGAATGTTGATAGATACAGAAAGGTATCTTATTTCTATCTAACTTTTGATCTTGGGTTGAGCTTATGTACTCTAGTGAAAGTAATTATGACTGAAGTTAAATATAGCATTCAAATTTGATTCAGTGTTTTCTTCTTATTTAGGGAACACATTTTATAATGGTTTTTACCACAGCTTACATTCCTTGCTATGGTCTTACATTTGCCAATAGACTTATAAATACAATGGTTTGTTCCTTAAAGAGTGGTTCTTGGATAAAAGAATATAAATCACTACAGACTGTTCCAAAAGTCCAAAATCTAAGTCTTTTTCTTTCCTTTACCCACTCAATTAGATTCCTGCACTTTAATAAGATTCCTAAACTGGTTTTGATGTGTTACTCTGAAGTGAACCAAAGTAAACTGGAGGTGCTCCGAAGAAAGGGATGGAAAACTGAACTTGTTCTCATTTGTATATGAGCATTAAAAAGTCACAAACATTCAGTGAGAGATATTTTTCCAATCTTGTTCAAATTAATATTGATGACTTTCACACAGTTGTTCATGGGGCACAGAAATTCTCAATATAATCCATAAGACTCGCTGGGACATGTTAATCATTAGTAGAATGGAGAAAGAATGTCTTGTAACGGCAGTAATGTCCCAGGGGACATTGTCTAGTTTGTTTTCTATTGTTGAGATAAAACACTGACCAAACCCAGCTTGTGTGTGTGTTTGGGGGCGGGGGATATTACATCTTCTATTTCCAAGTGACAGTACATCTTTGAGGGAATTCAAGCAGGAGCTCAGGGCAGGAACTGAGCCCTGAGCTGTGGAGGAATGCTGCTTACTGGGCTTTATCCCTTTGGCCTGTGCTCAGCCTACATTCTTGTATAACCTAGGAACCTAGGACCACCTGCCCAGGGGTGGCACCGCCCACAATGGGCCGGTCCCTCTCACATTAATTAGAAATTAAGATAATACCTCCCAGAAAGAGCCACAGGTCGATCTGATGGAGGAAATGGACTAACAGAGTTTCTGTCTTCACACAGCTCAGGTGACCTGAAGTTAGAAAGAATGAGGAAATTCTTTGGTAGAGACTGACTCTAACTCCCAGTCAATTTCTATTTTGGTGGAAATTCCTACAGGGCACATACATAGATGTGCATCATGGGTCTTTCTGATTGTAGGATTAGCCAAGGTACACCCCATCCGTTGATAATTGGAATGGAACCTATATAATGGAACCATGCTTAGATTCATTTCCTGTATTTCTAAAACAATGCAGTTCAGTGAATTTAAATGCCATTTTTCTTAATTGACGGTTTGATGAAAGTGTTCTTTCTGAAAGATGCCTCTCATACCTGGCAATTCATCTACTTAAAAAACAAACCAAAAACCTCCCAACAGTCTTCTGTGCTGAAATGATCAGCTTGAAACCTCTTCTCAGGAAACAGCTTTGTGATCCTCCCTCAGACACTCTCATCTTTCTCTAAGAAGCTTTTTGTACTCTCAGCTTTAACTATTTCAGTTTACTTCTGCCAGGTTGTTCTAGAGATGGCAGGAAATGCTCCCGATAAATGGTAGAGTTTGTTTTTATCAGGACAGCAAATTCAGCATTAGCAAGTAAAGTGCTATTATCTTATGTGTACTCTGACCACAAAGGACTCAGTCTTTTCAAACAAATTGGAAGTAGAAGAGAAAGAAAGGGGAAGAGGAGGAGGACGAGGAGGAAGAGGAGGAGGAAGGGAGAAGGAGAGGAGGAGGAGGAGGCTGGAACAGTAGTTATGGATAAGTGAAAAATAGTTAATTTGAATTTTTTCTCCTCTTGCACTTCACTGTTTTCAGAAGCCAGAAAGGCTTCCGTTATCATTATTGGCAAACAGTATCAGCATCACTTCGAAAAACATTCTTAAATCTGATACAAATGTGGTGATTAGCTAAAGGTTGCATTGTTTTGTGGTTGTTGCTGTTGTGTTGTGTGTGTGTGCCTGTGTGTGTGTGTGTGTGTGTGTGTGTGTGTGTTATTGAAAAACTGAAAGGAAGCCAGGTGATCTGACATAGGCCTATAAACTCAGCACTTTGGAAGCTGAGGTAGGAAAAGCCTGAGTTCCAGGCCAAAATGAACTACATAATACACCTAATGAGATCCTGTCAAAGAAAAAAAAAAGGATTTAATTTTCTAGCAGTATTGAATTACTAAAATATGTCATGATATTTTTATTTATTATTTTTATTTTATGTTCATATACGAGTGTATTGCCTGCATGTATGTGAGTGCTCTTGTTTAGTGCGATGCCCGTGGAGGCGAGAAGAGGGCATCAGATCCCTTGAAACTGGAGTTATGGGTGGTTATTAGTTGCCATGTGGGTGCTGAGAACTAAACTTGGGACCTCTACAAGAGTAGCTAGCCAGTGCTCTTAGCTGGCTGATGGTTCTTAGCTGAACCATCTCTCCAGTCCCCACATTTTTCCTATTATTACAAATCCAAGAGTGAAAATTCTTTATGATATTTAAACACTGGAAACAGTTCCAAAATATTAATGACTGAAGTGATTTCTATGTAAAAATTTCATATTGAAAGGGAAAGCAAAATTTTACATTTTTAGATAATAAAATGTTCTGAACAAAATGCCACAAACCTAGCAAATGAATCTCAAATTTGCATAATAGAATAATTTTAAGGTCAAATAAATTCATAATTATTTTTGTGAGCCTAACATCCTGGTGGTACTTAATGTGTGAAAGCACAGGATTTTCTGAACTGAGAATAAAACATTTCATTTACTTGATATATATTTCTTAACTTTTATGTAATATTATAAAAACATCTGATATCAGGGCCAGTCAGATGGTTGAGTGGGTAAAAGCACTTTATGATCTAAATTCAATTCCTATGACCCACATGATGGAGAGAACTGACTTCTGCAGATAATTTTCTTGTCGCCACACATGCATACTGAGCGCAGCACATGCATGCATCCACATGCATGTATCACCCACTACCTGTGCACACCATATTCATAAACACACACACACACGCACACACATACACACAGGTAAATAAATAAATGTAATGAATTTTAGAAAGTTATGTATAAATATGGATGACAACTACTCTTCATAGAAGTTTTATGATTAAAATATAGAATTTTTGATGCTATTAATTCCTTGAAAGTAGTAGAAATTGTATATTAATATTGATTTTAAATACATAGATAAATTAATCGAGCTTTGTTGTGCATGTCTTTAATCTCAGCACTCGGGAAGCAAAGGCACTTTGATCTCTATGAGAAGGAAGCTAGCCAGGTCTCTATAGCAAGTTCCAGGCCTGCTGGGGCTACAGGGAGACCCTGTCACAAAAAAAAAGACACGTACACAAATCAAACCATAGATAAATTTCAAGAGAAACTCAGCAGTGAAAATCAGAGGGAAAGAGAAACAGACCTATTAGCTGAAGTTCATGCCTCGGTTCCCAAGAGGGCTGGTTGATATTAATATAACAAAGAGAAAGGAAATTGGGTTTTAATTACTACATATAGGGATGAAAGAAAAGGCTTTGTGTTGACAGGAGGCAAGGAAAACACTTCACCATAATAGGTGGGCAATCAGGAGTGTAATTTAATGTGTGGATCAGCTTCACAGTCACAGGTTGATGACTATGGAAGTTGTCATTGTCTTCTTTGACTGTGGGAAGAAAACAAGCATCTCTTGGGAAATTCATTGCTCTTCATCTTCCTTTACCATGGCTTGAAGATATGGTTTTCTGCCTTATCAACATGATATCTAGGAAAGAGAGGCCCTGTGATGTAGCATCTGATAATTTCTATGACAAAAATAAAATACCATGGCTGACTTAAATAAGAAATATAATAGCCAATGTCATATGAACAAGGAATTGGGGAGAGATAAGGACAATTAGTTGTCAGCTCAGTAAACTTGCTCTGTCCAGCAACCAGCAACTCTGGTTCACAGAATGAGCTGATAACACTGCAACAATCTACCAGAAATGGGGATGCAGAAGTGCTGCCTCTTTGGTAAAAATGGCAAGCAAGAAATAAATAATACATTGTCACATTTTAATATAGTCATCTCTGTACTTGTATTTTGGTTTTACCACATAAAATATAAGCTCCCTTCTAAAACATCTTACACATACAAAGGGGTTCATTACCTTTCAACTTCCACAGCATATTTATTTGTTTGTTTGGGGACACTTTAGCAAGAAAACAACAATGGAAGACAGATTGGGTTTGGAATTCATACTATTTTTTGGCATGTCTAAAAATAATAGATGTTAAACTTGGTCTGAAGAAGAGAAGCTCAATTTGGTTTGCACAAGAAAATTCAGAGGAAGAAATAATGCACTTACATTATAAAAATGTACAGTTTACGATGAACTAGATACTTGTCATAATTTGCAAAAATTAAAATTACTAGTACTAAATTCTTATCTGTAAAATTGCATATTAGAGTCCCAGTATTTTTGTGAGTCAGACTATAGATATGAATCCACATTTTTAATACTGCTAGAATAATTTGTACTTCCTAAACCTTTTTGAGTTTTAAGACCGTATTTTATTCTAGGACTTTTTTAATATCTTCTGATTTTGAAATTTATTTGCATAAAATTATTTTCAGTCTCACAATATGAGCATTTTTGTTGTAGATATGGTTAAGGTCTATTATTCATTGTCATACTGCTTGTGGCACAGCCTTTTTATACCATAGGATCAGTGCTGTTGGGGGTATGTCTATTTCAGCTTTTTAAAGAACATCCTTTTTATTATGTTGAATTAAATATTGTTTCTTACCGTTCTAGTTTGTTAATTTCTGATTATATTCTACTTTTAGCAATTTTTTTCTTGGGATGTCTCTGAAATTAAACATCACTCTGAAAAACTGGTAGCAATGAGAAGATAAGTCATTAATTCATTCATACATTTATCCAACTCAGTTTCTTTTTATTGTCACTTTTGTTTACAGATGTGTATGCTTAAAAACAATAGAAGACCAAGCATTGGGTTTATAAATTTAATATGTTCTTGATTCGCATATGAACAGTATAAGAAAGGGATATTTTAGGAGTAAGATTGACCTATAAATACTTTTGTGAAAAAGTTGTTAAAATACAAGAAAAACATAATACTTTAAAGACTATAATGTAAATAAGTTACGATCTGACAAAAAATGTGGTTGAACATACATATGCATAATATATCATCCCTTGTTCTGATAAAGGAGAAAAATAAATTACATGATTACCTCTATTGAGTTAGGAACCTATCAGAACTGCTTCCCTATCTGTAGGCAAGAGAAGTCCTCTGTTCTTTGATAACATGCCTTTCATTGCGATAGACAAATAATTAATTTAGATCACAGAGCCTATACACTCTCTCCTGCCTTGGTGAAAAATAATGATAGAAACAAGATAGAGAATTAAGATATTTTTTCCTGTAATGAAGCTACCTACACTAGTGCAATTTTAAATGAAATCATAATATTTTGACTTGTAAATCAATGAAATTCATAGCAAGACAACTTGGAAATTTACAATAAAAGATACTTTTTAAGTAGTAAGTATAAACATATACATTTATTTAATCAATGGAAAGCCTGAAGGGCTGGAGAGATAGCTCAGTATTTAAGAGCACTGACTGCTCAGGCAGAAGACCCAGATTCATTTTCAAGTACCCACATAGCAGCTAACAACGGTTCATAACTCCAGTTCCAGAATATCTAACATCCTGTTCTGTCCTCTACATGTATTGCATGGGATGGGTAACACTTCCATACATGCAGGCAACACACTCATACACATAAAAATTAAAAATAAATAAGTAGATAATATATTAAAAAAGAAAATTTGAATAATAATCTACTGTAATTTTAAACTTTATGTATCAATGGCATTAAATTGAATATTTAGTACCTTATATATTTTGATGTCTAATTGAAACCTGCTTACATATATACAATATATAAATGCTTTTTTAAATATTTCAATTCTTTATTGGCAATTAGTATATCTCATGTCTATGTATAGTCTATATGCATATATAAAGAATGAATGTTATATAGATCATGACAGTGCTCATGTTTTCCTTTGGGTTACATGCAGAATGAGTTTTTATAATTTCTGATAAGTTCTGCTTTTTGTATTAATGAAGTTCATTTTATCATAGCTGTGGAATTAAAGAGTTAAACGATGAAGAAAAGGCAGGAACACCATGTGGGTTTCTGGTGAGAGCAGGCTGCCGTCCTTATTTTCTTCCTGATGTGCATTCCTCCAGACCCCTGAAAATAAGTTTCTGTGTTTAATGAACTCCATTATTTGGAAACAACATTACTAACTTATTTCTATCATGCCTCATCTATTTAATGCATTTTGGTTGTTCGTTTTTACAATCATTTATTTATCTGAGGGAGGGAAAGCACATGCCATGGTGTGTCTGGGGAGGTCAGAGGACAATGAATGGGAGTTGGTTCTCTCCTTCGAGCACGTGTATTCTAGGGATCAAACTAGGTTGTCACGCTACTTTGTGTTTACGTGTATACTTACCATATATGATATGTTTAGCTGATCCATTATTCTTGTACATGGAGTTCATGTTTTTGTTTTTGTCAGATGTACCATCAAAACCAGATTCAGTTCATACTTTCAAGAAACCTGACAAATTTAAGAAAGAGACAATTTAATATTTGGTAAAATCTATCAACTGTCAGCTAAGTGATGGGAAAAGGCAGAATTGGAAAATATTTTTAAAGTACTCTGAAAGTATTAGATTATTATTTTGTATTTATATATGAAATTAGCAGAGTCCTGTATATAGAAGTGACCAGCTTAAATCGAACTTTTATTCACTGAACTCTCTTGGTCCGTGAGATTTTTTGATAAAATTTATTATACAATAGAATACCTGAGAGATGGTTTCAACTGACTCTGTAGAATCCTATTAAATGATAGCATTGTTTTCCCTCATAAATGGGAAATATAAGAGCATACATGACTGGGGGTGTAGATCAGTCTTGGGCACTGATGTGTCATGCACATACCCAGACACAAAGGCCATGAGTACACTCTGGCCAACTTGTGACTTGGCGCACCCTGACATGTAATTGCCAGGTGAGGTGCTGGTGCCCTGGAACTGTCCCATGAGCTAAGGTGAGGTAGATGGTACATGGAGGTCTGAGATTGGCTTGGTGGTGATGATACATGCTTACCCTATAGTACAGTATACAAGCCCCGAGCTAAATTTGGATAAACAGATTTGCCCTTTGATGCTGTCCCCGAGACGTTCTTGAAGTAACCAAGTGCTGCACCTGCTCAAATGAGGTCTTGGGGATTGGGACCCCCCACACCTCATATGACAGTATTCATAAGACACACGGTCCCTGAATATATAGCACAAATACAGTCTCCCTCATCTTTACGTCTATATGTTTCTTAACTTTTCAATTCCAATGTCTTCCATCTATCCTATTAACTGTCAGACATATTATACTTTATTTTAAGACAGTCTTTCAAATCAGAGAATAATTCTATAAATCTAAATTACAGTTTTTAAATGTTACTTGTTTATTCTATGAGTATGTATGCTTGAGTTGTTTTAAATGTACCTAATGTGAAAGCAGTGCCTGAAGATGTCAGAAGAGGGCATCATATCCCCCGAACCTGGAGTTGGGAACTGAATCCTGTCCTCTGCCAGAGTGGCAAGTGCCCTTGCCCATTGAACTGTCTCTCCAGCCTCTACACAGTATCATATTTTGCTACTTTCATATAATAAATAATTTAAATCAACTCTGCTACTTTATTACTTTCACCATACATTCTCATTGGACAGTAGAGTCCATGCTTTGGGAAACACTATTCTCCCTGATCAGAAGTATTACAGAGTATGTCCTAATTTGTTTTTTTGTTGTTGTTGTTGTGATAAATACCATGACCAAAAGCAAGTCAGGGAGGAAAGGGTTTATTTACCTTATACTTCCAAGGCACAGTCTTTGAGGGGAAGTCAGACATTAGCTGAAGAGAGACCTTGGAGCAACGCTGCTTACTGGCTTGCTCTCCCTGGCTTGCTCTGCCACTTTCCTTACACAGCCCAGGCCCACTAATCCAGGAATGACACCACACACAGTGGGCTGGGTCCACATTTCTCAATTAGAAATTAAGAAAATGCCTCACAGACATGGTCATGGCCAAGGTCCAATATTATGCAAGCAATTTCGCATCCAAGGTTCCCTCTTCCCTTGTCACTCTAGTTCATGTCACCAATGCCACGTGACTGACTAACCAGTACAGAGTGATTTTCCTCTTCCTCTGCTTTTCCCCGGCTTCCCTTGCGGCCCTTAACTCAGTCTGCCTTATCATCAAAGAAATCAGAATTGAGAATTAAAACCAATAGAAAAAGTTAACTCTGTTATCAAAAACAGTTTGCCTTTTATTCTGCATGGATTGAGTATCCTGTTTCCAAACCAAGGATTATAAAAGATCATGAAGATGAAAATGTATCAGGGGAGGATGGCTGCAGGGAACATAATCTTCCAGACAGCTGGTCATTCACTCATATAAATTCAGAGCAATGATAACAACATGCACAAGTCTGAAGCAAGCTCAAATCAGATAAAATCCTGGCAGAGACTTGGGGAGGTAGGTAAGAACTCCCAATCCAATCTCAGGAACTTTTGGTAATTGATGTCTGCAGGAAGGGGGAAAGAATTTCTTACAAGATTGAGACTGTGGTGGGTCCTGTGGATAGATCCAAGCTGGATCCAAGCTGGGACTTGTCGGGGAGGGCACAAATTATACTCTATAGGCCATATATATATATATATATATATATATATATATATATATATATACACACACACACACACACACACACACATACACACACACACGCACACACACACACACACACACATATATATATATGACAGTTCATTAAATCACATGGGAGTAGTGGACAAATAAACAGAGCGAAGTGAATCCAAATCCTATCAAACCATACTGTATGAAAATCAAAAAATTAAAGTAATAAATCCAAACATTTTAAAATTGTAACGACTAAGGTTTCTTACCCATTTTCCTACATCTACACTGGGATTTTTACTGACTTGACCTTACATGGTACTTGTACATGCTCTCACTATTGCGTGAGTAATTACCAACTGTCTGGAAAATTCTGGTTCCCTGGGGTCATGTACTACCTCCAACTCAAAATCTTCTGCCACCTCTTCTGCAATGATCCCTGAGCCTTTGGAGGCAGAAGTTTGACATAGGTGAACAATTCAGGGATAATCACTCTTCAGTATCTTGTTCTCTGCAGATTGACCAGTTGTGGGTTTCTGTGATAAACACTATGAGAAAGCTTTTCTATTGAGAGTTAAGAGTAGCATTGACCTATGGGTATGACAATAACTCATTAGGAGTCTCTTTAATACTATGTCACTCTACCAATGTCTTCTCTAATAACAAGTTCCTATGCCTGATTTCAATGTCAGCTATGGATTCCTATTGAAAAATAATAACTGCTGGGAAGGAAAGAATCAGTCTCTTTTAAGGATGTGACTCTTGGTAGGTTAACCAGGATCTAGTGGATGGACCCACATCTTTGTTACCACAAACTTGACTCTGTGTGTGTGTGTGTGTGTGTGTGTGTGTGTGTGTGTGTATAAAGTTGGGTTGCAGAGGATCTAAATTCAATCAATATATTTTATGAAATTTGCAATAATTTACTGAAAAAAAAGGGAAAAAAGGTGAAGGTTGAAGAAAAAGAAGAAAGATTAGTTCAGATAAAATAAATGTAAATGCTAAAACATGAAGCAATAGAAATACTGAAGTGTAAACAGACGTGAGCATGTGATCTTTTGAGTATAATTTGATAACTGTACAAAAGGATAAACATTCAATTGCATGATGTGGGTGCACGTACATACAGGCAGATATTATGATCATACACTAAAAGTATTATAATAATAATAATACATAAAATATTTCAAAAACATTGAAAATATTGAGGTAGAATAGATTCCATGCTGGTCTAGATTAACTGCAGGATGAGAGTCTGAAGATAGAGCCCTGCATGGACCCTTTCAATTTTCATGAACCTGTGCCTGCAGTTGTTAAGCAATGATACTGGTCAGACAGTTAAAGATACTGGCTAAGAAGTATGGACCTCCCTCAGCATTTGTGATATGAGTGATTCTGAGTAAGGACACATCAAAACTCAATGTTCCACTCTGCTACCTGTTACCTATAGAAACATATCAACATCAATACTACATCATGACCCTCCACAAAAGAAATAAATTTATTTTATTTTATTTTAAAGAGATACACAGAACAACATTATAAATGAATGGAGCACTATGGACGTTTCTATGCATATGTACATTGGGAAATGTTTAATATCAGACTAAACATAATTCCTCAAACACCTTTTAGTTTATACTGAAGATTTTCAACATCTTCTCTTCTTGTATTTTGTGTTGCATAGAAAGGTTTTATCTATAGTAATCTCACTGATCAATAGCACATCAAAACTCATTCTTACCTAGCTATAGATACATTGAAATAAATTAATTTTTAATTTTTTTCCACACACAAAAATTTTACAATGAAGACTGAATAACACACTCTTAAATGATTTACGGACTGTTTATATCAGGAAGGACATTCAAAAAATTGTAATGCACAATATCAAATGTGCATAGTACAATTAAATAGTAAAAGTGTATAATATCAAGTGAAAAGAATAATACAACTTTTCAGAAACTTTATGAGATATGAAAGGGAATTTTATGAGCAAAGTTTACAGGTGTAAATACCTAAAAAAGTAAAGAAATCTAATATAAAACATTAACGATATACAGGAGAGTCCTAGAAATTCAAAAAAAAATATCTACATAAGTAGCTGAAATAATCAGTGCAGAGAATAATGAATTGGAGACTAAAAGACAGGAGAATCCTTCCTTTGAGTTGTTGATCAAGGTGTTCCAAGAAATTCCCAAATTGTAGGCTATTGCCACAGCCCTTGAAGCCACAAGCCTCCCAGAACTTGAAGGTAAGATCCTATTGCTGAAAATAGGACATATTTCGGACACAGGATTTGGAGCAATGGAGCTGGAACTGACCTGGAAGCCACTTCCCCTAAAAGCTAGCTTGCAAAGCTCTAGAGAGCACTATGTAAACTGAACCAACACCAGCTTCATGATGAAATAACCACATCAGTGACTGACACAGCATAGAATACTGGTTCAGTATTGGAACTTTTATCTTGGGGCCAATCAATGGCTACCTAACTGAACTTAAAGCCCACTCAGTGGGAGGAAACTCATGTGTGATACTGTGATCATAGTCAATTACACATGGCTGAAGAGGTCATAGATCTTACAGAAATTTCCATAGCTGTCACATCCCTAGACTAATGTAACTTCTTTCTAAGTGTGAAATATGTATCCTTGTATTGGCAGTCTAGTATCCCAGTTACCACTCATCAAAGAAGTTTCTTTTGCACCAGACAGAGACTATTACAGAGTACCACAACTGGTCACACACAGACATTGTCTGTGAATTGCCCAAGTCTAAGTGGCATATCTACAGTGCATCCTCTATAACTAAGCTACATACAACATAAAACAAAGGGAAAAATGAGACTAATGAATCTCTCTGTTCTCATTAATGAAGCTTCCTCATGCAACAGAGGGCAAGGAACACAAAATGTCACACATGGCTAAAGCATGGAGATTAGGAGTCAGCAGGGTGTGGGTCCCTGGATAGGACTCATTCACCTAGGGTTGAGGAACCATTGCAGAAGAGGGGATAGAAAGATTATAAGAGCTAGGGACATGGTGCATGGTCATATGGTAATAAAATGCTACAAGTGCCTGGGACACTCATATGAACCTACAGCAATGGTGTTGGCCTGCTCAAGACCCATGAAAACTCAAGCAGACAAAAACACAACATGAAACTAGGGAAATGAGCAGCAGACCCCAGTCTTTGCTGAGGAAAGCTTGACGGCTGATTAATGTTGGGTGAGGAAGAGCTAATCTTCTTAAAACAAAGGAATCTGGGTAGGCTGGCCAGGCCTTAGTCAATGAATTTGCACTGAGGAACATCTGGGGACACTAACTTGATGCAACAGGCCTTAACACAGATGACAGAATATATGGATTCCAACTGGGAAACTATGTATGGGGTGCCAGTGGAGAAAGATGATTAAGACTGATTGTTCTGTACGAAGCATACAAAGATTCAATAAAAAGGAATAATTCAAAGAATCAATGAAACAAAACTAGTTATTTGAAAACATAAAAGTTTGACATAACTTTAAACAATCTAACCAAAAGAAACAGACAAAAATTAATAAAATTAGAGATGACTGGGGAAATTAAACAGATGTCAATGAAATTAAAAGAATTATTAGAGAATATTTTTTAAAATTCAAATCTAATAAATCAGTAAATCTAAAGAAAAAAGTTCATACATTTTTGGGACATTATCACCTACCATAATTAAATTAAGATTATAGAAATTTAATGGACCTTTAACAAGCAATGCCATTGAAGCTACAAGAGTCTCCTCTTTATGCCTAGGAGCAGAAAGATTCACTGCTGAATTCTATGTGAACTTTAAAGAAGAATTGATACCATGAAATAAAAACAGAATAATTGCCACTATTTTGCAACACCAGTGTTAACCTGATATCAAAACTGAAAGGAATCACAACAGATTAAAAGAAAAGAAAGAGATAGAAAGAAAGAAAATAATACAACAATTTAATAAATAAACACGAATGCTGAAATTCTCAATAAAATATTTGGAAACATAACTCAGCCACACATTAAAAGAAAACCAGTATGGCTAATTTAGCTTCATTCCAGAAATTCCCAGCACATAGGCAACCTCAAGGATAAAAAGCATATGATTATACTAATAAACACAGAAAAGTTTTTTTACAAGGTTCAATATTACTTCTTGATAAAAGCCATTAAGCTACTTGATTAAAAGAAATATACATCAATATAATGAAAAAATATAAACAAACCTGTAGCTAATTAAATAAAGTAGAGAAAAAATTAAAAGCCCTCTTTTAAAATAAGGAATGAGACAAAAGTGTTCAGTTTCAATTTCTATTTCATCTAGTGCTAGTCTTTACTGAGCAAAAAAAAACAACAAGAGAAAGTCATTAAACAGATACAAACTTGGAATGAAGAATCATATTGTACCTACATGCAAATGATATGATGTTGTCCTTCAAAGCTCTTAGACTTGAACATGTTCAGCAATATGGTAATGTACAAAATCAATACACAATATCAGCAGCTTTACTGTATATAGTAATGATCATATGAAGAAAGAAATTAGGAAAACAATATCATTCAGAACTGTCTCAAAACAATAAGAAAATATAAAACCCAAGAATGTTGCAGAAAAAAGGTAGAAAAATACTACATTGAAACAAAAAAAAAATCATAGAAGATACTTGTGATGGTTAATTTTTGATTGCCCCATTGATTCGACTAAGGAATGCCTAGACTATCAGTGAGGTACAATTTTGTGTGTATCTGTCAGAGAACTTCTTTGGTGGGTTAACTGAAGTGGAAGTAACTGTCATGCAAGTGTAGATAGGAGCATCCCATGGGAGAAGGGGAAAGGCAGCTGAGCATTAGCACTCATCTCTTCCTGCTTCTGGCTTCCCAGGATGTGAGTGAGCAAGCAGATTCCCACTCCTGATGCTATATCCTGCCTCTCACATCAAGCTTTTCCAGCCAGGGTGAGCTGTGCTTTAAAAAAAAATCAATCAACCAACCTAAATGTTTCTTTCCTTAAGTTTCTTCTGTCAGATACTTTGTCACACCATAAGGAAGGTAACAAATGCAGAAAATTGGTGTTGAGAAATGGGAGGAAGGACTTGTTTTTGTGAAAAACTTTCCCTCTAGGGAAGTCCTAGAACGATAAAGGCAGAGCCTAGTGGGCTATTCTGCTTGAGCATGGAAACCAGAATGCATATAGAAAGACAGATAGCAAAGACTGTTCTTACAAGTCTACTCTGAGTAAAAGGAGTTTTGGAAAACCAGAGTACAGGTTAATTGTGTTATCCTTTGACATAAAATCTGCATTATCTCATTGTTCTGAATTCAAAATAGTAGCCTAAGCTGTTGGAAGGAAAATTAAAAACAGCACAATATTCAGTCGGTTGTACACTTATTGATCACTGCATTTATGAAGCTCAAATGTCAGGTCACTCACAATCACCTGTAACTCCAACTTCCAATGATCTGACACTCTCTTGTAGCCTTCTGAGGCACACACACACACACACACACACACACACACACACGAATATTACATTTGCTTTATTTCCACGCCTTTCAGTCCTCCAAATCCTCCCACGCCCTCCCTACTCACTCTCAGTTTCTTGTCCTTTATGATTATTGTTTAAACTTATAGATATATACATGTATTTAATGCACTTAGTAGTACTCTTGGATATTTGTGTTTAGGGCTACCCCCTGGGATTAGATAACCTCTCAGGGAGCTAATGCCTGAAGAAAATGGATTCTCCCTCCCTCAGCATCTGTTGATTGCCTGTAGCTCTTCATCTTGGTGTGGGATCCTGTGAAGTTTTCCTCATCCATCTTGGCATGTCAACTGCATTTGTCATTATGCAGATCATGTAAACTATCATACTGTGGAGATTTCACTTATTTAAGTTGTTCCCCTACCATGCTGAAATGCAATAACTAGCAGCAGATGCATTATCCTTCCGGCTCTTCCAATCTTTTTGTCCCTGCTTCCTGAAGTTCCCTGAACCTTAGATGTAAAGGTTGTACTGGAGATCTATCAGGTAGGTCTAGGTACCTCACAGTCACTTGTTTTCTGTATTTTGACCAATTTTGGAACATTGTAATTCCCTTCAACTGTTACTAAAAGAATCTCCTTCATTGAGTGGTGACAGGTGCCTTTAGCTGTAAATATAAAGATACAAA
Source organism: Eospalax fontanierii (assembly GCA_035773235.1). Classification (NCBI taxonomy): domain Eukaryota; kingdom Metazoa; phylum Chordata; class Mammalia; order Rodentia; family Spalacidae; genus Eospalax; species Eospalax fontanierii. The sequence goes on from CM069529.1 coordinate 24,805,230, forward strand.
TTTAGAATACAATAAGAAATTTTGTTGGTCTAAGAAAGTGACAAAGGTAAGATATTTTAGAGTCTGTGACCTCTCCAACTATGTGTATTTGGCTACATTTACAACAACATTAATTGAAGTTCTCCTATTGAAAAGACTGATGTCCAATTAAGCAGCTGCTAAGTACCAGTAAGACTTAAAAAATGCCAGAAAAATTCCAGTATTGCACCAATAGAGATAACTTGCTGGTGTTTATTGTTGTCATTCACAGCCTTTACAGCTGGATGGAAACACTGATTTAGTTCTTCCCTTAGCAGCTAGCCTACTATCACTTGATGCTATGAGAGCTAGTCTCCAAAGAGGAAATTCCTAGGTCAGTTCCAGGTCAATTGTTCCAAATCCTATGTCCAAAATATATCATGTCTTCAGCAACAGGGACTTGCCTTCAAGTTCTGGATGGCAATCAAGGACTCTGGCAATAACCTGTATTATTTTGGCAGTCTCTTGGACTAACATCACCAACAACTGGGAGGGAGGTTTTAGAGTTTCCTAGAATAGACTAAATTCATTTTGCATTTGCATTATGAAGTAAATATCATGGTATGGCTCACAGATGGATTATTATGATTTAAAGTGATATGTTTTGCATGTTGACAATAGGTGTGATCGTTAATTTTTATCATCAACTTTATTGGATTAAAATCTCCTGAGATATTGGTGAGGCTTACTTTTCAATCAGTAACGCCATTTCTAAAGAGGTTTGAATGAGGTGAGGAGACCAGTCCTGAAAGTGCTATGTCCTGGGGCCTGGTATTGAATTTTAAAAAGAAAAAAGAGTCAAATACCAATGTTCATCTCTCTCTCTCTCTCTCTGTTTCCAAGTATACTAAGTGAGGGAGCAGCAATGCGGAAACAAGCTGCTTGTACTGCCACAGGATGGACTGCTTCCCAGCACATTCTTGTTCTCATGGTTCTCATAGTTCTCACATAGCTATGAGAAAAATAACTAATACAAAGCTAAAATAAAGCACATGAACTCCCAGACTCATTGAACAGCAGAAGTAATATTATAAAAACTGAAAATCACGTCTCTTTAAACTAATCTTCAGATTCAATAAATTACAATAAAAATTCCAAGAACATTCTTCACAGAACTAAAAATGCAACCATAATACTTGTCTAGGAGCACAGGACAACTTGAATAGTCAAGGGAATTCTAAGCAGAAAGGAGGTATCATAATATGAGATTTCAAATTATAGTGTAGAAATATAATAACAGAAACAACATGGTACTGGGACAAAAAAAAAAAAAAAAAAAGAGCTGAGCCAGCCAGTGGAACAGAATAGAAGTTCCTGAAATAAATCCACCTACATTTGACAAAGTTGCAAAAAGACATATGTTGCAGAAAAGATAGTCTCTTCAGAAATTGGTGGTGGAAAGCTGGATGTTCTCATGCAGAAGAATGAAATCAATACCTATCTCTGAATCTGTACAAAATCTAATTAAAAATAAACTAAAACTTAACTGTAAATAAGACCTGAATATTTGAAATTCCTATAAGAAAACACATTAGGATATCAACATAGACAAAGATATTTTTCCAAAAGGTATTAGAACCTGAAGAAATTATTTAAATAATTGAAAATGGAATTGTATGAAATTAAGATCGCAAATAAAAGGAAACAATGTCAAGAAGACAGCCTAAAACTGAAAGATGTTTGCCAACTATATATCCACCAGGGGATTAATAACTAGAAACCACAAACACTAAAAATTAAAATCCCACATTCTCAAAGTCATCCAATCAATAAATTGGCAAATTGATTTAACAATTATTTCTCAAAGCAAGTAACACAAGTGTTCAATCAGTACAAATTAAAACTAAATTGATAGTTCATCTCATCCTAGTCAGATATGTCTATCATCAAGAAAACGATAGCAAAGGTAAACTATAAAATTTAAAAAATAATATGTGTGGCCACATGAACCCATATATATTTATGGTTTAAAGAGCAGATAATGCAGACACTTTGGAAATCCTCAGCAAATTAAAAGTAGAATCACAGTGTGCTCCAGTATATGACTTCTAGAAGCATACCCCAAAGGGTCCTTGTGGAAACACTTCAGAAATACATGAATATTCTTGCATAATGTGGAATTATTTATAATAGCAAAACTATTGAATTAACCAGATAAAATGGGAGAGAGAACGTCTCCCAGAGGCTCATATTTGAATATTTGGGTTCAAGCTGATAGTGTTGTTTAGAGAGGCTGTATATATTTTAGAAGGTGAGGTACCCCTGGAGGAATCACATCTCTGGGAGACTGGCTGAGGAATTTATTGCTTACAGTGTTTTCTATCTCATCTCAACTCCTTGATCTGTTCAGATGTAAGCAAGCAGTTTCACATACCTGCTGCCACAGCCAAATTTTGTTCTTCCTACCATGGTTGGACTGTACCTTCAAATCATGTGCCAAAGCTCTACCACTCCTCCTGGCACTGCCCCTTCTCAGGCGTTTGGTCATAGCAGCGAGGAAAATAACTGATGCTAGTAAGCTAGAATCAGAAAAGTAAATTACACATTATTTCCTCAAATACAGAATTAGATGACATGTATGTGGCATGAGAATAGAAGGGGAACTATTTAAGATGAATAAGGGGAACAGTGAGTGGTGGGGAAAGGAGAGAGCACAGAGATGTAAATATCGTCAAAACACATGACACACTTGAATGAAAATGTCGTTATGAAACCCATCACTGTGCACAATGAACATACGCTAAAAATATTTTTAAGCCTAAAACTTGTTCTATAGATAAAGCTGTATTTAGGGTGTTATTTGCCTCCCCAAAAGTCTTGCCTTGAATAAATTTTCATAAAATCTGGCTACACAGAAAAATATATACACAAAGGCTACCAGTGTTATGTAATGCATGGCATAACTTTGCCATGAATATATCAGAAATTTTGCCTAATAAATACTTTATTTGCATGAATTAAAAACTCTGAGATAAAATTGTTCTTAAATTCGATTAGTTTGCTTTGTCCTCCTTTTTTGCAATGCTGTTCACTTAAACTACACTCCAATATTAAATTCTAAATTGTTTTCATAAACATACCTCTTGCTGAATATTTTATAGCTTTAGATTATACTGTTATTCACTCAGACCTACAGTCCCCCAAACAAAAGCCATTCGAAGGTTTTGTACTTCTCAATCGCTGTCTAATATTTTGCAGACCCTTCAACACTACTTTCAAAGGATGCTGAGAATACATTCCCTTTTTCTCCCGCTCCTACCGTGTTAGCTTCTCTTGTCTTGATTACAGCAAGTTTTTGTACGACTTCAATGGGGTACTCTGTCATCACTGTCAAAGAAATCGTTTAAACATATCATCTCTCTCCTCAAAATGTCAGGGTTTCCTGCAAATCCTAAAGATCTCTAATATATACTATGCCCTGAACATTCTACCATACCTACAAGATCCAGACATTCACATTCTTTACATTTTCTCAAAAACACTAGTCTCTTGTTCTTGACATTTGTATTAGTTACTTCTCTGTTGCTGTGATAAAACACTGTGACCAAGGGGATTTATAGAAGGAAGAGTTTAATTGAATTCTAGGTTCCAGAGTGTGGGAGTCAGTCATGGCAATCAGGCATAGTGGCAGGAGGTGGCTGGGACAGGAGCAGAAAACAGAGGCTCAGAAGGCAGATAGCAAATGGAACTGCAGCAAGGCTTGAGAGCTTTCAAAGCTCTCAATGATGCACTTTCTCCAGCAAGGCCACACCTCCTAAAGCCTCCCCAAATAAGCACTACCAACTAGAGACCCATATCCAAGTATTTAGAGACTTTGAGGAATACTCTCATTCAAACTCCCACACTTTCCTCTCATATAGGCTCTCATGACTATATCAGATGCAAGATGCATTTATTTAGTCCACATGCAAAAGTCTCCATAGCCTTTTACCAATCTCAATATTATTCAAAAATCCAGAGTCCAAAGTCTCTTCTGAGACTGGAGGCAAGTTCTTAACTATAAACCTCTATAAAATCAAAAACTAAATTACATACTTCCAACATACTATTGAACTAAATATTCACTCCCTTTCCCAAATGGAGGAATGAGGGCATGCTGAGGAAATACCAGACCAAAATAAGACCAAAAACCAAGAGGACAAATACAAAATCTTGCAGTTTCAAGGCCAACATCTCGGACTTTACTTCCAAATGGCTTAGATGGTTCAGTTGCTCCACTTTTGCTGCATGCAACCTCTCTCTCTCTCTCTCTCTCTCTCTCTCTCTCTCTCTCTCTCTCTGCAACAATTGACAGATGTTTCATAGCTCTATTCATAGCTCTAGTATCTTTGTCTTTTGGGATCTCCACTGACAACCAGGCTTCACCTTCAGAGCTTCACACAATGGACTCTCACTGCTTTCAACTTGCAGTGACACACCTGCTGCACATTGCCTGGCCTTGGTATCTCTCTGAAACTGTGGAAGAACCAACGAGCCTTTCATTTTTGCATCTTTCATTCTTTAAAGCCAGCACTTTACGAATAACACTGCCAAGTTCAGCTGCCCTCCTGGGTAGACTCTGGCCCATTTCATCCACATTACCAAAAGCTTTTCTATGCTGTGTTTTTCTAGGAGTAGAAAACACCTCATGCTTTTTCCTTTCACAAGTTGGAGTCTTAGCTGGGCATGGTCTCACCCTAAATGTACTCTTTCCATTGTAAGTACAAATCTTCCTAGTGCTCTTTTTCAGTCCAAACTGTATGTTTTACATTTTTTGGAGAATTCGTTTATAGCTATGCAACAATTTCTGTGAGGCTGCCTTGAAATTACTTCCACTAAAGAAATTAGCCTCAGACAAGCTTTTAGGCTGTGGGCAGGCTCCAGACAGAGTCTTAGCCAAAATATCCCAATTGCTGCTGTTGACAAACAGATCTCACCTCAAAGGGAAAAAAAAAGAGATGGTTTATTCTGGAGCCAAATATGAGTGGCCATGGCCTAGGAACACAGATTTTAGTTTCCCTAAATACCATGTGCCAGCATGGAAGCACTTTTATGGGGTTTTTATAGTCAAAAAACAAAGAGAAGCAATAAATCAAGACATTTTTCAAATGCATTGTTGAATACAGTCAGTAGGCAGGTCACAGCAAATCAGGGCAGGAGCTGTGGTGAGCAGGGCTCTACTATAGGTCACAGATGTTATCTGATATCATTCTGAATTCTTAGCTACGTGGTTGGTGGAATCTGCTAGTCTGGTAATAAATACCTTACAAGAAGCTTTCCTTTCCATTAACCACAGGGTGTTGGGCCAGAAATAGAGATGGACAAAGAAATGGCTTTAGGGGCTAAAGGTAGCCTGGGATAACTGACAGTGAGGCTCTGGACTTGCCTCATTCCAGTCTCTCCATAATCTCTGGAACTTTAACCAGATAATAAGCCTTTCAGAAGAAAATCCATTTTGAAGATGAAGGTTTTTCCGGTCTGGAACTTTCATTCACACTTCTCAAGTCCATATTTCTCTCTGAAATCACATTGTTTTAGGCACTTCTTTCCCCCAGGATTCTACTAGAATGGCCCATTAAGCTCCGCTTACAGCAACCAACTGCTTTTCTAGTCCAAACTTCCGAAGCCTTTCACATTCTTCCAAAAACGCACATGGTCAGGTTCTTCATCGTCAACAGCCCACTCTCTCGTACCAGTATTAGTTACTTTTCTGTTGCTTTGAAAAAACATGGTAACAAAGGGAATTTATACAAGGAATTTATTTGAGCTTAAGGTTCCGGATGGATTAGAGGTAGGGAGGCATGGTGCAGGAGGTGGCTGGGGGAGCAGAAACAGGAGCAGAATGATAGAGACTCACATCTTGAAGCAGGCACAGGAAGCAGGGAGTGACTGGAAATTCAGCAAGGCTTAAGAACTCTCAAAGCCTTCCTACCAGCCCCCACCCCGGCTTTCTCTGGCATGGTCAAACTTCCTGAAGCATCCCAAAGTAGCACCACCAGCTGGGAACAAATGTCTAAGTATTTGGAGCATATGGGGCGGGGGGCAGTCTCATCACACCATCGTAGACCTCTTTTCCTTCTCACTGACTAGGTCTCTCCTAGGTCGTAGTAATATAGTCTCAGTGTGTGCCCCCTGGACCAGCAATATTCCCATCTGCCAAAAACTTGTTAGAAATGCTGTTTCAGGCTATGGAACTATGGAATCAGAAATGAATGTCTGGTTCAGAACTTTGTGGTTTGCAAACCCTTCGTATTGATTCCAATAGGTACTCAAGCCTGACGATCTCTACTACAAATATTCTTACACCTATAATTCCAATTCATTCTGGGTCTTCATCAGTCATGTAACATCTCTATGCCTCTCCAAGCCACTATGATAGATACTATCATTAGCTGACAAAGTATAAAGTATTCACATTTTACCTGGCTCTGGTTTCCCACAGTATGTTAGCAAGGTGGAATTACTTTTGGAGTTTCGTTGTTTGTTCACTGCTTTATTCATTTCATTTGTGTAGAAAAATGTTTTTGCAAAGCTTGTGTTTTATGTATATACGTTTGTCAAAGAACTGAAGAATCGACATTCTGCTGAATTCACAGCAATCTAATAAAGTGATATGCTGTGTCACACATATTTATTGATTCTTGGAAGAAACAATCTAAGACAACTTTTACAACTAGGAAGGCAATCTCCTATTAAGAGTCCATGAGTTTGTACACTGATCACTAATGTTCTTCATTTATGTCAACAATTCCATGAAGGTTGGATTCACAGTTCTTTTGTCTAAATTAGATAGTGAATGAGGAAACAAAAATGAGTAAAAAAGTATGTTTTGGGGTGCAGAAAATGGGAGGAGGATGGTGTCATCCTCTGAGGGTAGGAAAGACCAGAGAGAAACAGATTTTAGAGATCAATAAAAGAATCCTTTTTAAGACATACTGAAGTGAAGATACTGCTTGGGCTTCACATGGGTATAAAACCATCTGGCGGGGACTTCACCTTAGCGAACAGGGTTCACTAAACAAAAGCATGGGGGCTGTACTTATGTTCCAGAAAAATAGGATTATGAACCACTTTTAAAATTCCTATCAGTGTACATATGGAAATTCTTTTTTCAGTAGAAGGAGAAAAATCAGAAAGCTCTCAATTCATATTATAAACTATTATTACTTTAGTTTTTAAAAAGTGCACCCTTAAGGAACAATTAGTAAGAATCTCCTAAATCAGGTAATTTTTCCTGATCATAGTTAATTTTCAAAGAATAATTAGTTTATTATTTAGGTAAGTATTTTGAAAGTGAATTATGTGAAGGATCACTATATAAGTATTATAATTATACATAATAATTAAATAGAAATTAATTATAATTATTTATTTTAGTCAAATTTATTACCATTAGAATAATATTTATTTTTTATTTGTGTTTTATTAATGTAAAAATAAAAATATTGAAAGTAAAAATTAGAATTTCACTTTAGTGATAATATTCCTATCATGATATTGTTTTACTTCTCAACAAAGGCATGACATGCTTTTTTTTGTTGTTAAAAAATGACATCTAAAAATAGGATAAAGTCCTGGGAATATAGGTCAAGACAGAGCACTCCCCTAGCATTTTCAGGGTCCTAACAATGAAAAAAGAAAATCACTGTACTGTGCAATTTTATAATTTACCATCTGTTCACAATTAGGATCACAGCTCATCACTGAGGGAAGCCAAGGTAGGAACTCAGGGCTGGAACTTGGAGACAAGGAACTGAAGTGCAGATCAAGGAGGAATGCTGCTTACTGGTTTGTGCCTGTGGCCGGTAATCAACCTGCTTTTTACTCAATACAGGACCACCTGCCTGGGGCTGCATAACCCACAGTGGACTGGACAGTCCCACATCACTCAGCAATCAAGAAAATGCCCTACAGACCAGTCTAATGGAGAAAATTCCACAACTGAGGTTCCTCTACCCAGGTGTATCAAGACTACTGAAACTATTAAATTGATTTTACACATAGATCCTTATAAGCAACCAATATTTTAATCCCAGGCAGCCTAATACTAGGCTTAGGCTATTACACTCCATACAACAGCCTCTTGGCACATCATTTCCCTCTTAATAATTTTCCAGTGACTTCCATCTCATCTCCACTAAGGGTCAGCTCTTAGAAAAATAAAATAAAGTGAGAAAGTGGTGTACAGTGTCACATATAGCTGTGATAGTTCAAAGACTGTTAAAGCAGAAATTCACTCTGTGTGACTTCAAAGTCTAAACAAGTTTTATTGAGCATTTAGGAATAAAGGACATGTGTAATGGAGACCAACATTCACATTTGTCAAGTTGCTTATGTTTTCTGGCAACAGTATATATCTCTTTAATGTAAAAGGACAAATGGGAATAATTTCTAGTGAAAATGGATATATGTTTTTATAGATGAGCTTAGAGAACCAAAGCTTGTGCTTATGGGGCTGTTAAAGGAGGGATGTCTACATGGAGAAGTGCAGAATCCAGGACCAACACATACAAATCATTCATAATGAACAATTTTCACCAGCATTAAATGAAGGTAAGATTTCTATTTTAAGCAAAAAAGGCAATTAAAATTCTAGGAAAAATGGTAAACCAATTTTATGCTGCTTAGATTTTATCATTAGATGAGTATGTTATTTGCTGTTTTAAATATTCTATTTAAAATACATACACAGTCTTAAGGCTTTGGGTAGGTTTCCTTACATCTTGGTTATTTTCCTCCATCCCCTTAAATTGATTTTACCCAAAGATTCTTCAAAAATGGAAGACTATTGAAGCAAAGGTTAACGTTTAAGCAAAGTCTCCTGGATTTTTTTTTTTTTTTGGTTTTAGTAAGCCACCTTTTTTGTTCTAAAGTAGCATAAAAGCAGTAGAATTTAAGAAAAGTCACTCCACTTGTATGCAGCCAAGTATACATGAACTATATGCAAACCACCGAGCTCTCTGTGGTTCTGCCGATCACATACCTACTCAGATCAGACAATGAAAATTCACAATTTTCTGCTTTCTTGAAAATATTTTGTATGCTACAGTCTTAATCTAACAACTATGACTACACATTTTCTATTTTCTCAAACTTACAGCGACTCAGTTCCTGTTACCTTGAATTTCCACTTTATTCATCTAGTTAATAATGTTCTATCAAGTGTCAGTATGTTTCGTCATAACATCATGCAATCTAGTATGTTCAATAATTTGTAGAACTGAATCTAGGTCTTCTATGTTCTGCATGTCTGGTTTTGAGCCAGAATCCTGCTGTTTTATTAATAGGGCTCTGCAATTTAACTTGAGATTGGGTATGGCAATGCGTCCCTCCAGCACTATTCTTTGTGCTCAGTATTGCTTTGGCTACCTTGGGTCTTTTGTCCTTCCATATAAAATTTAAGATTTTGTTTATATTGTAGAGAAAATTGGCATGTGCATTTTAATTGAAATTGCATTGGATGTGTACATTACTTTGGTAGGATGGTCATTTTCATGATATTCATTCATGAGCATGGTAGGTCTTTCCATCTTCTATTGTCTTCCTTGATTTCTTTCTTCAGAGTTTTAAAGTTTTCATTTAAGGATCATTCACCTCCTTGGAAAGGCTTGCTACCAATTTTTTTTTTGTGTGTGTGTGTGTGTGAGTTTTGTTGTTATTCTTGCTTGGTGGTGGTGTTCTTAAGCTTTTTTGACACTAGTATTTAGTCCCCTGATTCTCCTTATTCATTTGTATTGGCAATTGACTTCTGGAAGGCTACTGAAGGTTGTTATGTTAATTTTGATCAGTTCTAAGAGTTTTCTGACAGGGGTTCTATGATTTATCTTCTTTCTTTCTGTTTATTTAATTTCTGTAATTGTTAAAATTCAGGTCTAAGTGGAGAAATTAGAAAGAGATTGTAAGCTCATGAATTAAGAAATTAATTGTTATTCAGTACAATTCGTTTAATTTTCATTTATACATTCCTCTTTTACATAATTAATAAACAGTCATGACTAGAGAAGAATTTTAAATGTAAGATTAAATGGCCAATTTCCTAATTTAAATGGCATCTCATATTTATTGAAAATAATGAAAGTTCTAAAAATATTTTTAAATGAATATTTATGCTACCAAATTTATTTTCACAGTTGGAAGAGGCAAAACTAAAAATCAACATGGAACTGCAGGAGCAATCAGAATATATTTTTGACAATATATGTAGTCTATCACGTGCAATCTGAGATGGTATGATTGACTTGGTGATTTCATTCTAGAATTTTCTAGGATTTCTGCTATTATATCTCCTGATTGGTTTCATAAATAAGTTTAAGGATGATTTAAGGCTAGGAATAACACATAAGAGTGAAAGGTCCTGGTTTTTACCTTCAAACTGCTTATGAGATTAGGTCTTCATTAAAGCTGCCTTCCTTCAAGATGTGCAGTTCAATTTTGGAAAATGACAATTATTAAAGAACCAGAATTATATGTTTCAACTGAATAGGTGAGATCCCTATTTCTAAAAGAGCTCATTCATTTTTGACAAGGAAAATTAAAATTATAGCATTATCATCAAATAACTAAGAAATATGAAAAGATTTTTTAACTACTGCACAGAAGAATTAAAGAAGTTAAAATTGAAAAATTACTGTAATCTTATTTGGAAAAATCAGTGGAATGTTTGATGTTAAGTCAAAAAAGAAAATCAGTTTGTTTTCTTTCATGCTAAACACTGAAAATATTTCTTAATATTAAAAAAGAATTATAATTTGAAGCCCAACTTAAAAAAAGCCAAATACATTTTCTAATATCATAATTAAGATCAAAGAATTATGATACATCTGCTATCTGCTCTCTTATTTTTTGACCAAAAATATGTCTCTGAGGTTTTAAAATATGAACTTCCACATGAAAATGAGAATGTTCATAGCACCTTGGGACAATTTTGTTCATTTCCCTTTTTCATTGAGGTTGATTCAAAAAATGACTATTAAAGAACACATGGTCACATTTGGATGACTGTTTATGAAGCGTTAGTCAAGGCTGCCTAACGTCAAAGATAGCTTTATCTCTAGGAGTGAGTTCTGAAAGTCATCCAAGAAAATGTTCAGAAACAAATGAATAGTCTAACAAATTGCCCCTTTGATGGCAAAATATACCATCCATTATACATCTGCATATCTTCACATGAATGTTCTTGTGTTTGCATGAATGACAGAACACTGAGAGGTGGAAAAGCTTGGCATGTAGTAAGGCTGAGAATTCTATCACAAAAATAATTTTCTCTACAAGATTATGTCTGATTAACTTGTCAAATCTCTTCTATTTCCACTTGAGCTGAGCCAGGCTTGGTGGCCCTGCCTGTGATCCCAGCTCACCATAGGTGTCACCCAGGAGGGTCAAAATTCAAGACCAGCCTTAGGTGCACACTTAAATATACTCTCAGACAGTGTATATAATTTGAACATCGGTAACAGGCATGAGCTACTTATGAATAGGAAATATTTCAATTTTCATTTAGCTTATAGACTCTGCAATGTTTCCTCTCTTTGTGAATAAATGAAATCTCAAAACAAAATTAAGCAATCAGAAAGTCTCACATAATTCATTGCAAGGAATTTTTTGTAAGCCACCATGATGGTGTCTACATTAGGAAGCACACACATGCTAATTTATTTTAAGTTAAGCATCATGTACGCATCATCCCTTAGTCAATATTATTCATGGATATATTCAGACTTTACCCCATTACTTGAAAAATTTGGTAAAGGCGTCATTGTATTGATTTCCTATCTTTGTTGATTCTTAATCACAGATCACCAAAGTGGGCAGAATATAGAATAAAGGAAAACATAATAGTAAATAAGCAGATTGGAGTTAAAATTCAAAGAAATATAGCAGCAAGTTAATAAATATCAGAATAGATATCAAAATGATATATGACTAATTTTAAGATAATATGAATATTAGAAAGAAATTCAGCTCTCATTTTACACCTGTGTTATTGGTACCATTTACAGTTATTGGTGTGATAAGGTATATATGAGAATTATGAAATTTAAAATCAAACTAAAAGTCTTAGTGATTTTTAAACACAGAGCCCAGACGACACAGCATTAATATTTAAATCCATTAAAAAAAGACAATGGATAATTTACAGTCAGGAAAAGACAAATTTATATTGGGAATGGGAGAAAAAGTTAGGAAATGTAAAATTTCTTTAAAAGCTGCAGTCTTAGTACAAAGTTTTAGAAATAGCTTGTGGGATTTTTGTTCACTGTGGCACCTGAGGAGAAGAACAAAGACAAAATGCAAGGAGTTCATGACGAGGAGGGAGGCACAGACACATGCAGGCCTCAAGCTTTCCATGCATTAAGCTCTATGGCAAAAAGTGAACACTGCTTTCCAATGTGCTTCCTGCCTTGCTGGGTAGAGTAGCCAGGCCCACTCAGGCACAGTAAGACTATGAGTGGGAAGTGCTTTAAGCTCTTTGAGAGATGTTTTATACATGCTATCATTATTAAAGCTATTATTAACATTCAACCCCAGTTTTAGTGGATGCCTTTCTAGAGGCAGTGAGTGGGCAGCAGGCAACTTTACCACTCTAGGTGGGACTCTGAGCATCCTTTCCTCTTCTCTATGCACAGAGGATGAGGTTTATTATCTTAACTCTCTCTCCTTCAAGGAGCTTAACCTTCCTTCTTCTCACAGAAGGCCAATCCCAGAGAAGGGAGCAGTCAGGTAGCTAATCTCAGGATAAATCTAAGTGGCAATTTTAATAAAATAAACTAGATTTAGCCCAGGAAAAAGGGACTCTTTTTTAAAAAAGGGTGCATCTTATACATGTTCATTACTGTACATCTCTCCCATACACTGCAGCTGTCCAAAGGTGTCAGCTGTCAAGGTGTTTAGTTCTTCTTCAGGCACTTTTACAGTCTTGCTGCCTCTAAACCACTTGCCTTGGTGCACGTCTATCAAATCCTGTCTCAGTTTATTCACACATCAGCAGACACCTGTGCAGACACCTGCTCAGCTGCTACATACCCAGAGCAGTCCATTTTACCAAAATATTTTTGAACTCATCTTATTTTTTTCTAAAAGAAATCTTTTGAATTATATTTATCATGTCTGAAATTTCATGCCTTCCTACACATATTTTAATTTTAGTTTACCTAGAAGATAACAAATTATAACTAAAGCATATGTGACTATAAACATATGCCAGTAAGAGTTGACTCATGTGAGAAATTCTGACATGAGAAATTCCTGACAAAAGATGCAACATTAGAATTGAACTCTACTGGACTTATCACGCAGAACTGCATATTGTCTAAATTTTAAACTTTGGAATGATTATTTCCAATGGCATCTAGAAATAAGTAAAGCTACTTTACTTGTTTGATGCTTTCTTAATTTGCCTAGTTGTTTGTTTGTTTTAGGTAGGACTGCCATGTGGCCCAATATGTCACCACACTCTTGAGTGCCACTATGTCTGACTTAGGCTGAGTCTACTTTACAAGTAAACCAAGCAGCACGATATAAAATAGTTCACCGGTCAGCCTTTATGTGGTAAACTCTTTGATTGAAGATTGTTTTTAGGTCATTTGACATGGCTCTTATTTTAGAAATTGAAGGAATTAAAATCAGAAAATTGGACTCTCTTCTAACTGTCATATAAATCAAAGTTATCTGATTGCATGAATTTTCTGTTCAATATCTGTTCAGTTGTTATAGTCTGTCCTTTCATTTTATGTATTATTTTGACAAAAGAATTTATTAGCATCGATGCTATTCATGAAACTTCTTATCATTACAATTCTGAAAGAGAAAATAAATATCAGTTTAAAACTCACTTTAGATTTTTTTTCTAAGAATGACAACATAGTAAGTTTTAGAAAATGCCATATAATTTGGGGTAACCAGACCAATTCAAGTCTCCCAGATATACTCAATTTTGCCTAAGACTATCAGCTTGCTCCAGTCCCAAATAAGACTTCAGATCTCTCAGCCTTCATGTAAGTCCAGAGGAACTACCCAAAGGAACAGGAATAGAAACAGTCATCACTCAAACTTTCTAGTAAGAAGGCACTGTGTCTGGATCAAATCTACCATCAGGAAGCACCAATGTGAACAGCTCAGAGGCACTGAATACCTAGGACTAGGGAAGAGGAGTGAGTACTCTGGACACCGTTGTCTACATCCATTAGAACAGATGGTCAATAAATGGTCCCTCTGTTCATATCACCACAGTGGCCTTATACAGCCAGCAAGTGTTAACAATGTGGCAACAAAGTGGCATTCTTTTGAGATACTTTGCAAGGCTTAGAATTTATACACTGAGTCATCCTAGTAAACCAGCCATGTGGAAAATATAAGAATTCTTGAGCAAGTTTCTATATAGAAAGGAGAGATCCCTGATCAGACTCGTTTGAGTCTAGAAACCTGACCTTGATGCCTTGGTACATGTCTCCCTTTAGAGGAAAGTCATCTCAATTGATGAGCTTCCTCATGATATGAATGGAGGATCATCTACCCTGATCAAAATAGTTTCAATGATTCATGTAGTGACAAAGCTTATATAACCCTAGGCTCTCCTCAAATCCGAGGCCTTGGGGATTTTATTGTTAAAAGAAGAATTAAAGGGGCAACAGAAGCCCTCAAACATGCCAGCTATTACCAGACCATATTTGGAGTGACCACATAATACTGAATTAAAGAGAAAAATTGTGCCTCAGAAAATCTGCTATCTTGCCAACCTAGAGAAGTCCTTAAACTTCTACAAATTATGGAACAGGTCAGGGGTCTTCATTGAGAGCAGCACAGAGCTCAAGGGTTGGGAGCTAAGTTCCCAGATTCCTTCTCCTCTATGCCCATCTGCAACCGAGTGCACTGTCAGGTATAGAACATCACTCAGTCCTCCTGCCAGGCCTTCCCTACCGTACAGCCTTCTCCAGGAGAATTTCTTCCAGATTCTTGTTGCCCTGACCTCCATTCTCCTACTGGCTCTAAGCTGTACAGCATCACTCCACCTTGGTTTCCATTTCACACACACCCATCCTCTACAACATAACTGGATTTGCTTAAAGCATCTGTCTCCTGAGTGACCCATGAATTTGATAGATCTACAGCTCAGCTCCTGCCTCAGAAGCAGGCCCACCTCAGGCCTGGCTCAGAAACCTGCAACAGTGTCAAGAGACAGACATGGACTACTCTCAGTATATTGAGCTTATTCTTTTAAAAAGCAGAATATTGACTAAAAAGAATGCATAATTTAATATTAAACAAAAGCAACTGCTTTTAATACTTGCTATAAATATTTGAAACGTTTATTTCAAATATTTTGTGAGAGGCTATCAGATGATTAGATGAATTTTGAAAGTACAGAAAAGCAGAAAAGTTTAAATACATAAAAGTAAAAATAATCTCTCCCAAAGGAACCATACCATATTGACAAAGTTATTTCCAATTGCCTCTCTCAATATTCCACAGTATGTGTGGGCATATATTTGAGTGTACATGGGCAAATATGTAAAAAGATTAAGTAGAATCAATTTATATATTCATGATTTCCTTTAGCATCTTAGGCTACAAGTTCCCCACAGCTTATATCCATTTTAAACACATTTTCAAATCATATAATACATTATGTCCTGTTTAACTAAAATTTCAAAACTTTATCCATTCAAAGTATAGCCTATTTTGTATTTATTATTTTATGTTTCCAGAAAGGAATTAAGACATGTTATTAAATAATATAGTATTGAAAATGAAAAGAAATTAATTTTTATTTAGAAGAAAAATAAAACCTTTAGAGTCACATTCATCTTTTATTTTAATTAAAATGATAAATTCTAACTTAAAATTCTTTAACCAGAATTTAATCCATAATGGGGAGACTGTCCTTTGAGTACTAGGGGAAACAAACGACTGTAGTGAAATATTCTAAACAGTAGGGGTAAGAGAATGAACATTTTATATGTAATGAATAAAATCAACGGTGGAGTTTCTCAAGATGATTTAGTGCGTGATTAAACAAAGAATAGACAATCTTTAAGTCATACAACAGACTTAAGCTCTGATCATATAAATTGAAGAAAAAGATATTCATCATGTTAGGAAAAATGTCATTGCTTTCTAAATATGCTAAGAATGATGTAAGGCAACAGAGATGAGAAAGCACATGAAACATTATTCTGAGTGTCAGTTAATTAACATTTCAAAAGAATACACACCTCAGGGAATATAAAATTATACCATCTAATAATTACATTGTAGATGTATAGAAAGCATTATAGAATAGTAAATAATGATTAATAAATTTTGATCTCTTTGTGTCAAAGGGCACAGTGACTACCCCAAAGAAATAGCTGAAAATTCCTGTCCAAGGCAGAAAAGGTAGAAAGTTTCACAGTAAAATTGTAAATGAATCCTACATTTTTGTTTGAAGAATAGTGAGCAATTCATTCAGTCATCTTGACATCAGCTTCTAGAACATACTCCAGATATCAGATATGACTCTAACCATTAGGAAGATAGCTAAAAAACAATCAGAGTTATTTTAGTTTCTGAAGTAGAGGAGAAAATCTTGAGTCTGAACTTCAATGTAGATTTGGAACCTAGTAACAAGATTTTGAAAGTGAACCATCAGGACATAAACATTTATTTTCACCTCACAGCATTACTGAAATCATCTATAAAGGGAAGAAACCGACCAAAAAAAGAGTGGGAATCTTTGAATTACACAACTATGTCAGAAAAAAAAAGACAGAGGAGGTAAAAAGTAAATGAAATGAAAGAGTAAGTTAGTTCAGGGAATGCTCAGGAAACCCTGACAGTAAGGAGTCCCAGAAGGTTGGTGAAAAGGGGCTTAAGGAGGAAGTGACCAGAGTAGGTGTATCTGATCCAAGTGCCCTAAGTAGACAATGTGAAAATTTACCATTAAAGTTAAAAAAATGAGATCACTGGTGACCTAAGGATTTTTTTATGGTTGACTGTATATACAATTTTAATTATAATCACTGGCCATTTAAAAGTGATATCATTTTTTTACTGCAATCACTGGCAGAAGGCTATTCTATCATGAGTCAGAAGTTGCACATCATCAAATGATGTTGAAACATTAGAAAAAAATGAAAATTGACATTTAATTTCAGATTTGGTAGGATGCACTGTTGACAGTAATGGCAAGAAATGGAATGTTGGGGAAGAATGCCTCATTAAAAAGAATAAATAAATTTGTGGAGATTTCTTATAAAGCAAAACAATGTTTAAAATTCAAAAATGGACTTTCTGTGGGTTCCCAGTGTCCCTTGCCTCAATTCATGCTTTCATTTCATGTTTGGCTTCACTTGACCTGCTCTCCCTTTATTATTTTATTTGGCAAGTCTTTCTTCTTACCTATAAAACACAGGCTTATCAAAACAGCTCTTTAAAACTTGTTCTGACAGTTATTGGGATATCTATGTGCCATCAATCCCACGTAGAAAGAAGAAAAACTTGAACTTTCTTTACCTGTCCCAATAGCAAGTTTCACAATTAGAAGTAAAAACTTGGGGTTGAAGAGATGGCTCAGAGGTTAAAAGCATGGGTCGCCCTTGCAGAGCAGCTCGCTTCGGTTCCCAGGATCTAAGGGTGGCTAATAATACAAGGAAATATGGGATAAAAGATAAAAGGATAGGACGGTGGGGCCTTAGGATACTGATATTATCAAAGGAGTGAAGGGGAAATGGGGACATTTTAAATGGGGAAAGGATGTAGGGAAAGCTAGATGGGGGGGAGAGAGAGAGAGAGAGAGGAGAGAGAGGAGAGAGAGAATAGATAATGTCTAGCTAGTGTAAAATATCAGAAGGAATTATATTAGTCTAACAACCTAATGACAAATTCCACATACAATATCTCTACATGAGTCTGTGTGCATAGTTGAAGACTACATACCAAGAAACAGTGTCAGACAGGAGAAACCTTCCTTTGACATTTTGGCCAGGGTGGTTCAAGAGACTCCCATAATTCCTGAGGCTATTGCCACGGCCCTTGATTGCCTCCCAGAACATAAAGGTAAGGCCCTATTGCTGAAAATAGGACATACATTGGGAACTGGATTTGCAACAGTGGAGCTGGAAATGATCTGGAAGCAACTTCCCCTGAAGGCTAGATCACATTGCTCTAGAGAGCACTATGCAAGTTGCAAATGGAGAACATCAATCAACAGCCCAACTCTAGCTTCATGACCAAATAACCACATCAATAACAATTAAATAATTAAGAAGAAAAGGAAATAATATATGTAAGGTTAAAGGTATACCTAATAAATTTTAAGTTGATTCTATAGTAATTTGTAATTATAAGCCAAATAGAATAATTTTACCTTATAAATTGTATACTATTCTTTATAAATTCCCTTGAATGCCATTTGAAAATCTGAATGTTAAATAACAAATAAAATTCTTGTTTACAGGAAGTATGTTTCAAAATATTCCTTTTTGCTTACAAAAATAGTAAATGCCAATTCTTAAAAATTTGGGAAATATTAAATGGAAGAAAATAGTAATTCTCTAAATTCTTAAGACAGTGATGTTATCAATTTGATATTTCTATCTTATTTCATTGTGCATGTCCATATTTACCTAGATGCTTACATGGAATATTTATAGATGCCTACAAATTTATAATAGAATTTATTAATGAAATTTAGAGACGTCAGACGATGGGGTAGAAATACTCAATTACTGGCAGATACTTTCAAAACTGACTTTAGTTTTCATTAGTCAAAATGCCACAAAATAATACCAGGGTACAATGGTTTAAGGCATTTTATTCTGACCTCCCCAAACACAGCTCATTCCTTTCTTTTACCGCCTCACATTTCTTGCATGACCTGTGCCAAATAAGGAATAAACCTAGGTTCTCTCTGAATCGTAGCCAAATATGTGTTGTATTATTCTTGGAAACCTCAGATAAAATAAAACCAGGTTTAGTTAGCAATGTGGCAAAGTTTGTTAGCTTACTTCAAGTCCTTTTACCATCCCAGCTATTGTTGGGGCACAGCAGCAATTTCTGAGTCTGGAAATATATGTGAACTCTGCCAAAGTTTTAATATTTTTAAGAATTTAAAAAATTAAAGCATTATTTACAAAACTGAGCAAAATTGATTTAAAAGTAGGATCAGTAACCATCTTCTCTCTTCAGGAAGAAATTTCAGAATTCAGGAGGTTTTGACAAAATATATGTAAGAAGAAATAGATTAACCTGAAATAACACACACACACACTCATCATTGGGATCTGCATTTTCTGTCATCTTGGTGAGGTGGGGTGGTATAATGGAATCCACTCTGCTTCTGTTTTCTCGCCATTGTCTCAAATTTCAGAATCACAGACTCACACATAGTAAGATGAACATCTGACTGGGCAAAAATCAGGAGTTCAAAGAAAAATGTGTTTGGCTATAAAACAAAAACTTCCAGTTAATTTTCTCTTGCTTCAATGTCACTACAAACCGAGATGACTGATTACCAAGCAAAGACAATGAAAATTGCAAAAGAAATTGGTCAAATGCAGTATTCTTCCATTTCTCTTCTAGGTAACATCTTTCTAGTTACAGATACTGGATGTCTGTTTGCTCATTTTCACAGGTTAACTTCATAAAATATTATTATTATATGAAAATAATATTTTATTAACATAAAAATAATATTATTCTGCTAAGCAGAATAAAATGAAGTCGATCAGCCAGTGGAGTCTAAAGTGACTTGTCAGAAGTTGTGGGCACACCCACAAAGCAAACAGTAGAGAGTTTGTGTTAGTGTCAAATGTTTTTAAAAAGTTAGAAGTTTGAGCTAAGTTTTAGGAAGAATAAAACAGAGTGGTTTTCTGGATTAGAGGCCAGTCACAGGAACAGGGTGAGATGTTACTATTTTAACTAAGTGATTGTATGAGCTCAGCCAATAGTTCTGAGTGTATATGTGATTGACAGAAGCGGCTGAAAGCAAGAGAGACTCTCAAATACAAAGTTTAAATCTTGTTACCTGGGCATTGGAGAAATGGTCAATCAAGCAGAAAAATTTTAAATCTTAAGAATTAAGAAGTGGAGATTTTTATAAAATACAATCCTATAACCCAATATATTTCAAAATAAATTACTTCTTAAACATTTAAATCTTAACTACTTGAAAATTTAACTATGTTGTGATAGCTCTTCAATCCAAAAAGGAAATCAAATGCAGCATATTGAAACATTTAGACATCAATAAATAAATACACTGCAATTCATACCCTATCAAAACTATAGAGAAAACAATAACCAGCTATTAATACTAAATAAAAACAGAAAAATAATATTAAAAATCCAAGACAAATTAAGAAGACGAAACAGAAATATAAAAACTGGAAGAAAAAGCAAAGAATGAGATAAATTAATATTTAATTTAATATACCAAATATATAAATTCATTAAGGATATAATTGCAAATTCAAATGTGTAGCCGAATTCCCTCTGGAGTGGAATCATCACTGGAGCTAGTGGTATGTTACCAGAAAAGAAAATTTAATTATCAACCTTACGTAGCTGTTAATCATGAGCACTAAGATAACAATTGGCAAGATTTGCCCACTGGTGCAACAGTGGCACAAGCACTGTGGCAGCAACCAATCACTCACTTTCTAATTGGATTTGCAGTTCATTTCATAAGATGGAACCCATACCTGACTCTGACATCATGCCTAGAAAACTATGACTAGACAGGTCCCAGGCCATAGGAGAAACTAATAGTATTATTCTTCTAGGTGGAAATAGTATTAAACTGAATCCTAATTGTTTATTGTTATGCCTGTAGAGTGGGATCCCACCAAGGAAGCGTCTTTATGCAGCAAATAGTGGCTATCACAGAGACCCACAACTGGCAAGTATGTGGAGAGGAAGAGGCTTCAGAGTGCTTATCCCTGAATAGGGCATTTATATCAAACTTCTTCTTCCCAAGGCTCACGGATCATTATGCAAAAGGAGGTAGAGAGACTGTAAGAGTCAGAGATGGTGAATGACCCGCAGATAAACGAATTATCTAGTCAACAGAACACTGACTCTTATGAACTCACAGCAATACGGAGGGCATGCTCCCATATAAGCTCAGACTAGACAAAATTCCAGCATGGACATAGAGAGGTAAGAAACCCCAAGCATACCTCTGGAACTATTGGCAACCAAGAGCTGCTGGGAGCAAGAAAATCTGTCTCCTTTGAGGGTGACACAAACCCAGTTTCTGGTTCACTTTTAAAACCTGAATATTCAAAGATGGCAAATTATACCATTGATAGTTCTTAATTTTAATTGTGCATTAAATTAAATGTCTGTATTAAATTAAATGCTTGAGTTGAAAATATCTGTCCCAATAAATCTGACCTATTATCAGAAGTTAGGTTATAATATGTAGAAAAGTTAATGATGGAAGACTATCCTCATAGACTGGTGCTGCCACAATGTTAAATAACTGAAAGTCCTAGTATGTTACTCAAATTTACTCAATCTTTTTAAAAGATTTATTGATATATTATTAACGTGTGTATAGTATAGCACATGCATGCTATGATTCATATGTGGAGTTCAGAGGATAACTTTCCAGAGTCAGATTTTTGCTTTCACCATGAGTTCCATGGACAAATTCAGGTTCAAGGGCAAAAGTGATATATACTCTTAACCACCAAGCCATCTTTACAGCCTAATTTTTAAGTGTTCTTAAATGGCTTCTGCATTTTTATTTAGTTAAGGGTACATTGAACATATGTCTAGTTTTTTTTTTTTTTCTGACTTGAGGGAGATGATCTCACAATTTTGAAAAACAATGCAAAGAGCACTAAGACCTCTTTTTGTATGTGTGTCAACAGATTACTTTGGATTTCAGGAAGGAGATCTGCTACACATGATAACAATTGAACTGCATATAGGAAGTGACACTTGGGTCATTTATTGAAATTTTCAGTTTCAGTAATCAATAGTTTTAAGATAGAAATGATTTTTGCCAATCTTTCTCACTTCTGATAGTATTTATCAGAATTATTTCACAAAACACCTTTGTTCTTTGAAAATGTGCTTCACATGCATAAATTTACATCCAAGTATAATTCTGCCAACACAGTCTGTTCTTGTGAGTTTTTGTTGCAACTCGGTAATGGGACAGTGTGGAACATATTGAGCAGAAATCAGAATGTTATTATGCATTCTGTAAAATATTTTCAAAAGTACTTCACATCATCTGTACTTTCCTAGGACTTCTACAATATTATAATTATAGATAAAAGAAAACAAACGGATATTATTCTTTCAATATACAAATATAGCACTTTAAATGGGCCATATTTTCACATTTATCTGAGATCAAGATAGAATTAGTTTTAAGTAACTAAAGATACATGAAATAACATTTTTAAAACTCAGACATTTAAAAAAATGACATGGAAGTAGCAACCTTACTTTTCAACACAGAAACCTATTGATTTATTAAACATATTCTATTTTCCCCTAAGGAACCAATCCTCCAGACTTGGTTACATAATTTTGGCAGCAAATAAAATTAATTTTCCTCCAAACTCCCTTTTTCCTCTTCCACGTCTGTGCTCCTCATAAATTTGTATGTACTCCCTGTGAAGTAATCTCAAGTTTATAAGGAAAGAAGTGTATAAAGAATGTGGTAAATGGGTGTTTCGTCTCTCCAATTTTAACTATAAATTATTTTTTACTTAGGAATATTTTTGTAGAGCATGGTATTAGCATCATTGTCTAAGACTATAGAACCCATCAATATACACAGAGGGAAAGATGGTGAAGGATCTTATGGGACCATTTGAATACTAACCTGAAAAACTTGAAAGAAAAAGATAGAGTGAGAAGGAGAAAAGGAGGAGAAAAATAAAAAATAAGGCAGATTCCTAGTGAATTACAAATCTCATCTTCTCTGAGTACTTAGGGAAATTAAAATGCCAGAATCAGGGCAGGATTCGAAGAATCCAGAAATTTGAGAGAGGAATCCTCAAATGAGTGCAGTTGGAAAGTTAAAAAATAGTGAGGCAAATGCGTTCACTATGGGAAAGGGAGTTTTTCTTTTTTATTATTTCTGGTGCAATTTTTTTTGATGCTAAAGTTGGTCATCACAAGTAAGTATGTGCCCTGTGAATTTGCCAGCAGATGTCTTGTATCTAGCTCCTAAGGCTGTGTGTCATATAATCACAACTGAAGCAAAACTCTTGATTAGTTTTGCAATTCTTTTAGTCGGAAGTCCAGATTGCCTCGACTAGGCTACTTTTTTCTGAATTTCACAATGCTATATCAAAATCAGTGGCCAGACAGGGTTCTAATATGGAGTGTCTGTGTGTTGGCCAGAGTTTTGGTAGCATTCAGCCCCTTGTGTCAGTGCTTGTAATGTCACTTTCACCTTGCAGGCTCAGATCTGGGCACCAGTCTGTCTCCCAGATGCCGCCTACTCTCCTGCTCCTGTGGTTCCTGTGTCTTCCAACCAGTTATGACTCATCAAGCCCTTTTCATGACTTGAATCTTTTAAATTTCCTTTTATATCATGAGGCACAGACAGCTGCATGATTTTACAGACCTCACCTATTTTCAGTATTTTGAGAAACCTCGATGTTTATTTCCACAGTTACAAGAAAGATAAGAGTAAGGAGATATGGGAAAAAGGG
The DNA here is from genome assembly GCA_035773235.1 of Eospalax fontanierii. NCBI lineage: Eukaryota > Metazoa > Chordata > Mammalia > Rodentia > Spalacidae > Eospalax > Eospalax fontanierii. The sequence continues at coordinate 24,828,887 of CM069529.1, forward strand.
ATATACTCATGCAGGAATATGTACTTGTATAAAAATCTCTTTAACATACATGGTAACACAGCACATGTATGCTGATTGTATACATTGCAAATTGAAGAAAATTAGCAAACAAGAAAGAAAGATCACCTAGTTGGGTCTCAAATACTCAGCTATTCTTCACACCTTAAGGAGACTGGGTCAACTGATAGTAAATTAATTCACATCTACAAACTCCCTTTCACCATGTAACTTAGCCATAGGAGTGATGCCCCGTCCAATCACAAGAAGCAGTTATACAAGGGTGAGTATCATTGACAGACATTTTAGACACATCTTCTGAAACTTGGATGAGTGGGTATTATCAGATATTAAAGCTGAATTCCAGGAAAAAATAATTTTAAGGCTAACTCTGTCCCTTAATACTTTCACGGAGCCAAGCTAGGTTGAATTGGAAGCTGTATCTCAATTTGTTTAAACAAAAGTAAAACTGCAATTACTGAGACTTGGCAGTTAACAAAAGAAAGAAGAAATTTTCCTACTATAATCTTTGAAAAATAGTTGTCAGGGAAAACCAATGATAGACAATTCCGGAGTTTACTACTCATCCCTCATATCTTTCTCAAAGAAAGAGAATGAAGGTGGAAATAATGGTAAGCGAATGTGTGTTTTAAAATAGCACTCACACTTTTCCATTTCTGAGATGAAGCACATGGCAAGGCATGTGGAAAATTCAGTGAAAATTCATAATTGTTTTCATGCAGGTACATTCCTAGAGCAGTCTAGCAACTTACCAGTCATAAAGCTGCCTGGGCTCACCATTTGCTTTTTCCAGAGTGGGAAGCTAGCTAAAGGGAGAACACATAAATTCCAATTGCTCAACTTAATTGTCTCCAGCAATAATTATAAAAATAGAGCAAAAAGAAGCAAAAGCACCTTATGAATAAGACCACATAATTATTGCAGTTGAAGTACTAGCACAACTCAAGGAAACTTTCTCTACCACAGAACAATATCATAGGAAAAACTTCCCGGTTACGTAACAATTCACTCAATGAACAGGAAAAGGATTGGGAGAGCTTAGAGAGAGGCATCTAAAGTGAGGAAATTAGAGGATGATTACCTTTGAGGAAATTTGAACATGCTCCATGCAGAACTGGAAAGAATTACAGAAAATCTGAGGAGAATAGTCAAATGAATACAGCACACAGGCTGGAGAGATGGCTCAGCGATTAAGAACACCAGCTGGTCTTGCAAAGGACTATGGTTCAGTTACCAGCACCCACATGGCAGCTAACAACTGTTGTAACACCAGTTTCAGGGGAAACCGACCCCTTCTTCTGACCCCACAGGCACTGCAGAGCACTGGTACACTTACACAAACAGAAGCAATACACAAATACACATTAAAAATAAATAAGTAATAAATTAAAAAATAAAGAATACAGCACACAAGTCCACTGGAATCTAATGTAACACTTTCTCAACTTTGCCAGAAGGAAAAGCAAAGCCCAACATCATCTATTGCAGTGTCCCAGAATCCACACCAGTTTGCTAATTCCCTCAAGCAACAGAAATGTACACAGTCCAGTCTTCAGGTGACAACTCTAGAGAAACAAATAAACAAATATCTTAAAAAAAAAAAAAAACAAGCAAGGGGATAGGAAAATCAACTTTTGGAACTCTTCAAAATTAAGCCAGTGAGATGGCTTGGGAGTAAAGGCACTTGCCACCGTGCCTGAGGACCTGAGTTCAATCCCCAGAAGTTACATTATAGGAGAGAGTGGTCTCCATCAAGGCACCTACTGACCTCCACATGTACCAGAGGTCAGTAGCATGTCCACATATGCCTAGAAAATAAATAAATAAACAATAAATAAATAATAAATAGTGACGACCTTCAAAGTTCCTAAGCAGCTTAGGAACTCCTGTGAGTTCAGGTGAATGGCATGTAAACACTGTGAGCTCAGATGAATAGCATGTAAGCCCAGCTAGCTCAGGTGAATAGCATGTAAACATGGCTAGCTCAAGTGACTAGCATGTAAGCACTGTGAGTTCAGGTGAACGGCATGTAAGCATGGCTAGTTCAGGCTTGCACATGCTCTGCAACCACTTTAGCTCATGTAGATATTTCTTTCTAGGATATGAGGAAATATAGCTGATGGAAATTCGACGTTGTTATCCATTGCAAAAAATGGAGATCTTCCATAACATTCCCTTCTGAAATTGTCTATGATGAACATTCGTCAGGTACTTTATGAATTACCTCATATCTTTCTTTAACAATATACTAACCAAATGATTTTGCCCAAATTTTAAGACTTCCCACATGTCCTAAAATAGTAATTCAGATAAAACCCAGTAGGAACTGGAGCAGGAGCAGGAAACCCCTGGCAGGTGCCCATGGGGAACACAGCAGGAGCAGGCACTCAATAATTAGGAAAGTAAAATTTAGAAACATGCATAGAACTCTGTAATAATGTTCTTTTTCTCAAGTATCTATGAAGAATGACTTTCAAAAGTTTTTCAATATCAGACTCAAAAATTTCTCAAACTCATAGGAAATCATTGCTATAATTATACATTTTGGAGAAACTTCTTTTCCATGCTGAATTAAAAGAAGAGAGATTAAAGTTCTATTTCCATTTTTTAGTGGTAATTTCATGGGCATCTGCATTTAAGAATTTTTTAAACTATACACTTGATTTTTATGCAATTTTCTTTATAAACTAAAATTTAATTCACAGATACAGAAAATATGCAAATAAGATAGATGAAGAGAGACGGCGTCCCGATTATCACTTCACTTTGGAATAAATCATGGGGAACATTTTTAATGTTAAAATCCGTCTCTGGTTCTATAAGTCGTAAACAAAGGAGGAACTGCCATCTCAAAGCACTGTGGTACAAACACTAGAAAACATGAAGAAGTCTGGTCACTTGGTGATGGTTAGAAATTAACCATCATAAAAATTGTGGACTTAGACTAACAACACAGCTCAGCAGGTAAAAAGCACTTACTTTGCAAGCTTGATGACCTGAATTTGTCCCCAGAACTCACTGTGGAAGGACAGAATTGACTCTCAAAAGTTGTCCGTTGACTTTCACATATGTACCCACACCTCCACACTCACACTGTATACATATACAACAATTACAGATTGGCAAACACACTTGAATTTGGAAAGCAAATAAATTTTTTAATAATAGACTGACCTCAGTTGAAAAAAGAGTTAGTAATTCAAAGGCATCTCTGATGAAGTCACTGATAATTCTACAAAGAAAAATAAAACTATGAAAGAGCATGTAAGAAGTAGGCACATGAACTGAGACTAGAAAGTAACTCTAATAATGTCTTGAAAAATTAAAAAGTTCAGCGTGTGTTGAAGAAATATTTTTAGACAAAATAGGAACTGTTCAGCAGCAAAGTAAGAAATGGGTTTTAGATTTTAAGATATACTAAAAATACAAAAGATGATAAACAAAACTAAATCTTCAGTAGGCCTTAGCAGTAAAAATGCAGAACATCAATTGCAAAGAGACATTTAAAAATAGTTCAAAAAAGACAGTAAGCCACTAAATAGAAAGAACGTGTAGCCATAAACGAGGGGGGGACTCAGTGTCACTGATAATTAGGAAACACAAATTATAGTTCCATTTACCATACAAGGAAGGATCCGCTGACACTGCCGGGACTAAGGAAACACAATAAAAGCAGACCATTCATCTGAATGTAACGTTTCTTCTCCTGGAGAGTGCAAAGTCTATGAGCACAACCAGATTTGAAAAATGAGGAAAATGTTCTTACTGAAGTTTAGGATTTACTGGTAAAGGAATACTCTCCTGAAACAAATAGTGCTTATATTTTATTCTCATAGCCTATACTCATATAGGAAATTGCATGGAGGGACAGAGACATTTTTGAGCATGTCCTGTTTAAGGTCATATTACATGTCCCAAAAATAAATATGGTAGGCACAGATGCTTCTTCTGAGCATTCTCAGTTTCGTAGTAATGACAGACATTTATACGAGATTGCCAAAATGAATGAGTCAGTGTGACTTGGTGGCATTAATTGCTTCTCCTATGCTTCCCCGAAGAGCATTAGCTAAAACAAAAAGGAGAAAAAGCATTAAACCTCTGTTAACAATCCATTAGAGTGTATCAGCTGTGTCTTGGTAAATATGGGGGTTTGCCTGTAAAGCCACTTGCCTGGCTTAAAGGTAATGATAGTATTTAGGAAAGTAAAACAACATTTAAAAAGTAGACATTTTTAAAAAAGAAAAGAGGTGAGAATGGATGCCAGTCTCCTAATTCTTATCTCTTGAGAAAAAAGCAGATTTCATTTATGATCAAGCTATACTTTCGTTTGCAATGCTTAAGAACACATTAGAGTTATGCAATTAGGCTATTTTTGAAAAATTTAATAAATACAACAGTGCATGTCATCATAAATGAAGTATCTTTCCTTCAGGAGTATGGAAGACAAAAGGCAAAAGACAACTGAGAAGTGTGGGCAAAGCCTCATCGCTATTATAAACACATCATCATTACATGCACGTCATCATTCTGCCACACTTCCAGAAACAGAAATCTGTTCAGTCATCTCCTCTGATCTTTTGTGGTTTATAGCTCCTACAGAATTATGCTGGGCTACAAATCACACAATTACACCATAAAATAATTAAGACTCATATTAATAAGACACGTAAAAGCCTTGTTTCTGTTAAATATTTGAAAAAGTTCTATGCTCATATTAATGCCTTCATTATGTTTAGTGTTGCTAAAAGAACCTTAATACCTGATGGGCTAAGGAGAAGGATAAAACTAAGGAGACTATAAATGAGCTAATGAGATTCTTAGCTCGAATCAGTCACCAGCAGAAGAGTCTGAGTTTGTTGTCCTTGAGATTCATTTCCTTAGTGAGGGAGGAAATGGAGGGGATCAGGAAAGCATAAGAATAGTAGCTGCTTCTCTTTCTGCCACATTTCCTTCGAGTAGCTCTATTGGTGTCCTGGGAATTCTCTGTTCAGAGTATTACCATTCTCATCTTGTGAATCCTCCCACAGTTGGGACATAGTATCAGACCCTAAGCACTGTAGTTTCTCCAGTTTAATATGCAGCTGTGCTGATGCTATGTCAGATTCCATCTGATAAGGAACAGCTCTTGGACTATGCGGAAAGCATATTTCTGGGGTGTGTATCACTGAGATACCTATTTTCAAACTACAGTTTAAGTGACTGTCTGTAACCAAAACTTTGTGTTTTTGTTTTTGTTTTTGTTTTCTGAGTATAGTAGTACATGCCTTTAATCCCAGTTCTCAGAAGGCAGAAGTTGGTGGATCTCTGTGAGTTTCCATTCAGCCTAGTTTACACAGCAAGTTCCAGGCCAGGTAGGGCTGCATCTCAAAAGTTTGGTGTTTTTCTACTCCACATATATGTGGAATGTTGCATTAATATTAAAATTGCCAATTCTCAATAGACATTGTTTTCTTGGGATTTGTTGTTGTTGGTGGTGGTGGTGGTGTTTGGTGTGTGTGTGTGTGTGTGTGTGTGTGTGTGTGTGTGTGTGTAGTGTTTGCTTTGTTTTTAAGTAAAAAGTGTGACTATGTAGTCCAGGCCAGCCTCAAACTCATGATCCTCCTGCCTCAGTCTTCCAAGTTCTGTGTATACCACTATTAGGTTCTCCAAATGGCAGTGATGTTGCCAAACTACCCAGAATGACAGACTAAAAGGTTCCTCAACCAGGCCAGAGGAAACCAAAACAGCATTTCTCTGAATCCAGGTGACCCAAAACCCCCTCCTTTTCAGGGAACCACAGCTTATCCATTCTTCAATGATCATTCCCCAAACAGGAGAGCAATGGAAAGTTACCAGAGCCCCTAACTGCCTATTAAACCTGTTCTACTTCTACTGACTGAAATTCTCAGCTCTCAGGAGATAGCCCAGCAGTTTACTCCTTAATAAACTGTTTCTCCTTATTCATGGAGTGGTCTCCTTCGGTGTTTTCCCTGCCTGCTTACATACAACCACCATGCTTGATACATTGATACATTTGTAAATGAGTTAGGACTACTAACATACACAATATATTTCTTGTTAACTTAGGGTAATATTACTAATTAATTTGCAGTGATACTTTTAGTCATCAGTCTCTACTTCTGCTGCTATATTTCCTATGAATAGGCAAATGAACAGTAGGATTATTCCTAAGTAAGGGAGAAAAACGACAGCTGTGTACACTCATCAATACAATGCCGTGGGATGGCCAATTTGATGAATAACCCATATATAATTTAGGGATAATTACACAAAATGTATTTTAAATTTTTCAAAAATCATAGCAAATATTTCTACTTGTTCTTAGTAATCAGTTTACACAGAGGTAACATGTAGAATTGAGAGAGGATAAAAAGGCAACCTAGTAAAATAAAATAAATTTCATAGTCTGGCATGAAACTGAGAGATGAAAATGTTGCAGGGTTTTCAAGTGATCAGCATTTCATTCTGGACCTCATTTAGAGAAAGTTGTGCTTTGAAGCCTAACTTATCTGTGAGACTTCTTACCTACCCCCAAATTAACAGGAATGATGCATAGCTAAATTAAATAAATGGATTCAAGACAGAAATACACTCAATTCCATGAAAGTGATGATAAAAAATGAATCATTTCCGTTCAACTTCCTAATATATAATTGGCATTGTTGATAAAAATAAAATACAGTAAATACATTGTTGTATACATTAAAGGATTATACTAGTTATTTTTTTTTATTTTTGCCTACATTAGGCAAAAAATAGTAGCTAAGATTTCAATAGATTTCAGTGGTCGGGGCAAATTTAGTCACTCATCAAAAAAAATAGTTATCATTAGGACAGGAAAGAATAGTGAATGTACTATTCTAAAAATAAGAAGTTGGCACCATTTTTTTGATCTTTAAATAAATTTGGATATTCTCATGACTTTGCAATTTTTGTTTACAAATGAATTTGGCATAAATAACCCTAAACACAAAGTAACACTTAGGAATTATCAAAACTAGCTTTTTATTTCTTTACATTGCTCTACTTGTGACTTTGCTAGCTTCCATATTATTGCAAAAATATGAAAATTTGACACTTTGGACTTATTACTATATTTTCTTATTTCAAATAAACAGGAGATTCTTAGGCGGGCTAGATAATCTACAAGCAAAATCCACTATTTTTAGATGTGTTCTCAGGAAACCTAAAAGCTTTATTTTTGGCAATGCGAGTCAACATGCTGTCAGTTACCTCCTCCAAGATGCAATTACAGTCAGTACTAAATAATTTCCAGCTTCTGGCAAGAGGCTATATTCAAAAAGGTTTCCACAGACCTGTAACCAAATTCACGTCTACTAAAAGAGCTAGCAAAGAAAGATCTCACTTAAGCTATTTTCTGGTAGTTAGATCATGGTGGAAAAGGTTGGGTAATGGCTGGGTTTTGTTCCTGAATATTACTTTCATGAAGGAAACATTAAGATTAGTTTTCCTAATTCTAAATTGCCAAGAAATTCCTTGTCACCAATGTGAAGTTTCCTGAGAAGTGAAAGCCTGTTTTATAGCCATCCGCAAGTTGTTGGATCTTCTTACTATAATTACCTGCCTTCTTCTTGCTCTATAAACTTGAATTGCACATCAGTTACCTAGTTCTCAGATGATGAAAATGCAGTCTCTATTTTCTAAATATCTCAGAAGTTAAGTAGGGGATAACTAATATTATTTCGATAATTCATTTGTAAAAGCTAAATCAGGATCTAAAAAAAATGTATCAAATGCCTTAAATTTGAGTGGGATCAGTAATAACTCACTTATATTTTAGTGACATTCCCAAGTATAATTGTGAGTCTCAAACTAAAAATACACCAGAGATAAATAGTTTCAGAGAATATAAGAAAACATTTCTGACTACAAATTATGTGCTGATGGTAATGAGCTCTTTTTGAGAGATAGGTATATAAATGAGAAAGAAACTTCTCTATTTCACTACGTGATGAAATACAATTAATAAAACAATTTATAAGGATGAGGTTTAATATAACAAACTGCTTTTTTGTGATGATGCATGCTGCATGGAAGAGTAACTGAAAACATGTGAACTAGAAGTCCTGAAGCATTATTTTCTCTTTCAATAAAATGGTTTCACTGTCCAAAGGAGTACATTTCTTTTCCCATTGCTTGGCTAGTCATTCTAGCTCTAACACATTGGGCTATTGCTCAGGAAATCATCTGAGCTATAGTAGAAAATAGAAAGTGTTATTTTAAATCAAATCCTTGTCTGATTCCAACATAGAACATATGATAAGTATGGCATGAAGCCAGAGGAAAGGTGTATCTTTTATTCACTGTGAGATGCTTGACCTAATCCCCCGCTGTCTCTCCCCAGGGTATCCTATATTATGCAATATTAGTTTCTTCCTCTAAACTCAATGGTCATACAGCCCAAAAACCTCTGTTCCACTAATGCATATTATCAAGACTGTTTGACTACAACTTCACTTAAGTTTATTATTTCACAGTTCTTCCGGTTTACATTAAAGGGATCAATTCATTCACTTAAAATTATTTACATTTTGAGCAGCTGCTAAATGTCAGATCCTGTGGAAATTCAGAAGTATTACAGTATGTGGTCTCTAAGCAACTCATCTATAAACACTGAACTTACCACAGCTAGTCACTTCTCAACATCTAATCCAACATTAGAAATCTACTTACAATTATTAGAAAATATTGCCAAATTATTTTAGCAATAAAAATAACATGAACATGTTTGCAGTTTCTTATCTTTGTTGCTCTGCAACCTATACATTTTCCACCTTAGGCTCTCTTGATTTCAATATGATATCTAAAAGAACACAGAAGACTAAATACAAACTTTGTCATGATTTGTACATGAGTATGTTTCACAAAGGACTGAATTATTAAAGACAAATGAAAAATGAAATGTTCTACTATATTAACAACCTGGGAAATGTAAATTTGAGCTTTAATAAAGTGACAATTTTACATCCACCAGTTTGGGGAACAAATTAAGAGAAAGGAAGGAAGGTCTGGCTATAGCACATGTTAGAGGATATGAAGCAACAGGGACTACAGAATAAAAAACTATTTCTAGGAAAGTCACTTAAAGAGTGCTTGGGCCTGTCCCTCTGGAGACCAATAAAATGTTTGTAGAATTACTGGATCCCAAATTACAGAAATTCAAATGTCCATAAGTGTAAGACTAGACAAGTGTATGTTGGTACATTCACACAACAAAATACAGTGATATTGAAAAATATTTAGAAATAAATATCAGTATGGATGCATGTGAAAAATACCATTAAATGTAAAATTAAAGGCGTAGAGAGGTTTATTTAGGGATGTATTACATTTACATAATTTTCAAAAAATACAAATTTAACAATAAAGGCACATAATCATAATATTTACTATAGACACAAAATGGGAAAAGACCACCATTTCAATAAATGCCTTTGGGAAAAATTATATTGGTGTACTTAAGAATGAAATTAGACACTATCTGGCAACATATGGGACTATCAACTCAAAAATGCATTAAATACTTAAATGTAAAATCTGAAAATTGTAGAAGAAAAACAGGAGCATACTCTCCAGTATTAGTCAAATAATAATTTCTTAAGTAGGACCCTAAAAGTATAGATTCTCCAAGAAAAGACAAAAGAAAGAATTGGGTTTTCATCAAGCTACAAACTTTCTATACAAAAAGTAAAACAATTATAAGAGTGAAGAGACAATATGCAAAACAGGAAAAAATGCTGGAAGAAATTGAAGAGAAAGAGATTATGCTGAAAGGAATGAAAAAGAAGAGCCTTCACCAGCCAGAAACCCCCAGAAAGATATCAGTATTCTGAAGGGAAGAAATTGTAAGCAAGGAAAGAATATGATGATATGCTCAAAGTACATTCAGAATACATCAAATACACAGAGGAACTCAAACACATCAATAGAAAAAAAAACAAAATGAACAAAAGACCAGAGTGCCTAAATGGACATTTCCCCCAAGAAGACAAGCCAATATAAAAGGCTTGCAGAATGGTTCTTGCAACTCATCATCAGACTGAGAGTACCTAAATCTGGCCTCCCATTATCAAGCTTCCCAAATTGTGCTGTGACTGGTCAGTAGTACAGGCCCAGACCTACCTTAGAAGAAAGCCTGAGAGTACCTGCCTGGGGCATGGGTTGGACCTCTGTGGGGAGGTCCTGAGATGCTAGACTGAAGTCATTTGCTCCCTCCAATACAAAAATGAAAAAATTTAGAAAAAAAGAGAATCTGAAGCCTAGACCAACCCGCTTTATATACCCAATAAGAAAACAACCAAAGCATACCATTCCTTGCCATATACCCAAAGGACTCATCCTAATGCAGAGATAGTTGTACATCCATGTTTCTTGCTACTCTTTTCACAATAGCGAAGAGATGGCAGCAAACTATGTCCCTCAAATGACAAGTAGAAAAAGAAAATGGAGTTCTACTCAGCTGTAAAGAAAGATGAAATAATGAAATTTGCAGGTAAATGGATTGAACTAGAAACTGTTACACTAGGTGATGTAACACAGACTCAGGAAAACAAACAACATATATTCTCCCTCATTTGTACATCATAGCACCAACTCTTTATATGTAAGTATATATCCTGATGTAACTGCAGGAATTTGGAAAATGGAAAGGAACCAGGGGGGTAAAGGGAAAGAAAGAACCCAAGAGCGAAGAACACTGGGAGACAGATGTTACAAGAGACAAATATGTAACATGGGGATATTCAAATGAGAATAAGAGAGGGAGGATAATACAAAGAACTATGAGGATAAAGGGGAAGAAGGAGGTCAAGAGGGGTGGAACCATAGCAGAGAAGAATTATCAATGGAGAAATGAGGAAATGGGATACTTTAAATGTGAAGGGCATGGAGGGAGGGTTAGACAGAGAGACAGAGAGACAGAGAGAGACAGAGAGAGAGAAGAGAAATAAATAATGCTTAGCTAGTTTTAAAAATCAGAGAGAATCATATTAGAACAAAACCTACTGACAAATTACATATACAATATTTGTATATGAGTGCGTGTATATAGCTGAAGGCTACATAGCAATAAATAGTGCCAGACAGGAGAAACCTTTGAGGTGTTGTCAGGGTAGACCAAGAGACTCCCAAAAGTACACAGCCCCTAATTGCCTCCCACAGCTTGAAGGTAAAACCCTATTGCTGAAGACAGGACAGACCTCAGACACAGGGTTTGGGACAATGGAGTTGGAAATGACCTGGAAACCTCCTCACATGAAGGCTAGCTCTGGAAACTTCCTCACATGAAGGCTAGCTCTCATAGCTTAGGAGAGTACCAGACAAGCTGGTAAGAACAATTGATGGTCCAACCCCAGCTTCAAAGCCTAATGACCACATCAACAATTGGGATTGCAAATAACATTGGTGTAATAGTGACACTTTTATCTTGGGTGTAATCAACAGTCCAAACTAATTGGACTTAAAGCCCTCTCAGTGGGAGGAAACTCATGTGTGGTACTGTAAACCTAGCCCAATAGCTAGAGACATGATAGATCTTACTGAAAACCCTAAAGCTATCTCATGTCTAGACAAATGTAATTTCTTACTATGTGCAAAATGTGGATAATTCAATTTACAGATGAGTATCCCAGTCACTCTCATCAAAGAAGCTTCTCTTACAGCAGATGGTGACTATTATAGAGTTCCACAACTGGTCACATACAGAGATTGGCTGGGAAATGCTCAATCCTAAGTGACACGTCTACAATGGAACCTCTACACTAAGGCTCATAGAACACAGTAGAACAAGGGGTAGAGAGACACTAATGCATCTCCAGATCTCATCAGTGAAGCTCCTTCACATAACAGAGGTCCATGAACACAAACGGACACAAATGTCCAAAGCAGAGAGAATGAGAATCTGCAGAGTGTGTTCTTGGACAGTTCTCCTATATTAAACCCACCCACCCAGGAACCATAGAGGAAGAGGGAGCAGAAAGATTGTAAGAGCCAGGGAGAGGTGCATAACCATATGAAAATAGAGTAGAGTACTACAGGCTCCTGGGACCATGCTCATATGAACCTACAGCAATGGTGTCAGTATGCACAAGACCCATGCAAAGTCAGGCAGACCACAACCCAGCACAGTAGTGTGGAGATGGACAGCAGGCCCCATCTCAGTTCAAGAATTATTGGCAGATGATTACCTCTCGGTGAGGAAGAGTAAATCTCCTTAAAGGGAAGGACTCTAAATTGGCTGACTAGACCTGAGTGAAAGAAATTACACTGAGAGATGTCTGGGGACACCAACTTGACATGCTAGAACTTAACACACATGACAGAATGTATGAAATCTTGCAGGGTGCGGGTATGCGCAGGTGCCGGCAGTGAAGTGTGTCTAACTTTGCTTAAGATGTTCTATATGAAATATACAAAAAATCAATAAAAAATTAAAAATAACTCCAAGTGATATAAAACTCTAATTCACTCTTTCTGCACTAACTATTCCAAATATACCTCTTCACCAGCATTTACAGATTCTCATCTCCACATTAAGTACACTGGAATAAGTAAACACAGAGGAGAGTGCTGTCCTCTCTTTTAATGTGATTAGCAGAGTGATACACGTAGCATAAAATAAGACATAAAACTTTTGGAAATAATGCAAATATTTATACACCCTGGTGGGATGTGTCTATAATAAATATCAAGGAGGTTTAATTAACAGCTCCTTGACTCAATCAAAGCTAAATGCACTCTCCTAGTTAAAAGGTCGGTGTACCATTTAATGAGTCAGTGCTTATGCTTGCTTACTGAACCTAAACTCTTCCCAGAGTGATGAGTAACATTCCCTTCATAGTAAACTCTTTCAGCAGCTGTGTTCAAAGCAACTCTATCAAGGACAGAGAAAAGAGAGAATGTCCAATGTGACTGAAGTAACAGAAACTTGTCTCTGTTTTCTGTCCGCTGCATGTGTCAGTAGAAATGTTGTTACTGTATTTCCAGGACTAAAGGAGATAAATAAAAGAATGAGGGGCTGGATTCTCCAAATAAACTCAAGGAGAGAGTAAGCAGTTAAGTCACTCAAGTACTGCCAATGCAATTCTCTCTTATGTGTCCATAAGATAAATGACAAGGCGATTGCAATCGTCCCATTCAAGTGAAGCCCACAGTACGTTTGTAGAGCATCTGCTAGTAAATTAGTAGCTGTCTGAAGGAGTTGAAAGTAAACAAACACACATCAACAAAATGAAGCCAAGCATTGTGTACTCCCACTTTGCACTGGTCACTCCTTGTGAGCATATCTTATGTTTATGCTCCTGATGATCCTGGAAGTGAGGTGATGTCAATTGTCAGCTGTGCAGCAAAGGAAGCAAACCTCCTTAAATTTAAATAATTCGTACCTATTCACACATTTTGTAACAGGTCAGACTTCAAACTTGGCTCTTCTAACTCTAGCAGCTAGATCACCATCATTTGAGCAATAAAAGCACTAAATCCCCTAAATCAGGGCCACCATTCCACATTCCATCCTTAAAACCAAGGAAATACTACTTTTCTCCTGATTAGAGAGCAGTACTTCATCAATATAAAAATATTAAGTTAAATAAGATACTAACATAGTAGTCTATAATGCCCTCCATGAACAGTTCAGTATATAGCCTTATGTTCTACTCTCTAATACAGTAAGTAAATAAATAAAGGAAAGATGAGAGAGAGAGAAGACATAGTGCCTATTAAGACAACTAACAGCTGGCTCCTGTTTGCCAGTATTAGATCTTTTGAGCACACCATGGCTTTGTTATACCTACTTTGAAAGAAAACTGCTACGGGGACATAATCAAATTTAGTAGCCAGGACAAAGAGATTTCCAAATAAAAGTAACCATTCTGACCCCTAACAGCTGTGTCTGAGGGTATCTACTATGTGTCAGTCTGCTGCATTTTAGTCTCTTTAGGTGACACGTGGCAGCATAACATGGTGGTTTTATTCTGCACTTTTCTACTTACTGTAAACTTGACCATCCTTTCAGTGTCACTGTGTTTCTTTGGGTCTTGTCTAGTTTCTCTCTTACTTTAGACCTTTGCTATTCTTAGAGGAGGAAGTGTTTCATGTGTGTCTGGATTTCTTCACTGAGCTTATGCTTTCACTCCGGGACATCTGTTGACGAATGCTTAACATGGTCAGATTCACTGATTTTAGCAATTTTTGATAAGCTTTATTTTATGCCATGAATATATTCTACTGAATCGTCCTCCAAATACTTTATTATTTTACTTTTCATATTTTGATTTATTGACTACAGAAACTGTAATTTTGTGTATGACATGAGGTAGAAGCTAACTTTCATTTTCATTCTTGTGGATATAAAATGGCCCAGCAAGATTTATTGAAAAATATTTTCCTTCTTCTGCTTTGGAGTAGCACTCTAAAAATAAAGACTCCACATATGCTCAGATCTTTTTCTGGAACTTCTATCTTATTCTAGTGTTCTATGCCTTTCTTTACAGGAATAAAGAGCTCATTTAGAAAACATTGTAAAGTGTCTGGAGAGAACAAGTTCACCCTGTTCTTTTCCAATAACATTATAGTTCTTTTTTAAAAAATATTAGATTATTGCAGTATACTTCAGTCAGTGAGGTAAGGCAGACATATGTTAAAGTTTGTGAAAAACCTACCAACAAGTCCAGGAAGAAAAGACATCCATCACATAAGATTGTTCTCTTCTGCCCTTCCCTAACACCATCACCAAGAAACCAATAGTCTATGTTCATCAGTTTAAACTAATGTTTATTTCTAGGATTTTACACAAATGGAATCACATAGTACATCATGCAATCTCTTTAGATTGGCTTTCTTACTTCCACATAGTTATTCTGACATGCAACTATGTTGTTTCATGTATGGTCATTCCTTTTTATTGTAGAGTAGTATTTTGAGTTATACATAGTCCATAATTTGCTATTTAATCATGTGTTGATGAAAATTTTTGTTATTTTGCACATTCACACATTAGAATTCAAGCTGCTATCGTCAAGCATGTATTTTGTACATACTTTAATCTGTCTTAGATGAATACCAAATAAAGAGATAAATAGATAATAAAGTGGAGTTATCTTTAAGAATAGTGTTCCAGAGCAGTTCTGCCAGCAACATTTGCTAATATCAGTATTTCTTAGACATTCATTTAATGGGCAGAGATGTCTCACCATTGTTTGGGTTCTATTTTACAAGCAACTTATGATGTTGAGCAAAATGTCATTGTTTTATTTGCCATCTGTAGAATGATTCTACAGGATTGTGATCAAACCTTTCATAACTTGAAAATTTTTATTTTTTTCATACTGAGTTTTATTTTCATTTACTTACCTTTTAAAATTATATCTGCAAATTCATGTTCTCTCTTAGTGATAACAATCACTGAATCTTGGAGTACACTAAACCACACCTGCTACTTTGTCTCTGAAGATTCTTATCTGAGATTATTCCAGTTAGATCTGTGTCCTAGAACTCCAGTTCTAATTATTTCTTTTAAGCATCTTAGTTCAAATTTAGGTACCTATGATACTTAAGGCTTAAAAATGTGTTTTCAAAAAGGTTCAGGGTTAAGAGCTTTTGCTGAGGAATCAGGTTTGGATTTCAGTGCCCACACTATGACTAAACGCCATCCAGAGCTCCAGTTCCAGGTGATTTGATGCCACTTTATGGCTTCCCAGACTTTGCATTACAGGTACATTTACATACAAGCAGGAAAAACACTCATACACATAAAAATAATAATAAATTTTAAAAATTAAGGCACTTTCATAAAGAATTTACCTGATGCCAAAGGAAGAAAAAAACTAATGCACGCAGAGGACAGCATACATCTAGGATACCTCCTTTGTGTGTTTGCTTTGTGTCCAGTTTACTGTTGCCTGCATGACTTTTCTTCTGCACTTCTTAAAAAGATTCTCCATTTAGCATGGAATGTGTGCAAGACTGACACCAAAGTCATGCATGTCTATGCCTATAGGTCTTCACTGGATTCCATACTGTCCTGGAGTAACTGATACAAACTTGATTTCCCTCTTTGAAGGTACTCAGTCCTCTAAGATTCTCATGAGATAGACACTTACCAAAAGAATGCAACAACCTCAAAACTACTCCAAAGTGCACACCCACAGACTGAATAGGAGGCCGTAGCAAGCAGAAATCTTACAAGACGATGTCTTATTTTTACCTCATCCTTTCACATTGGGTAGCCTTTTTTGACAAAAAAAAATGGCTTCAGAGAAAGAATATGAAAGAAGCTGATGGTTTTATCAGTTTCTGTAGATGTCATAGCCTGGACAAGAGGGAATTTAAATGTCCTGAGATAACCCTCTCTTGAAACCTATATATCTCATAGCTGAAAAGATAATAATTTGTCCACATGTAAGAAAGCTTAGAAGAGAAGAATTCTTGTGACTATATGAAAGAAATCTTTAAAGATAAATTGTCTACTAATTCTGCAGTATGACCTAGAAGAGCCCATAAATGTTTTTCTGTAAGTACAATGAATACTAAATACTTCATATAATTAAAGCTTCTTCTGAATGTACTGGGAATCTAAATGTGGACCATGAGCAGCATACCTAACACTCCCAGAAATTATCAAAAGCAAAATGCAAAAGCTCTAACACAACTTAAGACAAAAACCTCCCAAAGACAGTTATTGACATTGGACCACAGAGTTTGAAAACAAATTGAGACCAAAATCCTGATTGCTATTTAGATAGGATTATATAATTGTAATTGGTGAGGAGAACAACAGTGTCTGAATTTGCATAAGCTTTGGAGGATCTGCTCCATATTTCACATGATGACACCAAACGGGCTTCAGGGAAAGGATAAGAAGCAACCTGAGCTGAAACTGCCTGGCTGAGAGACTGAAAAAAGACAGGACAGGACAAAAGGAATCATTCTCAGCATGCTAAGGACAAGATCAAAGGCTCCCTTTAACCCAGTGCTACCTATAGTCTGAGAGTAACAATATGAAAAGATGAACTGTGATTAGGAAATAGAATCGCACAACATGGAAAAAATGCAAGCTAAAATATTTGATGAGCCAAAAGAGGTGAAATAGTTTCTCTCTACATAAGGAAAATAGAGGAAAAGTTCATTAGAATTTTCTTCCTTTTGAAACAATACTGAAGAGTGAAGAAATAGTGTTTTAAAACAGTGTCCTGTCTAGTCTGAATGTAAAATTTCTCCCATGTTTTAGGTGTTAAAGCACTTTGTCCCCTGATGGTGGATCTGCTCTGAGAAGTTGGGGACCTTCAGATACATGCGGCTTTCCTAGCAGAAGTTGGTCCCTGGCGTGAGCCTTAAAGGTTGAATCTGTTTCTGCTGATGTGCTTTATGCACAAATAGGAAGAGGCTAGAGTAACCGAGTTCAGTCAGTTCTTCTCCAGGAACATTATATTTCCTTTTTAAAGTATTAGATTATTGAATATAACTCAGTCAACACGGTAGTGTCTATGCAAAGTCATAACTCCCACCTCAAAAGGGAAAAAAAAAATTATTCGGGAGCCAGATATGAGTGACCGTGGCTTGGGAACACAGATTCTGGTTACACCACATTCCATGTTCCAATGTGGAAGTAGTTTCATGTAGTTTTTATAGTAACAGAACAAATACTTCAGTAGAAACATTAAGTAAGAAGGTTACCGCAAATGAGAAATCTCAACTACAGGCTTCAGATGCTAGCTAATGACACTCAGCCTTTTGGCTGGTGGGAGCTAGGACTTCCTTGAGTTAGTACATTTCAGAATGTTTTTATCTATTAGTCACAGGATGTTAAGTCAGAAACAGGTGGGCAAGGAGTAGCTATTTAGGGGGTTGAAGATGACCCAAGATAAACTGTAATTTGATTTGGTCCTGCAACATTCCAGACTCTCCACAATCACTGAAGTTCTAATCAGTGATCAGCCTTTGCAGAAGTTTCAGTTTCAAGATGAAGTTTTTCTGGGAACTTTCATTCACAGTGCAGTGATATAAAAAGTCTCCAACAGTTTCATTATACAATCCAGTACTCCCTAATCAGTATTTTCCGCATAGCTCTACAGAGCAGCATAGGCCTTCAAACATGATGTGCTTGAACTTGTCTTGGGATCAGTGGCCAACCCCGGTCTCACAGCATGTTCCTTTCAGCTCTGCTTCATGTGCAACCAGGCCAGAAGCTTGATGCCATCTTGCAGCAATGACATAAACAGTCCCCAGTGTACATTTATGGAAATAACCAGAGAGGGGTCAATGAAGTCTCCTTTCAGGGATCTTAGTCACATTCATAAAATATTTTAAGAAGGAGCTTCAATGGAAGCTTTCAGGAGATTTTATTACAATTTAAAGAAAAACCTTCAGGGCATTCAAGTCAGTCATAATGCTCAGTTGCTGAAGGCAGAAGGCAAAAATAAGCCATAAAATAAGGTTATTTTAGAGCCCACAAGGAAGACAAATACCTGGGATTAAGCAAAATGGTGGAGAGGAGACAGAACTTTAGAGAAAAAGTAAAGAACTCTGAAATGTTTGGTAGTCCAAAGCATTAGGGAAAGCATGGTACAAACAAAAAAGAAGTTATGCTTTTCTGTGGCCTGGTCGTACACACTGCATATACACTGCTGTTGGGGATTCCAGTTAGGAAAAGTTCACCATCTTCCTTACACACAAGGTATTTAACCTGTCTGTTTTACATGAATTAAGGTAAACATCCCTCTATCCCTCAACCCCACAACAGCCTCCTCTGACCAAGCAATTGACATGGCAAAATTGGAATATTGGGTCTCCGTGCCGGCCAGAGATTTTATATCATGATCAGTTCTTGTCTTTGTTTGCTGCTGTGTAGCTGTGACAAAACATTTTGACCAGTGTTAATACGGGAAGGAAAGACTGTATTTGGCTTACATCTCCCATGTTAAAGTTCATCACTGAGGGTATTCAAGGTAGAAAAACAAGGCAGGAGGAACTGGAGCACAGGTCATGGAGGACAGCTACTTATTGCCTTGCTCCTTGGCCTTCTTTCTTATACAATACAGAACAGCCTGTCCAGAGATGGCACCACACACACTGGACTGGACCATCCAACATCACTCAACAATGAAGAAAATGCTTCTCAGACAAGGCTCCAGGCCAGTCCAATGGAAGAAATTTCCCAGCTGAGGTTCCATCAACCCAGGTGTGTCAAGTTGTCAAGTTGACAACTAAAAGTAGCCATCAGGGTTCTCTCTTCTAGGGATTTTTTGCTACTGTAACAGCGCATTTAAGTTTCTCTTTGGTCCACACGCTATGAGTTCTTAAGTTATTTTCTTACTAAATAGTGAACATTAAGATGTTCAAAAGTTTAAGTAATGCTTTAAAGTTAAAATGTACATGTATATTATTAATTTCATTCTTAGCTACTCAACCCTTTGCTAAGCAACTACCATATTATTAAATAATATTTCCTTAAACATCATGAGGAAGGGAGTTTTTGAGGCAAAGAAAGATTAAGCCAGTTGCTCAACATCAAGTAATTAGTGTCAAATGCACTACATTAAATATTAAATACATGAGCAAATGTCAGTACTAACTAATGAGGGATAAGAAAATGATATATGATCAACAATTGTATGTTCATTGTTATCAACTAGATATTTGAGTACCTTAGAAATATGTATGCTGAGGTTTTAATCTACAACATGATTATATTAGTAGACAGTGCCTCTGGGAAGTGAACAGGTTTTGAGAACAGAGCCCTCCTGAATGAGATTAGAATCCTTAAATAGAGAAGCACATGACAGATGATTTCTGCTCTCTAATGTAAACGTACCATCTGAGAAAGGTTATCTTCAAAATGATAAGGCATCCTTCACCCTTGTAGAGGCACCTTGAACTTGGGGTTCTAGGCTACAGAACTATAAAGAAATGAATGCTTGATCTTTGGGTTATCAGGTCTTACCAGGCCTTACGGAATCTTTTACAGTAATCAAAGTGACTAAAACTCTCTATCCCAGAGAGAATCCAAGACTTGGAATGGAGAGGCAAATGCCCTCCTGAGAGATTCTTTGTAAAGCTAGACTCCCTAGGTTCAAATACCAGAAACAGTAGCGTCCATGCTAGTTACATGAGGTAAGGAAAATTAGTTTCCTAATAGACAGTTACAAATATTTTGGCATTTCATGGGCTGTATATTTCTTAATTAGAAGACTGTAGCAGTATTGGATAAATTCACTATCATTTGCTTTTGTGAAATTTATACTGACAGCTCAAAATAAATTATATTCAAGCTAAAGAAAGATATGGAAGGTTTGACTTATTAATTCATCATGAGTACTATGAATATATTATAGACATGAAGAAGCCATACTATTATGCAAGAAAAAATACATTTCTTATAGCAATCATGTTCCCTGTCAAGAGGTAATTATCAAAAAAAAAAAAAATCGCATGATCTTCTGATTTCGATCACATTGGCAGAACATATTCTTCATCACTTTAGATGCACACATCAAGGTCTTTCAGAAGGTAGGCTTTCAGTTTGAAATGAAAGTATCTTTCTAAACTTCTTCTCAGTCAAATGTACTAGATGAGGGTGTTTTGATCCAAACTCACTCATAAATGGATTTATTAGTCCTTAGTTATGCAGAGTGACTCAAAGCCCTAATACAGTCAACTTTAAATAGTTGTGTAGGAGAAATGGGAAAATATTAGAAAAAATGCATAAATTTTCAGTGATGCGGTAAATAAGTTGGGGGGTTCTATTGTACAGAATGATGACTTCAATTAATAATGTAGTGCTATTTACTTGAAATTACACACACCACAAACAGAATAGTGATTGTGATGATGTATGTGCTAATTAATTTTACTGTAATGATTAATTCAAAATCTGTACATATGTAATAACACTGAATACTTTGAATAACTAAACTTTTCACTTGGATAATAACAATAAATCAGGAAGAAACAGTACACAAAGATGAATAAAACATGAAGAGTTGGTAAAGATAACAAATTAGGTTTAGTTAGTTCAGATGAGACCTTCTATAGTTAAGTAATTCTAGAACTGGGGAGTTTCACTCTCAGGTCTTTCTAGAAGTAGTGTGTTTGTAAGTCTGTGTATATCCATGTGAAATAAATACATTAAACAAACTAAAACATTTCCTCTTAACAATGTGATACCAGAAGCAACTAGTCTATAGCTCATATTTGATATTTATTTTGCTTTAGAAATGAAGCTCCCTCATGCAATAGTGGGCCAGGAATACAAAAGGTCACAAATGTCCAAAGCATGGAGATTATCTGCAGGGTGTGAGTCTCTGGACAGGACTCATATGTTAAGCTTCACTCACTCAGAGCTAAGGGGCCATTGTGGAAGAGGGGGCAGAAATATTGCAAGAGGCAGGGAGGAGGTGTGTGACCATATGGAAATAGAATCCTACAAGCTCCTGAACCTTGCTCACATGAACCTACAGCAGTGGTGTTGGCATGCTCAAGACCCACAAAAATTCAAGCAGACAAAAACCCAACCGGAACATTGGAAATGGGCAGCAGACCCCAATCTTTGCTGAAGAATTATTGATTGCTGATTACTGTTGGGTGAAGAAAAACTAATCTTCTTAAAGTGAGGGACTCTGGATAGGCTGACTAGACCTCAGTGGATGAGCATGCACTGAAGAAGATCTAACTTGACACAATAGATCTTAACACAGATGAAAGAATGTATGGATTGCAGTTAGGTAGCAATGGGCGGGTGCTGGTCGGAAAGGGGTATAAAGATGACTGAGATGTTCTGTATGAAACACTCAAAGACTCAAATTTTAAAAAGAAATAATAGAAGGGTATGAAGTGGAAGGTATCTTTAAATGCAGGGTAAAACAAAGCTTCTGAAAGGTTTATGAGACGGTAAAACTCGATGCATGTCAGCAAAGTAAAACCTCAGAGGAGAAAGAAAAACAACAAAGACCATTTTTCCAAGAACCCATTTAACAGAGAAGTAAAGAGAAGCCAAGTTTGGAAGGAGAGAAGAAATTCTATTAAAACATAGAGTCAAATTTTGCTAGTCATTATTTCTGTAAAAAGCCCTAACTGCTGTGAACAGTTGCAATTCTTATATAAGAATTTGTTGCTAACATTCTTTTCCATTCAAATTGGAAAAGAAGTCCTAAGAACTCCTAAAAGAGAGTTATTATAAGTTTCTATGCAAAGTGTGGAGTTCAGCAAACTCTATTTCCTTACTAATGGGACTTTATTTTTCAAATAATTTTTTTGGAGCTTCAGAATTTAATAGAGCTACTTTCAACAAAGAAGTTACATTTTGACGATTTTTATATTTCATGTCTTAAATTAACACATTATATGTCAAAAATGTTTCCAATTTTTATTATAAGTTCAAGAATATCTCCTTAATAATAAATTAAAGTTGAAAAAATTAATCCTTCTGCAGTATTTCTAAGACATGTTACAGTTATGTTTTCATAAAGAAACAGACTGACTGGTAGCATCCATAAGGCCAAGAGCCAACTGGAACAATAGAGCACCTTTTTCTTTGGATGTTTCTCAAAGCTGTGCTCCTGAGCCAAAGCCTTGCTCATTCTTCATTGAAACAGCACCTCCATCATGAAGGGAATGGAAGTCAGGGCTTAACCTTGTCAGAGAATCTTGCTCAATGATCCCTAGATCTAAAATATCATACACACTGGATTTCTCTTACTGTAATAAGAAAAGCACACTACTTTCAATGCTTTGATATGTTAATTATGTGAGCCACATTCATTTATTATCTTGAGTGGAGGGCAAAGAGGGGTCCTGAGGGATTAAGGTCTGGTGCCCAGCTCTCAAGAGAAACACATGTCTCTGTGAGCTTGTTTACACTAAAAACAGTAACTAATTGGTTGCAAGGTTAAAGTCTTTACTCAAGATCATGTTGATAATGTAAAAATCATTCCTATATCCTTCAAGCTATGAAGGAGGATTTTTGCTCATATCTTCATTCAAGCAAGATGCCCTCAGGATCAACTCAAAAGCAGAAGAGGTCTCATCTATCCAAAATAACCAAGATAGAGTAGTTCTGCTGTGTTAAATGAAGAGACCAAGTACGGAAGAGCTAAGGAAGGGCATGTCACCCCTATGCTGAGGGAGCATTGTAATTAACAGACTGCATGTAAGTCCACTTACAAAATTCTGGCCATGAGTGATTCCTACTTTGAGTATTAAATTTTGTTCTAAATGTACATAAAATTTCTAGTTCATCAATAAAAAATAGACATAAGGTGCTAAATTTCAAGAAGAGAAGGAATTTTTGAGTTAAATGGAATGATAAACACAGGCAAGGAAGAATATAGCATGAGAGAAGAGAAGGAAATCAAAGGACACTGAAAATAAAGGAGAAAGGTAGATTCATAGAAAACAAATGTATCATCTTTCTAACAGATTCATGTCACACTTTGTTCAATAAAAAGATTGTCACATTATATCTTTCCAAAGACATATGTAATTTATAAAAAATCACATTAAAGTAATTTCAAAAATATTAAGCAGTAGAATAAAATATTTCCATAGGAAAACATCAAATGCAACAGTATATTGACAGATTGCATTGTATTTATAGCAGCATGTTTTGACAAAGAAAATGGAAAAGAAAGAATAGGTAATATTTATTTTTAGCATTTTTATCAAATACATGATATTTATCTGTGCAGGATAACAGATCTAACCTAAGAAATACATATAAAATTTGGATGACATAATTAGAAAATGATACAAATAGTCATCACATAGGGACCTTACCAAGCATTAGTGTTCCAAAAACAATGTTCTTTACAAGGTGGTTGACTTTCCATCCACAGTGAAACTATAACGTCAAGAAAATATACACCTGGAAATTTACAAAAACATGTCAATGACTGAAAGACAAAAAAATGAAATCACAATCAAATTCACAATATTTATAAATAAATAATGACAAAATATCACATATTGATATATGACTCAAATAAAGTCATGCAAACAGGAATTCATTCAGATATTACAATACAGACTGAAGGTGTTATGAATCTGGAAGTTTGTAACAATGCAAATAGCAGAAATCAAAGGTAAAGTTAAATCCAAAAATTATGGCTACATAGCAATGATCTCAAAGAGACTGGCATATTTCTGGAAAATAAATGAATATTATAGAAACTGGGAAAAAATTAAAAACCTGAATACAACCTCATCATGGCCAATAACTCAAATGTCTATTAACAGATGAAAATATGTGAGCATTATGACATATTGATTCATTAGAATATATACCAGTAAAAGTGAGTTATGTCCACAGCAATCAGCATAGATGATATAATATATTAAAAATTAAGCAAAACAGCAACTCAGACAGAAAATGCTATATGGTAATATACATAATAATCTTTAAAAATGCAATGCTAAATGGCAAATTAATTTAAAATGGACACATGCTTGGGAAAATTACTTTAAAACGGCAAGAGGGCTATCAAAATCACATTATTATTTAGTAGGTGAGTTCGGCCCAGGGTCTTTGTGTGAATATTTTTCTTCCGTTCCAGCCTTTCATCTATGTTTCTGTGGTTGCTAATCTACCATTGAGGAAGAAGATTCAATTCTATATAGTATCCTACTATAAGCATGAATTTTTCTTTTCCTTAATGCAACTGGGGAATTTTTTCACATTTTACCAATGGCCAAAATTGAACAGATTACTGATCATTTCAGAGGATAGCTACCTGAGGTTCACTTTTTTTTTTTTATGTTAACCTAGACCAGAGCAGTAAGTATATACATAAGCATTTATGATCAGAGCCTCATTCTTCATAGAAATGTTTTGATAGACTGTTATGTGTCAGGTAGTATTAACACCAAAATAGCTTGAATTTAACAAGAATCATATTGTACTGTCTCTATATATGGAATTGGTATGCTAACTTAAAATATCTTTTCTGTTAGAAAAGGTTATCCACATTTTTTAAAAAAAACTAAAATTAGATCTCTTTTTCAATAATATATTATAAATTAAAAAAAAATCCCATTGAGGGGTTGGAGAGATAGTTCAGCACTTAAGAGAGCATCCTGCTCTTACACAGGTCCTGAGTTCAGTTCCCAGCCCCCCATGGATAGTCTCACAACCACTCGCAATTCCCGCTCCAGGGGACCCAGCACCTCTGGACTTGATGCTGTTGACTTCCATAGGTGCTTCACTCACAGGCACATATCCTCCCGCACACACATACAGACATAACTCAAAGTCACAAAAGTATATCAAGTGGGAGCTGGAGAGATGCCCAGTGGTTAAGAGCGTTGGTTGCTCTTACAGAGGACCTGGGTTCAGTTCCCGGCACCCACCTGGTAGCACACAGCCATCTATAACTCCAGTTCCAGGGGATTCATAGTCCTCTTCTGACCTCAGTGGGCACTGTATGACATGGGTACACTCACATGTGTGCAGACAAAGCTCGTATACATGCATATATGTCATATATATATAATAAAATAAAATAATAAATGAATTTAATTTAAAAGCTCACTGACAATAAAAGCAGCGGGGAGGGGTGGTCAATCCCTAATTCACAGAAGACGTTATGTAAGAGATTGACACTGAAGATAAAGATAGCAGGTAGAATAGTTAAGATTTCATAAGTGAGTAAGTTAAGGCTTTGAATACATTCTTTCTGGTTGAACCTTATAATGTCTATACTAAGCAGCTATAAACAACCCCAATTAGGGTATAAGAAGAAAAACTTTACTTTGGTTGACTTGTCCAGGGCTATCTAGCTACCAGGAGATGGAGCTAGAATTTATTTTTATAAGCTGTTGAGCCTCCATTTTATATCCTTCCTATGTTAACACAAAATAAAAGTAAGGAAATGCGTTCTTATAAAAAATGATTTTTAAAATAGAAAAGTAGTTGATGTGTGTACCAAATTAGATACCTATTTATAACCTTTCCATGAAAAATTAATTTAAAAAGATTCATTACCAAGTACTGATAGAATAACTATAAAATCATATGAGTAATTTTTGTCCAAAATGGACCACCTTGGAATGAAAACTAACCAATTGAAGAGTCTTTTAAAACAGCAGAAATTTCTATAAGAAATAATGCTTATTTTTTCTTGATAAATTTTACTTTAAATACTTCAAGTTTATGATTTGGGTCCCTACAAATAAAAGAGCATTTGCTGGAACATTATGGTGGATTTTTTTCTCTCTTTTGAAATATTTCCTTTCTTGCTTTATTCTCTTCCTTTCTTGCTTTATTCGGTACAAAAAAGCAATATTTTACTAGGTAATATATTTTCACATGTGCTATAAGAACTGAATTTAAATGAAATAATCTGTTCTAAAATTTAATTTTTCTTAACAGTGCTGAATTTTTAATGACATTTCTCTATCCTCCTAATTTATATTATTCACAAAGAGTAGGTAAATCTAAACTAACTAATTTCAATAAAAATATAAGCAATTTATGCAGTACATTTAATTTTATTAAGCATATAATCTTTTCTGAGCAATAAAGTAAGAAATGTTGATATTTAGAGTATCTCATTCTGCACCTCCCACACACACATACAAAATGAGAAGATAAACTGCTAATCAACTAGAATTTAATCTGAAAGGGCTGTCCAAAATATGCACAGGACACGTGGTAGAGAATGAGACAAAGTGTTCCCAAAAGCAAGCAAATAGGGAAAATATCCAGAGGAAGTACCATTTGACTCTGACTTCATCTGTAGTTACATGACTGATCTAACAGAGAAGAATATGTAATCTAGAAAGAAGATAAAGGAAGAGGTTCAGAAATATCTGCACCAATAACTAAACACACAGGAAACTTGCCCAGCTTGCCACAGTCCCAAGTATCAATGGTTCTAAGCACACAATGATCTCAAAGATGAGATTTTAAAAGTCAGATTCATAGGTATGATGATATCCAACTTTAATCCCAGTGCTCAGGAGGCAGAGGCAGAGGCAGGCAGACCTTTGTGATTTCAAAGCCAGCCCGGTTTACACAATCAAGTCCAGGCTAGCTGGGGCTACAGGGAGACCCTGCCTCAAAAGAAAAAAAAATAGTCAGATCACCTCTGCCTTAGTTTAAGTTACATGATAAATCACTCAGGCAAAGAAAATAAGAGGCTACTTGTCATCCGTGCTTCTGAATTTAAAGGAATGAGAAGGAAAAAAAGACAAGGGCAAGAGGGAGAGAAGACTTTTCCTTTGGTTTCCTCTCCAAAGTCATCTACACAGTCAAGTGCAAGAGGTTCACATAGCTACAGCCAGCATCTATATTTTGTCTGATGTATTTTAATTTTCCTTAGATTTTTGAAATTTTAATAAAAAGATATGGAGTCCTGTTACTACCACATTTGTGTTTAGGAGAGGAGAGGGTTGGAACTAGTATCTAACTTGACAAGCAAAAATAAATTTTGTTTGTGCATCTGTGCATGTTTGTGTGTGTGCATGTCACACGCATGTGTGTGGTTCTGTGCTCATATATACATACATGTCGGTCTCCTCTGTGGCTCTCCATCTCATTTATTTTTTGATACCGGATTTCTCACTCTATCTGAAACTCACTATTTCAGCTAGACTAACTGCCAGTTCCCACTCCCCATGGCTAGGACTGCAGATCTGCACCACCACGCCAGTTGGACTGGGAGTAAAGTGTGTGCTGGAGAATCAAACTCACACCTTTACGTTTGGTCAGCAAGTACTTTACTGCTTCAGGCTTAAAGAGAGATGAAACAAAAGGTCTGCTATAATATAAAGAAATTGTTCATTTAAGAGGTCTTTGTTGCTAACTATATGAAGAAACAAAAGCATCTGAAAGGGAAGGAAACCCCTCCTCCTCCTCCTCCTCCTCTTCCTCCTCCTAAATATTACTACTGTGGGGCTTACAATGTTCTGAAGACATCCTCATGTGTACAGGAGTAGCTGAATTATAAACGAGAGAATGGTGCTTCACAAAGAAATACTGGATGAGAGGACAGAACATTAACTCCATCTGCTAGGAAACTGGTACTGCCAATAGCCCTGACAATGGACATGCATCACAAGTTGGAGTCTACACAATGCTTTCATACACTTGATTTCAGTTAGCCAAAATAAGCATCCCTCAGGATGCCACAGTCATCCACCTTCCACAGCCAGGAATCAAGTTTAGAGAGGCTGTTTTATTCAAGGCCATAGTAAAAAAGAGCCAAAACAAGACTTAAAAATAAAGCTGACAAAATAAAATTCAAGTTAAAATTAATCAAATGAGATAAATGAAGTCACGATATTCTGAGCAAGTGAACAGGCCAAGAAGACATGACAAACACGAACATATGAGAACCACACTCTGGAGAACTCAGTTTCATAAAAACAATACTATTGGACTTCAAGACATAGATTAAACAAAAATCTAATAGTAAGAGGCCTCAGTTCCCCACTTTCTCCACTAGACAGGTCATCTGACCAAAGAATAAGCAGAGAAACATCTAAATGATATCATATATCCGATGAATGTAAAAGACATCTATAGAATATTCCACTCAAGCACCAAAGAATATACATTCTACTCAGAAATTCATGGAAGCAATGAAGCAGTAACTGACAAGGAAGCTTCCTCCCTGAAGACTAGTTCTCATAGTATCAGAGGATACTATGCAAGCTGATAAAGGAAAGACATCAATCAATGGTCCAACCTCAGCTTTAAAGCCTAATAAAAACTGCAAAGCTGGACACAAAAAAATATATCTCACTTTTATCTTTGAGGTGATCAACAGCTAATTGGACTTAAAATATTATCAGTGGGAGGAAATTCAAATGTAGCTATAAACATAGCCAAATAGACATGACTGGAGAGGTCATAGATCTGAGAAACATCTGCTTCTATAACATCCCGAGACAAATGCAATTTCTTAGTTATAATAAATATATATCCTTATATTTACAGACAAGTATACTTACTTCTCACTACTCATCAAAGAGTTTTTTTTCAACAGAAGAAAGACTATTATAGAGTTCTACAACTAGTCAAACATAGAAAATAAATGTTTGTGAGATGCCCAGCCTTAATCTACAATGTCACTTTTATAAACTAAGGATCAGGGAACAGAACAGAAACAGTAGGCAGAGAGAATATTAATGCATCTCTCAAGCCTCACCATCAAAGCTTCCTCAAGGAACACTGGATAATTAACACAGCCAAAATGTTAGAATACAAGTGCTCACTGTGTGCCCCTGAAGAGGTCTCCTACATAAAACCTCTGCCACCCAAGGCTCGGGGAGCATTGGATAAGAGGGTGCAGAAAGACTGTAAGAGCCACGGGTGGTAAAAGACCATAAGGAAACTGAGTTTTTCATGAGGATGGGAAGTTAATCATATAAACTTAGAGCAATGGGGACAGCATGAAAAAGATACATGCAAACTCAAACCAGAGAAAAACTCAACAAACTGTGTAAATGGATAATAATCCCCAACCTTAGCTGAGGGACTATTGGCAGTTGATCATTGCTGGATGAGAGGGAGATGGTCTTCTTTAAGGGAGTGGTACTAGATAGACAGGCTGACCAGGTTTCATCGGATGATTTCACACTGAGAAACATCTGGGAACACAAATTTTAAGAGGCCTTAAAATAAAACAGAATGCATGAAACCAGTGAGGGTATTAGAGGTGGGAGGGGTTCTAAATATGATTAAGATGTGTTCTATAAAAACATCTTATAAGACAATTCGGTTAAACTATTGTTTTTGTCCCTTTGTGTCTGCATGCAATTAATTAACATATGAACATGTGTCTAGAGAGGTCTCTTGTCCATGGCACTTCTAGCAGATGGTTTCAGGATCCCATTAATAGCATCATAGTGCTCAGTGTACACCATAGAGAATAGAATATTTCTTTTATCATGTTTTCCTAGGATCCCCAGATGTATTATTTCATAGTGCCCAAATACCTGCCTTAGATATTTTAAAAATCATTTAAATAGGCACTGATAACCAGAACTTAGAAAATAAAAAAAAAATCTGGTTGTATGCTTACTTTTTCATCTAGATTTTATTCACCTGAAAAATATATTACATCATGCTAATTTTAAAATATCAGTTATGATTTGTGCTACTAATACAGGAGCAGGTGACATGTAGTGGTATTGAAGATATATAATTAAATCGGATTTTTTAACTTTGTACATATAAATTTTATATTCAAGTAGTATAGTGAATCCTATTTAAATGTAAGGTGCAGTATAGATGAGAACAATGCATTTCATATTTTATTACTTATAAATCTGCTAGAGATATGAAGTTGAAAAATGCATCAAAGACCAGTTTTTCAAAAATCAGAGGGTTTGACATATTTTTTAAATTTTAATTTCATACAGCAGTTCTTAATAAAATTTAGAACCTGTCCCCTATCCCTCCATCCCCAACCCCTCACCAGACCTCATGTACTCCACCATACATATTAAGTCCTTTCTAGTCAAGCATTTGTGCCCAGATGTCCTTTAGTGCAAAATTCATCACTAGAGTCTGGTCAGGCTATCTGGAAATCATAAGTAAGGCATTCTCTCCTTCTTACAGTAGTTATCAGTCTCCAATATTTCTCAGTCTAGATCTGGCCCACCATCAATTTCTACTGCTCCACTCTAGGCCCTTGTTTAATTTGAATTGGTGTGAGTCTTGTGCTCCATGCCACCCTTGCCACAAGTTCACATGTGCAAGCTTCCAGTGACCTGAAAGACTCTGCTTCTCTAAGTTCATGAACCAGCCTTGGCTCTCACAATCTTTCTGCCGCTCTTTCCACAATGATCCCTGAGCCATGGGTGGGTGAGATTCAATATTGGAATCCTATCCAGGGATACATACTCTGCAGTCTCTTATTCTTTAAAACTTGGCCAGTTGTGCTTTTCTATGTGCATGACACTATGTTGTTTAAGGAAGCTTCACTAGTGAGAGTTGAGGGATGCATTAGTTTTCTCTCTGCCCATTGCCGCACTATGTTCTATGAGCCTTTGGTGTAGAGGTTCAACTACAGGTGTGCCACCTAGGACCTGACATCTCTTAGACATATAATCTTTGTGTCTGGTCAGTTGTGGAATTCTGCCGTAACCTCTATCAGTTGCAAAAAGAAGCTTCTTTGATGAGTGGTGACTATATGCTTGCCTGTAGATATAAGGATCTATATTTGCATACGGTAACAAATTTCATTTCTCCAGAGATGGGGTTTTCTCCAGGATCTGTGACCCTCCCAACCATGTGTACTTGGCTGAGTCTACAGCGCCACCCATGAGTTCACATCCACTGAGAGGGCTTTAAGTCCAATTAGACAGCCGTTGATGCCCCCAGATGACAGTGCTACTACTGCACCAGTAGAGGCCATGTGCTGTGCTGGTTGTTATGGTTATTAGAATTTAGGGTTGGGTTGGACCATTGATTGATTTTCTCCCTTAGCAGTCTGCATATTATCATATAGCATTATGTGAGCTAAACTTCAGGTGGAAGGCTTCCAAGTCATTTACTGGCCCATTGCTCTTAGTCCTGTACTCAAAATGTATCCTGTCTTCATCAGTAAGGTATTATCTCCTAGTTCTCAGAGATAACCAAGGAGTTTCTTGGACCACTCTTACCAACCACACAAGGGAAGGTCTTTTCTATCTGACACTGTGTTCCTTGACAAACAGCCCTCAGGTATATAGATGTACTAATGTGTACACACTGTGCATTTCTCAGGGGGATTTGGTGGCATCACAGTTCCCTAGCCCTCCAAGATTCACTAATCTCTGCTCTTTTTCCTCTCACCTGACCTCCCTACTCCCTTCCCAGTCCCA
This sequence comes from Eospalax fontanierii, assembly GCA_035773235.1. Lineage (NCBI taxonomy): Eukaryota > Metazoa > Chordata > Mammalia > Rodentia > Spalacidae > Eospalax > Eospalax fontanierii. Next base: position 24,860,726 of record CM069529.1, read on the forward strand.
GCACTATCTCCACCCTCCCTCCAATAACGGCCATCTCTCTCCAACCCCACTCTCCTGACTTCTTCTCTGCCCCCCTCCAAGTTACTCCTGAATATCCTTCCCTCATTTCCTCCCTGGCAAACACTCCCACTTTTCTGCACTTCTCTTCTGGCAATATCTGTTTTCTACTCTTCTTGCTTTGGGTTTTTTTCTTTTCCTTTACCGCTGTGTATCCTTTACCTTTTCCTAGCTCCTGGTCTTACATGAGGATATATACTCACATATAGGGGACTGGTGCTACAATTCACACATGAATGAAAAGATATGTCGCTTACTTTTCTACATTTGTGTTACTTAGAATAACAAGCTCTAGTTCCATCATTTACCTGCAAATTTCATAATTTCATCATTTCTTACTTCTAAGTAGAACTCCAATATGTAAATGTACTGCATTTTCATTGAGGGACATTTAAGTTGTTACATTTCTTAGCTACTGTGAAGAGAGGAGGAACAATCACAGATGTACAGGTACGTCTACAACAGGATGAGTCCTTTGGGTATATGCCAAAGGGTGGTACAACTGATCCATATGCCAGATTCATTTTTCATTTTTTGAGTTAAGGCTATTGACTTTCTCTACACACATAAAGAGCAGGAAAGAATACTATGGACTTCATTCATATCTGAAAAATATTCATGAAGGGTAACTTTTGCTATGGTATATTTAGCATTGGTGTAAAGAAACAGTACTAGATACTTCCCTAGCTCTTCGTTACCCTCCATAACTTCATGGTAAGATCTTGTTGCTGAAGCCACCACCTACTTGAATCATACAACATGAAAAATTTAATCTGGCCCTGACCTGGAAGCTTCGTCCCTGTCATTGTGCTAGAAGATGCTGTGCACCCTAATCTACCAGAAGAGGAAAACAATTGTCAGTCTTACTCAGCTGTGAATCCTGTAGGTTACAATAACTACTGGAGTGGTGAGTTATTCCCATTGATGCGATAGTGGCGAGAATGTTATGGACAGGGAGTTGGGGTGGATCTGATAGGGGTTGAGGGAGGAGGGTGACTGCGATCAAATACATGGCATTCCCAAATGACTCATAAAATATTATTTTAAAAAAGAAAACAAAAGGGATAAAACACAGCAAGCAAGTGGCAAATAAAGCAGGCGAGAGTGGGAGAGAATTTAAAGTGACAATAAAATGAAAAAAAAAAAAAGACAAATTGCATGTAACATGACAAAGAAAAAGAAACAAGATGTTTAGTGATCACAAACATGAGTTCCAGGCTGTTTTCTATAAAACCAAGTACTGAAGTTCTTGCTAGCAGTACAGTAGAGATACAAACAACTATTCATATATAACACAGAAAAAAAAATGAGAGGACAAAGATAACTCAGTGTCCTCTGGTAGCTTAATTAAAGCATCTATACCATATAGCAGGAAACTTTCTAATCTTCTATTCAGGAAAACATATAGTTAATATATGCTCGTCATATTAAAAGACTCCCTTCCTCTTCTTGATAGGAAGCAGGTGACTACGGTGCAGCGGGCAAGTTGTTGCTTCTTGCCTCATGTGCTAGGAAAACATTAGTTCTACTGTGTGTTTCACTTAAAATTGAAAATTCAAAATAAAAACTGTCAAGAATAAATACCTTCACCTCTTAAAAGGAGATAAACTAGGAGAGACTTTTAAGGGTAATAAAATAAGAACAACAGGAAAAACATAAAATAGACAGCAAGGATACACATTAAACTATACATTGTGTCACTTTTGACACTCACTTGGCATTGCACATCATCTAGATGGTGACTCTCACAGCTATGTCGCTAAGCTGTACTTCTGAATACCCCTGAACTCTTACAACCAGCTACCAACTAAGCTTTTATACTTCCATTACTTGAAGATGGTTTCAACTAGATCTGACTAAATGCACCCTTAGCTAATCTTTATATTCTCACAGTACACAGCATTTTCCAAAGCTAAGCATTCATTCAGGTCAGGATTCTAGTATTTATCCTTCAAGCATGATGAAGGTTGTCAGAGAGGCCTCACAATACTCCCATGCAGGGATTCTATTGGCCTAAAATAACTGCCAGTTCTGTCTCCTGGTCCCTTGATAGCTGCCATTCTGCTCCAGGTGCCACACTGTCCTGAGTGATCTTATTCTCCTCTCTTGTCGCTCAAAGTCCAGGAATCATTACTTTCTGCCAAAGTTTCCCAAGTGATCTAAAAGCACATTGAGGCAAAAATGCCATTTTAATTTTTTTTTCTTTATTCTTAAAAATCCCATACATGTAAACAATGAAAAATGATCACACCCACCTCATATTTGCCACTTCAACTCACCTATGCCCCACAACATGAACCCCTCATTTCCTTTGTAATTTATTTTTTGAAAACCTACTAAGAACAAATAGTGTTGCCCATATGTGCATGGGTGTGGCACCACTCACTGGAACATAGCCTGCCACTGGTCACATCTTAGTAAAGAATGATTGTCCTCTTTCAACAGCTATCAACAGCCAGTAGGTCCTTTGTAAGTGGTGGGTCCTGGATAGTACCTCCATCTATGCTAAGATTTTGGCTGGCTTGATCTTGTGCAGGTAACCAGAGCTGCTGTAAGATCATGAGTGTCACAGCCATGCCATGTCTAAAAGACAGCACTTTACCACACTCTACCCCAGCCTCTGGCCATTCCATTCTTTCTTCCTCTTCTGCTATGTTCCCTGAGCTTTAGTGAGGGGTGGGTTTGATAAAGATGTCCTATTTTGGGGTGAGTACTCAGTCTCTTATTCAAACAAAGTGCTACATTGTTTGTGTTTGTTTGTTTTGAGACAGTGTCTTCCTGTACCCCAGCTTGCCTGGAGCTTGCTATATAGAACAAACTGGCCTCCATTTCACAGAGATCCACCTGCCTCTGTCTCCTGAGTGCTGGGATTAAAACCACGTACTACTGTATCTGACACAAACTGCTATTTTTTTAATTAAAGAGAAAATGTGATTTTTCTTCCTATACCTCTGCACCAACTTGACGTAACACTTGAAAATAAAACCATCTCCAGCTCTTCACTAGGTCCTCCACACATGCTCTTTCTCACAAAGAGATATCATTGTTCTAGAACACTCTGCTCTCAGTCTTTGGGAACACTGAGCAAACAACCATGAAATGTCACCTTCTCAAAAAGGCCTTCCTGAACCACAAACAATTTGACTGAAAGTCATGACTATAGTCACCAATGTGCTTTCCTGTTCCATTGCTCATGAGTCTCTGTTACTGTGTTCTTTTGCTTTACGATACCCCTGCTCCCAAGGGCCTAAAAAAAGTGGGCTCAATGCCTAAGTAAATTAGTGAAACTCATTTGTATAATAAATACTATTGTGCCCAAGTGTGGTTCTTATAACGGTGTAACATCAGATGAAGAGAAGTTGAAGACATCTAAGGTTAGTGCCTGTCTGTTGTAACCTGGCCTGGAAAAGGAGTGAACTTGTATTTTCAATTTACCTGCCATGGAAATACTCTGAGGCTTTATTGTTGCTCATCATTTCATCTTTGTGTATGTATGAGTGTTTTTATGTATGTAAGTGTCCTACACGTGTGCAATGCTAGTAGAGGCCAGAAGAGGACATTAGAACCCTCAGAACGGAGTTATGGAGAGTTCTCAGTCACCACGTGGGTGCTGGGCATTAAACCACGGTCCTATGCCACAGCAGCCAGCACTGTTATGCACTAAGACATCTCTTCAGTTTCAGTTCATCATTTCTTATTTTAACATGTGTTTTGTTCTAGAAAATAAATCCAGGATGTCTGGATATAATAATAGATATAATAATAATAGATATATAATCTAAGGATTATAAATGGCTCAGTCAAAGATGGTCATTCTTTCTACTTAATCCAGTTCAATTCTTTCTTCTTTTTTTTTTTTGGTAAAATTTTAGGTTAAAATGTCCAGGTATATTCATTCTCTGTTTAAATCAAATTCATAGAAAGGATGTAATGGAGTGGGGGAAATGAAAGGGTTTGTTTGGTTTATATTAGCACAGTACAATCCATCATCAAGGGAAGCCAAGGCAGATTTTGATGACTATCCTCTTTCTATGGGAATATGTTCATACTGCAATTCTGAGTAGTGAGACTTGGAAGATCATCATGGGAGGGGCTGCTTTGAGTGGAACCTTCTTTATTATAAAGAGGGAAAGAGAAGGTGGGTATAATGACGGTGAATGTCCATGATTCCAGTTCGAAAGAGGTTGAAGGAAGAAGATTGCAAGTTCAGAGCCACCCCGGGCTACATAGAGAGCCCGAGCATCATCCAAGTGAAGTTACCCTGGGCTTGTCTCTGAAATACCCTAAGCTGCCACATTGCCAGGCCTCCTTCACTACTGATCTGCTATTTTCATTGGTCAGTATTAGTCTGTCTTCTTTTGTCCAAACAAACAAATCTTTTTGGTCTGAAAATTACTATACTCAAATCCTATGATTACTTACTCCCAGCCAGCACAGATCCCTCTCTGGAGAGATTCTCCTGTGGGTCCTGGTTCTCCAGAGCTTGGCTCCCTTGTGTCAGTTGCTCAGCCCCGTCAACTCTCACACACACTGTCACATCAACAATGAACAGTTAAAGACCAGTGTACCTTAGCAGAGCCAGCCCAGAGCATGCGGACAGGAAAGCTGCTGCTCTGGAACTCCAACTCTCTTGAGAGACTCATGCATCTGACCTCTGCTAGCTAAGAAGATGCATGGAAAGCATAAAAAAAAATTCACAGCAGATAATCTATTTATGCCTAAGAGATCGTTTTAATAGTCAATAGTTTTCTTAGAGATATGAATTAAACTGTTAACAACTATTAGTTATCTTTTGAGATGTGAGACTTGGACTTTCTTAGTAAATATTAAAAGCTCTTATGAAATTGTAGGAGATAACACAGAAGTGATGAATGATCTGGGAGTGTAATAAGGGACATTGGGTGAAATTAGAGAGTTCGCAAAGGTCATCACACCTATTTTCATGTATCTTACTGATCCAATTCCTCAGAATATGGCAGGCTATGAAGCCAGCGTAAAGGAGGATGGAGGAATGAAATTATTCAAAGCTGTATATATAGATGGCTTCAGCAGTTGTTACAATTACTTTCATATTAATATCATGGGCAACTTGTGACTTAGAAAAAAATTTTTTGTGGGAGACATCTAAAGTGTTTTTGAATCGTACTAATCAAAATGAATTATCTAAAAGTATAGGAAATAGAGACAGGATTTTACTCAACTGATATGAATAATAAAATAGTATGTTCTTTCCCCAAATTGAACCTTTACACAATTTAATGATGATATTTCTTTTTTAGTGTAATTTACTTTCAGTGACCGGAAAATTATCACAGTCATTGTATGACTGTATAATGTTTACAGTCAAAACATCACCATTTCATCAACCACTAAGAGAGCTTTTATAAATTGTATCCACTTAGCAGAACCTTCTAGTAGACATTCTGGCTTTAAATTGAAAGACTCCTCTAATAGAGTTTTTAATTGTGTGAAATGTAAGCTCTAAGTTCTCCTGCAGTATTGAAGTCTTAGCATACTTAAACACACATAGTATGTGGAAGTCATGGATAAGATTTTAAGCCTCAAAGAATGGTTGGATAAGACCATCTCTAAGCCTTTTCTTTCAATTTTAGAATTTAACATTCTATTTCAAAAAGATAACATATCTTTGGATATGTAAAATGTATTTTGTTTTATAAATTCAATAAAGAACCTATTTCCATCCTAACTAGCTTTAAGGAAGAAAAATAAATCTACCTCAATTTATTTTTAAGTAATCAAAGACATCTTAATGTTCTTCTTTTATTATATATTACTATCTTTGTTTGGGCTGCAATAGCAAAATACTAATAACTGAGTAGCTGATAACAGAAATTTATTGAATCAGCTTTGTGAGGCTACAGTGTTTGAATGCAAGGCTCTAGCCAATCTGATTTATACGTAGAGCCACAGCCTGATTCATAAGTCTTACCATCTTGCTTTCTCTGCAGATAGCAGAAGGATCAAGTAGTCTCTCATTGCCTTTTGTAAGTGCACTAATTGTATTTGTGAAGGTTTCACACTCATGACCTAATCACCTCCCAGAGGCTTAACCATAAATACAACCATGTTGATGATTAGGTTTTAGTGGAATACGTTGTTTACTATCCGAATAAAGGAAAACTTGGAAGAACATGAGCATTTTTATTGTTTTTATTCCACTATTTGTTGACTCTTCTTTAGACTAGAACATAATATTGATTAGAGGAAGGATTCAGTCCATCTTCTTAAACAGTTGGCCACTGTGTAAAGAACATCTACCATCTGAGCATTCAAATACCTATTCATGAATGAATAATGAATGAATAGTTGGTTAAGACATCAATTATGTAGTTCTGTAGCAAGCCTCATATTACACAAGACAAGGGATTTGAAAACACTTGCACAGAAGCCCACATTAAATAAATAATCTTAAAGCATGCTGTAAGATTCCATAAAAAAGGACATCCTAAATACTAAGATTAAATTTATATATGCCAGTAAAATCAGATAATTGTCTGAATAAACCCTTCTAAAAGTACTTTTGGACAGTGTAGAAACATGAATTTTCACAGTCAAAGTTAATTTGGAGCTCCAGATTCTTGATCATTATTCTAAGTGTTTTATTATTTTATTTTATTTTGGTCTACCTCATATTCGTTTCTTGTTACTTTCATTAACAAATGAAGAGGATAACAATCAATTTTGATTGACTATTAAATAAAAAAAGATTCTGATCTGTGGGAAGTATTAAGTGACACAGATGGGAAGGAAATGATATGCAGATAGATGCAGGCTATGGATTCAATGAAGACTGACAGGTGATGGGACAGAGAAGGGAACCTGGAGAACCATTGAACTGCTGCCAAGTAACACGGTCCAGGTGGGTTCTGCATCAACTCCACAGTGAAGACTGATTCTGCTGTGGTAGCATCAAACCTTCCCTAATCTGTTTGTTTTTTATACTTCAAAAAATATCTAGGTGCTAGAGAGATGGCTCAGCAGTTAAGCGCACTGGCTGCTCTTGCAGAGAACCTGGATTTAGTTCCCTACATGGTATCTAACAACCACCTGTAACTTCAGTTCCAGAGCTTTTAGTGCCCTCTTCTGGCCTCTGCAGGCATTGCACATGGATGCAGGCGAAACAGTCATACACATTAAATAAATAGATGAGAGACTGATTGATAGATGGATAGATAGATGATAGATAGATAGAACATATTTAATCTAAAAGATGTTTCTGGTACTGCAAATAGTATAATGCCTTTAAATATACTGAAGATACAGGCCAGCAAGAGGGCTCAGTACGTAAAAGCATTTGTCTTACAATCCTTACAACCTGAGTCAACCTGAGAATGATACTAGGAATCCATGATAGAAGGAGAGAATTGACTTCCAAAAGTTGTTCTGTGACCTCCACACATGTGCCATAGCATGTGTACATGTGCACATATACACATGCACACACAGACACCCATCATCAACACCCAAACACAACGATAACATTGTTACAGATTTTTTTTTAATCTGTACAATCATTTCTTAAATTTCATGGTATTATTTTTTCTTTTCAACTTAAACACATTTTCTTTTTAATTCCATTGACCATTATTGTAATAGAAATTAGACACGACTAGGCACTGAATTTTTTTTTTCATTGATCCATTAGAAAATGGAATGTTTCTATTAAGGTTTGTAATCTGAAAGATTTCCTTTTCTCTTCTTTTAAAACTATACCAAATAATCCTATCATAGTGTTATTTAGTATATAATTGTATTGTTGCACATAAATAATATATGATTTTTAAAATAAAAATGTATCATCATTTTTAATGGGAAAAATACCTCTTGCTCTCTTCATGAAAATGTAGCAAGCTTTCACTTCACCTAGAATCACTTGTTTAAAATTAAATATCATCTCCCTTTCTTTCTGTTTCTGTGTCTAAATGCTTAAGTTTCTTCTTTGTACTTAATGCCATAAGCATAGGCAGTGCCCCCATGAAGAAGAAAACTGAAGCCATGTGTGGTTTTGTATGTGTCGGGAGCCATTTGCCTGCCTTGAACTGTGCCCTAGTTTTGGGTTAGGCAGAAGTCAATCTCATGCACAGAAGGGCTGTTGGAAGCAGGAGTTTTCATTATGCAAATGATTTACACCTGAGGAGAAGTTTATTTTACACCCAAGACTGAGGTCACCTGAAGATCTTTGAAGGAAGCCAATCACATCTTAAGTTATTTTGCCTGTGTTAGTATTGTTTTTGAACATCTGACCCATTGTTGTGCTCATTTCGTAGTATAAATAGGGGAGACTTAATAAAGTCAAGCTGTGTCAGTGTGACTGACAGCCCTCCTGAGTCTGTCCTATCCTCTCTCTCTCATCTCTACATTTTCTCATCCTCACTCCCCACTTCGGGTGCGGTTCGATTTCTGCCGGAGGGCTCCATCAAGTGATGCCTGAACCAGGGACCTGAAGACTGGGGGTCAAGTGAAGGACACCGCGGTATGAGTGAGCTCACGTAAAAGAAAAGAAAAGAAAAAGAAAAAGAAAAGGAAAGGAGTGCGGTGAGAAATCTCAGGAGTAAAATGGGTCAGGGTGATAGTCGTTTGCTTTTTGTAAATATGTTGGAAAACATGCTTTATGCTGGAGGCGTTGGTGTAAATCTTCAGCAGCTTTGTAAATTTTTGAACTTTGTAGAAAAAGTTTGTCCTTGGTTCCCTGAAGATGGGTCTGTAGATTTAAAAACATGGAAAAAACTAGGAAGGAAACTTCAGGATTATTATGATGTTTATGGATCAAGTGGGGTTCCGGTAGATACATTTAGTTTGTGGGCTTTGATTAGGGATAGTTTGGATCCTAGACATGAGATGGAAAAGGGTTCGAGCAGAAAAAGTAGCAAGTGGCATGGAGTCACAAGCAGCTCAGGCAGAGGAGGAAAGTGAAATTACACCTTCTGCCCCTCCGTTTGAGGAGTTAGTTTTTGTGGAATCTGAAAATGAGCAGTTATCCAATAGTGAGTAATTAGATTCCGAAGAGGAGTGGAAGGAGAAAACTGCTAGGTATCAGGAAGAGGATGAAGTTTCCCAGATTGTCGCATTGGCAAAAAAAGGAAACTGATCAAAAGGAAACCTACTTAAGGGAAATTCAACATTTGCAGGAGAGGATGGAGCAAATTAAAAAACAACAGGCTAAGGAGAAACTACAGAGCCAGGCAGGAAATAATCCCAACTAAGAGCAAGTTTATCTCCAACTAACATAGCAGGATTAGATCCCGACCTCTGATGGAAGAGCCGCCTGTAATCACAGTTAAGCAAAAGTCAGCAGGAAGGCCCCTTCCTTTGTCCTTAGTGCAACCTCCTCTATTTCCATTGCAAGTGGCTGTAAGTGAAGCAGCTGAAAGCGGAGAAAACATCCAAGGGTTTCAATTATTCCCTGTTATAGAGCAGGATGATGCACAAGGAAATCGGGTGAGGGAACATATTCCTGTTTCTTTTAAGCAGATAAGAGTTGAAACTTGCTTGTGTGCAGTATCGTCCAATCGCTCCTTTCACACAAGCAATGTTGGAGTCAATGTCTCTAGAGGCGCTCCCGCCAGAGGATTGGAAACAAATGGCCAGAGCGTGTTTGTCAGGAGGAGATTATTTGCTTTGGAAATCTGAATATAGGGAGCAATGTCAGGCTACAGCTGAAATAAATCGAGCCCAGGGGATACCAATCACTTTTAATATGTTGGCAGGAGAAGGGCAATATCAAGGAACAGGGAATCAGCTGATGTTTGATATTGCTGTGTATGCGCAGATTAATGCTGCAGCTAAGAAAGCATGGTATAAACTTTTACAGGAAGAAAGACTGAAGATTTGTCAAAAATCATACAAGGACCTGATGAATTATATCAAGACTTTGTAGACAGGCTGATGCAGGCAGCAAGTAGGTTACTAGGAGATTCAGAGTCAGGGCTCTTGTTGGCAAAACTAGCTTATGAAAATGCCAATTCTGCTTGTCAAGCAGCCTTGAGACCTTTTAGAAAAAAGGGGAAAACATTGGATCTTCACCTGAGTCCAATCTTTCATCTGAGCATCCAGCCAATCCTCCTACTGGGCTGTATGTAATTTTTCCAATATTAATTTTTTAATGTTATTACATCTCATGGTTCTAAGAAAGTGAAAAGGTGAAAGATGATAAAAAGATATGGGAATGGAGATGTTTTTGAATGAGAAAATCTATAAAAGTGATTGAAAATCTGAGTCGTTATGGTATATAAAAGATAAAAGAAAACTAGATGTAATCTTAAAATTTCTGAGGTACTAGTTCAAGTAGTCTGAAGAACAAAATATGTCTAATCAAGGTTTATTTAGGAATGTTTGCTTTTTTCCCAAGTTTTAGCTGCATAGCATACTGTAATTTCATAATCAAGAGGAGACTTTGCTCGCAGCTTATGCTCATTTACAGCAAGCTCTGAAAGAGCAAGGGCTAATTGTAGCACCTGAGAAGGTACAAACTGAATTTCCGTATTCATATCTGGGTTATAGATTATATCCTAAAACAATTTTACCTCAAATCTTTTTGTTTTGAATTTTTAAAATGTGGATGCTTTTGGTCTTTCTGCTGCAGATAGGTTGTGGCATCCCAAGACATTGGAATCCAATTGGTGGGAAATGGCATGGCCCAGACCTTGTACTAATATGGGGAAGAGGGGGCATGTTTGTGTTTTTTCCGCAGGACACTGAAAAATGCCAGGTGGCTGCCAGAAAGGCTGGTCCGGTTCGCAGGAACTGAACGAGGGAAGAGTGACATTGCTGTTGCTGTGGAATCAGTTCCTGATGACACACGGAGAGCTGTATGGGACTTACGTGATAAATCCAGCTATGCTGCATCCAGCCATATGGGAAGAAAAGAGATTGCAGCAGTGGTGAAACTCGCCTATCAAGACATCGTTACATGAGAAGACCAACAGTAAATCAGGATTCTACTGCAGGGAATGCTGATAAATGTCCAAAAGGACTAAGTGCAGGACTTTGGTGATCAGATGGCAGTTTCCCTCAGACTTATATAGGGAAACAGGCAGCAGCCATGGACAAAGTCAAGGACTTGTGATAGCTTGCCTAAGTCAACTCTATATATTTTTGATTGGGCAGTTTAAATATCGCTCATATTGGTACTAGGTTTGATGTTCCCTGTGTTCAATGTATTTCTTGTGTTTTAATGTAACTTGATTAATTGCATTTCACTTGTTCCCATGGGAAATGCAAGTTATAGTATCTTAGCAATTTTCATTTCTTATGATTTCTGTAAATGTTACATGTGGATTTCATTTACACTGGGACTATGTTAACTGTAAAAATAGTCATTTGACTTTGATGCAGCAGAAACTGCTGCTGATTCGTTAGATAAGCTAAAAGTCTCTTTGCCTTCAGGGTCTTCTTTGACCTCAGATCAGGAAATATTATAATCTTGAGTCTATGTATTCTCCTTAGAATTTGCATACTCCTTCCAAAAGTGACGTATATCCTCAGCACATTCTGGGATGTTATAGTTGACGTGCACAGTGTTCGGCTCCGAACTCTATCGTGAGTAGAGTTGCCCCTTGCAGAGGCTGGTAACCAGAGACGGCCAACCTTCTCTGGAACTAAGCTGACCTAAGACAGGGCATGGATAGTGGGCATTCACGTACCAATGACAGGTAAGGCTTATGTTTCGAAGACAATGACCTAAGACATGCACAGTCTTTCTGCCCATAGCAGGGAAGGCTATGGTTCTTTAAAAAATAAAAAGGGGGGAGATGTTGGGAGCCATTTGCCTGCTTTGAACTACGCCCTAGTTTTGGGTTAGGCAGAAGTCAATCTCATTCACAGAAGTGCTGTTGGAAGCAGGAGTTTTCATTATGCAAATGATTTACATTACACCTGAGGAGAAGTTTATTTTACACCCAAGACTGAGGTCACCTGAAGATCTTTGAAGGAAGCCAATCACATCTTAAGTTATTTTGCCTGTGTTAGTATTGTTTTTGAACATCTGACCCATTGTTGTGCTCATTTCGTAGTATAAATAGGGGACACTTAATAAAGTCAAGCTGTGTCAGTGTGACTGACAGCCCTCCTGAGTCTGTCCTCTCTCTCTCTCTCTCTCATCTCTACATTTTCTCATCCTCACTCCCCGTTTTGGGTGCGGTTCTATTTCTGCCAGCGGGCTTCGGCATGTATGCTTATTCCCAGCACTTTCAAAGCAGAGGCAGGAGAGTCTCAGTGAGTTCTCTGCCAGCCTAGTCTACATCATGATTTCTAGCCAGCTTGTAAGCCCTATCTTAAACAAAAAAAGAACAAGATAATAACATAAATCCTACAAGTCTGAAAGGAAAGGGAACATGTGGCACAAGGAGAAGAGTGGAATAGCAGTCACAGATAGGTTAAATACTTTTAAAGAAAATAAAACATAGTTAAGCTGGTATTAATTGGAAATACAGTGTTCACTACATTTAAGGGACAAATATCCTGGCCATACTTTAACACAAATATATTGCATTCCCTGTCTCTACTGCCACAAAACAGCAAGTTCAATGAAGAAAGGCCCTAAGCTAGGTGATAGACCAAAAGTCCAGGAAGTTAGAGGTCTGTGGGGGCTACTGAATAGGATGATGCTGTCAAAGGGGTGATGCTCAGGAGCACGAGTAGTAGAGAAGGAAAAGCTACAAGCAAAAGGTGGAGAGATGGGATCAACTGTACCACCTAGAGAGAAGAATGGTGTCCCTGAGTTATCTGTCCCTGCTGGTAATGCCAAGTGGTTGACTTGACTGATGAACTTGACTTCCCCTCTCCTGCCACTTCTTTGTGAAACTCTGCTATCTCAACGTTACCTTAAAACCTGTATTCTTACAATCTGGACAGATTTGTCTTGTGCTCCTTTCAAAGTATTTTTCCTTTTTCTTGGTTTCCATTGTTAATCTTATTTCATACTTGGCTGGATAGCATTATTTGCTAACTTGACACACCTGGAAAGAAAGACCCTCAATTTGGAAATTTCCTCTATCATACTGGCCTGTGGGCAAAGCTACGGGACAATTTGTTGATGAGTCATGTGGGATTGCCTAGCCCATTGTTGGTGGTGCAACCCCCAGAGATGTTAAATAAGAAAGCAAATCCTAGGTTAAACAGGGATGTAGGCTGAGCACAGGTCAGAGGAATAAGTCAGTAGGCAGCTTTCCTCGAAGGTCTATGCTGGGTTTCTGCCCTGATCTTTTTTAGTGATAAACTGTGAACTGACAGATATAAGATAAAATGAACCATCTCCTCTCCAAGTTGGTTCAGATCAGTGTTTCATCTCAGAAACAGAAACCAAACTAGAACAATACAGACGAGCGTGAGAGAAATTCTTGATATTTTGGTCCTAAATGAACCAACAGACAGTAAGAACAAGACACTTGATCTGTGGAACGACCCCAGCACACGACTAATTTATTAATTAAAATCTGTTGCTAAAAGGCAACCAATAATAGGGGACGGAACATGGAAGTGTGAAGATTATTCATGGAGCTGGACATGCTGTGGGAGAAACTCAGCCTCCAAAACATACAGACATTTACACAATAGTTACAGTAACTCAGGTATTGCTCCAAATGCTTTATATGTGTTGATTCGGACCTTTCATTGTAAATGCTATTATTTTTCCATTTTTCAAATGAGGAAAATACATATTTTATTCTAGAGACCACGAGGTCCAGAAAGTAGAAGGCATTGCTTCTCAAAGACATACGTCTTTGCAAAGACAGCACTAGACCTCAAGGTGGAGTTTTGATATAGGAGGAAATAAAACTTTCAACAATGGAAATGAACATTTGAAAGTCAAAACAGGACCATTTTATTTTGTATATGAGTTATCTAGTCATATTTAGAAAAGTAATTTTAGCTTAGCTTATATTTTTTCCATTTTGACATTTAATCTGAGAGCACTTCCACATTTTGAATATTTTATATCTAACCCCCTCCCAACGATCTCTATTCCCTGGTATTTTTTTTATTAGTGAACTGGTAGTTAGACTGCTTTCAACAGGAGTTCAATTGACAACTTTTATTGTCTCCCCAAGGCTCATAAGATTTTGTTTTGAGTAATATGGATTTAAAGCATTTCTACTTTTCTATTTGATATGTTCCTATTCAAAGCATACATTTTTTTCAGAAAATTTTCATTAAATGCTCTGAAAAGGAGATGTGATGGAGATATAATTAAGGATAATGTCAATAGAATAGAACATTGTCCCGGATAGCATTCCCCTTTCCCGAGGGAACATAAAAGGGCAAGCATCAAAGTAGTGGTTTTCTAAGCAGGAGACATTCATTCAGTAACAATGTCTTATTACAATTAATTTTGTTTTGGTATACAAGCACCTAATGCAAGAATAATCACAACCCCAGGGATTAGGAGTCATTGTTCTCCTAGTTCCTTTCTTCTAGAGCAGTACAAATCACAGTGTGCAGCTGTTTACAGCCACACTTAATACTTCCATCTAAAAGTTATGTCTTATGCTTGCATATTACTTTTTTTCTCTTTCCTACTTGAATTTTTTCAGATTTCATACATACAGTTTATTTATTAAACATATTTAGACCTCTTATTCTATCTGCATCCCAACCATAACCCCCTGCCAGATTCCATGTGCTCTGTCATACATACCATGACCTATTGAGTCAAATTTGTGCCTCTGAGTGTCTATTGGTTTGCATCCAGACATTGGAGTCTGGTGAAACTATCTAGCTTCTCAAAATGAAAGAAAACCATTTCACTCTCTCCCAGCAACCATTAGTTCCTCAGTTAAGTTTGGGGCTTCTTACCCACTTCTACACTTCTATGCTGGGATTTTTGTATGGGTTGGATTTACATAGGTCTTGGGTATGCTATTACCATTGCTGTAAGTTTATATGAGTAACTTCCCACCTGTCCAGAAGACTCTGTTTCCTTGTAGTTATCAGCAACTTCTGGTTCTTACGATCATACCACCTCCTCTTCGACCTTGAGCCTTGGGTAGTGGAGGTTTGATATAGGTGTCCTATTCAGGGATAAGCACTCTGAACTCACTTATTCTCTACACTTTGACCAGTTGTGACTTTCTGTATTAACCATCTATTGCATAAGGAAGACTCATTGGTGAGAGTAGGGAGATGCATTCACTTTCTTTTTCTGTCTCCTATGTTCTGTGACACTTAGGTCTAGAAATTTCATGGCAGATGTGCCACTTAGGAACAGGCATCTCACAATCATGTATTTTCTGTGTTTGACAAGTTGTGGGACTTTGTTAGAGTCTCCATCTTTTGCAAAAAGTGGCTTTTTTGAAGAGTGGTGACAGATACACTTTTCTATAATATAAGGATAAATATTTAATATAGTAAGAAATGACTTTGGTCTAGGAATGTGACAATTAAAGGATTTGCTCTAGGATCTATGACTGTCCAGCTACATGTATCTGGCTATAGTCATTTCTGTTTTGGTCATGTCTCACCACTCGGGGCCAGCTCAAGTGGTTGGGGGTGAGTAGACACAGAGTCCAGCCACAGACTCCAGGAGTTGGACGGGAAGCAGCCCAAGAGAGTGGCACTGCCAACTCATTTATTGAATATGTGCACAAGCTCTTATAGGTCTGGAGAGCCAATGACCTTATGGGGTGGGGTCCCAAATACAGCCAATAGTAAGATTGTCCCCAGGTAGGCAGGTTCTTTTCAGGTGCTGGTCTCACAATTAGCCAGAGCAGAACGCCACACCCACAGGAGCCATTCCTCTATTCCTCCTAGCGGGTGGCCTTAGGTTAGGCCCACCTTAAGTTATGCCCAACATCTGGCTATATTTACAGTATCACACATGGGTACCTTCCACTGAGTGGGTCCTAAGTCCAAATAGACAACTGTTGATTATCCCCAAGATAAAAGCGTCACTACTCTACAGTAGAGATTATTTGGTGGATCCATCATTGTCTTGGTTCCTAGACTTTATAGCTGGATGAAATTTTTGATTGCTTTTCTCCTTTGGCAGTTTTTATAGTATCTTCTGATATTATGAAAGCTAGTCTTCAGGGAGGAGGGTTCCACTTTGTATCATGAATTTCTCACAGTGAGGCTGGGCATTCAGCTCCACCCCACCCCCAGGTTTGAAACAATTGAGCGGACAGAGAATGCTCTTTTAGAGAAGTTAATTTATTACAGGTTACTTAAAAAGGATTTATCCCTGGGGAGAGAGGGAGATGGAGGTGTTGTACGGCAGGGACACATTCTCATAAGTACCCCCCCCAGACCTCTGGAACAGTCCCACAAGAATGGTGCACTGGCCCTGCACCTGCCTCCTCCTTCCCAGCCTTCCCTGTTTCCACTAGACCTCCTCCTTTAAGTCATTGCTTAGGTGTCTGTCAATCACATTTGGGAGCCTATCCCTCGCAGCAGAGAGACCAAACTGCTTTTCTATGCAACATCCCACCCCTTTTTCTCTCTGGCTCTTAAACACTTTCTGCCAACCTCTTCCAAGATGATCCCTGAGCCACAAAAGCAAGGGGTTTGGGGAGGGAAAACAGCAATAACAACAAAAGCAGCAGGACAAGGAAAATAACAGGTATAGGAAGATGTTCTTTCCACTGTGGCTGGGATTATCATCTTGCTTTAGTGATGCTCCTTCTACTGTAAAAACACAATAATTGTAAAAAAGCAACAACAACAACAACAGCAAAAGTAACATCCACACAAATACTGAGTGACATAACCTATGAGTGTAAACACAAGTGCTTAGGCAATACCTAAGTAGGCATATCATATTTATCTTGCAAACAGTAGCTTCTTCATGGGGGCTTATAACTCTCCCCCTTACCACTGAGGGTCGACATTCTCTTCCTAATATCAGATGTATATGTGCCCTCCCTGAAGAGGGAATACCCTGAATCCAATTTTAAATATGCTGGGGGTGCACATACCAGAGGAGCTTCTATTACACCTGTAGAGACATCTGACAGTGAAGCACAAAAGATATGTCTTAAGCAGAGCTTTTCAGGACCATTCTCCCATAGCGGCCTACACAGCACCCTCTAGCACTCTGAAAGCCAGCCATCCATTTGTGAAGAGTTTTCAGCCCAGTCCCAGCTAGATCTCTCTTTCCATGCTTGAACCATGCCTCATCTTCAGTAATAGGGCCTTACCATCAACTTCCAGTGTGCAACCAGCATTATAATGGGGCAATTGCCTTTTGTTTTGTTTAGAAGGGGGATTCCAAGGCTCCCTTGGCCAACAGCTCACAGGGCAACCACCCATACTTGGTACTGGAATTGCTAGTTAACAATCATATAAAGTGTCCTTTTACTCTTTGGTATCTAAAGGCCTAGGCCAATAGAGCTCCCAGAATTTCACAGCTATACACCCTTGTACCCTGTATGAGCTACATTCCAATCTTGTTCATTCAGGTGCACATGAGGTCTCTAAACTGGGTTTCGTATCTGTAAAACACTCAGAAGTTAACATTATATACACATACAAGGTCTAACATATCAAGGAAAATTCTTTTTCATTTGCATCAGCTGTTTTTTCCACAGATCCATGTTGGATACAAGGCATGTAATCCATTTAGTGTCCTGGATTTCTCACATGGAGCCTCCATGTGTCCCTTTATCCTTTCCAACCTCTTTGGTGTTGGCCTAAGCTGCTTGGTCCTACACAGAGCCAAGGAGGAATAAGGCTTCTCTTGCCCCTGTCATACCTGTTGTTTCCTAGGGCCATGGAGACCCCGGATCTGATTCCTGACCCTAGCCACACCTGTGGTCTCTCTATTGACCACACCTGGCTTTTGGGAGAGGCCCTGGCTGGGCAAAGTATCTCCACCCCTCGAATAGCCAGTCACAGGGGAGAAATGTACCCTGTTTACTCTGGGGACGTTAGTATCAACTCCTGGGATAATCTTCATCCTCTGTGGACCTTTTGTGAACCATTTCTCAGGGCTTAATGCCTCCCAAAGGTGCATTAGTGCAGAATTTGGCATTTTATCAATCCTTCTTTAGGAACTTGGGCTAAACACAATTCTCTCCACATTTGTCTACAAGTAACCCAAGCAGACCTTTTCTGTTTTGCCTCCCTTATACATCTTTTAGGCTGTCCTATTCTTCTACAGACATACTTTACATGCTGGTCTAAGTTGTTTAAATCTGTCAAAGCCTCTCCTCCCTTGTAAAGCCCTTGTCCCACTAAGGGATCTAGTAGGGACACTAAGCCTCCATACCAATGTTGAGATCCTTGTTCAACAAAGTCCCTCATTAAATCTCTAGTGAACACAGTCCTATCTGGTCCAGTAAACAGGGTACGGTATACTGATTTCCTCATACCCAGTTCTCTTAACAGCACCTGTCCTTCTCATGTCATGCTCCAGCTCCTGAAACCCATGGGAACCTCCACTGGTGATAACCAGTTTTGTCTAATGGCTTGTACAGAGACCAATTCCCTTTGTACTGCCTTAGGCTACGCAGCCTAACTCCCAAGGAGGAGTGAGCTGTCCTGCTTCTGCAGCATTGAAAATAATCTCATCTCCTCCCATGTCCCACAGCCTTACAAGCCAGGTAGTTAAGAGTTCCCTCTTGGTTTGTTTGAACATTTTTCCTAGCTCCAGCAGCTCTAGGGCTGAGAATCCTTTATTCACTGAATTCTTATGCTTGTTAAGGCCTTTATCAGCGTGCAGACATTTGGATTTTTCTTTTCATATTACAGGTCGAACCTGGGGGCATTTTTAGTCTCTTTTGGGTTGCTTCCTCCCTCATTGCTGCTTAATTCTTCCCAGGGGTTCCAGGTCCTGGGGTTCCAGGATGGGTCTTGTATTATCAACCTGACCTGGGTTTTCGTCCCTTTTTCACCTCCTAGCTGTAGGAAGCAGCAGGCTAAAACTTCTGTGTCCTTTTCTCTTTTATCCAATTTGCTAGCAAGGTCAGAGGCTATCCTCATATCTTTCTCTCAATCTCATTTGTCTCTCACACTTTGAATCTCTTTCTGGGTTACAACCTCAGTCTGAGACTGCTATTTCAGTATTTTCTCCATCAATCTCATCTGTTTAGACAGCTTCACCTTAGTTACATATTTCAGTATAAACCATACTATCCCTGCAATGGCCACCACACACATCAGTCCTATGGGGATAATCCACCATATCAAAATTTCCTCTGTCCATACTTTTCCCTTGGCTGGTCCCCTCATTAGCAGCAGCTCCATAAATCCTTTTCCCGGGAGTATTCTCCTGTAGTCTGCTATAGGTGCCAGGTGTTGGCTAGCACAGCCAGGTCCCTCGGGGGCAGCGGTAAGGAGGTGCAGAGTCACAGACCCTGGGAGAAAGTGGAGCTGCTATCTCATTTAATCTTAGAAAGGAACAGGATTTATACATTTGTCAGGTTTAGGGGAGGTCTTTATCTAGTCATTTGATGTGCTTCATTCTGGTAGGTCCTGAACACCTGACAATCCGAAGTTCATTGCTCTCATTGGTCCTGGATGGCTGCTAGCCTGGGAGCTTCCCAGGTTCGATCCTGGGAAGTGTTCACTGGGCATGCATGCTCAATATCGGTTCTAACGTGTTCTAGGCCAGCAGGCCGGGAGCCTGCCTGACCTTGCCAGAATCATCCTACATTCTCCTTTTGTCAATTGGTCCTGCTCTGCTACGCCAACTGTATCATGCATTTCTCAGGGTGAGGCTTGGCATTCAGCCCCACCCCACCCGCTTCTTCCACAGTCATGAGTAAATGCCTCAATTGAAGTTCTCTCTTTGCAGGAGTTTCAAGCTGACAACTAAAGCTTAACCAGGTCAACACCCTAGGTTCAATTTCAAGCGCTGAATAAAAGTAAAAATATTTGTTTCATGTCACAATAATATGAAAATTATATATAAATCTTGTTAATAAATATAAATATGCATAGTCATTGTAATACAGAACATTTTTTTCTTATGATCGGACATTTTAAGTATTTCTCATGTATTTTATTTATTGTTATAAGCAATATATTAATACTTTTATAATATTTTGTCATATTGCTTACTTACCTCAGTGCCTGCACAAGACGTGTAGAAGATCATGCCAGATAAAATTCCAACAAAGAGAGGAGAGGGCTGAGAAGCTCTAATTGACAGTTGATAGAGGTGGAAGAAGGGAGAATCTGTTTTCAGTGACCCACACATACTGGCAACACTATTTGGACTCAATGGGTGATAAAATAATTCACAAAGAATGTGAAGTGAAGAAATAAAGTGGCAGATGCCTGGGAAGAGAAAGGAGAAAGGAGGGTGGGTGTGATCAAAGCACATTCTATACATGTGCAGTACTCTCAGAGAATAAATAAAAATATTTTCAAAGAGTTTCCTCAAGATAAATTTCCAAAAGAAAAACCCCTGGCTTGCATTTTAATTTCACAGCCCTGCTTTTTCTACAGACATTTTATCTGATGTTCCCTGAAATACACTATTTATTCCCATAAGACATTTGAGGTAAACCAAACTCCTCACATTCTCTTGCTCCTTAAAACTGACCTTTGCAGAATTCTTGTTGCAGTGTTGGCAGCTGCTCCTCATTTTTGGCACTATCTCTTACTAGGACTTGACCCTTATTCCCATTTCCCAAACCTATCAATGCAAGATGCAATTCAGCAAAAAGAGAACTTTAGGGGAGGAAGGCTGAACAGCCAGAGAAGGAAATAATTTAAGCCTGAATATCACCTAGCTCCTCTTCCCGTAACTGGGATTTTTTCACTTCCGTCCTCCCCCACAGGCTCCCTCCAGGGACATGGCCATGTTCTCTTTCCTGACTGAGAATTAGAATCAGTGGAGAGACCTATGAAAATGATATTATGCAAGCCTCATTCTAAATAAATTAGAATCCTTGAGATGTAAAACCAAGAAATGAGTATTTTTTTTTAGGTTCCCTTTGTTAATTCTATTGTGCAGTCAGGTAGGAAATTACTGTTTTAGATACTTTATCCAATCTGCCTCTTTAAAGTTCCTAAATTTTCCAATCCTTAATCCCTCAAGTCAAACCCTACAATTTCTTGCTTTGGAAAATCAAGATTATTTTTTGGGTTTGTTTTTCATCTCACTCTTTTATTTTCAATATATACAATGACTTAAAGTATAATCTTTTCATGCCTAAAATATATTCCTAAATAAATAATGTAATTTTCTTCTAAAGGGTAGCCTCTTGTTCTTATAAAATAGCTGGTCAAATTTCAGTAACCCTTTATTAATATTTTTTCTTACTTTTCAATTTAGGATATTTAGTAACAAAAAAGGTATCTTTAACTCAAATAGATCTCAAAATGTTTGTGGCTTCAGTGGGTGGAAAAAAATTACATTTGAAAAGAATTCAAATTCTTTTCCCCAAATTGCTTTGAATATCCAGGGTCTTCTGTGATTCCATATGAATTTTAGGATTTTTTTCTAGCTCTGTGAAGAATTCTGTGGGTATTTTGATTGGCATTATATTGACTCTATACATAGCTTTTGGTAAGATGGTCATTTTTATGTTATTGATTTTAATAATCCATGAGCATGGTAGGTCCTTCCTTCTTGTGTCTTCCTCTCTCTCTTTCTTTAAAGATTTAAAATTCTCTGTGTAGAGATCTTTAATGTCTTCAGTTAGTTTTATTGCTAAACATGTTTTCTGAGATTATTGTGAATGGGAGGTTTCCTTGAAAGCTTTTTATGGTTGCTTGTTATTGGTATATAGAAACACTACTGGTATTTGTAAGTAAATTTTATAATCTGCCACTTTAATGAAAGTATTAATCACTTCTAGCAGTTTTCTGGTGGAATTTTTGGAATCTCTTATGTATAATATCACATTGTCTGAAATAGTGATAATTTGACCTCTTCTTTTCCAATGAGTATTCCTTCAATTTCTTTGTCTTCTCTTATTGCTCTCCCAAGAGTTTCAACCACTATATTGAAAAGTAGTGGAGAGAGTAGACAACCTTGTCTGGTTCCTGATTTTAATGGGAATGCTTCCAGTTTTTCTCCATTTAGAATGATGTTGACTATGGTTTTCTTATAGGTGGGTTTCTTGTATACAGCTTTAATTATATTGAGGTATGTTCCTCCCATTTAAATTTCCTCTAGAACTTTTAACATGAATGTATGCTGAATTTTGTCAAAGGCCTTTTCTGCACCTGTTAAGCTGACCATGTGTTTTTGTCTTTATGTCCATTTATATTTTTATTATATTTATTGGCTTATGTACATTTAACCATCCCTACATCTCTGGAATAAAGCCAACTTGATCATGTTAGATAATCTTTTTTGTGTGTCTGTATGCGACTTGCAAGTATTTTGTTGAGAATCTTTGCATCTATGTTCATTAAGGATATGTGCCTATAGTTTTATTGTTGTTGTATATTTACCTGGTTTTGATATTAGAGTGATACTGCCTTCATAGAAAGAGTTTGGGAGTTCTCCCTCTGTTTCTATCTTTTTGATTAATCATCAAGCCTATAGCAGTGGCTATCAGATTGTGGGTTCTAACTTACCCAGAGGGCTTGGACTTGAATGAGAACCATGATATCAACATTAAAGACATTAGATCTTTGCTTGTACTTCCTCATAGTGTGGATTATGCCAACTATGCAGTCTGAATGCCAGTGTCCTGCAAGTACCAAATCTTTTTATGCTTCTGGAACAGGATACAAAGTTCAAATATTGTTTTACAATGTTTTGGATGGAACTTTTGCTTAATAATCAATCATTGTATTACTAGGCTACACGTCTCAGCCCCAGTTCTCTTTGATTTATAAATAAATAAAATACATAGCTATGATAATATATTATAAACTCCATTTGTCTATAGTCATAGTAATGACTTTTGGTTCACTTCAAATTTGTAACTCTATTCTAAAAAACAGTGTGACTATACTTGGCTCTTTATAAAACGCCCTGAAACATAGACACAAACAACCAAATCTGAAAGGTGGAACCAGTAAAACCATAGAAGACAATTAGGAACAATGGAGAAAGCAACACAAATTTCAAAAGTGATCTTGTAAGTGATATGTGTTTCTATATGTGTGTGTGTAGTATACTGACTAGCAAAGAGTCCAACTCGTTCATAATTTAAATCTTTATATTTAAAAGCCTCATTTGAGAATTTGTCTCCTTAACAATCAACTGCATAGAAATGCTAACAGAACTATTCTGTAACCTTTATTCTGACATTTTCATCTTTTTATCTGCCCTAGACACAGAGGAAATGAGCTCTCTTGAGAGTTTCTTAAACTTTTCTTCTTTATTTTAACAATATTTTAGTAAATTTTTGAGAACTTTGCAAATGTATTTTGATCATATTCAAACCCCTCCCCACTTCTCTACCTCCTCTTACTTCTAGTCCGTTTTTCTCAATGCCTATCAAGTTCAATGTGGGGTTCTCAAATGTTCTTTTGCATGGTTCCATTATCTCCTGGAGCTTGATCAACCAATATGACAAGACATTCTTTATGAAAAGTGACTCGTCCTCTCCCAGAAGCTAGCAATTGCCAGTAGTTCTTCAGCTAGGGCTGAGACTTCTTGCCCACCTCTCTCTCTGTGTTGGGGTTTAGTCTGGTTTGGACTTGCACAGGAATTGCACATGCTGCCAAAGCTGCTGTGGCTTCACATGTATAGAGTTGATCTGTTGTTTATGGAAAACATGGTAACCTTTCTGCCAGCTCTTCAACAATGATTGCTGATCTTTGGGACAAGAGAGTGCTATCCAGGTGTTCCATTTGGAACTAAACACTCCACAATCTCTTATCCTGACCATGTTGGCCAGATGTAAGCCTCTGTGCTCATAATCATCTGCTTTAAGGAGACGTATCCCTTCTGAGAGTTAAGAAATGCACTAATATGTGGATATAACATAAGTAGTTAGGAAATGGTTTAATACTATCCACATTTAGTAGGACAAAAGAAGCATCTTTTCCTCTATGTCCAGTGACCTGTTAACCAAAGGTTCTTAATCCTGCTAAGAGTGAAGTTTATGAACTTTATCTTGTGAAAGAAGCCTTAAGACCCATCAAAAGTGCCATTATTGCACTATGGGACAGATATTTTTTCTTTCTTTTTTTTTTTATTCTTTTGATACAGAGTCTCACTATGTAGTCCTGGCTGATCTGGAATTCCCTTTGTAGACCAAGTTGGCACAGATCACAGAGAGCCACCTATCTCTGCCTCCCTTGTGCTTAGATTAAAGGCATGTGCTAACACACCTAGCTCAGTGTACTCCTCCTTTGAGAAACTGTGAATGTAGCAGGCAAGGTTCACAATGGCTAAGGCTGATGATTACATTTATCTTCCAGTAGCTTGCACAGTATCTTCTAGTACTATGAAAGATGAGCAGTAGAAATGAAGCTGAGAGATAAGTATGGGCTTGATTTCCCTATGTTTGTTCTATGACTTACATATGTAGTGTTTTTTTCAATAATGGGGTCATGTCATCATGTTCTGAGGGCACTCAAGAGCCATGGAAGCAACAAGTAATGACTTAGGGCTTATGGGAGCCTCTGGTCAACAATACCAAAAGAGTCAGTCCATTCCTTGCATTGGGTTTTTTATTTGCTAGTCTATATTATCTGGTAGAGGCATTGCCTCCCATTGTAGGGTAACTCCACTTAAAATCTTTTCATGTTGTATATTCATATACTTTAAGAAGCTGATAAAGTAGTAGGCTTCTATCTGACCTGTCTAACCTGTCAAAAGGTCTCTATGCTGCCTTCATATTCCACACCCCATTTAACATTTCCTATTCCTTTATCTGCTTCTTTATATCTCTGAAATCTATCTTCCGCCCCATGTAGCCTGACCACTAAGGCTCCTAACTAATTTCTTCAGTTCTGAATGTTACACTTCAAAAACACATATCTAAAATTTCAAAGTCAGCATCCAGGTATGAGGGAGAACCTGTAACATTTGTCTTCCTGAATCTGGGTCACTTCACTCAGGGTGACTGTATCCAGATCCATTCATTTACTTGAGATTTTCATAATTTTGTCTTCCTTAAAAGCTAAGTGTGCTGGACAGCTTTAGACATCAACTTGACACACCAGGGTTGAGGGAGCCTCCACTGAGGAATTGCCTCCATTGGACTGAAGTATGGCAGTGTCTGAGAGGCATTTTCTTGATTGTTGAGTGAGGTGGGACCCTTGGGCAGATTGTCCCCTATTGTGTAAGAAAGCAGGGTGATCAGAGGCCCGGAGAGTCAGCCAGAAAACTGCAAACTGCATTTCTTTATGGCCTGTGCTTCAGTTCCTGCCTCTAGGTTCCTGCCCAGAGTTTCTATCTTGGATTCCCTCAGTGATGAATTGTAACTTGGGTGATATAAGTCAAATAAACACTTTCCACCCTAAGTTGGTAGCAATTGAAACATTTTCATTATCCATTGATCAGCTGATCAAAGACATCTAGGTTGTTTCAATTTCCTGGCTATTGTGAATAGAAGAGCAATGAACATGGATGAACAGGTACCTCTGGAGTAGGATACAGAGAACTTTGGGTATATGCTCAAGAGTGGCATGGCTAGATCTTGTGGGAGATCCATTTCTAGCTTTTTGAGCACCCCTACGTTGATTTCCATCTGACAGAACCAGTTTGCATTCCCACCAGCAGTGACTAAGGCTTCCCCTTTCCCAACATTCTCAGCAGCATTTGTTATCATTTGTTCTTGATCTTAGCCATTCTGACTGGGGTAAGATAAAATCTGGAATTTGCATTTTCCTGATGGCTAAAGATGTTACACCTTAAATATATATTTCTCTGACATTTACTTTTCATCTTTTGATAAATCTCTAGTTTTTAACCTTGATTTTTCAGAGTTCTATTGATTTGAGGATTTCTCTGTAACTCTTTCAACAGGTCTTTAGCGTTAATTACCCTCTGCTCACTCCCTCTTCTGCCCTGCCTTCCTGTTTCCTGCCCCATTAAACATCCTCCCCATTCTTCCCCTTTTCTGTCTATATCACACTGCATTCTATCTCCTCTGCCATGTGGCACCACCATGCCCTCTTAACTTCCTGATCTCTAAGAATTTTCCAATTGAAGCACACCTATTTAAAGATTCAAAGCTAACATCCACTTATGACAGAGAACATATGACATTTGCCTTTCTGGGTCTAGGTTACCTCGGCCTGGATGATTTTTCTCATTTCTATTAATTTACTTGCAAAATTTCATACTTGAATTTTTCTTAACAACTGAATAATATTCCATTGTGTAAATGTACCATACTTTCATTATCCATTCATCTATTGATAAGCATCTGGGCAGTTTCCACTTCCTGACTATTGTAACTAGAACGGCAGTGAACACAGATAAGCAGGTATATCTGTTATAGCATGCAGAGTTCATTGGGTATATGCCCAAGATTGGTATATCTGGGTTATGTGGGAGTTCTATGTTCATCTACTTGAGGAATTTCCCACTGATTCCCATAATGGCTGCCCCAGTTTGCACTCCCACAAGCAGGGAATAAGTGTTCTGCTTGCACTACATCCTTGTCAGTATTTGCCATCATTTGTTTTTTGGATCTTAGCCATTTGGAATGGGGTTAGATAAAATCTTAAAGTAGTTTTAATTTGCATTTTCTTGATGATTACAAATAATTAAAAAAGACTTTTTCTTAGTCATTTGTGTTTCATCATTTTGGAGTTCTCTTTTTAGTTCTTTGCACCAATTTTTGAGTTGTTTAAGTTTTTGATGTTCAGTTGTTTTCGCTTGTCTATTCTAGATACTTACACCTGTCAGATATATATCTGGTAAGATTTTTTTCCATGTTGTAAGTTGCATCTTCATTCAAATAACTGTGTCCTTAGAAGTAAAGAAGCTTTTATTTTTCTTGAGGTGCCATTTTTTCAATCACTGGTTTTAGTGCTTATACTATTCAGCTTTTTTTTTGTTGTTCAGGGTTGTTTTGGATATTGAAAACTTTTCATGAGTATCCACATGAAATCTGAGATTAATTTTTCCATTTCTTTGAAGAATTGTGTTGGCATTTTAATGGGGATTTTGTTGAATCTGCATTGTTTTTGGTAGGATGGCCATATAGATACATAAGCATGGGAGAATTTTCCATCTGCTGGCATCTTCTTCAGTTTCTTCAATGTCTCTAAATTGTTGTTATACAACATTTTCACCTCCTGGATTAGATTTATGCCAAGAATTTCTTTTTTTTTTTTTTTTTTTGAGGCAGTGGTGAAAGGATTGTTTCCATGGTTTCTTTCTCGGAATGATTATTTCTGAGCATTACTATAAACTTCTGGGCATTTTCTGATATTTGAAGGTTACTGATATCTGAATATTAATTTTATATCCTGAGTTTGTGTACATTCTGTGGCTGTTCATAAACATCTTTATTCCTTCATGGTCAGATAAGAATGCAAGATGTTATTTCCATTTTCCTATATTTGTGGATGCTTGATTTGTGTCCTAATATGTAGTTCATTTGGGAGAAAGTTCCATGGGATACTGAGAATAATGTGTATTCTTTCATATTTGAGTGAAATATTTTGTAGATATGTCTTAGGTTCATTTGATATATGATGTCATTTAATTTCTGAGTTCTTTTGTTTAATTTTTTTCTTCATAATTTGTCTATTGGTGACAGTTGGGTACTGAAGTCACCCACTTATCACTGTGTTGTAATTCATTTTTGGTTTTAGTCAAATAACATTTTTTAACAAAATTGGATGTCTCTGTTGAGTAAATGTTTATGATTCTAATATTCATTGGTGGATTTTACCTTTAATGAATATAAAGTATTCTGCTTTATCTCTTCTGAGTAGTTTTAGTTTGAAATATATTTTGTCAGATATTAGAATAAATACACCTGCTTACTTCTTAGTTCCATTTGCCTGGATGACTTTTTCTACTCTGTTACCCCAAAATAGAATCAATCATTGATAGTAAGATGTTGGAGAAGAGAAGTCTCTGGTGGGAATTAGATTTGGATTTGCAGAATTCCAAAGGAATCAGGAGGAGCCGGGGGAGATGGTATTACCTAGCCGATAGTGGTGTTACCTTAGGATGTTGGCATGAGAGTGGTGTCCTACCTGGGTATCTGGGATAATTGGAGTGACTGAAGAGTCACTGAGAGCGGCTTGGCTGAACTCTGGATCATCCCAAAAGGATGGAAAGGGACAGGAGGAGATAGTATTCTCTGGTAAGTGGTACTGAGGCTTGAGTTCATGGGAGGTGGGGATCAGGCATCCTACCTGGGTCTCTAGACCTAGGGGACAAACATTATTTTTAGACAAGGTGTCATATGTCCTGGATGGCCACAAGCTCCTATGTAACTAAAACTGACTTTGAACTTCTGGTTCTCATGCACCAGCTTCCACAAGTTTGGGATTGCAAGTACACCACCACGCTTGCGTATGTGTTGAACAATGTGCTGGAAATTAAACTCAGTGCTTTATGTCCGGGCAGATAATCTACCAACTGAGCAGCATCCCTAGTCCTAATTTTTTGACTTTTATATTAGAAAGTCCCACTGTCTGGAGAATGTCCTCAACATGGTGGACTTCAGTTCTCATACCTGTTCAGAAAATTAAAGTCTTCTGTTTCATCATCACATAGTAAAAGTTCTTTTTATCTAAAATCTCTAAAGCTGTCAGAATCTTCCAGAACATTCACATATTCTGTTTTAAAAAATTTAAGAAAAATTATTACTTGAAAATCCGCACTTTCAGAAGTAAAGTAATGGAACAATGGAAGATACAAACACATATGAAACACCAAAAATAAGCAATATCCAATAATTTATTAATGGCTATTTGAATTTATAACATGCTCCTTATTTTGTACTTTTGAACAATTTAGAAGGAAAAGTTATTTTCTCTTCATGTTCTCACTTACCTGTGCAAGCTAAAAACTCATCCCTACAAAAGTCAACAGTGGTACCAGAGTATGAGGGTGATGTATGTGGGGAATTAGAGAAGATGGTCAATGGTTGCAGTTATACACACAGGAGAGATAACAAATAATGCCCTACAGCACAGTAGGATAAATGTGGCTGACAGTAATTAACTGTATATTTCAAAATCACTTGTAGATTAGGAGTTTGAATGACTCAAATATAACCAACACAAGGAAATTATAAATGTTAGAGAAGATAATATGCCAGTTACCCTTGACTGATCATTATACACTGTATGCACGTATTAGCATGTCACAGAGTACCCTAAAAATGTGTGCCATAATTGCCCAATAAATATTAACCTGAAACAATAAAACAATATTTCTTACATATGGCGGAGGTAATATGTACTTGTCTGTATTTTGTTTTCAATG
This sequence comes from Eospalax fontanierii, assembly GCA_035773235.1. NCBI lineage: Eukaryota > Metazoa > Chordata > Mammalia > Rodentia > Spalacidae > Eospalax > Eospalax fontanierii. The sequence goes on from CM069529.1 coordinate 24,890,058, forward strand.
ATTTATGTTTGAATTACTTCTTTTATTTACTGTTCACTCTTTTTATGATATTTAAAATGTATTTGCATAGAAAATGCACCTTTTTTCTAAACTTTTTTTCCCATTAATACTTTCAAAAAAGAAATATATATATATATATATATATATATATATATATGAAGAAAAGCCATATTTTGGGGGGAACTGGAATGCTTTTCAAGACATGACATACCAATTTTTTTTCTTTTTTAATTGCATTTTTTGTGATTTTCATATAACATGTTTTTATTGTATTTAGACTGTCCTCCTCTCTTCACTTTCCCTTACCACTCCCAACCCAATTTAATGCACTCTATTAAATATAACTTAAACACACACATGTATATATATCTTCTGTAGAGTCTAATTAGTGTCCCCTAATGTCCTTCAGCGTGGGTCCATCCATTTGAGCCTGCATACCATGCCTTATAGTCTCCTTAAGCCCCTGTAGTCCTAGAGGAAAATGCCTTATCATGTGACAGATGACCTGTGTAGCCCAGAACTGCTGCTGCTACAAGATTGTCCTTGTGGCATCTCCCCTCTGGTTCATGGCCTGGGAGAACTCCAGTCAAGTTACGAAGGTGGTAGGGGAGAAGAGAAGAATCTTAGTGAGTTGCAGTCGAACAATAAAAGAGAAAGATCAAGAGTTGGATTCCCACAATCTTCAGAGATTTGAAGCTTTCATAGTAGACATCTTTCATCTCCTTAATTAGAGTTATTCCTTGAATTTTTTGATGCTATTGTGGATGGGAATGTTTCATGATCTCTTTCCCAGAGTGCTTGTTTTTGATGTGTAGAAGAGGTACTGATTTTTGTACATTGATTTTGTTTCCTGTCACTTTGTTGAAAATATTGACCAGTTCTAGAAGTTTTCTCATGGAATTTCTTATTTATAATATCATATCATCTGCAGATAGTGATAATTTGACTTCTTCCTTTCCTTGAGACTAGAGACTAGGCAAGTGTTTGTTTTATAGTTTTCTTAATATAGCTGCATGATGTTTTATTTGTGAGTTTATTATGATAAAGTGATTTTTATGTTAAATAAACTTTGCTAGACATCGCTTTTTTATACAGCAGCATAATCAGCTACTGATAACAACTCAAAGTAATTATTGAAACATTTCATTTTTGTTTGGTAAATATTGATATAAACAGTACCATTAAAATGTAAATGATTTTAAATGTAAATTTTTCAGTATTTGAGACAGATTTTCCTCCTCCAGTACCATTTCTTTTCTTCTTTACATTGTTTCTACTATTCCTGTTCACAATCTCCCTGCAGAAGATAATCCAAATTCAAAATTTTTCCCAGAGGTATTTTGGATGTAGTTATTATTTATAGACAATCTTACAGTTCTCCTAAATTTAGAAATAGATTTCATCTGTTGTTGGAGAGTACTGTTTATTTTGGAAATAAGATGAATTTTCTTTAACTTATAAAACTGCCTATAATTCTATGTATAAAGTCAAGTTTGGGTGAACTTCCAGTGCACTTTAAGGATTCTTTTCGAAACTGTGGCTTGTGTGCTTCAGTGGGAATATAAATAGACAAGAGATAAAACATGGCAGATAAGAAGGACATCCACGGAAAGTTTCCTGAAGTCACAATGTTTTCTCTTACCCTTTAAAGGACTTGCTTTCTGTATTTAGATCAGGGAAATAAGCCAAAGCATAAGGTTAATCACTTAGTGTGCTATTACTAGTTTTTCTGATGTTAACCATATGCTTCAGCTCCAAAAATATTATAGCTCAAAGTTGCAACATATTTATTAATATCGAAGCAGAACCAAACAAAGAGCAAACAAATAGCCAGATACAGATAATAGATCAATGATAGATAGATGATAGATAGATAATGGGAGATGAAAAATGATATATAGATAGATGATAGAAATAGATAATGATAGATAAATGGATGATCAATCAAGGGACAGATGATATATAGAGATAGATGACAGATAATCAATAGATAGACAATGATAGATGATAGATAACAAGTAAGAGGTGATAGAGGTAGATAGATGATCTATAGACAGTTGACAGATGATAGATGATAATTTTATAGATAGATGATAGATAGATAAGTAGACAGATATATAGATCATAGGTAGATAGATGATAGATAGAAAATTAATAGCTTTAGAAATATATAGACATCCAAAAATGAATTTTTATATTATAGGACCAACTCCATTCTAACGGAATCAAATTCAAATATTCATAAATAGCTTTAGTGATACTGTGCATAATACTTTTAGATTCTTTGCCTCTTCTTCAACTGGGAGCCAAGGTAGAGATTGGTGGAGCTTCTCCAAATTTGGAGTTTAGTTACAGTGGTTGTGACCTACCAGATGTGGGTTCTGGGAACTGAACTCAGGTCCTCTGTAAAAGTATTAGGTGTTATTAACCTCTGAACCACAGAGGCAAATTGTCTAACTTCTTTGAAATCCTATACAGAGATGAAGAACATCTACTGCCTTTAGACAACAGTATAAAATTGGGTAATTTAAGTAGAAGAAAAAGTAATTAATATAAGAGGACTTCATGTTAGATAAGCCAACCAAATTTGAACTCACAGTTCTGAAAACTGATAGAAAATGAAAGGAAATCAACAGTGCATCAAATGCTTTGATGAGTATAGAAGTGACTGTTACGGTTTTATATATATATATATATATATATATATACTTTGTTTTTTATAAAAGTGAATTCAATCACTTTTGTAAAAATTAAAAATGAATGGCTAAAACACAAAAGATGCCATATTAGGCTGCAGGATATAGTTCTCTGATTAAAAGTGGTCTCTGCTTTTCTTTTCCAGGGGACCAAAGTTCAGTTTTCAACACCCACATGGTAACTCACAATTATCTATAACTCCATTATAGGGAATCTGATGTCCTCTTCTGATCGCCACAGCCTCCTTCATGCACATGGTGCACATACATGCACTCTGGTAGACATATGTATGCACAAAACAAATAAATAAATGTTTTTGAAGTTTCAAGAACCATATTAGATATTATTACTACATATAAATAAAGGAAGGTTGAGTAGTAATTCAGTAGTCCCATAGACTTTCCCTACTTCCCTGTACTGGCATCATCATATACATACACAGAAGAGACTTTGATGGAGCAATAGGCCAATGCACTAGGACTTTAGTGACCCTTGAATTTCTGATGTAAATAAAAATCATAATCATTGATATTTATAGTTAACATGACCCCATTTCTTCTTCATTCCTGCACTTAAAAGGAATATATATATATATATATATATATATATGAATGAATACATACATATGTGAATGATCATATGTGTCAAAATAACACCTTGAATTTGATGTGTGCTAGCATAAACATACTGAATAGCTCTGGGATTATGCACCATAAAACTGGGGTCTCGTTCTGAAAATAGTCTACTATGTGACTAGGATTACTTTAATTTCTTCATTTTGAAAAATATGTGTATAATAACATCATTTTTTCGTGTTTTCTTGTGGAAAAAATGTGTAAGTTGGTTTAAATCACTAGGTGGCATAAAATAAGCTTCCAATAAAAATCATCATAATGATTACCAATAACCTTCTGAAAAATTATTGCATTTATTGTTCCTAATGATCGAATCCCAATAAATCAAATATAAAATGCAGAATAATTTGCATTCCACTATCTCTAGTGCTAAAGTGGGTGCATACAAAATAGGAGGTGTAGGAGAATAAAGTCTGCTTATGGATTTGAGATCTTGGAGGGGTGATAAGAAATGTTATGGGATCATAACAATCAATACACTAGAAATCATGAAATTGAATATTTTAAAGGACAAATGCCATGAGAATATCTTCATTCACACATACAATAAAACTTTCTTTTCTAAAATTAATAAAAATAAGGTAACACAGAGAAGAGAGTTACAAATATGAAAAGAAAACAGACTAGAATGTTCCCTTTGATATTGGAGTGTAATCTATATTATATCAGTTATTATTGGAAAAAGTATGGACATATTATATCGACAGATATAGTTGTTTTTGTACATACGAGTGTAGTATTTTCTGGTTTTATTATAGTGGGTACAGAGGCGATAGCATGTCATCAGGAATGAGAATGGAAAACTTCTGGACTGATATCAAAATAACATTCGGATCGTAAAGGAATTTAGATTAGCTGAATTAAAAATTGACACCAAATCTAGGAGAGTAAATTCAACATAATTCTGGAAGATTTGCACCATAAATCAAATGCAATGTTGAATAAATATTGACTATTAATAAAAGTACTGTAGAAATTCCCAAGGCCAAATTGTGGCTTCTTGAACATCATTATGATAATAAGATTGATAATTAAAGAAAGATAATTCACTGAGTAAAACAGGGATCTACAAGTCTGTATGAACAAACATAAAAACAGAAAAGGCAACAAATCTCACAAATGGAATGCCAACTAATAGTTAGAGGAAAAAGTAAATGAACAAAATTTACACTCATCCCTGTTAATAAAGTTAATTGATGAAATTTTGTGAATAATAGAATATCTATATTTTATAAAACTACCTAGCCATAGATTGCATTATTAATTCTAAACAGAAAAGTAATTGAAAATGGAAAATACAAGCAGACATCAGTTGATCAGGTGAGTAAGTTCATAATGTTAAAATGGAACAAAGTGCCATTATGTGACTCCAGATGCAACACTTCTATGGGATTCTTAGAAAACAGAATTACTCATCTGAATCATGAATGAATCCCAAACTCACACCAAGGATCAGCCTACAGAATAACATTCCTGAGGCACTCCAGCAAACTGCTGAAGACTGACTACACATGATAAGTAGAATTTATGTGACATGTATTAGCTGCTGGTCTAAGAAAAAATGTCTATAAAAACACAATATGAACTGTAAATCAGATAATGTAACAGTATTTAAGATCTTGATTCCAAACTTAGTTTCATTCACCTATAAAGCCATGATGTGTCTCAGTAGTCTCCAAGTATTTCAAAGATAGCATCGACATATCTGTGTAAAGCGTATTCATGTATAAGAAGATGTATAGTATGTACACACACTGTTTTGGAGAGGAACCAGAGCAGCACACAAATGCAGCACATTAGGATTTTCAGGGAATTTATTTACTCTCCTCACAAACATTCTGTAAACTTTAAAATATATATGAAAATCCCAAGAAAAATATTTTTGCAGGAAATCTGAAAAAAATATATCAAAATATATAGTTTGTGCTTATATTTGAAGTGTAGACTTTTCCTTGCTTATTTTCCATTATTTTACTCATTTCTATTAAAAGCAGATTGACAGGCTGGGTGTGGTGGCACACCTTTAATCCCAGTAGTTGGGAGGCAGAAGTAGGTGGAGCACTGTGAGTTCAAGACCAACCTGGTCTACATAGTGAGTTCCAGGCCAACCAAGACTACATAGTGAGACTCTGTCTCAAAACATTTTTAAAAAAGTAGATTAACAATAACCAATAGAAAAGGTAATGAGCAAAGGCCACATACCTCCTGTATAAGCTCTTGATCACTGTGCAGTTAAGTCTGCACATCTCCTGTCTAAGCTCTTGATCACTGTGCCATTAATTCCACACTTACAACAAAGTATTTCATTAACATGGTTTTTCTCCTTTATTTAATTTAAGACTTTTGACTGAAATGTACAAGAAATAGCCTGTGGAAAAACTTTTGCTAATTTACATGAGGTATGGATGCTTACTTCTTTTTTTTCTAAGGGATCAAAATGTCTAATCCATTTTATAGGCTGCCAGCGAAGAGGAGACAACACCATTCAGGAACAGTGATTTCAGAGACAAATAGAGTTTGAACTATTCTTGTCAATTCATCCTTTGTGCTCTGCATCTTTTCATTAACCTAAAACAAGTCTCTTCCTTGTGATGTGACATGCTCACAGTAAATACACAACTCTCCTCTTTAAAACTACCAAGTAAGTCAAGTGCCCAACTCCATGGCACAATATCAAACACAAACCTACATTATATGCCTATCTGTTTGGATTTTTTCTCAGGAAATGGTGTTATATAAATGAACCATACCATCATTAAATATTATCCTTCACAGCTATGTTTTGATCCTTAAGACATAATTGGTTCTTAATTAGGATTTCCTTTAAATATCTCTGGCTGAGTTTCTAGCAGAACATATTTTGAAATTAGCAAATATTGACAAATCTTTGAGAGGCATTTAATGGGGAAAACAAGATTTTTGTGGAACCATTTTTGACAAAGCAATGAATTTTTTTCTGATAATTAGATGGCATTGAGCTGAAAGGTCTGCCTCTTTCTGGGCCAAATTTTGGGGAGAAATGCAAGAATGATTGTCATTCAGAAAATTTGTAATTGAATTTTCTTTGATCAAAGAAACAAAAAGTAATAAAAAGTGGCCAAATTTAATGTTATAATTCATTCCTTTGGATAAAAAATGGTTGTAGCCTTAGAAAACATAACCCTGAAACAAAAGTTTGCATTTCCAAAGTGATCAATAAAATAATTTTCTTTGGTGTTGGCCTCTACCAATGAGGCAGCCTCTTATTTTTCAGTATATCATGAGATTTATAAGTGGTGGCTTATGGGCTGTGATGGCTGTTGTGGCTGCTGGTTTGAAGATAATCAGAATTTAATTCTAACCAACACTCTTTCATTCTAGAAGATGAGGAGAAATTCCTACAGTTTCACATGATATGTTGAATAAGGCTTGGGTAGTTACAGAGGGTGACAACAAAGACCACTTTCTTGGAGAAGTGCCGACGTCTTTTTCTTCTCTCAGTGTCTTTTTGTTGACTGTTCAGTTTTTGGTAAGGACTGTGATGATTAGGTCATAAAGAATGGCATCTGCCAAAATGGCACTCACGTGTCTTGGCTGCTCAGTCAAAGGAAAGGTACAATAATGGCAGCAGACAAAAATTACGCTTCAACAGCATGATGACAAGAGACTGGCCTGGCATGCAGAGGGTTACATCACTGCATCACTGTACCTCGAGAGGAGAGGTGCTGAAGGAGTACAGTGCTTGTATGCAATCTATGCTTAGCTTCTCAGACTCAGTCACTCAGCCCCCTGACATATTTCACACATTTCAAGTGCAATGCTTTACTATCTCATTATGACCTATTTTAAATAATACAAATGAAATTCATATTATTCAACATTAATTTTGTGCCAGCTCTACTATGAGATATATATTTTCTCACTGACACAATCAAAGCACTGGCCCCATGAGGGCTGTAGAGATGGCTCAGCGGCTAAGAACACTTGCTCTTCTTCTGCCTCCCATGCCAGGCATCTCACAATGGCCCGCAACACCAGTTCCAGGGGACCCAGACACCTCTTCTGGGCTCTGCAGTCACCTATACATGTGTGCATATATTCAAACATACAGGTAAATAAAAATAAAATCTATCTTACGAGGCGTGATGGCATTAGCCTTTAATTCTAGCACTTGGGAGGCATACACAGCCAGATCTTTGTGAGTTCAAGGTCACCCTGGTCTATATAGTGAGTTCTAGACCAGCTGGGGTTGTAGGGAGACCTGTCTCAAAAAGACCCCTCCCCTCAGAAAATGGCCTTACCCTAAAAATTTATAAAATTTGTATTATATTCATTATTCTTCTTCAACATATATTAAGTGATTGTTCATACATATTCTTCCTGTTAAGTTTCTTAGGTGCAAGAACATTACTATTTTCTAAATGCTTAAGTTGGTTATAATGTAAGTTAACTAATTCCTAATGTATCTTATTCAAGCTTTACATTTGTCTTCTTAAATCTGTACATTCTGACTTTATAGATTTAGGTTTTGACCTTTTGCAGTATTGACATAAGGCTAATACTTTCACACTGTAATTAAGGCTTCAGACTGAAAGCATGATATAGCCCTTAGTTATTATAAATGATTACCTTGATATGACTTAGATATTATTCCTTTATTAAATAGAGCTTTCTTTCATTGGGTTTGCAGTTACAAATATTTCAAGTTTAGAACCTCCTTATAGAATTGTCTAGTAATTTATCTAACAGATTTTTTGTGAGGTTTCAGGTATTTGAAATGGCTGAAAACCTTAGCAACGTGATAAGTAAATGCACACAGAACAATTCTTCTTGGACCTGTATCTGAAAGACTTTCCTGTTCATTGCTTGACATTTTACAGACTCTGTAGATTAACTTTGCTGGGTCACTGAATATTTCAGCATTCCAGTGAGTGCATAGCTTAATATTGAGGTATTTAATATTTTTCCTACTTTTTGTTTTGAGTTACTTAAAAAGGATTGTTGGTTCTTATACCATTCTTCGTTGTCTGTCCTCATTAGTTGATTGTTGTGTGTTAAACCAGGCATCCCTGGGGCTTACTCTGCACACTCTGTGAATCTACTCATTAATCACCAGTCATCTTTGGAGGTGGGAAAATTACTTACCTGTATTTTTTTTTTCTCAGAAAGGATGGTCTGGAATGGATTCACAAATGAGCTGTCCTCCTTCCCTCAAAGAGTAAGGTTTCTGCTTTAGAAGATTTTTCCCCCTCAGGTTATTTTTCCTCTCATCCTTTGAATTTGAAAAGAACCGAAGGAACGCACCTAAAGAAAGTACTGACATACTCACTAGGGAGTTCCAAAGCTTGTCCCAGGGGCAGTGTCAGTGGCTCTTAAAGCTAGAAAGCTCATACTTGCAGTTGAAACAGGGGCTCACAGTATCCATTTTCCCAGTGTACCTTCTGAAAGGATAAGTTTCAAGTCAAAGTTTCCATTACAGTTACTATGATGAGTCCCAAGGGGAGATTTATAGATCCATTGAACACTTAGATAAAATGGAACAATTAGATCCTGTATCTTTTAGCAATTATTTGAGGAAGTAGCATAATAGCATTTGTGGAAGACATCCCATTGGGGTGTTATTAAATGCTATCACAGAATTCCAGAAGAATGGAATGAATATGAGCTTTTCCTTTTTGAATTATTCCCAGTCAAGCCAGTGTAGAAATTGGCAAGACAGTACAGTGAATTGTGCAGCTGGAGCACTCAGAGTCCTCAGGGATGCAACCTGCACAGATTCATATTCTGTTCAGGGTCCCAGCCCAGCCTCTACCAAGATGTTGGTTCTGGTTTGGGGGATTCTAAAACTTCAGACTAATATAACTCTCCTCTTCTTTTCTAGGAGGTGTAGTCCTCATTAGTTTCAGCTCATTAAAAAATGCTTTATAGTTTGAGGCAGTGCAAGGAAAGCTGGCATCAAATATTTTGATTTATAAAAAGATGAAAATGTAAAGGTCCAGCTGTGGCAGACATTTTTGGAAGTAACTTGTAAAGCTTTTACCATATCTTAAATTTGTACTCTGCAGACTTTTGCACATATATTCCCTTTTCATAATAGTTTTGCAAATTGTACACAGACAAAATTGTGGAACTTTTTAATAAAGAAATTTTGCATTTATAAATGACCTGTATTAGAATATAATAAATTTCCAGTTACAGACAATTATTACCTATGTTTTACAGCAGACACCTTCAATTTTAGTTGCTAATAAAGGACTACACAACTCAAAACAAAAAAAATAACATTAATAAACCTTAAACCAATAAAAGTAAATGGAACACTATCATTATCACCAGATTTTGAGAATATGATACTTTATATGACAAGGGACATTGTAAATATGGATAAGGACTGTACAGTAACTTTTCTCACTCTTGTGACGGTGTGTGTGAATAGCAACTTATGGAAGGAAGGCTTTGTCTTGACCATTTTGGGATTATTGTCTACCATGGCCAGGAAGGCGTGGCAGCAGGAGTGTGACACATCCTCAGTCAGGAAACAGAGATCGAGAAAGATGGTACTCAGGCTACCTATGTTTTCTTTGACACCCCAGCCCATGGGATGGTAACACCCACATTCAGAGTGGGTCCTCCCTACTCGCTTAAGTCTTTCTGAAAACATGGACACATTTAGAAGTGTATTTTCATGGTGAGTCTCAAGGCCAATAGGTTGACAATTGAGGTTCCTCCCTGCAAGGACATCCAGAAGGAAGTGTTTTAGGCCCAATTATTTAAACAAGTTTCCTCAGACTGAGTCCTCACAAGTAGATTTTTTCCTTGTGTTTGCTCTTTTTTTTTTTTTCTAGACAGAGCAGTGAAAAACAAATGGAGGCTTCTGCCTGCATTTGCTGGTTACAAGATGCAGACAGCCACCAACCAAGGTGGGTGCAGATCAGTCTTGGCACAGCCATGTGATGCACATATCCAGGCATAATGGTCATGGGCACACTCTGGCCAACTTGTGACTGGGGAACACCCTGTCATGTAATTGCCAGGTGAGTCATGGGCACCGTGGGCCAACTTGTTTGCCCACATGTTTCCCCTGGAACTGCCCCATGAGCTAAGGTGAAGTAGATGATTCATGGTGGTCTGAGATTAGCTTGCTGGTGATGACATGTGCTTACCCTATCGTAGAGTATATAAGCCCCTAACTAAGTTTGAATAAACAGATTTGCCCTCTGACGCTGTCCCCGATAGTAACCCTGTGCCTCACTCTTCTCTGCTGTTCATTGGGGTCTTGGGATTAGGACCCCCTGAGACCTCAAACCAAAAAATGCTGGGAGCGTTTAAAAGGTGGGAGAACAAAGATAAAAGATGTTGTCCATATTCTAGAAAGAATGAAGCTCTGGCTTTACAGCTGCCAGATTCTAGTCAGGATACTAATTTATAGAACCACAGATTAATAATTTGTTTTGTTTAACCCACTGGCATTGGGTAATTAGTTACATATCGTCAGGAAACATTATTCTTACATAAATTTCATTAACTAATTACACATTAGCAGGAAACATTGTTCTTACATAAATTTCATTTCATTTGTATTTTTTCTATTTTCATTGATATGAAAAGTGAAGCAAAGAACAATCTACATAACTTGCTGAATGTCACATGGGAAACCACTGCAAACTCAGAGCTGACACCTACAGCTTTCATATTCTACAGCTCTCTCAGAATAAGCAGTTTCTCATGTGTGACACATGAAGATGAGTGATTGACTTGAGAAGCTGCACATTAAAACAATTTAATTTCATCCTTCAGTGGTGCTATCTAAATAAAGTAATAGATAATTCAAAATGAATATAAGAAGGCCAAGCTACTTCAGACTTCAAACAAGGAATAGTTAAGAGAATAGTCTTATTCAGTGAGTTATCTTAACAGTCATATTTCCTAATGGAAGACGATGATCTGATGGGTTAAATGGATTTTTATTTTATCAAACAATTAAGGATAAGAGGGAGGTAATGAAAAAGAAGACAGATAATACCTAGTGCTAGCAAGGATTTGGAAATGATGGAACTTTTGTACGTTGCCTTGGGAATGTGAAATGGTATGATGCTTTAGAAAAAGTTTTAGGAAGGTAGAGATGTAACTCAGTGGTGAAGTGCTCACCTAGTAATCAAAGAGCTGAGTTCAGGCTACAGCAAAGAATGAAATGAAGAAACAAAAAGAAAGAAAGGGAAGAGAAAGAAAAAGATAGAAGCAAAGTTGAAAGGTGGGGAGAGAAACAATGAACTTATGACCCTCCCAAGAATCCCTTTCTCAGTATAGATCAAAAACTTCAGAGCATTTATCCATACAAAATGCCTATTTCAGCATTATTGCTAATGGCCAGAAAGTGAAAAAACTTAAATGTTTATTAATTGAAGAATGGTAAATACACTGTGACCCACCCATGCAAAGGAATATTATTCAACTATAAAAAAGAATAAAGTATTTATTACTGCTGCGATATGGATAGACCTTGAAATATTGTACTAACTTGAAAAATAAAAGCCATATATTATATGATTCTATTTAATAAAATGTCCAAAATAAACTAACATATACACACACAATTTTGATGATTGGTTACCAGGGAATCAATGTGGGAGGAGAGTTAATGGGGAGTGATTTTTAATGGGTTTCTCTTTAGGATATGGAATCTTCTAGACTCACTTTGTGGCAGTCCTACAGAACTGTGAACATATTAAACATCATTATGGTATGTAAGTTATATCTAAATTTAGAGAAAGGAATTGAAAAGATTCCCTTGTCAAAGCAAAAATAAAGGAGCCCAGAATTTTATTAGCAGTGTGAATATCACTAACACAAGACTCTGTGATAGAACAAATGATAGTCAACCCGTCTGCTTTGTGATCTTGTCATCTACCATATAATAAAGGTTACTCTGAACTAAATTTAGATCATTGCAAATATAGAGTATTAAAATATATTTGTGATTTCCTGTTATCAAGATAAAATAAAGAAATTAGACAGAATTGATTTCAGTTAAATTTATAAATGTGAATGCATGCACAATTGAGGTTAATATGCTGTCCTTTTCTAGCAGTCCCTTGTCTGCCTTGACCCCTCTATCGACTTGCTACCTCTGGACTTAGTAGCATGCTATTTTAAGGCTTGCTCTTCTGAAGCATTACTATTTATCCTAGAAAATCCACGTGCACTATATCGCATGAAAATTTAATTGAGACATATGTTTTATAATAGAAGATGCAGCCTGGCATTAGACCTACTGAGATCTATTCTGTTTGCTTATATAACAATATCTCTTTGACTATATTCATTCATTGTTAATTAGTTTCTTATCAAAGGGTATTGGTTGAGTTCCAAAAATATTCTTTGGAAATAAAATAATGGACTATAAAGTGACTTAGGAGACTCTGCAGTGTCTGCCATTTTCCCAGAACTATTATTCTAGAATTTAATTCTAAATCAATTTATTTGGGGTCTAGGTCCTTCCTTCATAAACAATGGAAGTCTGCCAGGGTGCTAAGTGCTCAGGCATCGGCAGAGATGGCAACCAGGAGGAAGATCCACAGGAAATTACAGCACAATCCAGGATAAGATCTGTAGACATGTTTGAGGAAGTCTTTTTTTGTTCAAAGAGTATTTAAACTTTATTTTAGAAACAGTCTTATTTAAGCATCCCCTGTGTTTAATACTACAAGACTGCCTGCATGTTCAGAGGCTCTGTCTTCACTGGGTAAATGTTTCTTGTTTGATTTTACTTATTCACTGATAATGTTGCTCAATTTGTGTTTATTTGAGAGCCCCAAAGTATGAGTTTTAGAGTTTCCTTTCACCTTTCTTGTTTTTCAGTTCTTGTAATAGATGCTTCTACTCCAAATACGAAGTATAAGAAAAAAGCACAGGGTTCCACTGTAGATGTGTCACTTATGGCTGGGCATCTCAAAGACACTTATCCTCTGTGTTTGACCATTTGTGCAACTCGGTTACAGTCTTCATCTGGTACAATAGGAAACTTCCTTGATGAGTGGTGAGAGGTGCATTTGTCTGCAAATATAAGGATACATATTTAGCATACAATAAGAAATTACATTTGTCCAGGGATGTGACAGACGCATGGAACCTCTATACCTAAAGCTCCCTGAACATAACAGAATAGGAGTTAGGGAAATATTAATGCATCTCTCAGTTCTTACCAGGGCAACTTCTTTCATGTAATGGCGGATGATTAACACAGAAAGCTACAGCTGGCCAAATTGTAGGGAATAAAAGACTGCAGAGTATTTTCCCTGGATAGAACTCAGTCACACAGGGTTCAGGGACACTGCAGAAGAAGGGGAAGAAGGTTATAAGAACCAGGGATTGCAAATGTCCACAAGAAGGGCAGAGTTTTCCAGGCTTCTGGAAACTTGCTCACAGGAACTTATACCAATGGTGACAGCATGCACAAGACCCATGCAAACTCAAACCAGACAAAAACCCAGCACAGAGGTGAAGAAATGAATAAGAAACCCCAACCTTAGCTGAGGAACCATTGGCAGCTGATCACTCCTGGCTGAGGGAAGTTGGTGTTCTTTAAGGAAGTGATGCTAGATAGACTGACCAGGCTTCAGTGGATGAACTTACACAAAGGGACAACTAGGGACACAAACTTGACTCAATAGGCCATAGCATTTATGACAGAATGAATGAAACCCAGTGGGAGAATTATGGGGGTTTCAGATATAGGAGGGGGTCTAAATATGATTAATATACATTATATGAAATGCACAAAGTTCAATTATATGTAGATATATAGATATATACAGATGATTTAGATGTAGATATAGATTAAATGTAGACATAGGCAAAGAAACAGAAAAAAGCATGAAGCCCAGAGCCTTGTATCTTATTCCAGTGTTAGTCCAGACAGGAAGTACCTGAGACTTCTTGAGTTCTATTTTGGAAAAGACTTACCCAAAAAGAGGGCAAGTGTGAGAGGCTGCATTTGGGCTGATTTCATCTGTGTTGTTACCCCCAGCTGCAGTCTTCCCTGACAGATTGGACTGAGGAAAGATACAAAGGCTGACCTGAACCAGATCAGAAAGAGACAAAGAAGCCATCCTAACAGATCCGAATGTTTCCTGAAGATAAGGGGAAAATGAAGGGTTTTGAAGTTATAAATGTGATATGGAAAAGGCTGGAGAGCTGGCTCGGTGTTTAAGAGCACTGGCTACTCTTCCAGAAGACCCAGGTTCAACTCCAGCACCCACAGCCTGCAGCTAACACCTTTTCTTAGCTAGAGGTCCAGGGGATCAGATGCTCTCTTCAGGCTTCCCTGAGCATTACATGACATGAATGCACCTCCATACATATAAGAAAAACATTCATTCACATAAAACAATTTTTTTTCAAAATTTAAGTAACAAAGAGCCAGAGAGATGAATCAGTGGGTGAAGATACTTGCTGCCAAGTCTGACGATCCTATGAATCCAGGTGGTTCTGGAAGGAGAGAACTGACTCTTGCAAGTTAATTTGCCCTTTGACTCTCACATGCACACACACATACACGCGCGCGCACGCGCGCGCGACAGAGAGAGAAAGAGAAAGAGAGAGGGAGAGAGAGAGAGAGAGAGAGAGAGAGAGAGAGAGCGCTATTTTTATCCATGCTCAGTTGTTCATACAGGGATGAAACGTACTTTTAGAGCTCTGCACCCCTTTAATAGATAGTCAGGTATTTAGGTTCTTTTAAATTTTTGCTATTTCAAAATGTGTCACAATAAATTATATATAGGAAAATCATCTTTGATATACTCTAAATGGGGCACTTCTGGAAAAGTGAGAGGTGCATTTTAAATTGTAATATATATAGCCAGATGGCTTAAAGAACCTCTGATTCTTGATACAAGAGAATGCTGTGTTGGTGCTATTTGTTTGGAAGTCAACTTTAGATCTTGCTCATAAGACTTCATTTAAGATATAAAAACCATGAATTTCCTGGTGTTGTGCTGTAATGTCTCCCTTTTTACCTCTGAGTTTGTTAATTTGGGTCTTCTTTATTTTTCTTTTGTTTAATTTTCCTAAAGTTTTGTCAACTATTTGGTTCATTGGTTCTTTGTAATTTTGCTGTTTGTTTCTGTCATTAATTTCAGCCTTGATTATATTTATATTTTTTCCGTTTACTATTTTAAGTGTTTTGTTGTTGGTGGGGGTGATGGTGGTGGTTTTCCTAGGATTTCAGATGCACCATTAATTTATTTATATGGGATATTTCTAATTTTCTGGTATAGGCACTTAAGGCTATTATTTTTAATTTATTTTAATTATCCTCATAAGACTGTCTTCATTGCATCCCAAAGGTTTTGGCATATTGTGTTTTCAGTTTCATTCAGTTCTAAGAAGTTAACTTCTTTCTTAAGTTCTCCCATAATACAATTTTCATTCAGAGTATTGTTTATCTTCTAGTTTTATTCATTTGAGGTCCGATAGAATAGAGGATGCTATTTCAATTTTCCTAAATCTGTGGACACTTGCTTTGTATCCTAACCTATTGTCAATTTTGGAGAAAGGCCCATGCACTGTTGAGAAAAAAAAGTGTGTTCTTTGGCATTTTTGGTGGAATGTTCTGTAGATGTCTGTTTGGTCCATTTGATTTATGATACCAGGTCACTCCAGGACTTTTCTATTTAGTTTTTGCCGGGTTGAACTGCCTGTTGATGATTAAAGTCGCCCACCATCATTGAGTTTGCATCAATGCGTGATTTTAGATATTTTGACTTATTTTTTATGTGTGTGATTATATTGCCTGTATGCATATAAGTTCTCCTGTGTCATGCAGTGCCCACGGAGGACAGAAGAGGGCGTTGGATACCCTGGAACTGACATTATAGATGGTTGTTAGCCATCATGTGAGTGCTGATATTCAAACCCAGGTCTTCTGTAAGAAAAGCTACTGCTCTTAACCACCAGGACATCTCTCCAGTCCCATGAGTTTAGATTTCATAGTCTCTTTGATGAAACTGGCTACACTTATGATATTTCTAATATCTTTTTCTTTAATCAATATGAAGAGAACTTCCCTCTCTCTTCTGACTAGTTTTAGTTTGAAGTATATTTTACCAGACACTAGAATAGCTATACCTTCCTCTTTCTTAGTTCTGCTTGTTTGGAATATGTTGTATATCCTTTTACCGTAAATTGCTGTCAGTCATAGTTGGTGAGGTCTATTTCTTGCAGGCAGCAAATCAATATATCATTAGAAATTTAAACTTCTTTTACATCTTTCAGCTCAGACAGGGCTGGAATTAACTCCAGTGATTAGTTAAGCATCGATCACCATATCTCTTCTCCCCTGGCCTTATTTTCAAGCTCTATGCCTTCTTTTTCAATCATTGTTTTTCCTTCATACGTGAAGGTGTTTTTCAACAATGTGAAGAGTATACTGCAAATATGAAGCCCATTGAAATAAGTGTAACACTGTTTCAAGAGTTCCAAAATTGTCTACCATGGCCACCTTTGTCCATGAGCGACATCCCCAATCTGAGCTCATTTCAGTTAACATTTGGTGGGTTGCCTATCCCTACATGAATCACATAGACTAGAGTTGAAAATAAAGGTTTTAAAAATAAAATCTAGAGGACATGATCAAAATTAGCATACACTCACTTAGATATTCAAAAATAGTACACGCTTACTTTATTATTATTGTAGGTCATATTTTGCCTCCTTAGTTTTATTGGATTAAACTGTGAGGCATGCATTTTTCTCTTTAACAGTTTGATATTTTAAGTGTTTTTTTTTCATTCTAATAGATACTTCTGAGTGTGCGTGCTCATAAACTCATGTATGTGTGCGCATGTGCTCTAGTGTGCGTCAGCTTGTGGAGGCCTGAGGTCAGCACTGAATGTCTTATTCTAGCACTCTCCCCTTTAATTTTTGAAGCAGGCACTCTCACAGAACCTAGAGCTCACAGATTCACCTAGACTGACTAACCAATGATTCCAAAGATCTGCCTGTCTGTCCTGCACCTGTCCCTCTTCCTCCCCCTCCTGCACTCATATCCTCATGCGTGTACTATAGGCACTTTACCAAGTGAGCCTCCCGCCAGCCTCTAGATAGCTATTTCACAAATAGCCATCTTCCAACACTACTTGACTGCCCAGGTTCTGAACCTCTCAACAAACAAATACACACTGCCAGTTCTGTGTGTTCTCTCTACACTCGACTGAGACATTTAATAAGAGACAAGAAATCAATAGTGAGTATACCTATATCTAGGGGTTTCAGAGACAGAGATGGTCTCAGTCTCTGGTTTCCATGGTTAAGATAAGCAACAGAAATCTAATAGATGAGTTCTCTGTTTTGGTCATGGCTGTTTCTGTCCACAGTGCTTTCCTGGATTTCTGCCTATGTTCTGAATTCTGTTCTCCAGACCACCTTAAGCATATTTAATATCCTCTGAATAAATTTATTCTGTTACCAATATAGTCATGATCAATTTACAAGGCTTCCAAGAAGGACTGAAACTGATAAAATTTCAATTTTAATGTATTATACATATTTATAAGTACAGAGAATCATTAGATATAAATATGATTTACTCCATGGGAATCTTATGTACACTATCTGAAAAGATTAGTAGCTCTACACACTTGTTAATTAACATTTATACAGAAAAAAAATGTAGAAAAAATTACTGTCATTTCCAAATTTACAAGAAGTATATTATACAAAAAAGAAATACATGCATAATGACAGTATAAAACTAAAAAAATCAGTGAAATTGGCATAAAACATAGGAAATACAGACAAAAGTAGACATCGATAAAATACGTTGGAATAATTTTACATATACACATAAATATCAAAGGTTGTTATAAAATCTTTTGAATAAGCACAACTTTACAAAGTCCTAAGAAATTTTAAAATATAGTAATTCCATAACTAGTGTTGTGAAATTTAATTACTAATTAAAACTTCTCCTCACTCAAAACTCTAGGCAAGTTTCAATTCATCACTGTATTCATCTATACAATAGAGGTACATACTTTATACATTATTCCAGAAAAAAACATTGAAATTCATCTACATACTTAAAATACCTTTGATGCCAAAATTTTAAAGGAAAATTATAGTCCAATATCTATCATGAAATTCATGCAAGAATTTACAAATCTAAGAAAGTAAAAATTGGAACAGATCCTTGTCAGAATATAAAATTAATAATACATCATGATTAAGTTTGGACTATGATTAGAAATCTAGTTTAAGAATCAATGAAATCAAGGTAATCAACCATTAAAACTGTAAGAATGCTGGGGCTGGGAGATGACTCATCAGTTAAGAGTACTGGCTGCTCTTGCAGAAGTTCAGTCCCCCCGAATAGTTCCCAGAACCCACATGACAAGTAGGTCCTTTCTGACCTCTGAAGGTACTGCATGACTGGTGCACTGACATATATGCAGGCAAATACTTATACACGAAAAACAAAAACAAATGCCAAAAAAACCCAAGCAAACAAAAATGCAAAACTAAGCTAAATATGTTATCTTCTTGACAAAGGTAGAGAAGGGAGTGATAAAACGGACCCTCTGTGCACACAGATCAGGCATAAAGAGGACTGTCATTAACAAAACTTTAAAAGGGTTCCCTAGGACACCTGTAACGATTATCATGAACAATATGGTTTACACAGTAGATATATATTTTATACAGTTCTGAATGAAGGGAAATTCAAAATCCTGAGCCAGAAGATTCTTCCTGCAGATGGATTACCTCCTGACTTAAAGATGATCAGTTTCTCAGTGTGTTCATTCAGGGTGTCAGGATGAGGAAGGATATTTTGGACAAGATCTCACAAAAGCACAGGGAAAAATGACAAATGTGCTTCTGTCTAACTAAGAAGCTACAGCAGAGGAATTACTCTTCAGTATTGAGAACCTTATGGACTAGGGTAAAATACTTCCAAAATGTGATCTGACAAAGGATTAATATCCAAAACATGTAAGGAACTCAGAAAATACTGCAGCAATATGTTAAACTAAATAATCTGATTTACAATACAACATACATTAAGAAACATTTCAAAAATATCACACAAATGACCAAGAGGAATATGAAAAAATGGCTGACATCAGTTGTAGCCCCCTTGCCAGAGCTAAGGGAAATGTTAGAGTATAATCAACAATTAGATGTCACCTCATTTCATCAAGAATAATTATTATCAAACACACAAAAGATAACTGGTGCTGGTAAAAATGTGGAGGGAAAAATAATTTGTCCATATTCTTAGTGAGAATGAAAATTAGCAAAGTCATTATGGAGAAAATGATTGCAGCTCTTTGAAAAGTTAAGAGAACAATTTTATGATCCTGAAACCTTACTAGTGGATACACATCCAAAGTAAATGAAATGACTGTGTCAAAGTGACATCTCGACTTCTATGTTTATTGCATCACAGTGCACAGTAGCCCGCACAAGGGAACATGTGCCCAGTAACCAGAGAAAGGACGAGGAAAATAGAAAAAACAACAGAGAACTTCACAAACATAAGAAGAACAAACTCTGGTTATTTTTGACACCTTAAGTAGAACTGGAGATGGTTGCTAAAGGAAATACCTAAGATATAGAAAGCCAAGTGCTGCGTGATATCAGTCATGTGAAATCAAAAGCTTTGCTGTCACTGGAGTAGAAATTAGTATGTGCTTACCAGAGGCTGGAAGGTGCTCGTGGGAAATGTTGATCAGCATGTGCCAAGTTACAGATTCGCAACAGGAGGAAGCTCTGGTGTGCACAGTAGGGGGACGACAGTTAATGATAATGTTGTGTATATTTTAAGAAGCTAGAAGAAAGGATTTTAAAATGTTTTCAACATGCACATAAAAGAATTTTTAAGGAGATAAATATTTTTAACCGTATTAAAAGATTAAAATTTTACATATGTATTTATTGAGAATATATGGCACCTCTCAGTAATGTATATATATATTTTATGTTTATGTATCATTTTAATAATAAATGAAAATTATAAGAAATTGTTTAAATAATGTAGATATCTTGACATTGAATGAATTATATCCTTATACTGGGGACATTAGATAGTTTTCAATATTTAGACATTTTAATTAAAACATTGATGAATTGTTTATGTATAAATACATATTGGTATACAACTGATTGATCATTCTTTAGATTAAATTACAAGAAGAATTAGGCAAAATATATGTGAATTTAAAAGTCTTGATAAATTAAAAATTTTCTCTTTACAAAGCTTAAACCATTGAAATATCTCATACAGAATATGTGATTACTTCAGTTTCCACACTCTCAACAACCCGAGATGTATGTTTGCGTAAGACAAACACAGAACCTGGATGTACTTCATTTTAATTTTCAATTATTAATTATACTAAACACACTTCATGTTTATTTTGCTATGAGAATTGCCAATCTGTATGCTTTGCATATATCATATAAGATTTCTTGTGCGTTTTAATTTTTAGGACTCTGGTTGTTTGCAGGGACACTGAGCCTACCAGGGTTGCTGCCAATATGCTCACAGCACTTGGTCTTTCAGGTTCAGACATGTGAGTTATGGAACTATATTTCACATGCAAGTTCTATTTTTATGTAGATTATTCAAATTACTGATTTTATTTTAAATTTGCTTTCCTGCATTATTTTCAAATGCTTACACTAATCAACTGTCATATTTATGGTTTTATCATAAATTATCAATTTTATATTATTTTGTGTATTTTTTTTACATTTTATTCATTACATTCTATAGGTTGTATCTTTTATTTTGTGAAATCTATGCATTTTTCATTTTCCTTTAATACTTCATTCAGGGTTAAATTTTATTATAATGTTTTCAAACAAAATGTGTTTTCATAGATTCTCCTCCCCTTTATTTACCACCAGTCCCAGCCCCCAGGGCTGCTGCTACAGTCTCCTGTGTACTCTCACGGCCTTGTGTCCTTTGGGCTTCACCTCTCCCTTCTTCAGCATATTTTTTTGCCCTCTGTTCATCTCCTTTTTACTCTGTTAGGCTTTATATACACTCATTTATGGACTTACATGTATGCTTTACAAGTTAGAATCTGCACATAAGAGAACATGTCTTCAGTATGGGTAATCATGTTAAATATCATACTTTCCAGAGCCAATTGTTTTCCAGAAATTTTTATAATTTCATTATTTAGCTGTAAGCTAAATAAGATTCCATTGTGTGTATGTGGCACATTTTCATTATCATCCAGCTGTCAGACATCTGGGATAGTTCCAGTTCATTCTACACTGATTGGGGTGACGATAAACCTGGATGTGAAAGTTTACTTATGCTAGGACACTATGTGTTCTTCTAAATGAATTTAAAATATATTTTATATATTTTCATTTCCAAATAGTTAATAAGCATAAAGATTTATGGGACACACTGTGCACTTCAATACATGTATACAATGTATAATAGTCAAATCAAGATAAAGGGCAAATTTTTACATCTGTCACATATTTTTAAGAGTGCAATGAAAACAATTTGTTTTTTAAATGCTTATAAAATCCTCTAATGAAACAGTTGTCAATTTTCTTATTAAAATAATTGTGTTTATTAACTGAACTTTCATTTTATTTTATATGTAATAAGGTCGATTTTACCTCACTAAATATTGTTTTTCAAAAGAAACACTTTATTTATTTTTCCTCATTAAATAAATTGTGGGATCTTCTGTGAAGTTTCATTGAGCAAAATGACAACCATTCAGATATCTACCTAGTTTCTTAAGCCATAACAACTTGTAACTTATTGAAATTTCTTTCAATACCATCCTGATATCTCAAGTATACATTCATTATGTTTACCTTTGTAATAAGAGACATTGATTAATTCTTACATTGTTTTGTAATCATGAAAAGGTTATAGTGTTTTTACTTTATATGGCATGGTCTTTCTAATAGTAATTTTACTTTGTTTTTATAGTTCCTAGAGATATAGCACGTTTTAACTTATTTTTTTTCTAAAATTTGATCATATAAATCTAATTTATAATACTTAAAATAAATTAAAATTTAGTAATATTTGTGTGTCCTTTAAAATATTTAATCTAAAATTGATTTTCTTCTTTAGGTAGGTAAAAACGCCGACTATATGCAATTTAAAAAATTCCTGTAAACTTTTTTTGCTACACTTAGGGAATATGTTTTTTGTGATTATAAGTATCATCATGTTGGTGAAATGTGTGAATCTTGAATTAAACTTTGAGATCAGTCTACCAGATGTTCATTTGAAAACGGTCTTAATTTGTTTTATAGGAGTCATCATAAATTTTACTTAGCAATTCGATTCTTTATATAAACATACTGTATATGAGAAAATTGAGCGTATAAAAGAATTTAATCACGAGGGAATTGGAAAAGTAACGGCATTCCTCTATAATTTTCTCCTTTTAAATTATTTTTCACAGTACTATTCCTTATAAGGCAGAAAAAATCCACATTTGCACTTTAATTTTGGTAAAAAGGATATTCTATCAAGTTCTGAAGCATTGTGATTCATCAATATCTTATATAAAGCATTGTTCTAAAATTCTCAATGTTAATAATTTATCTTTCTCACAATAAGAATAGATGTGTCCTTAATAACCTGAAATTTTCAAGTATTTTAAAATTGTAATTGAAGTGACATTTTCATCCATAAATAAGCAATGACTTCATTTGTTTTAAAATACATTTTAGATACTATACTAAAGTAACCTAAAAGCTGCATGAAAACTTTACAACATATCAAATACATTTAGGTTAGAAACACAAAATATCTGAAAATGTATGTGCAAAGAAAACACATGGAAGTAAAATTACCAGATAAAAGCTAGACAATTAAATTTGGATTTGAGTACAATTCAAATTTTAGATAGACAATAATTTTTAGCTAAAGTATGTCTCATACAGTATTTGAAATGTGTATATAAGAAATGGAAGGTTTTTTTTCCTGAAACTCAAAATTAACAAGAATATACACACAGATTATGCACAGACAGACATACAGACAGACACACAATCACACACACACACAGAGTCTGGCAGTCCTGGAAGGAGAAAAAAAAGACACTAAATTGTGCTACAGAATAATTTGTAATTTTACCTTATTATTTTATTCTATTTATGAGTGTTTGCCTACATGCATGAAAGTGCACTACATGTGTGCAAAGACCATGGAGGCCAGGAGTGTCAGATACCCTGGAAATGGAGCTAGGAATGGTTTTTAACTTCCATGTGAGTGCTAGAAACCAAGCCTGGATTCTCTGTAAGAGCAAACAGTTCTCTTAACTGCTGAATTATCTCTCTAGTCCTAATTTATTTTTCCTTAATAGTAGAGTGTTTGATACAAAGAGTCCTAGGAGTGAAATGAATACACCATCTATAAAAGAAGGAACAATAAGGCAATCTTATAGCAAGCTTGTTCATACTTTGTTGGAACACGAATTACTTGAATATTTAATTGAGATTTTGATTTAAAATGTCAGTTTATTTATGTGTTTGAGAATTTTATATTTAGAAAATGAAATATTAAACTAGGAGAGTTCAATTATACATTAAATTGTGAATAACATTTAATTTAGTAATGAGGAAAAAATTGGAAGCATAACATTTACTTTTAATTGAGACACTTACACAAGGAATAATTTTGCTGTGTCCCATCTGCTACAAAGAGTCCTCATTATTTTAGCACTTACATGGGTAAGAAAAAAATATAATTTTCGTTAGTCTATGCTTTTATCAGGAAAAGCATAAATCTTGAGTAAAACAATCTTTTAAAGAAAAGGCAAACAGATACTATATTCCATTTTTATACTTCTTTTCTTAAAGTAATTGATACTTTAAAATTATTCTTAGGATATATGAATGTTCTAATAGCACTATATTTATCTTTCATCATCATAGTTTCATATTATTTTGATATAAAAACATTTCACATGACATATGGAGAAAAATCCCTCAATTTTTATTTTATTAACACAAAAGCACTAATACTCCTGAAAACACTAACTTCTATAATAGTTAATATTATAGAAGCACTCAGCTATTTTAGTGTGCTTCATTTTGTTTCTTCCTCTTTATTTAGCTTGTTTT
Organism: Eospalax fontanierii; assembly: GCA_035773235.1. Taxonomy (NCBI): domain Eukaryota; kingdom Metazoa; phylum Chordata; class Mammalia; order Rodentia; family Spalacidae; genus Eospalax; species Eospalax fontanierii. The sequence goes on from CM069529.1 coordinate 24,914,483, forward strand.
TCTGTATTTTTCTCAAAACACATTGCTTATTTTTCAGAAATTCTGTTATAAGATTGGCACAACTACTTAAATGTGTTGGAAGACAGTGAGAATGATAACCGTGATAAGAATAAGTTCCCTGTCTTTAGTTGCTTATTTAATTTTGTAATCCTTGGAGATTCTTTCTGTTAATATCTTCGTTTTACAAAGAGAGACAGCTGAGGTACAAACAGATTAAATAACAAGTTCTCAATTGTTGTCCCAGTTGAAACAAGATATTCTATCAAAGTAGCTACAGTTTAGAGCCTGCTATCAGTTTTCTATACTATACCATACCTGGGCTATCCTGAGAGTCAAAAGCTGTACTAAAAAGTTGTGCAGTTCTTGTTATATTTTTGAAATAAAAATCTGTTTTGTGATATACATTAAATGATGCATTGGACGGCTACTATGAAAGGTTAAATTCCTTACAAAAAAAAAAAATAACTTGCAACAAAAAACCTATTTACTCTAGGAATGACTTCTACAATATGGACTTACTCTGGAAAAATGACTTTTACCTAACCTTCTAGTCTAAAAGTTAATCTTATATTAGCTAGTTTATAATGTAAACAAGTTCGCTGAGCCTTGAGCACCTCTTATAACCTAAGCTTTAGTTCCTCATGAACCTTCCTTGCTTTTGACATAGAATAGTGTATATATATATATATATATATATAGGGCCGTGAGTATGTGGTGAGTATAATTTGTTTTCCACTCAAAGTGAATTCTCTCACTCTAACTATACCAACAGGAAGAGAAGAACAATCATCAATGGCAAAGGGCAGTTGCAGAAAAACACCAAGAGCCGGCTTCACACTCAGGAGAGAGCAGAATATAAAAATTATTACAGGTAGCATGTTTTTCCTTGGAAAAAGGAAAGGAAGATATGAAGACTATCCTAACTGTGTTGCAAACAAACCATAGGATTCAATTGGTTACATCTGTTTGTGGTTGTGTATGTGTTGGTCTTGATCTAGGTCTAGGGATAAGAAATGGCAAAAATTCTATAAGGGTCTGAATTTTTATTTTCCCATTTCATATTGGATACCCTGTTTCAATAAAAGAATGAAGAAGTTCTTTGCTCAAGCATATAATTCCTAGATTGTTCTAAAGGAACAGGTTCTCAGCAGTTCAGGTCCACTCTTGAAAGAAATGGACACTAAAAGAAAGATTCTTTATATTAAGGCATAGACATAATGTGGTGCCACATAGTTCACAAATTTTAAAATATTTTATTTATTATTTTTATTTTATGTGTATGAGTGGATTTCCTACACGTATGCAAGTGCACCTGTGCTGTACAATGCCTGCAAGTAAGAAGAGGGCTTAGATACCCTGGAGCTGAAGTTACAGATGGTTGTTAACCATCATGTGAGTACTGGGAACTGAAGCCAGGTCCTCAGTTAAAGCAGCCAGTGCTCTTACCCTCTGAGTCATCACTCCAGTGTGTAAACTTCAAATTTAAAATGATGAAAACATATAATATTTTTGTAGAAAAACAGAATATCTGTTTTTAACTCATTTCATTATTTGTATCACTACTTTAAATTGTAGCATTAAGGATTTTTTAAAGAATTCAGTTGACAATGTATTTTAATTATTTTGTAAAATCTGTACAGTTGACGCCTTCATGCACCGCAACATTTCAGCTCTGTTAGGACCCTTGTGAGCCCTTGTGATCTTTTCGACACTTGCCATGGTCCTTTTCCACACCGTCCTGAGCTCCACCATATTGGCTCTGCAAGGACCCTTTGGCACCCCTGTGGGCTTTCCCAGACCTGCTGCCAGATGCTCCCTTTCCCACATCTCCCTGTGCCGTCATCTCAGATTTGTTAGTATCCTTAGCCACGCCTAGATGAGGGAGGTTTCTAAGTCCTGCTGAAATAAGTTTCCTTTCTCGCAGGTCCTTTAACCCCACCATCTCAGTTCTACTATAACCCTTGCCTGCCCTCAGATCTGGGAGCTGTCCCAAACCCTCCATGGTGCGTTTCCTCTACCACGCCTCCTTGAGATCCAAAATCTCTGCTCTCCGACTTGCTCAAGTTATTAAGATCATTGTGACCCAATATCTGTGTGCTTTCTCAGTCTTTCCTATCAATCTATCAATCAGCCTGCTCATCTGGCAGCCACCTAGGCCACCTTGCTGTGCCAGGACAATGTGGAATCAACCCTGGAACCTCAATTCAAAAGTTGTGCCTATCAATAGTTTAACTGAATTTACTTCTTACACCCCATTTACTCATCAACATAAATTGACCCCAAAATTGAACACACAGCACTACTTATCTGATCCATAACCTAACAAGTTGGGGAAATAACAAACAAAGATTCAAACAACCATTCAGCAAACACAAGATCACTTAACCATATCAAGAAACATGACCAATGACACAATTTCAGATGCTTATGTACCATGGGGCGGGGGCGGGGGGGGATGATGACATAACTAAGATATAGCAACCTAATGGATGTACAAGACAATGAGTTCAAAATAACAATCATAATGTAACTCAAAGGAGATATGAATAAAAGATTGAATGAAGAGCATGAAAACAGTTAAATGAAATGATCTAAAAAATTCAAAAACATGAAGTTAGAATTCAGTAAAGAGATGTAATCTCTGAAGAAAAGTCAAACTTAAAGAATGAATTGAAAAACTCAAGGGCTCAAACAAAAACTTACAGAAAAGAATCAAACAGAGTATCAGATCTTGAAGAAAAGCTTGGGGAAATGAATGACTCAATCAATGAAACTGTCAATTCTAAAATAACCCAGAAATAAAATATGCAGGACCTCTGGGACACTGTACAAAGACCAAACCTATGAACCATAGACTTAGAAAAAGGAGAATAAAACCAGGTCAAAGACACAGATGATATTTTAAAAATAAAATCATGAAAGAAAATTTCACAAACTAGGGAGATACCTAACTAGATACACAACACATAGAGAACACCAAATAGAAAAAAAAAAAAACAAACAAACAGAAAAGAAACTTCCTGTATCATATAATAGTCAAAATACTAAATATAAAGAACAAGAAAGGATATTAAAAGCTGTAATATCAAGTCACATAGAAAGACAGGCCCATCAGAATAACATCAGAAGGAACACATATTTGAGCCTATACTATTATACCCAGCATAACTATCAGTTGTAATTGAAGGAGAAAGAAAGACTTTCCAATATAAAAACAGATGTAAGGAAACCAGTTGTATGGAGAGATTAAACACTCTCAAGAGGGCACAAAGAATAAATAATTCCAGACTTCATTGGTTAACCAAAAGAAGTCTAAGACAACAGCCATATAAAACAAACATAAAGGAATTAATAAACACTGGACAATAATAACTCTCAGTTCTAACGGCTTCAACTCTCAAAGAAACTCAGGTAACTGATTGCATTAGAAAACTGGATCCATTGATTTAGTGCCCCCAAGAAACATACCTTAGGAATAATGATTGACATCATCTTAGGAGAAAAAGGCAGAAAAAAATGAACACTAAGAAATAAGCAGGCTATCTGTCAAAATAGACTTCAAAGAAAAGCTGGTCAGAAGAGAGAATAAAGGTCACTTCATTCTCATTAAAGGAAAAATCCACCAAGAAGATATTATAATGCTAAACAGATATGCACCACAAAAAGGAGCTCACAATTTCAGAAAAGAAACTACAGATCTGAAATAACATTAGGTCAAACAAAGTCCTAGTGGGTGACTTAGTAGCATCAATAGACTGGTCAACCAGACAAAAAATAAATAGACTCAGGAGTTAAATGACAGTATAAATCAAATGAACTTAACATTTCTACAGAACATATCATTCAAACACTAAAGATCCACATTCTTCTCAGTATCCCAAGGAACTCTCTCCAATAATGTCTACATAGAACACAAGGCAAATATCCACAAATTTAGAAAAATTAAAGTATTTTCTTCTATATAATAAGAAAGGAATAAAGCTAGATATCAACAAAAATTAAAATGGAAAAATACATATGCTCATGGAATATAAACAACACATTATTGAATTCCTGGGTTATTTATTATTTATTATTGAAAATTGGATCATAGGAGAAATCAGGAGGAAACTTAAACATTCATAGAATTTAATGAAAATTAAAACACAGCATACCAAAAACTATGGAACATGATGAAGGCAATCCTAAAAGAAAAACTTATAGCATAAGTGCCAACACCAGAATATTAGAAACATTTCATATAAATAAATTAATGATGTATCTGAAGGCCTTGGGGAATCAAGAACAAAAAACACCTAAACTCAAAGATGAAAAGGGAAACATCACAAAAGACCCTGAGGAAATTCAGAAAACTGTAAGGATGTACTTTACAAATCCATATTCTGATAAACCAGAAAATCTAAAGGAAATGGATACATTTCTAGACATGTATGTCCTACCAAAGTTAGATCAATATTACTTAAGTAATATAAACAGACCCATAACAAACAATGAGGCAGTAACTAAAATCTCCCAACTAGAAATGATCCAGGACCAGACAGACACAGCAACAAATACTACCAAATCTTCAAAGAACTAATACAAATATTCACATTACTCAATAAAAAAAGCAAGGAATTAATATATCTAAATTCTTTCTCTGAAGGCAGCATTAGTCTAATACTAAAACCAGACAAAGAACCCCTTCACACACACATGAAAATTACAGGTCAATCTCTCTAATGTAATTACAAACTGAATTCAAGAACACATCAAAACGTGTACCCAGCATGAACAAATAGTTTTCATCCCAGAGTTGCAGGGGTGGTTCAGCATAGGTAAGTCAAAAAATGCAATTCACCACACTCAAGAACAGAAGTCACATCTCAGTTAGATGTAGAAAAGATCTTTACCAAATTTCAACATTCATTCATAATGAAATTCATGAAAAATTTTGGGATACAGGCGATAAGCCTCAATACAATAAACACAATGTACAACAGGCCCAAAAACCTCAACATGGGAACTGCTACCCTGAGTCAGACAGAAGAGAAAGTAGGAATACATTGAATCTTACAGGCACAGGAAAGGACTTCCTGAACAGGATTCCTATAGTGCAAGCGCTTTGTTCAGTAACTAAAAAGCTTCTGTACATGAGAGAACACCCTCATTGGAATAAAGAGGCAATCAACAGAATGGGAAAGAAATCTTTACCAGCTATCTCTCTGACAGAGAGTTACTATCTAGACTATACAAAGAAAAAAACAGACAAACAAAAAAACAACACCTAACAACTCAAAACTTGGTCCAAGTAGCTAGCCAAGGAGCTATCTAAAAATGAGCCTCCAATGGCTAAGAAACATTTAGGAAAATGTTCAGCAACTTTTGTCTTCAGAAAATGCAAATTAAAACCACTGAGATTTCATCTTATCCCACTCGGAATAGCAAAGATACAAAACACAAAAGCAAGCAACAAATGCTGGCAGGATGTGGACAACTGAGAAATCTTATTCACTACTGCTGCTGGTGAAGTCGCTCCAGAAATCAGTGTGGAGATTCCTTAAAAATTAGACTGATCTACTGTTTGATCCAACCATACCACTCTTGAGCATATTCAAAAGTCTCTAGACCCTACTCAGAAATATCTGTTCATCCATGGTCATTACTGCTATTTTCAGAACATCTAAGTTCTGAAACAGCAACTAGATAATTCATCAACTGATGATTCGATAATGAAGTTGTGGTGCATACACAATAGAATATTATTCAGCTTTTAAAAAAGACATTATGAATTCTCAGGTAAATGTTAATAATCCTAACCAACATCCAGAAAGACAAATTGTCACATGTTCTCTTGTAAGTGGCTGGATGTTACCTTTGAAATCTTAGACACACATGTTTCAATTTGAAAACCCAGAAAGGTCAAGAAACCAATAAATGTCCTTTATATTTTTATATCTATATAATAAAAAAGATGACAAAGTATTGCCTTGTAAAAAGAAGACATCATAGGCTAGCAAAGTAAAAGCTCAATACCTGGATTAGACTACCAGTTTTGAAGCTGTTGAGCAGAGGTCCCATACACAATCTAAACAGTACTGGTATTTGCCCTGTTCTTAGTTACCCACCATAATTTGGTGCTAAGACCCTATTGCTGAAGACACTACATACATGAGTTATAGAACAATTGGAACTGATTCATGTCCTGTTTGGAATCCAATGGCATCAATACAATACAAACATCGTTTAATTCTCAAATTCTTCTATGAATGGTACCACTATTCTAATACCACACACAGACAGTGTTACTGGTTAGGAGTTTTGGCTAAGTTCATTTTCTATACCACTTAAAGGATTAAAAGGCATAAAAAATAGCAGAGATAGCAGAAAGCAACAGGCAAACAGACTTTATTGAAAAATGAAGAATCCACACCCATGCTCAAATTCAGATAGAGAGAAAATGGAGAGAGGGACTCAGAAAAGACAAAAACAAACAAACAAAAAAAAGCCCTCCACAGGGCTGGGGATTTTTAAATGTTTTTCTGGTTTGGGATAGGTCCTCCTCCCTTAATCCAGGATTGGACATTTAAACCAAGAAGGGAGAGCCCATAGGTCAGAGCTCCCAGCTTCAAAGTCCAGTCTTGGTCTTTTCTAAAAGGGTCTGGACCAGTCAGAAAAGGGACCCTTATGGGGAGCTTCCAGGCCTTTATTTCAGACCAAGAACAAGGAGAAAGTGCAGCCATCTTGATTTCTAATTAAGTGCCTCTGTCTCTTTATCATAGATTTAGCCCTTCATAGGAAAACTTGAAATTAAACAGAGGTGAAGTTTGTATGAAATCATATATATGCAGTGATAAGAAATTGTACTTTCTGAGATCTGAGTCATTTTATTCAAAGCCTTCTTAACATTATTTTTGAATTGAGGTAGATGAAGTTGCTTCCTAAATAGATTTGTGCCCTGAAATTCATGTCTCAGGACATCACCGCAGTTCCTATAAAGTAAATTTCAGCCATTTTATTATTCATTACTAACTTTCTTGAGAGAGGCACACGTGGTATATGCTTTTATTGTAGATAGATATTTCTTTAAGTACACTTCTACTTAAAGGATATTTTCTGAAAGCACCCAAGTAATTGTAGTAGATTTGCATGAGAGATACCAGATCATTCTCGTAATTTCCATGGCAGAATAATTTACCTTCCATTTCTTAGATATATTTCACATACAAGTTATCTAACATTTTCTACCCTTCCTACAGACTACTAGCCAGTTTCCAGAGGGATTTACACATTTTAAATCCAGCAACAAAAGCCAAAACCCAAGAGCTCACTTAACAGGTGTGGCAGAAGTGGCAGACCTGAGTGAAAGTGTTTGTCATCAACTGAAACTAGAAAGCTCCTCCTCTCCCTGGTTTTTCCTGTCAGCATATGCTTTGTTTTATCAAACACCTATAGGCCTGCACTTTGGGATGCTAGTTTCACTCTAAAAAGTTAGGTAAGAAACACGGGCAAGCAGTGGTTTTAAATTTTAGTGCCCTGTTTAATTAAGACATCTATTCAATTATATATGAATCTCAAACACACCATTAGGATCACAGTAGCTAGAATTACAAAATAGAAGAATAAATTCATTCTTATTTATTGGAACTATTGCTAATAGCTTTTTACTTTTCTGAATTTTGTAAATGCAAATCTAAACAAGATAGTAAGGAGACAGGCTTGAACTAGAATTTTTACATTTCTTCTTTTAAATTATATGTATGCATACATATTGCCGGGGGAGGCACAATTGCCAGGGCAGATTTGTGGAAGACAGAGGACAACTTTACAAAGGCAGACCACTCATTCTACCTTTGTGTGTATACCAGGGACCAAACTCAGGTTCCCAGGCTTGCAAGGCAAGTACCTTTACCGGCAGAGCCATCTCTCTGGCTGTTAAACTAGAACTTTTACTAGCAATGCAGACTGCATAAGCAAATCTTTTTGACTCATAGCCAGGAGGCTACATCACTTGTGAAGCTAAAACATAATCATAATTAATTAATACTTCTCTCATTTACTAATGCCAATAAATACACATTATTTGAACATTCAAATATACTGCAGGCAAATACTTTGTCTCCTGTAGGAGTTAAACATCCCTGTGATGGACTCCCTCCTGGCTTCTTATCACAAAACTGTGTGAAGTTATGATCTATAATATCTGATACAATGACAACCAAGTTCATGCAGCAGCTAAGGACCTGAAAGATGCTTCCACAGAGACATAAATGTAACATAGATTCTAGATTTGGAAATAATACAGAAAAAAAAAGAAAAGAAAACATCACATCACATTAATATTCTTGGTGTGAATTATTTGTGAAGATTGGCTGTATTTTGGATATATTGTATTAAATAAAATTTGAAAATAATGTTTTTAACATTTTCAAAAATCTACCTAACAGCAAATTTAAAGAAATTTCTATATTATTTTATTTCTGAACAATAGTACTGGTCTAGATCTGGCTTTGTGGCTTGAATTTTTGTTCTTTACTTTGCCTGGCTACAGATTTAGTATTTTGCAAATACAATATGTTAAATGTGTGACACTGCCCAAACAATCCTGCTTTCCAGTCGATGTTCCTCTTAGATATTCTCCCCACACATCTGTACAGAACAAATATTCCGACATTAACAAAATGAGTAACTAAACAGCATCGTTATTCGCCATGCCCTTTGCAAAACCACGTCTAATCCCAAAACACTTGTGCTGATCCCCTATTATATCACCGCATATACTAGACTTGCATAGATATACTATATTTTTTACAGTGGTGTGTGTGTGTGTGTGTGTGTGTGTGTGTGTGTCTTCCTTACAAAGTCTTTGAAGTAAGGTACTATGATATACACTTTTTAGATTTTTTTTTGAAAAGCAAAATTTATTTAGTTTAAAACCATGTGTTGCTCAGTTATTACAGCCTGATTATCTTTAATCTGAAGGGTTTTTAATTGTCATTTTTTAATATTTTTACTGAGCTCTGTGCATTTCATACACTAGCTCTTAGTCAAATTTAGCCCCATCTGCCATCCATGCTCCCATCCATAACCCCCCACCGGACCTCATGCATTCTGTCATGTGTGTTGAGTCCTATCCAGTCTAGCATTTGTACTCAGATGTACTTAAGTTCAAATTCATCCACTGGAGTCTAGTAAGCCTATCCAGAGATTTTTAAAGGTCTACTCTCCCTCACCCAGCGTAATCAGTTACCAACAGTTCCCAGGCTAGGGCGGGGCCCACCAGCCCATTTCTTCACTCCACTAAACTGAATTTTTATTCTCTGAAAGTACCATACGTTTACACAATCCACACTGATCCTGTCCTCCCACACATACCTCTTCCCACTTTCTCCGAATACCCCCACCTCATCTCCCTCTTAGATTCAATTCTTTTCGTTTACTTATTTATTTTTCTTATTGATAATGCCCTGATTGCAATTAGTGCTGCCCATATGCAGGGGGGGGGTGTGGCCCTCTACTTGGGCACAAACTACCAGTTATCACATTCCCAAAGGAGAATGACGCCTTTTCATAATATATTTTTTAAATGGCACACACTTTTCAGAAATATGACTAATATCAAATCACATCATTTCATATCTTGTTGTTAATTTGAATTAATATATTTCATTTCATTGCAAAAAATTAAATGACAGTGAAAAGTTATCTTTATTATGGTAACCAAGATATCTTAGCTTTTAAAAACTGGAACAAATGCCATATTATCTGCTATTATATAATCATCAACTATAGCTGCATTTGCACAAAATCAAAATAATTTATATAAAACAAAACTAGTAAATATTTTGAGGATTTATTCCCTAGGATCCATCAGAAATATCTCTTTAAAGTTAGTAACTGATACTTACTGAATAGTTAATATGCTCACGGTCTTGCTTTCAACATTCTACATACGTGAACACTCATTCCATTTTCATGAAAGTGTTTTATTATGCCAGTTTTAAACATAAGAAAACTCAAGCCTAAAGATATTCAATGACTGACCCAAAACACCCATAAGTCCGGGCAACTAAGATCACAAAGTGATCTGACTTCTAAACAAATCCTGGACTTTCAGCTTTGTGGAGGTACATTAATTTGTATATCTCTTCCTTTTGTGCAACTGACACGAAAACATCTGAAAAAGCAACCTGGGTAAGGAAAGACTTTCGTGGCTCACAGTTTCATTGATTTCAGTTCATACTGCTTGACTTACTGGTTATGGGCAGGCAGAGAGCCTCGATGTGGAAGGCTGTATCTAGAAGAAGCAGAATTAGTGAAGGAGGAACTGGGGAGAGAGCAGAACCTTCAAGGTCACCCCTCCTCCCTGTGACCTACTTCCTCCAACTAGGGCTCACCTCTGAAATGTTCCTGAACCTCTAAAAATACTGCCACCAACTGGGTAACAGTGTCCAGTGCACGAACCTGTGGCGAGCATTTGATATTCAAACCATAGCAATGTGCATCCCAATATATTTAGCACATCAAAAACTGAAATGTTTTGCTACATCCAGATAGATCCAGATAAATAGGTCTATTTTCATCACCTGAGCTAGACTCTTGATCCTCAGAGGGTGCCACAGACACCACTGGGTCAATCCTTTGTAATGAAGATGAAAAGCATGGAGAAAAATCCAAAAATACAATTTCCAGCCGGATAGCAGGTCAGAACACAAACTCTTTCTGGTATGAAGAAAAGAGTGATAGTAACCTTAAAACTAGCATGCAAAGCTTACACAACAGCTCTGTGCTTTCTTGAATTGAAAATTTAAAGCCCCAGTTTGGAATTTTTATGTTCCTCTCTATATATTTTGGTCTGCACTTTTGAGGCCTGGCTTACTAACGCTTTCTTCACTGACCGCTCTTGTCTTTCCTTTTCCCAGCCATAGGATAAACGCTGTCAAGTTAATCTACTTAAAAATGTTTCATATGATACAATGCTTCTATAGAGAATGCAAACTCTATTTTGTGTAATAGAAAGATCAAGTAAAGAGTGGATTTGACTCCCCTCTGTAAAGCCCTGAAAAATTCAGGACTATTCATAAAAGGTTCAGAATTAGGTTCAAGTTCCTAGTCTAGTGTGGTGGTGCACACCTTTAATCCCAGCACTCAGAAGGCAGAGGCAGGTGGAATTTCAATGAATCTGAGGCCAGACTGGTGTACTTAGCGAGTTCCAGGCCAGCTGGAGCTACTGAGAAACCAAGAAAGAAAGAAAAGAAAAGAAAGAAAGAAAGAAAGAAAGAAAGAAAGAAAGAAAGAAAGAAAGAAAGAAAGAAAGAAAGAAAGGAAGGAAGGAAGGAAGGAAGGGAGGGAGAGAGGGAGAGAAAAAAGAAAGAATTGATTGATTCCAGGTCTGCTTGTCTCCCAATCAGCCTCTATGATCAGTTATGACTTCTATCCAATATTATATTTGCACCTACCTTTCCCTCTACGTATCTGTCTATATTGCCTGCTCCACAGATAACAATCCCAATAGCCTTTCTACCCACAGTCTGTATTCCTTCCACCTATCCTTGTTCCTTCTATGTTTTATGCTATTCTTACAACTTAAAATGTTTTCCAAGCCAACTATATAAAACTTACCTCTTCTTACAGTTGGAATTCCAATTTAACACTTGTCTATCCAATCTAGCCAAGAATCAAACTTGCTAACTTTGTCCCTAAATGCTGGGCTACTTGTTATTAATGATATAGATAGAGAAAGTCAGGTCACCTCTTGGTGTTCTTAGTCTCATTAACAAAAGAATTTAAGAATTGATCCAAACAGAAGCTTAAAGAAAGTTATACTAAGAATTTAAAAGAAAAACCCTCGGGCAGGGAAGCTGTAAATCTCAGCACCTGTCCAGAAACGCTAAATGGAGGCGAGAAGGAAAAAGCTGTGCTCTTTAAGCTTGGCATGGAAGTCAGACACATGGAGAGCTAGCGGCCACGTGGTAAGGAGGGGAGCTCAGAGAAAGAGTAAGGAAGTCAAAAGTGTGAGAGAAAGAATGCTTAGCAAAGAAAAACAGGATATTACACGTTTCTGAAGAATTCAGAAAAGCAAGCACACTTCTACAAAACTCATGATTATGACCTCATAAGCGGCTGCATTAGGAATGGAAATTCTGCGCAAAAAAGTGGATTATCTTGTTAAAACACTAATTATTCTTCCCATCTCTTTAGTGTGACTTAAGGTGAGCCCTCCTTCCTTGAGAGGGCACTTGGCCAAATGATTTTCCTGTCCCAACTGGAATATTAGGTTTCCACCAAGACTCTGTTCTCTTGACAAGGAAGACTTTCACCTTGCTGCCATTGTAACATTATTAATGCTTTGTCTTGCATCATTTCATGTGGATACATTTTCTCTTGTCATGTAAGAACCTGCTTCAGGCAAATGGCTAGGTTTCTGAAGCTTAGTGCACATTTATTCCTTTAATAAAACTTAATTTTCAATTTGTTAACTCTCAAATTATCACCTGTAAAACGTATTAATTGAAAGACTGTAGCATTTTGTATTCACCCTTGAGTGTCAGTACATCACAGAGTCTAAACATCAGCAAATACTCTAACAGGCATTTGTATATATACATCAGTAAGCCAGAAAACAACAACAACAACAACAAAAAGTTTGATTACCTCTTTCTTAACTTTCAAGTAATTTTCATTAGATCTTCTTCCCATCAGCTTATTTTCATATTCAAACTGAATGAGAAATGAGAAATAAATTTGCTTCTGCACAGCATCACTGGATTCGGTAGAAACTTCTAAAACTAACATCTGGTATTCTAAACATACTATTCTCACATACTCAAAAAAGGTGTGAGACACTAAATTTGTTTCTGAATAATTACAAATGAAGAAATGACTAATTGATAATTTATCCATCCTTTCATTCCCAATTAGTGATAATGAGTCAATGACTTCAGGTTTCTTTGCCAGATTAACACCCAGAATGGGAATTATCCTGAGAATTCAAGCAAAAGTGAATTAAAACTGCCAGAGACAGCTAAATGTAGTGGCTCACACCTTTCATACTAACACTCAGGAGGCAGAGGCAAGCAGATTGTGATTTCCAGGCCAGCCATGGCAATGAGACCCTGTCTTAAAAATATATAAAATAAAATAAATTAAAAAAAGAAAACATGCCAGAGACAAGAATCATGAATCAAGATCACTTTACAAAGATAAGGAAAGAAAGTAAATATCTGTGTCAAATTGTGCATTCCAGAGATTAACAGTTATTCAAAGGAATTGTATTGTTACAAAAGAGAATATAAAAATAAAATGCTGGAGAAGGTTTTATCTTATCTTTAGCAGATGTTTTAAATATATCTAATAGAGGAATTAGGAACAAAATCATCCTTTCAAAATGTTGCTTTTAACATCAAATTCCACTGTGAAATGCTTTTAAAAAATTGCTCTAAGCCAAGAAGAACAGTTTTTCGCTTCCTTTTGAAAAAGAATATGAATTACATGTTAAATAATTCAAAAACATTTGATTTTCTAAAAACCAATACAAGCTATCAAATAACCCAAATTAATTGGGGAGAAAATACAACTTTAGTTAATGTTTTCCAAGTTTATCTTTCAGTACATAAGTCAATTAATAAGGAACATGAGCAAATGAAAGGGTTAGGGCAAAGAACAAGGGGTCTGGAGAGACGGCTCAGTGGTCAAGGGAGATTACTCCTCTGTTAGAGTACACAGGTGTTCACAGTACAGCGTGGAGAGTAGGTGGCTCACAAACACCTGTAACTCCAGTTCCAAGGCATTCAATGTGCCCTCTGGCCTCCGTGGACACCTAGACACACACACATGCAAACACTCACACACACACACACACACACACACACACACACACAAAATGAAATAAAGAGATAAAGGACAAATTTAAATTTTAATTAGGAATGACCTCAAGTTTTGAAATTTTGAGCAGATCATGACTTAAGCAACTGTAGTGAGGGGCTTATGTATAGCAATTTGAAACTCTATTGGCCACAGTGTTCTCAGGGCACAGACCACTCATAAGAGGTGAGAATACATGGTGCACTTGAACTTGTCCAAAGGAAAGATGCAGCATATGCATAACTAGCAGAATGACAAGAGAGGGACAAAGTTAGGGCAACTGAAGAAGTGATGACGTATTGATGGTGTACATTATAGTAGTTGACCTCCTAACAATTTTATTATTTGCATTTGACATACAAATTATTCCAGAAGTGTATATCAGTCTTTTTTACCAATCTGATAGCAAAACAGAAGATCAGTCTACCCATTTCTTTGGGAGAAAAGAATTGATTTTAGTATCTCATCTGGTTTTGTAAATGATAAATTAGCTATAAAAAGGCGATAGGAGTCAGAGTACATTCAGTGGTGGTATGAATTCATGAACCAAAGTGTAATCTTTAATGCTGAATCATTAAAAATAAAGCAATGAAAGGCAATATCAAATAATGGAACAGAATTTTCTAGAAGCAAGGAAGTAGAGTCATGGAAATTAGTAGATCATGACTACTTTAGAAGGAGGGTTCATTACGGTTTATTACAGTTTCATCTTAGTTCTGTGCGTCAAGAAATGAGATGGCTCAACGATTAAGAGAAGAGACTTTTAAATTTGGCAAAGGAATAAAAAACTCTAAATAGCTTAAAGTATTACACAGAAGGAAATACATATACTAACACCATTTGAGGAAAAGCCTTAAGTGGACAGATGCCCTTTATGTTATAATATATGGACCCAAAGCAATTTTGCTCTCCCAGCATTTTCTTTAAGTCTACCTCTCCCTCACTCTCTGTACTGGTAACCAAATATGGACTATAGAACCTATAGAGGTTCTTCAAACCTTTCTTTCTATGAGGTTTTGAACAGTTTCTATACCATAATAAAGGTAATTTTTTTCTTATATATTTCTCAGAGGCCAAATACCATTAGATTTTTGACTAAAAGAAAGTCATAAAGATTCATAGACACTACTCAGTTTTTTCTTTTTCTTCACGTTTTCATCTTTACAACCAAGGGCTCCATTTTAAAGTCCTGAAGATGCAGATATGCTAGGAATCATAATTCACTGGGTACCCACTGAGCTGTTCTGAGAGGATGCAGTTTTTTATGACCATTAAGCTCCTATCTCTGGAAATGTAAAATGATTTCTAAGAAATGCAGTCATTATTTTTCTTTGCTTCCAGGTTAATCCCTGATGCAATCATATATATTTTCTTTATAATTTTTTTTTCATTTCTTATATAATTTTTGAAAATTTCATACTATTTTTGCAATAGATATTTATTGAACTTTTGGTCATTTCATTTATTACATATGAATAATATTTGGGCCCCACCCCTCTCTGCACCCTCCATATCCCCCACCAGGTCTCATGCATCTTGTATATGTTAAGGCATATCCAGTCAAATTTGTGCCCTTATGTCCCTTAGTATGAGTTCATCAAATAGGACTCAATAAAGAAAACTAACTCTCTCTCGCCAAGCAATGACCAGCTGCAGTAGTTCCTCAGCAAAGGCTGGGAATTCTTACTCATTTCCCCATTTCTATGATGGATTTATGTTTGGTTTGGCTATGCCTGGGTCTCGTGTATGCTGTCACTATTGCAGTAAATTTATATGAGCAAGTTCCAATCTGCCTAGAATACTGTTTCCTTGTGGTCATCACCGACCCTGGCTCTTAGAATCTTTCTTCATGCTTTTCTGCAATGGTCTCTAAGACCTGAATGGCAAGCGTTTTATATAGGAGTCCTATTCAGAGACATGCACTCTGCAGTCCCTTATTCTCTACACTTGGGTCAGTTGTGGTTTCTGGGTTAATTGCCTTCTGTTACATGAGGAAGCTTTCCTGGTGAGAGTTGGGAAATGCATGTGTATGCTTTTTACTCTCTGTTTTGTTCTATTTCCTGAACCTTAGGTGTAAAGGTTCCATTGTAGATGTGTTACTTAGGGTTGCATATCTCAAAAACACTTGTTCTCTGTTGGAGTGGTTGTGAAATTTTGTAACAGTCTCTATCTGCTGCACAAAGAAACTTCACTCATGAGTGGAGAGAAGTACACCTGTTTTTAAATAAAAGGATACATATTTTGCATACAATAAGAAATTGATTTGTCTAGGCATGTAACAAATGGGGTTTTTCTCTAGGATCTTTTACCTGTACAAGCATGTGTATTTGACTGTATTTACAGTAACACACACAAATCCTTTCCATTGAGGGGACTTGAAGTTCAATTGGATAGCTGTTGATTATGCCCAAGATAATAAAATGCCAGTGCTAAACCAATCTGCTGTGTCAGACACTGTGTGGTTATTAGCCTTTACAGCTGGGGTTGAACCATTGATTAGTTTTCTCCCTTAGCTGCATGCATAGTGTCTTCTGACACTATAAGAGGCAGCCTTTGCGGAGAAGGATGCTTTGGGGTCTATATATAGCTACGATGCTATAAATCCTGTGTGTGAAGTATATCCTGTCTTCAGCAATAGTGTCTTTTTCTTCAAGTTCTAGGAGAAAATAAACAACTGTGGACATAACCTGTATAAGTTTGAGAGTCTTTTGGACTATCCTCAGGAACAACTCAACAGGAACTTCCTCCTTTCTGGAGCTGGTTTTTGTTATAAAGCCTGCAGCTGTACACATACACTCATATACTTATAATGTATGTGTAATTTTTGACAGGTTTTTGAAATAATATATTTATCTCTGGTTTTCACATCACTTAAGCATTTCTCTCTCTCTCTCTCTCTCTCTCTCTCTCTCTCTCTCTCTCTCTCTCTGCCTGCATAAACTTCCTGTCTCTCTACCCAGTTAAAGTACTCTCCTCTTTCCCATTTCCTTTCTGATAATACTTGTTTCCTATTATCGCTGCTTTCTTGAGTGCATTCCTTCTTTAAAACACCATAGTTCCTAGATTAGTCTCCCTTTCCAGGAGCGCTTCAGGCTCCTTCTTCCCTTTTACCTGATGGTTTATTCCATTTTCCTGGCTCCTGCAAGTAATTCAGGATATAGGCTCACATATAAGTATTTGGTGCTAAGATACACAAATGTGAGAATATACATTGCTTGTTTTTCTGATCATGAGTTACTTCACTTAGTATAACAGTTTCTAGTCCTATCTGTTACCGTCAAGCTTCATTATTTTGTCCTTCATTACCAATGAGTAGTACTCCATTGTGTAAACGTACCACATTCTCATTATCCATTAATTGGGGAGGGACATTTAGGTTATTTCTATTTCCTAGCTGTTGTGAAAAGAGCAGCAACAAACATGGCTGAGCAAGTATCTCTGGAGTAGAATGTTGATTCCCTTCAGTATATTCCAAGCATCGGTATAGCTGGGCACATGGTAGATCTACTTTTAGTATTTTTGAGCTCTCCACACTGCTTTCCATAGAGATTGCACCAGTTTGCAATCTCACCAGTAGTGGAGTACTACTCATTGGTAATAAAGGACAAAAATAATGAAGTTTGAGGGTAATGGATAGGACTAGAAACTGTTATACTAAGTGAAGTAACATGATCAGAAAAACAAAGCAATATATATTCTCACAATTCTGCATCTTAACACAAAAACCTTATATGTGAGCCTATATCCTGAATTACTTACAGGAGCCAGGAAAATGAAAAGAACCATTGGGTAAAAGGAAAAAGGAACCTGAGAGAGTGGGATATTAAGAGACAGATGCTATCAAGGGGGAAATGAGGAAAACTGGAGGTACTTTAACAGGAAGAAGTTCAAAATCCTACTGAAAAATATGCGTCATATATGTATATATATATATATATATAGATAGATAGATAGATAGATATACATATATAATACAGAAAGATGATGGATAGATGTGAGTGCATATGTAAATTGAATGCTATATAACAAAAAATACCACAGTACCAGCCAAGGAGAACTTTGAGTCTCTGGTCATAGTAATGTAAAAGACTCACAAAATAACACTAGCTATTGACACAGCACTTGACTGACTCCCAGACTTTGAAGATAAGACCCTACTGCTGAAGAAGGGCCCTGCTTTGGACACAGGACTTGGAGCAATGGAACTGGAACTGACCTGGAAGCCTCCTTCCTGAGTACAACTTCCCACAATACCAAAAGATACTATGCAAACTGCCAAGGGAGAAAACCAGCCAATGATCCCATCCAAGTGTAAAATCTATGAACCATAATAACTAACCGAGCAATTGATCTCTACCGGTGCAGTAGTGGCACTTTGTCTTTGGCACAATCAACAGCTGTCTAATTGGACTTAAGGCCCACTCAATAGGATGAAACCCATGTGTTTGCCTGTGACCATAGGCAGCCCTTTCTCTGTAGTGTGACATCATTCCTGAGGCAATGTGATGAAATATCTACTAACCCCAGATACAGAAAACTGATGACAAATCAGTATAAGAATGCTACCAAAGGCCAGCTTGGTGAATGAATGAGTTTATTGGAGTTACTTGCACGAGTATCAGTGAGGGATTTCGGAAAAAGCAGGAATGACTCAGAGACAATTGCTTCACCAAGAGACCACCTCATGGTGATGGGTGCTGGTTCACAGAAGCTGGAAACCTAGGGCTCTTACACAACTTGCCAACTTGCGGGCAGCTCAACAGGTTGGAGAACGACCCTTCCATGCAGCTCTGCTGGTCTCTATATCTTTTAGCCATCTGGTCTGGTCTGAGAGTCTCTCTTTACAATCTTTACTGCTTAAATAAGATTGGGGAAGGAGCCTAGTACATCTTGTCAGTTTTAGTGACTTTCTGACATTCCTAAATTGCTTACTTCCTAAGTTTTAAGGAACCAATCTTCAGGACATGCTGAGTCTCAAGGGTCTTCCTTGTAGAATGAAGTGCTTCACGTGGGAGAAAATTGGGGGGCAGCATCCTCTCAGTGTCACTGCAACCAGTTGGATCTCACATCTCACTGTCAAATTTGGCTTTATGCCATAGACTGTCCCACCCACTCCTTTTTCTTTCCACATTTATTCTTCCCTACAAAGGAAATAGATGTGAATTAAATTCTGAGATAAAGCTACTTACTCTGCAAAGAAAAGATAGAAGGATGAAGGCATGGCAAAGTTTCTGTCTTGCATGAAGGAGAACTTGAATTTTGTCCTCTAACCCACATTAAAAAATCAAAAGAAAAAACCAGTCGAGGTGGCTCAGCTTGAAGTCTCAGCAGCAGGGAAGAAGAAATAGATAAATCTCTGGGACTCAGTGGCTCAATGGCAGGCAGGTTGCCTCATCGGGCAGGTGCCAGAATATAGAAGGAGGAGGAGAAGGAGAAGGAGAAGGAGAAGGAGAAGGAGAAGGAGAAGGAGAAGGAGAAGGAGAAGGAGAAGGAGAAGGAGAAGGAGAAGGAGAAGGAGAAGGAGGAGGAGGAAGAAGAGTAGGAGAACGTGGATGAGGAGGAGGAGAGGGGGAGTGTAGGGGAAGGGGAGGAGGGGGAGTGGGAGGGGAGGGGATGAAGGAAGAACCAAGGAGGAAGAAGAAGAGCAAGAAAGAAGGAATGAAGGGAGCATTAAGAAAAAGAATAGAGACATATAATAGAATATTTATAAATTAATAACTTCTGTTTATAATCATTAAAAATTTGAAGAGAAATTATTTTGGATTCTCATTCCACAGCTGTGTACACATTAAAGCATGTTCAAATTTGCATGCAGCCTTTATGAAGAAAAAGTAATTGAACCATCATTTTCAAATGTCCATCTTTCATGTCTGACAATTGTATAGATGCTGAAGAAAATTTTGTAGTATTTCCAAAGTCCAGATCTTTTTTATAATACTTTTTATAACAGTGCATAGACCTCTTTTCTTCTATATTCAAGACCAATGGCCTAGTTTGGAGGATAGTGCATTCTGTCACATCTATTCTGTGTAGAAGGGTATACCCAATAGTCACAGCTGGTTCCTGGTTCGTGTCATCAGCTAAGGAAAGCAGTGATAGCTGCTAACTTTATTTAGCTTCACAAATCCATTGTCTAGAAAGAAATAGGAGCTCTGAAGATACTTAAAGAGACTGAGGAAAAATTGTTCTTCCCTTGTCAGAAAACTGACTGGCACAGTGCTAAATCTGCCATAGGAATCGTAACACCATCTGGAAAAAAAATATCTTAGATGGTGTCAGTGTCTTGGAATAATGATATCATAAGAGTAAGAAGAAAGATCATTCTATTAGAAAATATTTTTCCTAGTAAAAAAGTTAAAGTTAAAGCCTTCATAGGATTCTCCCTAAAGGTCCTATCAAGAACATGGTTCCCTCCCCTTCTCTAGCATGCTCTGTGAATGGGCTTTATTTTTTTATTTTCATGTGTGATCGTATATTTAATATCATGCTACTCAAATAAAATAGTTGAACTTTTTTGTGCCATTGCTAATTTTATAAAGGAATAGCATGCTATACACATTGATATTTGACATTGAATTATACTCATTGTGAATAATGAGCTATGAATTATGAAGTAACCTGCTACACCTACCACCAGAGCTCAAAGGCAAGAAGCTATCTAAATGTTAAACTCATTAACATAAAAGAAAAGGCATACATCAGTTTCTCTCTCTATCCTTTCTCTATCTCTCTCCTTTCTCTCTCTGCTTTCTCTATGTATATAAGTAAATACAGAAACAGTTTGGTTTATAGCAGTTCTCTCCTACAGTTCACTCAGTTTATGTGGCCCATTATGTGAACCCTCCGACACACGTGAACATTTATAATGGATTGAACATTTCCAAGGAAGGAAATACTGCTGGAAGGTAGAAATAAATGTTTTAAATTATTACCTCGTTCTTTGGCTTTGCCTTCATTTAAAGTGATGCACACACCTGGAACAAGAATATTAGCTTAGCATCATGAGGAATCATCTGTCATTTCACTCACGGAATACAGCTAATTTACCATCTGTACTGACACAGAGAGTAGTAGATACAATGATGTGGTATAGACTTTACCAAGAATAAATGGTTCTGAGAGACATTTACATTTTCTTTATTTTTCTATAAGCTCCATTTTGGAATTTATGATATTTGCGAATCCTTTATGAGTAGAGAATTAAAACCTGCTCCTCTTTCACTAATGCTCATTACACTTAGTGTACAAGAGCAAACAAGTTTTAGGGGGCTCTTTGAGGTCAAGGGTTAGTTCCAATACGCATGGTATTGTTTTGTTTAACCAGTCCATAAACTATCAACAGACTATTATAGAAAAATCTGCTTACCGGTTGAATGAAGGTGGGACAAGCCTTGTTTCTGGTTATAGCGCAGACAAGCTCATCATCTTTCTGAGGAACAGACTTAGGGAGGGGCTGAGCACCATATGAAGATGGCAGACTGAGTCATCAGACAGCTAGGTATGGTTAAGAGTCAGCTCCACCTGGGAAGAGAGTCTCATTCCATAAAGAAAAACAGCCCTCATGAAAAGCAGAAAAAAAAATTCCTAAAAGAAAGAGAAAAGAAAAGGTACCAAGGAGAAAGCACAAAGCTAGCACAGTAGCTGCTATCCTCACAGAGAGACGCTCCTAAGTAAAGGGCTCTCTGAAGCAGACTGACTCACAGCCACTTGCAGACAAATCTAGGGCAGAGCAGACACCAAGTTTTCTCCAAACGCATGTCCACGGAGGTCTCTGCCTGCTCGGTGATACATCAGCACACACAGAACACTGTGCTGGGATCCCTGTTTCCTTCCTCAAGGTTCATTTGACCAGGCTGTCTAAGCATGCCACAATGCTGTATATGACCAATGCATTAAATACTGCGCCCATGACTTTAAAGGATTAAGTAAGAATTTAACTTCAGTTTGCTTTAGCTCAGGCTTATGCATTCTTCTTCTTGGGACAGTCAGTCAGGGCTTACTTATCTACTAGTTTCAGTTCTTTCCACCTCCTCAACAGATTGAGGTCAGATTTATACGAAAGGGATTTCAGCTTATGCTTCTCTAATGATGCCTGCTAAATTTCTTTGTAAGAAGACGAACAATGTATTAGCCTTATCAGTGAAAACTTGACCCTCTTTAGCATCAGATTTTCATTTTCCATTAGGATCATAATAAGCTAGGTGAAAGAAAGAGAAAAGTCTATCTTTAAAGGTCAGCCTTCTTAATTAAATGAAAACCGAGGCAGAGGCATTATAAAAGGAAGTGAGTGGAGCCTGAGCTCTTCTAGAGGAGCCCCTGCTGAGCACCCTGTTCCTGCTGCCTGATGCAGGGAGGGCTGAGTTGTTCTGATGAGTAGGAGGCTGCAGAGTTGCCACACTAGGTCCTTCTGTGCAAACATGTGGCATTGACCATGTATACCCATGGCTCTGTTGAAAGCTCCAAGTCTTGTGATCCTGCCCTATGCCCAGGCCACCTCAATCCCACCTTCTCTTTGACTTACCATTCCCATGGCTGCTTATGCCTGGCACTTTCTGCTGCCTTAAGGACTATCCACCAGATATGGCTAATATTGGGATAGAAAGAAGAAAAAGAAAAACTGTAAACGGACTCTGAGCTACATACGTTCACATTTAGGAATTCATTTGAAGTTCTTGAGAAAAGAATTTACCATACCTTTTAGAAAAGTAAACTGAAATTCAGGGAGGTGAATTATTGGGTTCAACATCAAACAGCTCTTAAAGGATCAAACTAAATTGGACTATCTTCAGTGTCTATTATCTTCTCATAAGTATTTCAGATTATGTTGCATTAGTTCCATTCCTATTGCCTTTATTCAGAAATTTCGTGGGGATATCAGGGACCACACAGCTCTTACTTAGAACAACAGATCCGATCCATGTATAAACTTCAGTCTAGTTCTGACCTGCTCCTTCCTTTATTCGGTAGTTGCTCTTTTCCATTAGGGCCCTGGTTATTATAGTTCATCTGGAGTTCTTTGCAATCTTTTCATCAATAAATGAAGCCAGAGTTTTTCCAACGGAATGAGAAAACTGCTTGTATTTTGACAGTTCACTCCAAATCCCACTTTACATGACTGCCTGCTTCCTAGTTTGCCCCAAAAGCATGGTTCTGAAGAACATCACCATGATACTGCTCCATTTCAAGATATGAAGCATTCTGGATCTGTGATTCTTTTGAGATATATATGCAATCAAATAAATATTTTGGCAGTGGTCCTGTAAGAACTATGTAATAAAAATCATCACACAACTCTGAAATGGAAAAAAAAAAACTCCCAAGCAGTGATTTTTTTCATAAATTATTCCAATTAGTTAAATTTATTTAAAAAAATATTTGAGAATTTTAAAAATGTTTTATTGAATTTTTGTGGATTTCACACGTCTTAATCTTATTTAGTCTCTGTTCTCAATCTGCATACTCTCCATATGCAGCTACATACATTTTGTCATGTATGTTAAGGCCTATTGAGTGGCCTTCTGCCCATATCTCCAGTTCTGTGTTGACTTTTGTCTGCTTGAGTTTGCATGGGTCTTTTGCATGCTGGCACCATTGCTGTAAATTCATTAGAGTAAGTTCCCAGAAGCCTGTTTCTTTATGGTCATGCACCAACCCTGACTCTTACAATCTTTCCACCCTTCTCTTCCACAATGGTCCCTGAGCACTAGGTGAGTAAAGTTTAAGCATAAGAGTCTGAGAGTTTTTTAAGCATTTGTGTATAAGCACACAGTTGCTGTGCAGTATCCAAACTTAGCTATAGCAGGCACCATTGAGATTGTATGGTGTGGCCAGTCTTTTCCAGTATAGGAGTAAATGAAAATATAGGGTTTGAAGTTCAGGTGTGAGGACACACAACTTTAGTCCCAACACCAGGGAGGAAAAGGCAGGAGGATCTCTCTGAGGTCAAGGTTGGTCTGGTCTACACAGGAAGTATCAAGCCGGCTGGGACAACAAGGAGATACTGTATCACTAAAATTTTAAAAAGTAAAAGTATGGATCTGCATCTCTTGCTACAATTAGAATTATCAAGGAAACTTTTAGATCCAATCCCTGAGTTACACTAGAGGCAATTAAGTAAAAAATCTCTAGGAGGTAGATCTGGGCATGAATAATTCTTCAATGCCAAGAGTTTATAAAAATATAGAAATAAAAATCAATGAATACAGAAACATGAAACCTGGATTTGAAAACCAGTTGTTACCGCTCAAAGCCTCACTCTTTTGTATGTAATAACACAACAATAGGAATCCTTCTTGGTTTACAGAAATATGAATACAGCCTTTGTCACCGTTCTTCTCTCTTGGTAAACATTTTTTACGTGATTAGTAATAATTGTTGTGATAAACATATTGCTGTCCCAGCACCATAATATATTAATAATAAAGGATGATGTTCTACACATTAAGACCATTCAGGTCTCAGAGGTTCAAGGAAGTGTAATATGTGATTACCAGAATGAGTCATAAGATAATTCATTCAGTCAGAGGGGTGGAAATCCTCCCAACCTCTGAGTGAACAAGTCTTCAAAGATAAGACCTGGCTCAGGCTTGCAATGGAAACACTCTCACTGGAAAACACCTTTTCTTAATTTATCTTATCTTTCCCTTCTAACCACACTCTGCCTTATCTTAAACGTATGCATATTTCAAGTCTCTCCAACATCAAATGTGGATTTCTAGTGACCTGCTAGGTATCTACTAAGCTCAGGTAATCTTTAGAGTTAACCTTCTTTTAAGTGAATTTCTCCACAATTTAAACCCAACCAAGCACAATTCCTATTCATTGTATTTCATAATATTCTTTAAAATATTAACTGTTTTCTTCATCCTTTCTCTACCACAGGCGATTTCTATCTTGGAATTCTTTACCCCTACTACTATTCTAATTAATTCAGCCTACGTCTAGAAATAACTATAACAACAAATATTCACAAGCTACTTCCTACTTTAGATTCCTTTTACTTACCTATTGTCTACAGAGTCAAATCAAAGTCCTTAGAGCACCAAATCTTTCCAAATCTAGGTTTTGGCAACCTTTTCAGACACACTGAAAAGGTCTGGGTATCTATCAGATATATGTTCTCTATATGTGACCAGTTGTGGAATCCTATAATAGCCTCTGTCCATTGCAAAAAGAAGCTTCTTTTATCAATAGTGTACAATATATTTGTGTGAAAATATGAGAAGCCATTTTTACCAGACAGTAAGAAATTTCATTTGTATAAAGATATGACAGAGACTGGATTTTCTCTAGAACCTAGGACCTCTCCAGCCGTGTGTATTTGACTGTATTTACAGGGCCGCCCATGACTTCCTTCCCAAGGAAAGAACTTTAAGTCCAAATAGATAGATGTTGATTACCCCTGAATAAAATGCCTCTACTGCACCAATAAAGCTAGTTTCTGTGCCAGTCATTGTGGTTACTAGGGTTACACTGTTGATTGATTGTTTTTTTTTTCCCTTACGAGCCTGTATAATATCCCCTAGAACTGTGAGAGACAAACTTCAGAATGAAGGCTTCCAGGTTGATTCAAGCTCCATTGCTCTAAGACCTGTGTACAAAATATGCCCTGACTTCAGCAATAGAGACTTGCATTCAAGTTCTATGAGATAATCAAGGGCTGTGCCAATGCCCTGTGTTCTTTTGAGAGTCTCTTGGATACCCTGAGCAACAACATGAAGAGAGGTTTCTACTATCTGGCACTGTGTCCCTTGCTATATAGCCTTCAAGTATATACATGCACTTATGTTCAGATATTATATGTGTAATTTTCAGGAAGATTTTGAGTCAATGTCTTCCCCTCTTGTTTTTTATGCCATCTGAGCTTTATTTGTCTCTTCTCTCTCTCTTTCTATACTCTCTCTCTCTCTCATCTAACTAATCTCCTCCCTCCCCAGTTTAAGTGCCCCCACTTTATCCTTGATAGTACCCGCCTCCTATTGTCCCCCTCTCTTGAGTTTCTTCTTCCCCTTTACCACTCCAGTTCTTTGTATGTTCTTTATTCTCCCCTTCCCAGGTGAATACATACATTATCCCAGTTTCTTCCTTGATAACATCTGTTTCTACTAAACTTCTCTTTTTGGCTCTTTCTTTACCTTTACCTCAATATTTCCTTTCCTGTTACATCAGGATATATAGTCCCATATAAGGAACTGGTGCTACGAGCCACAAATGAAGGAGAACACACATCACTTGTTATTCTGAGCCTGTGTTGTATCATTTAGTATAAAATTTCTAGTTCTGCCCATTTACTTGAAAATTCCATAGTTTCATCGTTTCTTAATGCTGAGTAGAGCTCTACTGTATAAACGTACCACATTTACACATTTTCATGATCCATTTGTCATTTGAGGAACATTTACATTGTTTCCACTTCTTAGCTATTGTAAAAAGAGCAGCAACAAATGGATGCACGGGTGTCTCTACAATAGGATGAGCCCTTTGGATATATGCCAAGGAGTGGTGTAACAAGGATCAAGTGGAGGATTCAGTTTTAGTTTTTAGGAGTTCTCCACACTAATTTCCATCGTGGTTCCACGAGTTTGCATTCCCACCAGCAGTGAATGAGTGTTCTCTGTTCTCCATGTCCTCACTAAGATTTGGTGTCTTTTTTTCTCTTGATCTTAGTCTGACTGGGGTAAGATCAGATCTTAAAGTGGTTTTGATCTGTATTTCTCTATTTACTAAACATGTTAAACATCTTTTAGGGTATTTCTTAGTCATTTTCATATTTCTCTTTGAGAATTCTCTGTTCAAGTCTGTTAAGTCATTTATATGTGCTCTTTCTGATTTTTTAATGTGGGCACTTGGGCTATAAACTTTCTTAGGATTGTTTTTGTCATGTCAGAGAGGCTTTCTTGTGTTTTTTTTTTTTCATTTTCAGTTAGTTCCAAAAATACATTTCTTTCTTAATTTATTCATTGAGCCATTCATCGTTTAGGAGTGTGTGGCTTAATCTCCATGAGTTCATGCAGGTACTAGAGCTTCTTTTGCTATTGATTATGAGCTTTATTGCATAGTATTCTGATAGAATGCTTGGAATAGTTTCAGTTTTTTGTATTTGTTGAGGTTTGTTTTGTGCCCCAGGATGTGTTCAATTTTAGAGAGACTTGAATGGGCTGCTGCTGAGTAGAACATGTAATTGTTCATGCTTTGATGGGATAGTCTGTAGATGTCTGTTAGGTCCATTTGATGTAAGATGTCATTTAATATAGATTTCTCTCTTTTTGATTCTTTGTCCAGTTGATCTATCTATTATAGATAGTGGGATATTGAAGTCACCTACTGTTGCTGAATTTAAGTTAATATGTATTTTGTAGTCCTGCAGTAATATTTTCATGATATTGGGTGCATCAGAATTTGTTGAATATATGTTCATGACTATAATATCTTCTTGGTCAATTGTTCCTTTGATTAGAAAGAAGTGACCTTCTTTATCCCTTATGATTCATTTTAATTTCAAATCTATATTTTTCAGATATTAAAATTGAAACACCTGCTTGCTTTCTAGTTCCATTTGTGTGAATTTTTTTTCCATCCGTTCACCCTAAATAGTGTCTATCCTTGAAGTGGAGATGAGTTTATTGAAGACAAAGGAAAGATAGATTTTCTCTATTAATGCAATTCTCTAGCATATGGCATTTGACTGGGGAGTTGAGGCCATTAATATTTACAGTTATTGTTGAAAGATGTGTATTGATAGTTGTCATTTTAGCTTGTTTGTTTTCTTGGTCTTATTTTGTGGTTCTGTAATTATACCTTCCTTTGTTTTATTTCTGTAACTTCTTGTGTATAGTCATTTCTATTTTTGGTCATTTGTTGTTTCAGGTAATCTTTGTAGGGCTGGTTTGTTGGAAATATATACTTTCTGGCTACTCATGTCACGGAAAAATTTACCTTTCCTTTTGACTTTGATAGTATTCCTGGAGAAAGGGTGCTAAGCTGGCATTCATAGCCATTTAAAATTGGGAATACTTTGGACCAGGTTCTTCCAGCTTCCTTTGTTTTCATTGAAAAGTCTGCTGTAATTCTAATAGGTTTTCCTTTATATGTAACTTGCTGTTTTTTTTCTAGAAGCTTTCAGTACCCTCTCTTTGTTCTGTTCATTTAAGTGTTTTTATGATATGCCATAAGGAGTTTCTGTTCTGATCCAGTCTAATTGGTGTTTTATGTGCTTTTTGTATTTGTCAATAGGTATGCCTTTCCTTCAGTTAGGAAAGTTTTCTTCTATTATTTTGTTGAAGATTTAGTCACTCTCATTGGTCTAACATTCTTCTCCTTCTTGCGTGCCTATGATGAATAGATTAGATCTATTCATGGTGTCCCATATTTCCTGTGTATTCCATTCTTATGGGTATTTTTTTTTCCTTTAAGTTTTCATAGTCTTTGCTTAAGGATCCTAGCTCTTCCGCTTTGTTCTCCTTTCTGAATATTCTGTTTTCCGTTTCATTCACTCTGCTTGTGAGGCTTTCCCCTGATATTTCAAACTCACTCACTGAGCTTTTCAATTCAATCTTCCTTCAGCTTGTGTTTTCCTCATATCTCTTTCTCTTTTGAGAATTCACTTTTCAAGTCCTGAATTTTTTTGTTATTACATTCAGCCACATACTTGTATTTTCTTCAGCTTCTGTCACAATTTTATAACTATCCTTTTGGAGTTCTTTGAGCTGTTTCTTTGTGTTTTCTTCAAGTTCTTTGATCATGTTTATAATTTTTTTTTAATTATGCATTTTGAGGTTCCTCAGGGTAATTCTCACTAGAATACAGTTCTGTAGGACTTAAGGGTTTTGTTGGGGACATATTCTCCTGTGAGATATACTTAACTTTTTGTGTTGAAGTTTGGAAATTTGAATATCTTTTGTTTATTGTGTTTTGGATAGGCAAATTCGATCTTGTCTTTGTTTAGTTGACCTTTGGTTCTATTTATAATGTTAATGTAGCTTTGTTGCTTTTTACTTAGGTATAAAAAGAAAAGTCTGTTGGTGTGTGTTTCAGGTTCTTTCAATGTAGTAGGCTGGTCTAGGTGGTAGGTTCTGTGGTGGGGACATAAAGAGTTGGGTCAAGGGCAAGAAGCATTCTAGAGATAGCTTATGGAGGGCCTAATAAATGAAGTTCGGGATTGACCTAGTCTGGGTGCAAGAAATCAGGATGCAATGATCAGGTCTGTACTAAGATGAGAGTCCAGAGGTCTGAGTCAAGAGAGCAGGGATAGACCTGGTCCCATAGCTAGAAGAGGAATGGAGAGATGGAGGTGCTCAGGCTGCAGGGGAATCAACTGCAGACTGGACAGTATCTGATTTACCAGGGTAGTAGGCTTGTGGGTCTGTGTGTCAGGCAGATCAGAAGGCCAGGGACAAAGTGGGGGTGGGAAAAGGCTGTGGAGGGTCTAACAAGCTATGCTAGAAGATTAAGCTAGTCAGTGTTAGGGATCAAGTCCAGAGATCTGAAAGAGAACAGGCCTGGGCCCAAGATTAGAAGGGGCACAGGGTGTGGGGACTTCTAACCATCCCTAATCTCATTCACCTGAGTACACACTCAAGGCATCCATAACAATGTTTAAATCTTTATTTTACTCAGTTCTTCAATTTTTCATACAATATAACTTTATGGTGCTTAGATTACCTTCCCCATCATCATCTCCCTCAATTGACCACAACCCAATTTAACGTACATATACATAGATGCACACACATAGACATGTGTGGGTGTATGTGCATGCGTGCGTGTGTGTGTGTGTGTGTGTGTGTCTAAGGGAATTTAAGTCTGCATTGTGTGAATCCCAAACTCCTGCCTTGTACATATGCTTGTCAGGAGACATCATGGGCTCTCACTCTCACTATTAGTTTAGGGCTGTTTGTGCTGAATGAAATCAGTGAGTAGTGAGCCATGATCACCTCATGTTTTGTCTTGAATTCATGAAAGAAAACTTGCATATTCCAGAAACATGGCTGCTTTCTGACACATTTCCTCTCATACTGCTGTGAAAATTCCCAGTGATTTTGTACAGACTGTCTTTGCAAAGAAAGAAGGCACATGTATATACTCTCTCTTAGTCCTTGTACCTTGTTGAATAGGCTGCTAGCATTCTTAGTTGTCATCATGTAGAAGCTTTCAGATTTCTCCTGATTTCGTAATCAAAGCACCTTGTGAAGTTCTTCAGTGAGTGACAGGAATTCCCAAAGATATGCTCACTACAGATAATAGTCCCAGAATAGAGATGTTGAGAATGAACTAATGGAAAGAATTCTAGGGCTGCCTTTAGAAGACAGAGACTGACACTGGCTTGGAGTATCTCCAAATGGCCTGACCTAAGAAGGTCATCTAACCCGTATAGGTTCCCACCCCTTTACTAAGATGCAAGTTCTTGCCTTAGTCATGCATCTAACATAAGAACACACTTTTAGGACATTTTGCATTTTTGATAAGTACAATGAAAATAGGTATTTTTGTTTCTTTTCCTAATGTCTTATTCCCCCACTCCACATCATGAAGCACCTGTACCAAGAACCATCTCTATACACCTAGCTATCAGGGAGCAGAAAACTCCAAGTGGAAAACCAAGTCCCCAGCATAAATGACTGGATTAGATCTTGTACTCTGAGATAAAGAGATTGGAGGAGACTAGGAAAACAGTACTTATATATACAATGCATATTTCAATTACACTTCCTAGAATAGTTTTGCAAAGCATTAAAGCCATGTTTTATAAAGATACACATAAAAGCCAGCATATGGTGCATGCCTTTAATCCCAGCACTCTGGAGGCAGAGGTAGATGAATCTCTGTGAGACAGAAGCCAGCCTGGGATGGTCTACATAGTAGTTTCTAGGCCAGATGAGGCTACATAGTGAGACCCTTTCTCAAATGCTCTACCCCCAAAAAGTACACACACACACACACACACACACACATATACACACACACACACACAGGTTTGAATGGCTCAGTTTTTCTTTATGTGTTGTTAACATTAGCTTCTAAGAAAAAGGGAAATGAGGTTATTCAAAAAATTATAATAGAAAGCTAATTTATCACAAAGTTCTTCTCTGGCTTTCACATATGTGCCATGACAGGCCTGCCAACACACATGTATAATACACACACACACACACACACACACACACAAATACACAAACACAATAACAATAATATTTTAAAGACAATTTATATTGGGAGATAATATCTCTAGATGTTGAAAGCATAAGATTATAATCACAGGGTAAAACCATAAACAGAGGCAAGGAATATAGCATTCATAAGCCCAATATGCTTGCTGACATTTGTCGGATTTATTATACAGAAAAGAGCATGAAGTAAAACAGATTGTGTTGCTGCCACATGATCATAAATGACAGCAGCAAAGGGAAGCTTCTTGTGTGTGGCTTTACTCTGTTTATTGAACTTTCCACCAATAAGTGATTGTTGGCCACTATCTGGGAACTGTGGGACCGACCTGTGCTTCAGTTGTCACAGACAACTTTCACTGGATTTCTTAAAGTTATTCTATGACTGTGCTCTCTTCAAGGTCATCTGCAGATTGAGACTCAAGCTCAGAGAGGCAAAACAGAAGTCTGCTAAGTGTAACAAACTGTGGAAATGCGTATAAGATGATTGTCTCCTATTTGGGGGCGGGGGGCTCATTTGTTTTGAATTAATAACTAAGCATAGAATAATGCACTTTAAATGAACAATGTTATTCACAAATATATGGTCATAGATGGCAAAAATTATATCCCATTTATTTCTTTTTGAAACATATGTGATTTTTTTTATTTTATGTGTATAAGTGTACTATCTGCATGTATATAAGTTCACCCATGTTGTAAAATGTCTGCAGAGGTCAGAAGAGAGTGCCAGATTCATCTGGAACTGGAATTACAGGTGATTGTTAACACATTGGGTGTTGAGAATCAAACACAAGTCCTCAGCAAGAGCAGCCAGTATTCTTATCCACTGAGCCATCTGTCTGGTCCCCTATTTATTTCTTTATATGTAAAGGAATAAATATAGAGGATAGATAATAGAGACAGACAGTTCTTTGTTTTATAATAAGTTGAACTTAGGAAATTTTATCATCTTTAAGGCCCATTTGTTGCTGTTGTTATTGTTTTGTTGTCGTTTTATGTTTTTTTTTAGTTTGCTTTGGTTTGGTTAGACGAGGTCTCATGTAGCTCAGGATGATCTCAAACTCACTATGTAGCTGAAGTTGGGTTTGAACTTCTTAATTCCTATGCTCCCGCTTGTCTAGCAAATGCCGTGATCACTGGTGGCTGCCACCAAGCCCAGCCTATGGGCAAACGTTTTGTTATAGGTAGGAATTGTAAATTAATTAATTGATTCCAAAAAGCACACACATTTTAGATAAATGATAGAAAAATTCATAGTTATTAAGTAGTGAAATGTTCATTCATTATGAGAAATGAAGGCTGTATGTTTTATCAATTGATACAGGAATTTGTCATAAGATTATTTTTGAATGCATGTTTATTTAGAGAAAGTATAATGCTTTTAATCAGAACATTTTTTCTTTGGCAATATGTGTAAAAATAAAGATACAAAATGGCTGCTGCTTGTATAATTTCTAATGCTAAAATAGCACTGAATTATATCATTAGTGGTATTTACAGCCTTGATTAAGAAAGTCACTTAACGGTAATGTTAACAAATCCAGCACATTCTTTAGTCGGATTGACACTACTTAAGGCACACGCATAATTGATGCTCCTTCTGTAGATCAGAGTGGAATCTGTGAAGGAACATCTGATGTCTATGGTAAAATTAAGGTCAAGGACTTGGCAAAATATGTTACAGACTATAACAGATGTTCCCAGATTAAATCATATTTCTATTAAAAACTACAGAGAGGCTTAGTTGATAGAACTGTGAATCACAGAACTGCAGAAACAGGAGGGATATTGAGGGACAACTCACTCAATATTTTAAGAATTAGGAGACTGGCGTGCAGATGAAGCTAGGTGACAGACAGGATCCAGAGTCAGTCAGCAGTGTCTGGGCCAGAGGTGAGTTTGTCTCCAGTGTCCCAGAATGCGAAGCATTTTGAAGAAAAAAAAAAGGAAAATCAATGTTTTACAGAAAAGTATATTTACAGTATTCTGTGGTAGAATTGGATGCTGGGTTTTTCATAAGATTTATTTAATTCCTGTTCCTGGATGGTGTCCACTGTTATATTTCATACTCAAGTCCAAATTCTAGATAATGCTGCCATTAACCTGACCTTAAATAAAGGTCAAACTAATATTAAATCTGCAAAACACTTTTTAAAAACTTTCAGTAATGTCAATAAAGATTAGCAAGTATCAGCCCTCCGCTACTGTGAGGACAGTGCTTTCTCAAACTTAGTTAAGAAATAAATGCTTTCTCAGTTAATATTACACAAAATTTATTGTTGATATAAAGCTAAATTGTGATGAATCATAAAAAAAATTTACAACAAATTGGTAAATTTTACCTTTGGAATTCCAATGATGAAGTTGTGGGGTGAGTCTCCCCATCTACCTAGTGACATGGACTCTGTCCTGGAAGCAATAGCCTGAGGGTTGATGTACAGTGCTCGTCAATATGGACTCCTCTCCTTTGCCCATCTCTTCCCTAATCATTCAGCCAAATCAAGACTGTGCCTCACTGCCTTTCCCTTAGTTCATGGTTCTTGATCTAACAAGGACATCAGAATTCCTAAGGGAATGATAAAACCGTGCTTCCAGGCTCTGTCCTTCTTTGGGATGCCATAACTCCTGTGGAATTTACTCCCTGGGTCGGAGATTATAAGATGATCCAGTTGGAGAAGTACCACTTGCTTCAGACTGCCTTTCCAGGTATCTGCATTTCCTTCTTAGTCTGCCATCACAGCTTCTTTCAGCTCCAAACAATTATTTATCCAGCTGACAAAGTTGAATAAAATCAAGCTTTAATTAAAACAACAGCAATAATAATAATAATGATAATGATAATAGTTGTTGTTCCTGCTGTTCATGTTGTCCCAACTCAAAGCAATGTATATTTCTCATTGTGCACTTAGGGCTATTTCAAGATTCTGCCTGTACAGACCTCCCTAAACTTAGCTGTCAACACTCTGGATTACTTACACATTCCCCTAATACTTATTCATTGAGACATATTTATTCAGATCTAACCATTGTTTTAACATTTGTTCTGAAAACGGAGATAAAGTATAAGGACATGAAAAATCATACTAATTCTCCATAACTGAAAAATACACATGCAATAAACATTTTGAATTTAGTTAGACTTGAGATAGCTGCTAATAAATATAACTGTGGCATGTCTGGAGACCACATAACAGAGGGCATTATAGAACAGGTGAAGTCTGGGCTATTTATAAGTAGTTTCCTCAAGCAAGTGATTTTTGAGGTGATGATTAAAATCTAGAAGTATGAAGAATGAGTAAACTTTGCCAAACTGGGAGGTTTATAGAACATTAAAGGTAGGTGATGGGATGTAGGAAGGTACTGTGGTATGAAAATACACTTAAGGAATTAAAAGCAGGACTTAGAGAGTAGCATGAAAACTTAAGAACAATGAGTACCTAGAGGAAAGTTGGGGAAGGAAGAAGTCAATATAAAGACTTATAGCCATAATTTGTCTTTGTCCTGAGGAAAAGGGGATGCTAACAAGTAGTTTTAAACTTAAAATGATCTGATTTGCACCTAAAGGACTGTTCGGAATGAAGGGTTAGCAATGGGGCAGATGGTTGAAAGGGTGGATGCTAGACCTTGCAGGAGACTGTAGCAGTCTAAGAGGATGCAGAAGGCAACTAGACTAAGCTCTACACACAGGACAGAAGCAAAGTGCTGCTGCCTGATAGTTCTAGGTCAAGAAATACTTCAATTAACTGACCATGAATAAAGCAAAAATGTAATTTAATTCTCTATGGCTCTCAATTTTATTATTTAATAAGTAACCTGCCTGTTACTTGCCTATTTCAACTCCTTGGCACAAAATCCTAGAAAGCATCTTTTCCTTGTCCCTGAGTATATACGACAGCAGAGTTAAACAAATCTCTGCAGGAAAGGCTTAGCTGCAAAGAACTTAAGGAGGGACTGGTTTCATAGTTGGGGCAGGGTTCAGGAATCAGTAGAGACATATGAAGTACTTAAGAATTTCAGCATCAGGGAGTCTGTGTTATTCCTACACATAGGCTGTTATATGGAGGGAAGGTGATACTGAAGCCTGTAGTAGACGGGGCTGTAGCTCCACAGAAGCTGTGAGCGTATCAAGGACAGCCATTGCTAGGACCATGCCAAGGCAAAACATGAGCTGACTTTGCATAGTATTTACATCTTCCCTTGACTCCTCTGTCTTCCCAGTCCCTCCCACTGAATAAGATCATGTGAAAACAAAAAGACAAGGAAATCCGTTGTTCTGTTCTCAGCCTAGTAAAGGAGATACAGAAGGAAGTAAGAGAGCAATGTGAATGCTCAAAAAGAAAGGACAGTCTACTCAACTCCTCGAGAAACCAGGAGATACTGGATTTACTAAACTAGAAATGTGAATCTAGTAATGATGTTGGGTACAGAACCTTAGAAATAACGACTTGAGTGGATGAAGTCAATGGGTTAGGAGAAAAATCAGGGGATTATTCAAGTCAGGCCTCAATTCTTCACTGTCTTTCACAGTTATATCCACATTGGACTCTGAAGGACAATAATAATCTTCTAGTTAAAAAACTATGTGATCTCAATGTTCACATCAACTTACGTAATAGCTATAAGAAAATGTCTTTCATAATTAGAGTGTGGAGACTGTTACCTCAGAGACCATATTTACTTGTATTTAACACAATGAAAATCTTCATGCTTCTTAGCCTATACAAAACTTTATTCAATATGGTTCAAAGACTTTATATAAGATCTGAAACTGCTAGGGGAAAAAATAGAGAAAACTCTTTAAGTTATTGATGTAAGCAGGAACTTTCTGAAAAGGACATCGATAGCACAAAATTATCACATGAAATTTAAAAGCTAATAAACAACAAAAGAAACTATCAACAGAGTAAAGAAACAGCCTACAAAATGGGAGACAATCCTTGTCATCTATACTCATGGCAGAGCTTTACTATCTAAACTAGAAGAACTGCAAAATCAAAGAATAAAAAACTCAGTCATTAAATAGCTAACAAATGAGCAGACCCTTCTCTAAAGAAGAAATACAAATGACCAATAAATACTTTAAAACTGTTTAACATCCTAAGCCATCGGGGAAAAAATATATATAAACTAAAACTACCGTGAGATTCCATCTCACCGTAATTGGCTAAGATGGAGAACAGAAAGGACAACAAATGGTGCTGAGGTTGTTGGGAAGGAAGATCCTACATCCACTGCTGATGGGAATGTCAATTGGTAAAGCTACTGTGGAAATCAGTAAGGAAGTTTCTTAAAAAACTGAAGATCGAGTCATACGTGGTGCTTTACATCAGCCATCTGGGAAGACAGAAACAAGAGGATGGAGAAATTTCGCCACTGTTGACTCCATAGCATGTTTGGGCGTAAGCTAGGCTACAGTGGGTCCTATTTCAAAAAACAAGATTAAGACAAAAATCCAAAAAGCAGAACTATCACATTACCCAATTATGCTACCCCTTAGTGCAAAAACCTCTGAACCTTACAGCAGACATGCTTGCCCCTTCATGTTTATTGCTGACTATTCATCATGGCTAAAGTGCTGCACCAGCCTGAATGTTTATTAACAAATGAAGAGATGAAGGAAATACACTGTGTGTACACAATAGAATTTTATCAACCATAAAGAAAAATGAAATCATGACATTTACACAAAAATGAGCAGAACCGGAAATTATTATGTTAAGCAAAGTACCCAAAAGTCAAAAAAAAAAAAAAACAACAAATACCATTTTTTTTATTTATATTCAGATCATAGACTTGTGTGTATGTATGTGTCTGTGTGTGTGTGTGTATGTCTACATGTTTGTCTGTGGGAGCTATTGGTTTTGAAACTGGAACAGGGACCATGAGAGCGGAAAAAGAGATCTTAAGATAAGGCAGAGGAAAAGGAACCAAAGGGAGGAAGTTATTATGCAGGTGGCATGAAAGCAGAGAGAGGTTTTGGGGAAAGGAAGAGGAAGAACAGGAGGAAACAGAAGACTTGGAAGGAGGAGAGGAGGATCATCATACAAAGTATATATTAAGTGTGAGGATTCCTTAATAGACTCCATTGCTCTGTATGTTCACTTTTAAACACTAATTAAAAAAGGAAATACAAGTTTGGACACTTTTTGACTAGTCATATGAGATCAAATGAAAATCAGTATAGCAAACATCAATTGAAAGAATCTTCCAACTAATACAGATTGTTGTTCTCATGTCTAGAAGGAATTTCTCATGTTTGGCATAGCTTGGAAGCACTTCGTGTCTCATCTTCTCATATGATGAAAATAACACATGGAAGATCATATGCACAATGATTCAATAGAAAAAGAAAATACACAAACTCATAGAGTTTTCCACAATACATTGTGGAAAAGTGAGTCACTGATAAAATCAAGAAGAAAATAAAAATCTCTTGGAATTGAATTCTAGTGCATAGATTCTAATGTTAACTACACAGAGACACACCTGGGAAGAGAGATTCTCAGTTGAGGCAGTTCTTCCGTAGGATTGGCCTGTGAGGTTTTCTTGATTGCTGATGGATGTGGATGGTGGTACTATCCGTAGGCAGGTGGGCTTGGGATGTATAAGAAAGGTAGCTAAATGCAAGAAAGGAGCAAGCTAGTAAGCACTGTTCCTCCATGGTCTCTGCTTTGGTTCCTGCCTTGACTTTCCTTGATGATATAAATTGTAATCTGTAAAATGAAATAAAATCTTTCTTAAAACAAAATCAAAATGGTGGTTGTTTCAGTGAGTAATGGCACTTGTTATACAAACATGAGCACCTGAATTCAAATCCCAAGCATTCACATAAAATTCTAGACATGGATGTTCACGTACTTGTACATCTCAGTGCTGTCATGGATGGAGAGTGGAGACAGAAAGATCACTGGGACTTTCTGGTTACCAACCTAGCTCCAGGCTCAGTGAGAGATTCTATTTCAAAGGAATAAAGGTCAGAGTTGATAGAATAGAACATCAGATGTCCTCTGCACATGCACATATGGGTGTGTACTCCACCCTCCTACACACATGCACATGTAACACGCACACACACACACAGAGAAAGACGAGAGAGAATGAGAGAGAGAGAGAGAGAGAGAGAGAGAGAGAGACACTTTGGAAGTCTTGAAGACAGGAGCAAACAGTTTGATAAGACCAGAGCTGAAGGTGCAGTGGAACAGTGATGGAGGACAAATCAAATAAACAAATTATGTAACAAATTATAAAGAAGTTTGTCTGCAGAGCTAAGAAATCTGAGCATAACCACAACCAAGCTCAGGGAAGCCACAGAAAGACTGAAATCAACAGATAAAATCAGATAAAACCTAAACTTAGTAAGGTTCAATGTGAAGAGGAAACAGGAGGGACTCCATGCAGGAGGCCCCGAGATCAGTTCAACAGCTCATTTCCAAATTGAGTGACTGTATAGGTATAGGTTGTGACTAGTATGGGAGCACAGGAGGAGATGTAGCTGGATTTGAAGAAATGGGTTTCCAGTGAGTTATTTCCACTTAAGTTTTCATTATCCCTCCTTTGAAACATCCTAAGAAAGAAAAGTGAGAACTTTATACATATTCACTAAAGAGTAGACCATTAGTTTTGTTTTTTTTTTTTCTTTATTTTCTGGGGGTGAACCGAAGTTAGGCACTCAGAAAAATGTGGTTTTTGTTTATGCACAGATGACTTGGAGTGATGATTAGCCCTTAGGGACAACGGCAATGAGAACTGTCCATCCTTGACCTTTTATCAGTAATTCCATCACATTCCCCATGATAGGAGAGCTTCAGTTCATGCTCATTCACTGGCAACAGTCGAATGAAAATACTGAAATCCTAGTCAGAAATATATAAACTTACCAAGAATACGTTCTTACCACTGACAGTCATCTTTGGCAACTTGTGGCTCTCATGAGAAGACTCACAGTGGTAAGTGGGATGCAAGAGTAGAAGCATGTCATCTGCCACTGTAAACAGATTTCCTATCTGGGCCACTACTGACCTGATTATGGTTGTTTAATTGGCAGAGCAAAAGTATTCTAGACTAGAGAAAAGACTGAATGACTTGGCCCCAATCTACAGAAATTACATAGGCAACCAGGGATTCCTGTTTTCTGTCTCCTAAATAAGCCTAAAGCTGAGTGACACTGTCAATCAAGGTGTCCCAAAGTGTCAGAGAGTCTAGTATAACTTAAGAGCCACAGATACAAAGACAGAATTCAGAGAGCTTGCTGTACACACCCATTTGGTTGGTTGGACAAAGAAAAAGGGGTGCAAGGGATGAATGCAAATCATGAAAAAACATGAGGTTAAACAAAATGTACAATATCTCAGAAAGTGAATGAAAGCAAACTAAGAAAATATAGGGGAGCTGGAGAGATGGCTCAGTGGTTAAGAGCACCATCTGCTCTTGCAGAGGATCAGGATTTGATTCACAGACACACATGGTGGCTAATAACTGACATAACTCCAGTTCAGGGATCCAATGCCAAATTCTAACCTCCATGGACACTGCACAACATAGGTGCACTTAGCTACACACAAGTAATACACTCAGAAACATAAAATCAAAATAATAAATAAAATATATTTAAAAAGAAAATATAATGATCCTCAAAAAATAGTGCATGATAACAAAAAGGTTTTTTTTTTTAATTATTGCTTTGAGGAGAAAGCAGTAGTAATTGAAATATGTTTCATTTAATGTTGCATAGCAAGCAGTGGTCTTTGTGAGCATGGGAAGATAACTCTAATTTAAAGAGAATTTAAAACTTATGGTAGATTGCTGTCCCCTACCAGCCTTGGAGCCAGGTCACCAGAGCAGCTTCCGAACCCAGACTAGCTAATCACTCTAGCATAGGTTACTAAATCCCTATTCAGGTGCCCTGTACACACCCCTATCTCCCCTGGCTCCTGACCAGCCAGCCAGACCTTCCCAGTCAGGACTCTGGTAAGTCAGATCCTACCTACTACATCTCTAGTCCATTCCTCTCACCTACCCCAACCTGTCTTCTGCCAGCCTTGGACTCAGGCAGGCTCCAATTCCTCTGCCTCAGATCTTGGAACCTGCTTCCTAAACCAGACTAGCATAGGCTTCAGTGGCTCCTGATCTGTCTGACACAGACCACCTCTCCTACTAACTGACCATGCTACCTACTACACTCTCACCATTCACCCAGACCAGTCGACTACCATGCAAGACACTGAAACACACACCAATTTAGTTTCCATTCTTGAACAAAAAGCAACTAACCTAAAAAACAATATAAACAGAACCAAAACTCAATTAAACAAAAGCAGAATAGAAGTTCCTACAAGACACATAACCAAGAAAAGAATATCCAGATGCCAAAACAGCAGCGAAAAATACAAATAATATGAAAAACGAAAAGAATATGTGCCCAACAAAACTCACTAATCCTACAGAAGGTCACTAAAATGAGAATGACTCTGAGGAGCCCTGAATTTAAAAGAACAATAATAAACACGATCAAATAACTTAAAGAAAACACAGACAAACAACTCAGAGGAAAGGTATAAATTTTTGCTCAAAATCCAAGAATATACAGTTGAGCAGATTAAATCAAAAACAATTCATGACTTGGAAAGTGAATTCACAAAAAAGAAAGAAATGACGAAGAAAACCAAACATGGGATTAAAAAGCTCAATAAGTCAATGGGAACAACAGTAAAAAGCCTCAAAAGCAGAATGAATGAAACAGAAAGCAGAATATCAAGTTTGGATGACAAAGTTGAGGATCTGGATGCCTCAAGCAAAGACTATGCAAAATTAGAAAAAAAAAGCCACAAAAATGGAATACTCAGGAAACGTGGGACAACTTGAAAAAAAAAAAATCAGATAATAGGCATATAGGAAGGAGAAGAATCTCCAGGCCAATGGCATTTAACAGACCTTCAAAGGGATTATAGAGGAAAATTTGCTAAATTAAGGACTTAAGTTAAGACTTAACTATAGAGATTCAAGAATCACATAGAGCACCGAGTAGACAGGACCAGAACAGAAAATCTCAATGGCATACCATTGTTAAAACATTAAATGTACAGAACAAAGAGAAGGTACTGAAAAATGGTAGAGAAAAATCAAGTTACATATAAAGAAAAACTCATCCAAATTGAAACAGACTTTTCAGTGCAAACAATGAAAACCAAAAGAACCTGAATCAAAGTATTCCCAGTTCTAAATGGCCATGGATGCCACCAAAACTGTCAATCACGATCAAAGGGGAATGGAAATTTTTTCATGACACAAATAAGCTGAAAGAATTTATCTCCACCAAACCAGCACTACAAAGAGTACTTGAAGCAATACAAAGTACTAAATAAAAGAACGAGTAAACCCAAGAGGCTACAGAAAGAAAATTAAGAAAGGTATAATAATGGAAACACAAAATAGGGTCACAACACAAAAAAATTAAAATTACAGTATCCAATACATACCTTTCAATAATAATGCTAAGTATCAACGGTCTCAACTCCCCTGTTAAAAGACACAAGCTAGTGAACTGGATCAAAAATGAAAACCCATCTTTTTTTTTTTTTTGTCTTCAAAAACTCATCTCACCTTCAAGGATAAACACTACCTTAGTGTGAAAGGATGGGAAAAAAATATTCCAAGCAAATGGCTCTAAGAAGCAAGCAGGCATTGCAATACTAATATCTGACAAAATAGACTTCAAATTAAGACTGATCAGAAGAGTCTTTATTCTAATCAGAGGAACAAATGATCAAGAAGATATTACAATCATGAGCATATATGCAAAAAACTCTGGAGCAACTAGTTTCACAAAAACAGTATCCCAAGAATATAAAACACAGTTTAACACCAACTATCTTAGATAGACAGGTCAATTGGACAAAAGACAAAGAGACATCTGAATTAAATGGCATCTTACATCAAAAGGACCTAACAGACATCTATGGAATATTCTACCCAAGCAACGAAGAATAAACTTTCTACTCAGCAGCTGATGCACAATTTTCTAAAAGTGACCACATTTTGGGACACAAAACAAATCTCAACAAATATAAGAAAACTGAAATACTTCCATGCATTCTATCAGAGTACAGTGTGATAAAGCTTATAATCAACACCAAAAAAAAAGCTCTACTAACTGCACAAACTCATGTAGATTCAACAACACATTCCTTAATGATGAATAGGTCAAAGAAGAAATTAAGAAACAATTATAAGTATGCCTGGAACTAAAAAAAAAAGAGAGAGAGAGAGAGAGAAAATATAACACAATACAACCTCCAGAACACATTGAAAACAGTCCTAAGAGGTAAGTTTATAATTCTTAGTGGCTACATTAAAAATCAGAAACAGCACACGCAAATGATTTAACAGTACAGCTCAAGATTTTGGAAAGGCAAGAATAAACCAACCCCTAGAAGACGAGAAGAAATAACAAAAATTGGACCAGAAATCAATGAAACAGAAAAAAAGAAAGCAAGAAAAAGATCAATCTAAGAGTTGGATTTTTAAAGATTAAACAGGATAGACAGACATTTAACCCAGTTAAGTGAAAGAAAAAAAGAACAAATCCAAAAGAGCAAAATCAGAGGTGAAAGGGGAATTATCATAACAAAATTTTATACTCCATTAAATTTGAAAATATAAAAGAAATGGATGAATTTATAAACTCATGAACACCAACAAAGTTAAAATAAGAAGAGATCAACAGCTTAAACAGACCCATGACATATAAGGAAATTAAAACAATAATACAAAACATTCCAACTTAAAAAAGCCCAGGCCTAAATGGATTCACAGAAGAACTTTATCAGATTTTCAACCAATACTGCTTAAATTATTCCAAAGGATAAAAATAGAGGGAGAACTGCCAAATTTCTCCTATGAAGCCAGTATCACTCCAATACCAAAACCTGGTAAAGATATAACAAAAGAGACAACTATAGGCCCATATCCTTAATGAACATAGACACTCAGCATAATACTTGCAAACTGCATATAGACACATATCAAAAAGATCCTCCACCACAATCAAGTCAGCTTTATTCCCAAGAGGCAGGGTTCAATATACATAAGTCAATAAATGTAATAGAACATATAAATGAACTTAAGGACAAAACCACAGGGTCATCTCGAGAGATGCAGAAAAGACCTTTGATAAAATCCAACATGTATTCATGTTAAAAGTCCTAGAAGGAATTGGTCTGGAGGGAACATACCTCAACATAATTAAAGCTATATACAACAAATCCATAGCCAGCATCATTCTAAAACTGATGAAAAACTTGAAGCATTCCCATTAGAATCAGGAAGCAAACAGTACTGTCTACTATATTTACTCCTTTTCAATACAGTGCTTGAAATGATTGCAACAGCAATAAGAAAAGAGAAGAAAATTACAGGAGTACTAATCGAAAAGAGGTCAAATTATCCCTATATGCAGATGATATGATGTTATACATAAAGGATCCCCAATTTTCCTCTAGAAAACTTTTGAAATGATTAATACTTTCAGCAAAATGACAGGTTACAAAAATCAACTTTAAAAAATCAGTAGCTTTTCTATATACTAATAACAACTGAACAGAAAAAGCATTCAAGGAAACCCTCCTATTCACAGTAACTTCCAAGAAAATAAAATATTTAAGAACACACTTAAGTAAAGACATAAAGACATTAAAGGACTCTACAATGAAAATTTCAAATATTTAAAGGAAGAAATAGTTGAAGACACAGGGAGATAGAAAGACCTACCATGCTCATGGATTGGTAAAATCAATGCTATGAACTGACCATCTTATCAAAATCAATCTATAGATTCAATGCAACACCAATCAAGATATACACAATATTCTTCACAGAGCCTGGCAAACAACCTTAAAATTCATATGGAATCAAAAAGACCCCAGATAGCCAAAGCAATCTTGGGCAAAAAGAATAACTTTGGGGGATGACCATACCAGGTCTCAGATTATACTAAAAAGCTATAGTCATAAGAGCTCCATGGTACTGACAGGAAAATAGACACATAGATCTTTGGAACACAATA
This sequence comes from Eospalax fontanierii, assembly GCA_035773235.1. Lineage (NCBI taxonomy): Eukaryota > Metazoa > Chordata > Mammalia > Rodentia > Spalacidae > Eospalax > Eospalax fontanierii. The sequence continues at coordinate 24,958,550 of CM069529.1, forward strand.
AGAAGACCAAACATGAGTATTCATTTTAGGCCACTTGATATTTGACAAAGATGCCAAGAACACACAATGGAGGAAAAACAGAATCTTCAACAAATAGTGCTGAAAAAACTGGATATTCGTCTGCAGAAAAGTGAAATTGGATCCCTGCACAAAAGTCAACTAAAAATGGATCAAAGACTCAATATAAAACCAAAATTTCTGAAGCTTCTAGAAGGAAGCATAAGCACTACTCTCCAAGACATAGGCCTAGGAAAGGACTTTCTATACTGGACATCAGCTGCTCAGGCATTAAGATCAACAATCAGTCAGTGGACCTCACTAAACTACAAAGCTTCTGTGCAGCAAAAGAAACAACTAAAGAAGAGAAGAGGAAGCCCACTGAGTGTGAGAAAATCTTTACTAGCTACACATAAAGCAGAGGATTAATATACAGAATATACAAAGAACTCAAAAGCCGAAGAAACAGGAAAATAAATGGCCCAATAAAAAAGATTGGCTATAGACCTGAACAGAGAGTTCTCAAATGAAGAAATAAAAATGGCTAGGAAAGACCTTAAAAAGTGCTCAACATCCTTAGTAATGAGAGAAATGCAGATAGAAATCTGTTTAAGTTTCCATCTTACCACATTCAGACTGGCTAAGATAAAGAGAAGAAATGATTTGAAATGCTCACAAGGAGGTAGAGAAAGGGGAACGCTCATTCACTGATGGTGGAAATACAAACTCGTGCAACCACCGTGGAACGCAGTGTGGAGAACTCTCAAGAAACTAAAAATGAATCTACACTATGATCCACTTATACCACTCCTTGGCAGGTACCAAAAGGACTCATCCTATTATAGAATTACCTGTACATCCATGTTTGTTGCTTCTTTCTTCACAATAACTAAGAAATGGAAACAACCTAAATGTCTCTCAACTGTGAATGAGTAATATAAATGTGGTACACTTACACAACGGAGTCCTTTGCAGCAGTAAGAAAAGATGAAACTATCAAATTTTGGGGTAAATGGATGGAACTAGAGAGTGTTATACTAAGTAAAGTAACACAAATGCAGAAAAGCAAGCAATGTGTGTTCTCCCTCACTTTGCAGATTGCAGCACCAATATGTTACAATATGTGAGTATATATCCTGATGTAACACCAGGACCCGGGAATGGGAAAAGATACATGAAGGTGAAGGAAGAGAAAGAACTCAAAGGAGGACAGTAGGGAACAGGGAGTAGGTGGGGAAGCTGTGAGTGTTTGGCTGGGAGGAGAGGGACATACAAGGAGCCATGGTGGGAGAAGAGGGGAATCAGGGAGGGGATGGCCGGAGGCAGGAGTTATTGGGGGAATGGCAAAGATAATGGAGGAGGTGGGACTGGGGAGGGAGGACGGATGTCAGACGGGAGGAGAAAGAGTAGAGATAAATGAATCTTGGAGGGCCAGGGAACCCAGGGTGAAATGTGATGCCCCAGTAACCCCAAGACAAGTGCACATACAGTGACTAAACATTGGTACATGCATATTTCTGGGGGCTGTTTGGCAAGGAACACCGTGCCAGACAGAGGAGGCCTCTCTTTGAGTGGTTGGTTGGGGTGGTATAGGAAACTCTCAAAATGGCACTGGCTATTGCTGAAACTCTTGGTCACCCCCCAGAACTAGCAGATGGGATCCTGTTATTGAAGACAGGGCATACTTTGGATACAGGACTTGGAGCAGTGGAACAGGAACTGACCTGGAAGCCTTCTATCTGAAGTTTGCCTCTCTAACCTAGATGAGAATATAGAGATTGCTAAGGGAGAAGATTGATCAGTGTCCAGATCAACAGTAGTGGCATTGTCTTCCGGGGTAATCAACAACTACCTAGTTGGAACTGAAGCCCTCTCAATGAAAGTACACTCATGGGTGACATTGTAAACTCAGTCAAATAAATATGACTGGAGAGGACCTAGATTCTAGGAAAGCTCTAGCTCTGTCATAGCTCCAGAGAAATAAAGTTTCTTACCATAAGCTAAACATGGATCCTTATATTTACAGACAAGCATACTGTACACTACTCATCACGAAAGCTTCTTTTTGCAACAGATGGAGGCTGCTTCAGAGTTCCACAACTGGTCAGACACAGAGAGTGTATGACTGAGAGATGTCCAGTCCTAGGTAACACATCTGCAACTGAACCTCTACACCTAAGGCTCATGAAACATAGTGGAAAGAAGGGTTAGAGAGAAAAATAATCCATCCATCCGTCAACCCTCAGGATTGGAACTTTCGTAAACAACAGCATGCAATGAACCCAGGCGATAATGACAGGTCAAGTTTTAAAGAATGAGACCCTTAAGTGTGTATACGTGGATAGGACAGCTATATTGAATTTCATCCACCCATAGTTCAGGAAGTTGGGGATGAGAAGGTGGAATTATTGTAAGCGTCTGGCCTGGTTCATGAACACAGTGGAGCAGAGGCTTTCAGACCATGGGAAGCTTGCACATGTCAACTTGTCGCCATGGTGGCATTGGGCATAGGACCCATGCCAACTCAATTAAACAGGGGTCTAGAGGGGACCAGAAAAATGAGTGGCAGACCAACCCTAGACTGAGAAGTGTTGGAGACTGGTTGTTAGTGGGTGAGGGACTACATGCCTTACTTGGGATCTCTGAATGGACTGAGTGGACACCAGTGGATGGATTTGCACTGAGGGACATCGGGTGCAGGTGAATGACTAGATGGGACTTGCCGTGTGTGGTGGAATACATGGGATCTAGTAGGGTGTTGGGAGAGCTTGGATGGGGAAAGGGGTCTGGAATTGATTGAGACCTGTTGTATAAAAATACAAAAGCTCAAATAAAAAAGGAAAAAAATATTATGGTAGATGATGGGATGGTTTATGAGAATAAAGGGGAGACAAAGAGGAAGCTGAGTGGGGACACCAACGTGTAGCTTGAGGGATCTAGATAGTGGAAGAAAACAGAAGTATCTCCTCTTGGGGCAGTGAGAAGATGAGATCCTTTTGAAGCCTAGTGACAGCTTTATAAATTGATGTCTGAGGAGCCCTGGGCCTGCATGAAACAGAATGATATCTAAGAACAAGATACCATGTACTGAAGAGCTTCTGAAGTGGTTTCAGTTAACATGCAGCATGCTAGTTAGCATGTTGATGAACTGTACTCATTTGACACTGTAACAGTTCAGTGAATATTCTATGTACTTCAAAGAATAGCAGCATAAGGCACTATGGCAATAATTATTTGCAAACTGGCTTTGTTACCTTGTTAAATAAATTTACTAAGACGAACAAGCTTGGATCTCACTAGAGAAACAGAGGAGGAGAAAGGAGGAAGAATAGCCTAGTTCCTAAGGGGAAGAATAAAATTTAGGTAGAATTTAAAATGAACTTACAATTAACTCTTTTAAATGTGCTCAATTTTATTTAAAAATAGTCTTTATTGGACCATAATGATACCCAGTGATTTTATCTAACTGTTGCTTAAGCCAATAGAATTTTATGAAAATTTGGATAAAATATGAATGTTATCATAGAATTAAATCCAAAAGCATTGATGATGCAATGGCAGAACTTTAAAGACTTATTACATGAGAAGTATGCTATTGTCCCAAGACTACAGTGAAACAAAAAATATTTTGATTATGGGTTCTGGTAGTCAATCAATCACACATTACCTGTGTAGGTTTGGGAAAGTTTGTTAGCCTTTTTAATTCTTAATTTCCTCATACAAATTCAGCCTAGTAACTGACTATTAATCCTGCCACAGGGCTGTAATGTTAATCTAGATAAATTATTCATGGCAATAATACATTTCAAGCTGTATTACATCCTGTGTTAGGGTTCATTATATTTATATTGATATGCTATCTACTGTTAGACATTATGAGAAAAGGTAACACATTTCCTATAAAACAGAATTTAATAGAACTCAGGGTCATCACAACTATTTAAAGCAATAGTTTAAAAGCCAAAATAACTTTTTTGAAGAGTGTGCTAAATTTATATAATAACTCTTAAAACATAATTAATATCTGTAATGCATGAATCTCCCCAAACCGTTTTTAAGACCCAATGAAACAGTACTAAAGCTGCAGCTGTGAAAATACTTTGACATGACAGACCATGAGTATAATTAGTATTATACATAAATACAGTATCAGGATATTGTGGAGTAGGCTCAGTGCTTCATTGTTCTAAAAACGATAGGGTATATTTCCTTACGTCTAGATCGCTGAGAATTTTTAATTGCCCTTTAATAGAAATCATACTATATTTTTAGTCTAGAGAAAACAGTCTATGGGAACCACCTTCTCCCTCCCATGTCTCAACATTGAGAACTAGTTTCTCAGATCAGGACTATTTACTGATCCCCATAGCAACACTGTGCTTTATCTTCCATAAATCTTAATGTCATAAGGACACCAATTACTCCTTACTATGCTTTCTGAACCCAAAAATAGAGTTCTTGATGTGAAATATAAAAGCTTTAAATGGAACTTTGAAAATAATAAAGCTTTGCTTCAGTGATTGAGAATCTTATAGAATCCCTTTACTGGATTTTCACTTTGGAATAAACCTTGCAATTTCTGAGTAAATGTTCAGAGCTTTCAAAGAACTGATTGAATTATACTGTATCTATATGTTACCCTGTTGAGGGTAGAAATGATGGATGGCAGAAATGATGAGGCTGGATTTGAAAATGTTTCCCTCCTGACATGCAACATTCCTACAGAGAGACACCACCCAAGTGTGTGGGGTACCTAGGCCGAGTGGTCATTACCTCCTGTTTTCCAGGCTTACAATAAAAAGTAAAGTCTATCCAATTGCTAAAACTCCATTTCTGGTGAAGATGTGGTTTATCCCCTGGTAAACCAGATTAGATAAAACATAGTGTCTAAAATTCTAAATGACCTCCACAAGAAGGCTAAGTTAAGACCTATTTATTGCTTTGCTATCCTCTAAGAAAAAATGTTCCATCAATACTAAGTAGCATTGATATTTATCACATCCAGACCTGGCTCTTTTCAAGCCTATGGCATATACACATTTTAATAAACTTAGTTTTCTACACATGCTTTCACACAGTCACATTATAATTTTTATTTGAATTTAAATGAATGTAGGTGGTAGTAGACATTCTGCTTCTTCCAATGGCTTCCTGTCCCATGTTTCATATGCATTAACACTCAGCAGGGGATATTGAAATACATTTTGTACTTCAGAACCCTTCCCTTGTAAGATTGCAAATGACTGGTATATCAGAGTTGAGTGAGCTGCAATAGATGTGTCATTCTGATTTTCTTAGTGGAGGTTTAACATTTCTGCACATGTTAACACCCTCTTCTGGTAATAGAAGCACTTAGAGACAACTCTTGCTCTGTTCTCAAAGGCCTGTTGATCTTTTTCATTTATCAAGTGTTTCATGAACAAATAAAGAAACTTGACCTTGTCACTAAGAGAGGGTTTCAGTGCCTGTATCCATGGATTCTGTTATGAATAACATGCCTCTGTCCTTGGCTTCATAACAAGCAACCAAATAAAATGGGACATTAAACCTCTAAGCATAGATGGATCAGTTCCAAAGGCATCAGAACCACCCTGACTGTAGCTTTAAATGTCTTCTCTAAGGGGGCCGGCTAACATTGCTACTGAGAATGCAAGTTAGAGAAGATGAAGTGATGAAAGCATTTGAATTTCTCTAAAGTCAAGAACCCCATTTGCTTATGCTTTTACTCATTGTGGTGACTGTCCTTATGATGACTTTAAGTGCTTAGAGAAACTAAAAGGGGCAGAAAGTTCCTGACTCATCATGTGGTGTCTTTGTAATATAATTAGGAGAAATTTTTTCCAAAGACAAATATGCTGATAAAAAGTCTTCGATGTGTTACAAAGCATGCTATTGGGGAATCTTGCCTATATAGTTATTTTTCTGTCCTCCCTATGTGTATGTGGCATATGAGTTATGACTGTGAACTACTGACACTTTTATACAAACCCTTACTTCTTTAACAATTTATTTGTGTTAGAGTGAGACAATGAAGGGAAACTTGCTAACATGTCTGTCAAGCTGCCACATGGCATTCAGATATAAAACACTTCAACTGGTAGCTAACTCAATAGCAGATAATCCATTCAATAAACTATAAGGCCCAAATTCAAAAAGTAATCACATTAGTAAAAGTCAGAATAATGAAATATTTCCATAAAACTACAGAAAACAAAAACAACTAGTATAAAAACTGAGATGGGAACTAGAGCAAGATGAGACTGAGAAGACCCTCTGTCAACCACCCCACAAAAACACCATTTTGAACAGCTATTCACAGGCCTTTGTACCTTCACAGGTACAAAGTGAAAGGTTACTATGCCTGGTTTCAGAATGATAATAATTAATAACAAAAATAGACACATTGTAGAAGGGAGGAAGGAGTTAGCAGTATCACATCTCCCCCCTCTCCAAGTGACATGGAGAAAAACACCTCCTAGTCAGGGGCAGGGAGGAGTTAAGTCTAAGCCTTACATTTGAAAACCAGTTCCAGTCCCACCATAGTGAGACTACACAGAGCCTCCCAAGCCCTTCCCCTAGGACGGTACCTATGTACTGACTTGTTAGAACTACACTTACTCTATCCACCACACCTCATTCAATATGGTGGTTGAATGTAGAGCAAGATTTTACCTACAGGAGAGCAGGGTGCGAAAGGTAGCACTAGTGTGCCTTGGAGCTCAGTGCTAGGCTGCTAGGGTGAGATTCAGTATTAACAGGAAACAAAGCTCCTTTCATTTAAGTCCAGATCATAGGCATCAGTTCTGAAACACCCCCTCTCCCAATCATCAAACAGAGACTTGCACCCTGATGGGACAGACACAGGTTTAAACTTGCAGTGTGGCTAACCTAGGGTAGCCCTGGGTCACCCTTCCTGAAGACTGCAGATCTCTTTGCCTAAGATACTAACAAATAGCCCAGCTTGGAATGAGCTTTGATGATCAAGGTACCATTCCCCCAAACCAGAGCTCAAATATGACTTACTGTGGCGTCAAGCAGACACCTGTACTCAGAAGGGTAGACTTGTGTTTCAGTCTATGTCACAAGCATCTGCAGCCTGAGTGAACCTCAGGACATTGTTCTGATGAAACTCAGGTACAGTCTATCTTGCACATCAGCCCTTGCACATAGGGGACTCCCTTCGTCAACACTAGCCCAATCTCTGGCAACACAGCATGGCATGGAACCCCAGTGACTGGAGAGAGGACAAGACAAGAAGTAAATGTCTTTACCTTGGAACTTAGCAATGGACTGGTAAGACCTATCACTAGGGCGATCCTGATTATCTAGAGGCCTGTGCTCACAAGTGGAGTCTCTGAAATAATCCGTTATGTATCAGTGACAGTATACAAGTTGTCTAGGTCTTTTCCAGCACCAATAATAAGCTGGTAGGGAGGAACTACCCTTTTCAGAAGCAGGTTCTTAGTTCATAAAAAAATGTTTCAATTGTAGATATGAGGCCAACCTCGACTTGTAACTCCTCTAAGTGCTGAAACAACAGTTAAGACACAGTCGACGTATGATAAACCATCAAATAGGTGCCATCTATTGACTAAATCTTGGACATGAGGAGCTCTGAGAAGACAAACGACCTGCTCATGTTTTTCTAGAAAAGGAGCTGTAAACAAAGTCAAATTTTGAACACTAGAACGATATCTTAGTTCTCAAATTCCCAGGTGATATCACACTGCAACAGTCTCTGAGAATTCTCAAAGAATTCTAACCTCATGTAACTGTCAAAGTGCCAGAAGGCAAGCAGATAGAACAAATTTGTGGGTGAATTCTCAGATGGAAAACTTAAAATAGCTATTTAAAACAAAACTGAATGAAATTCAAAAGAACTTAGAGAAGGTATTCAAGATTCTAAATTATAAAATTAATCAGATATAAGCAATTTTCAAATGTCACTATGAAATCCTTAAATTGAGAGAATACTAAGTAAAATTTAAAACATAAAGGATATCAGTAATAGATTATAGAAATGAAGAATTAAGATATACTATTTTAAAATACTTGGAAGAGGGTTTGGTGAGATGATTCAACAGCCAAGAATATTTGTTTTACTTCCAGTTGACCCAAGTTCAGCTCCCAACTTATAAACACCTGTAACTCTAGCTCCAGTCAATCTGATGCCATTTTTTGCATTCCATGGGCATCCATACACATATTACATACACTCACACAGACACATATGCAAACAGATAAAATTTTTAAGGAAATCTATAAAATTAAGTTAAATTAAAAGAGAAGGAAAGAATACAAAAGAAGAATAAAGAGACTTAAATGATATTTGGAACAGCTTTAAAAATGCAAATATCCAAGTTATTAAATTTTAAGGGAAAATTGATAATGAGGAAGAAGTAGAAAACTTATTCAAACTTGTTATAAGAAAGTGCCCCAGATGTAGAAAAAAGATACAAATGTCCACATACAGGAAAAATACGAATAACCAAGTACAAGAAGGTCAAAGTTCATCAGTCAGCTTATGAGGCATATCAGCATTAAGCTCTCAAGGTTAAAAGAGAAAAAGAACATTTTCCATGCAACAAGGGAAGAGAAGCAAAGAACTCCTTACCTGACAGCAGAATTCTCAGCAAACTCATTACAGCCTAGGAGAGGTGGCAAAGAATTATTCCGGTACTAAAGGAAAGGCATTTCCAGTCAAGAACACTGTTCAAGCAAAGCTATCAATTAGAAACAAAGCTGAGATAAAGACATTCTCATAAGAACAAAAGCCAAGAGCACATATCTACAGTGTGTAAGTGACCTGTAAGATTTACTGAAAGAAGTTCTTCAAATTAAAAGAAATACTGAGGAGGAAAGAGAAACCATTGGAAAGTATAAAACTCTTTGGTAAGACTAACCATAGAGACAAATTCAGAAGGCTCTATTATTGTAAAACTATTTAATAATAGTTTGTAGAAAAATATAAATATTGCAGTATTAAACTGACTCCTAATGACTACAGATTGAGGCACCTCTCTCATCTCTCACTAGAGAAGTTTCTTTTTTGTAGCAGATGGTGATTAAGACAGAAATCCACAACTGGCCAGTATATAGAGGACAAAAAACTGCAGACTTCTTATCCCTAGATAAAACACTTACGCTTCTACCTCCCAAGGCTCAGGGATCACTGTGGAAGAGGGGATTTAAATATTGTAACCGTCAGAGATCATAGATGACCACAAGACAACAAGGAAACAGTTTTCCAGACAGCTGGCCAGTTACTCATATGAATGTATAGCAATGGTGACAGCATGCACAAGTCCTATGCAAGCTCAAACCAAACAAAACCCCAGCAAAGGCATAAGGAAGTAGATAAGGAGCCCCAATCTTACTGAAGGAACTATTGGAAGTCAATGACTGCTGAGAGACAGTCTCTTTCAAGGAAAGGATTCTTGGTAAGTTAATCAGGCTCCAGTGGACGGACCTATACTGAAAGACAATTGGAAGCACAAATTGGACTCTGCAGGCCTTATTATATATACAGTACAGTATATTGAACTGATCAGGAGATGGGGGGGGGAACCTGCAGATAGGAGAGGAGATCCAAATATTATGTGAAAATTGCACAAATTCGATTAAATTTTTTAAAAGGCAATGCAGAAAAAGCAATATGAGATAAAAATTCAAAATATGGAGAGGTATAAAGAGCAAGTAAAAGTGTTCTATTAGTGTCCTCCTGCTTTTTGTTCCTTTTTTATCTTTATGTGCATGCTGTGCTACTGTGAAATTAACATACCTTACTACAGTTCAAAGCCGCTTTGTGTAGCTTCACAACCATAACTGAAAAATCTACATTAGACAAACCAAAAATAAGAAGAAAGGACCCAAAACACACTCCTTGATTAAATCTCTTAAACACAAAGCTGATTGAAAAAAGAGAGGAAGAAAGAAACCAAAGACAAACTCAGAAACAAGTTTCCTATTAAGTATTAAAGCATTACTTATAAATAATTACCTTGATTATTAATGGATTAAATTATACAATTAAAAATATAGAATGACTAAATGAGAAATCATTTTTAAAAGAAACAATAAACTATGCACTGCTTAGAATAAGTTCTCTTCTATTCTAAGGAAATAGTATCTAAACATCTACGCTTATGTCCATAGACAAATACTACCCTCCTTCTAATCAGAGAAGCCTCCCATTACAATGAGCATTGACAAAAGCAAAGATACTGTTCAAGTTGCTGAGAATAAAGAGCCCTTAAGTGTTCAGTACTAAAAAAGGAAATTTCTACCACTCCCACTAAGATTCAGGGATTATCATGGAAAAAGAAGTTGAAATAATTTAAGAACCTAAAGGCAAAGTAAAGGGTTGCAAAACACTGTCGTTCAGGCATAACATAACCATTGCAATCACGAAGTCACTGAAGCACTGGGCCTACATAAGACTGGACCTGTTAACAGACAGCCGTGGATGGGAGAAGGGCTCATGATGTCCAACCATCCTCTGTTGAACTAATGGCTAATGATTGGTTGAGGGGAAGGAATCATTATTTTCTGACGTGCCCCCACCAGTCTCTTTTGGATATTTCCATACCTGTAGTCACACAGATGGCCCTGATTAAGCTCAGAGGGTCACAGTACAAAATACATGACCATGGGAAGAAGACCGACAGGGAGAAGTGACAAAGGTGAGAGGGAGGATGAGGAGTAAAAGTATCAAAATGCATTCTACACGTGCACAGATTTGTCAGATAGCATATTTAATTAATTAGAAAAAGAAATGGAAAAAGTATATTCCACACAAATGAAATGAAATCCAAAATGAAGAAAAGTAACCATACTTGCTTAATACAAGCTAGATTCTAAACACAAAGCAGTAAAAAAAAGATAAAAAGGAATGTTAAATTTGACAGGTGTCAAATCAACAAAAGGTCTAATATTCCTAAATATGTATGTAAATGAAGTATCAGAGCATACAAATGTGTAAACCAATATTAATAGTTTAATTTACCCATCTAGGTGAAATAAACTCAGAGAAATAGGAAACATTAACACCCACTTTCATCCACAAACAGATCAGCAGAAAATAAACAAACTATTAACAGACTGAAATTTCACCTTCATCTGAATGGAGCTAACAAAAAATTCACAAAACATCTAATCCGTGGTTACAGAATGCACATTCTTCTCAACAGCATATAGAACACTGACCAAGAAAGATCCGATGATAGATCATAAAACCAGTCAAAACAAACTTTATAAAAATTGCAGCTACATGATATATCTTTTCTGCCCACAATGCAACAAAACTTTGGAAACTCCACAAATACATAGAAATTAAACCACTTTCTTTTGAGCAAACTATTGCTCAAGGGGGGGGAAAGAACAAGAAGGAAATTAAAAATTTTATTGAAACAAAGAAAAGATTTCTTAAAATGACATACCAAAATCTTTTAAGGCATTTCAAAACCAGTAGAAAGAGGAAAGTTTACAGAAATCAATGCCTATATCAAAATGCAGAATGATCTCAGGCAACTAAACCAGCATTCACTGCATTGCAAGGGACTAGTAAACCAAGAACAAAGCAAACACAAAATTAACAGAGAAAAGCAATTAAAATCAGAGCAGAAATTGAGACTAAAAATAAATAAAACAATACAAAAATCAACCAAATGATTAGCTCCATAAAAAGCTACACAAAATTGATGAATCATTAACTAATCTAAAAAATAAAATAGAGAAGATTCAAATAAATAAAATCAAAGACAAAAGGGGCAGCACTACAGCTTACACCATAGAAATGGAATTATTAGAGATTACTGTGAACAACTAAATGCCAGTATATTTGAAAACCTAGAAGGAGAGCACATACCTTACCAAGATTAAATTATAAAGAAGAGACTGTGGGACTGGAGAGATGGTTCAGTGGTTAAGAGTATCGCCTTTACATGCAGAGGACCAAGGTTTGGTTCCCAGCAACCACATAGTGGCTAACAACCATTTGTAACTCCAGTTCCAAGGGATCTGATGCCTTCTTCTGTTCTATGCAGGCACTGCATGACATGGATGCAATTACACACATGCAGGCAATACACTTAAACACAGAAATTTTTTAAAGTAAATAAAATTTTAAAAAGAAACAGACTCCATTAACAAAGAACAGGTAGCAAGAGTGAATCAATAATAAAAATTGTCCTATACCCAGGCATGCTGGTGCTCGCATTTAATCCCAGAACTCTGTGAGACCAAGGCCAGCCTGGCTACAAAGAAACCCTGTTTCAATAGCCTCCCCAAAGGATCCCCTCAAAGAAAATTCCAGAACCACATAGTTTCTACCAAACATTAAAAAAAATAATGAATACCAGGACTTCTTAAATTACTGCAAGGAAAAAGATAAGAAAGGAAAACCCAACAACTGAAGAGAAGTGACTTACTTTAAATCATTCTACAAAGCCATATTACCCTAATGGTAAAACCAGATAAGAATACACAGACATACACACACACACACACACACACACACACACACACACACACACACACACAAAACAGATATTTGTCTGTGATGAAAATAGGGTTAACAAATACCCCAAAATAAATCCAATAACATTTTGAAAAGATTATACACAGTGATCAGTTGGGAGTTATCCCAAGGCTGTAAGGATGAGTCAGCACAAATCAAATAAACATGATATATCACTTCAACACAATGAAGGATGAAAACCATGTGATTAGCTCAATAGAGGAAAGAAATGCATATGATAAAATTCAGGATGCTGACATGATCAGACTCAGCAAAAACCATATTTAATACTATCATACTATATGAGAAAGACTGAAAATGTTCACTGTGAAACCTGCAATAATTATATTTTTTTATTCAGTGGAGCTCTGGAAATTGCAGTCAGAGCAATCATAACACAAGAAGGAAACAAAGCAGAATCAAACTGGAAAAGAGGAAGTCAAGAGAGGAAGTGGAGATATCATAGCTTTGCAGATGACAATGATTTGTAGAGAAAAACCAGTGGGTATTTCTAAAAATCCCACCTAGACAATCAAATTCAGCAAGGTTAAAGGATAAAAAAAAATCAACATACGAATTTCAGTATCATTGTTATATTCCAATAGTCGATAAGAATCAAGAGAGCAATCCTAAGAATCTCAAGACGAGATATCAAAAATAAAGTTACAGATCTTAGAATGCATTTAACAAAGGAGGTAAAAGATTTATATAATGAATGCCATTGGAGATGAACTAAGAAATAAACTTATAGAAAAACAATGAAAAGTATTCCATGTTATGGGTTAGAAAAATCAGTATTGTTAAATTGTCCGTATTGTCCAAAGTGATTTCAAATTCATTGTAGTTTTTATGGCACATCAATAATGTTCTTCACAGAACTAGATTAAAAATAGCCTTGAAATTTCTTCCACAACTACCTAAAACCATAAAAAGAATAAAATAATCTTTAGTAAGAGAAAAGATCCTGGGAAATTGCACAGGCTGTCTTAAAAACATATTGCAAAATTGAAATAATCAAAACAGCATCTTCGGGGCTTTAAAAATATTTGCAGATCAATAAAATAGCTAGAAGCCTGGAAGTTAATCCATTTATTTACAGCGAATTGATGTTTGTACAAAAGTGTTAAAAATATACAGTGGAAAAAGGTCAGTTTTTTCCATTTGAAAAAAGTTGTTGAAAAAATTGGCTATTCATATGTGGATTAATGAAACTAGATATAACCCTCTCTCCGATCACAGAAGTAAACTCAAAGTAACTCAAAATTGAATAAATGCTTAAATGTAATATGTGAAATTACTAATTCACATTAGTAATTCAAGATATCGTCATGAGAAACAATTTTTTATACAAATTCCAATAGTAGTGAAAAAAAAAACTGGCCAAAGTGCAGAGAATAAGGGACTGCAAAGTGTTTATCACTGAATAGGACACATATGAAATCTCTGCCACCCTGGCTCAGGGATCATGCAGAAGAGGGGCCAGGAAGATTATAACAGCCAGAGATGGTGTTATAATAATAATAATTATTATATAATATATTATAATATAATGAAACAGAGTTTTCAAGACAGCTGATCATTTTCATATATGAACTCACAACAATGGCAAAACATAAGACCCACTCAAGCTCAAACCAGATGAAATCTCAACACAGAAGTAGGAAAGTGGGGAAGAAGCCCAGCATTAACTGATGAATGGAACTGGAAATCATTTTTGTGTAAATGAAGTAATCCATTTATAAAACATAGTATCACATGACCTCACTCATTTGTTGAATATAAGAAATGATGATATCACAAAAGTCCAGCGTACAATAATAGCAGGGTCTGATGATGGAGGAAGGGATGAGGAGAGGTTAATCAATGTTACAACCTAAATGCTTTAAGAAATACTATTGTGGGGCTCAGAGGTTAAGAGTACCGATTGCTCTTGCAGAGGACCCATAATTTATTCCCAGCCCTCACATGGTGGCTGAAAACTATCTGTAACTAGAGTTCCGGAAGATCCCATGCCCTCTTCTGACCTCTGCAGGAACTGCATGACACGAGTGCACCTACAGGAAAGCAATATATTCATACACATAATGAAAAAATAATAAATAAAATATTTTAATTTTTTAAAAAAGAGGTACTAGTGTGTTACTTCCCAGTAGGATAGCTATAGATCTTTTCACTGAAAATTATCAAATATTGATGGGGGAAAACAAAGTCTATGAGGACAGAATACAATGGGAAGATACTCCATGTCTATGAATAAGAAAAATCAATATCGTGTAGTTACTAAATTGCCAATACTTCCTAAAGTGGTTTCAAGTTCATTACACATTATCATATGCTACAAAAAATGATTTTGAATGCTTTCATGTAAAGTGTTTAAGGAGGGAAATATGTTTTACCTGATTTAAACATTATACATATAATTAGTACATGATCAAAACATCACACAGTTCCCCCAAATTTTGTAAATTTGTGTTTAATATAGTTAAAAACAAATTTAATTTTAAAGTAATTGATTATTGACTGTAGAGGCAGTGTACACTGAAGACAATTCAATGCCAAGGCATTGTTACCTGTGTAATACACAAGGTGGTTTGGGAATTTATTATATTATTTAGTCTCAAAGAGAGTTTTTAAATTGTAATTCTCAATACAGCTCAGAGTTATTTACAGTAATAAGAATAATATATTGAGGAAGCTTTTCACTTCTCCCCTGAAAGCATTGTGATTGGCTGCATTTAGAATGTATTGTAAAAAGAAACATGGAGCAAAAAAATCACTTTCTATAAGTGGGAATCTGGAATCATTATTGACTGACTTTGCGTTTAATTCCACAGTACTTAGTCCCAAACTTTTATGATACTTATCATTCCAGTCTTCAGTATCTGATTGGACTATATCATGTTCCTGTTTTCAGCAGTTTCTTGTTTAGAAGACATACATTACTGTATGTTTTGTACCTTTATGTCCTTGATGCAGGGCATAAGCACAGAGACCACACTTTGAAACAAATACCAATGTTAACTCTGTAGCAACTGAGAAGGCATTATAATGACCAGTGCTAACACTGAGGAACTGAAGCTTCCTTTCATCTGACTCTATTTTTACCTAGAGATCCTTGTCTTCTCATCAAATGTGATTATTATTATTGCTATTACTATTTTATCAATATAGAAAGACTGAACAAAGCAGAGTGTTTTACTGAGCTAGGTTTCCTTGGAAGTAGTACCAAGTTGTGCATAGTTCTAACCTAACTCAATATGGTCAATGATTCAGGAAAATATCTCTGAACATCTATGCAGTTTTCTTAGTACCCTCTTTTCATTTTTTTATGTTAATAAACAGGGCAGGCGAAATATTTAATAATGTGTTTTCTTAGGCGCCTCCAGATATGATTAGCTCCTAAAAATATTTTATAACATGACAGTCTGGGGAAGAAGTTTGTCCTTTCAAACTTATGTGTATGTGTGTTACAACCACTTTATCACTTCTCAGTTCTCCCAAGTTTAAAAAAATAAAAGATATAGTTTTAAATAGGTTGGCAAGTGCACTCCTTATTGACCAATGTCTAAACTACACCTTTATCGAAATATTCCCCAGGTTTGAACTGAGAAGATATAGTTGTACTAGGACTTGCCTCTCTAATCATTTTAATCATGACAATTTTAAACGGTCTTAGCCTTATTTCAGACTTAAACCCTGATTATCATAACTCAATGAAATTGATACATGAGAAAAAATTAAGAAAAAACATTTACCTTCCTTTACTTATTTAGAATTAATTTCTCTGGCTCTATAGAGATAAGTCAACAATGTGATCATGCCAAATGAGGCTGTCTACATAGGAAACTAGAACAACTTTACATGATACTCTATCCATTACAAGAAATCAGTATAACATTTCAATACTGATTCTTAAAATCATTCTCAAGTGGCAATTTAGTAACCATATATTTGAGTGTACTAATGGAAATATCAGTTCACGAATACTTATCTAGAAATTTCTTAAGACTAAGTATTAGATAATATGAGCATATTATAAAGTATACAGTATGCAAATATCCTGAGGTCAGTAATATGTTCATCTGCTTTAAAAGGACAATATCCAATAGAGAGCAAGAATACTTTAATACTGCTTTGTTCTGCTATGTCTTGTTTTAAATGAGATTCAGACTTCATTCTTAAATAATTATAAAATACTACCTGCAGCCTTCTTTCATTTGAGAGAGAACACAAAGGTAAAGAAGACTTGTTGGACTGCTATGATACCCAAGAGACCAGGAAACATAGGAAAAAACTGAGAATAGTTTTAGATTTATAACCTGTTATTCAGGGACTCAAAAAGAATGGAGATTCAAACAACCTCTTTTCATCTGTAGAGGAAGAGATGTTTCTGGCAGGTTATGCTACTACATGAGTTTGGAAAGAAACAACAGTGCTATTGTTTTCAGGAGAAGAGCAAACTGAAGGAGTCACTAATGAAGAAGGTGCACTCTACATCTTCTCATAGACTTGGACAGTTACATGCAGATTCTCAGTGACATCTTTAAGTGAGATGAATGTTTTGCTATTTAAGGCTCATAGGATTGTCTGATAACTCTCTTAGTTTCTATCCTTTATGGTAAGTTTCCAAGTCATTGAGAATGGCTGTTTTAAAAGCATGGCAGATCATTTTTAAATTAAATGAGGCTTTTCTAGTCCTTCTGACCTATAATTATGAACAACTCACTTTTGTTCCTCTTCCTTTTCTAACTTGTCTCATTTTAGATTGACTTTTAGACAAAAAAATAAGATATCTCTTAGGATAAAGAAAGCATTTTTCTAGGGATGGCAAGTAGTGATTGACTGTATTAGTCAGGACTTTGTGTATCATTGACCAAATTACTTCATATGAATGACTTATGGAAAGGGGAATTTATTTTGTTTCATGATGTTAGACCACTGTTCAGGCCGTGGTCACGTGTCCTCTATGTGCTTGGGTAGAACAGCATTGTAGTGGAGCATGTGTCGGGGGATAAGAAGCAGAAGGATAAAAAAAGGTTCCAAGGGAAAATACTCCCAAAGACCCAAGGACCTTCCCCTAGTGACCTACTTCCTCCAGTTAGGTCCCAACATTAAGTTTCCAGAAACTCCAGAGATGGCACCACAAGCTAGGGAACAAGTATTTAATAGATGAGCCTATAAGGGAAATTTTATTTTTAAACCATAATATCAACAAACTGCTATTCTCTGTGAACACATGACTTTAAAATTGCTCTAGTATTTTATTGTCATTAAATCTCAAGCAAGAAAATCAAATTTTATAAGAGAAAAATTCTTTTGATAGTGCCATAACTCTTCTATTCGATATATGCAAAATCAAAATGCTGAGACGGCTACATGAGCTCGCCCTGTGGTTCCCACTATCCCCTTCAATCTCCTGCACGTTAGTTCAGGTTATCTCTTTACAATTAGGCACATACTACAACACGGTACTTACTGGCTATTACTCAAGCTGAGCTGTTCTGTATACTTTGATATTATCCATTCTTTTTTGCAGTTTCTTCCTGTGTGTTTCATCCATGCCAGTATAAATCCTGCCCCTGCTTGAAGAACTGGCAGTCTCATCCAAAGTGAGACAATTATCCTATGGAATCTTTATCTCTCTTATCACAAATAATTTATTCATCCACTAATCATTAAGTTAAATATTATGCTGCCCCCTAGCTATGTGCTCAGCTCTCACAATGAAAACACAAATAAAATGTTTCCTAAACATACAAAACCTCTTGAAGACTCATTGGAAAGCAAATCAACAAAACATCAATTACCCTACAATGATAGAGTGGAAAGGCAGAGGTATACAAATTGTGACTTAGACACACATCTCACACTGGGTGGTCCTAAAGAGGAGACAGATTACCTGAAACTTGAACCTCAAAGGGAAGTGGCTAAGTAAAGAAGAACATGAAATATATTCAGAGTGTAGACCGAAGGCACGAGAGTGGTCTTTTGAGTGTGAGGGAAGTCAAGACTGTAATTGGCCACACAAGTCACACTTTTCCTCCATGATAGCTCAGATCAAAGAGCTTGGAGAATGGATGACCAAAGATGAGATAAGATGCCTATGGGGAATAGAACTTGAAGCACTTTATAGAACTAAACTAAGAATTATATTTCATCGTGAAGTGTTTGAGGAAGTATTTTCCAAATGCTGAAGAGAAAACTGAAAAATCAAGCTGGTTTTGAATGACGTCACTTTCCCTTTAAATAATTGAATAAGCTAGGAATCCAAGAGGACACATGTTATGGCACTCGTTCTTGATTTCTTACATTAATCCACCAATTCTGTGATTTTCTTTTCAAGTTTGTCCAGGTTCTGTGTTTCTCTTCAACTCTGCTGTTATACTCTGAAGCCAGAATTGATAGAACTCTGTTCAATATTTTTCTAAAATATTCTCTGTACTCTTATAAAGAGAAATCTGTTCCCATTGTGACCCTGTTTAAAATGTTTCATTAATGTAATCCAAATTCATTATCCCCAAGAATTTCCTTATGAGGACTTTACATCTGAAATCAGATTCACAGACTGATAGAAATTAACTACTCAGAAAACTAGGAGGAAAAATCACAGTAACATCTTGAATAAAGTAAAGGAAAGCAGGTTGTGATGTGGGAGATTTTATGAAAGGTGGATCTTTTGTACTAAATTAAAACATAATGGAAGACACAAGTATCAGGTCCTCCACAAAAAAACAAGTAAACATTGTCAAATCTCATGTCCCAAGTAATGTTATATGATCCCAATTAGAGTTATCTATTATTTAGTAAAACAATGTCAAATCTAAATAGAAAAATCAGATGCAGGCAATAAAATGTCCAGCATTAAGTAGCAATCTTCTCAGCAGTTGGTATATTCACTTGAACAAAAAGATACAAATACAAGAGTCAAGTGCAAGTTTAAGAAAGTAAAGTCCTTCCCAGTATGGTGGCACTTGCCTTTAATCCCAGCACTCAGCAGGTAGATCTCTGTGAGACTCAGGCCAGTCTCGTCTACATAGAGAGTTCCAGGCCATCTTGGGACTACAGGGAGACCCTGACTCAAAAAATATATTAAAAAAGAAAAGACTTGGAAGAGCACTGATAGGTGAGCTACTCCCAAAGGTACAGGACTCATTCCTCTGCAGACCAGTAGGTGGACTGTGTCCTGGATGGCCTGCAGCTCCCATCAGAGAATGTGTCCAACATTCAAGGGTTCCATTTTCTTTCATGAACACTTCGATGCTTGATTATTCCACTAGCTATATGCTGTTGGGATATAATAGCTACAAATGAATTCAGGTATCAAAGATGTTACAGCTTTAGAATCTGAACAGGTAGCTATAGAAGATCCAGTCATGACCTCGTATATGACTAAGGAGCTACATGTTAGGTCAGTCATGTTAATACACAATTTAGGCTCTAGTATGTTATTTGCCAATTTTTACCTTATTACAAGCTCTGCAGTCTTTATCAACTGTTTCTTGATATTTCCTCTCTTGAACTTCCTGTAAGAATGAGATGCAGCAGAGGGAACTTGTGCAGTTCTTTAAAATTAGGAAGTGTCTCTACCATCATTAATTGGTAAGGACATCATAGTAAAGAGAAAAGAATGATGGAAAGTCATTCGGTCCTGGAGAGAGAGAGAAACAGAGAGAGAGAGAGAGAGAGAGAGAGAGAGAGAGAATTTGAGAATTGTATACTAAATAAGATTGGTTCATTCACTGGAGCCTGGTCAACCTACCAAGAGCATCTCACCCTGAAATGGGACTGAATCTCTCCTTCTCAATTACCATTGGTCCCCAATAGTTCCTCAGTTAGGTTTGGGATTGTTTTACCCACTTACTCACATTTATGCTGGAATTTTTGTCTGGTTTGTTCTTATGTGGGTCTTGTGCATGCTGTCACCATTCCTGTGAGTTAATATAAGTAGCTGTTCAGCTGTCTGGAAAACTATGTCTCCTTGTAATCACCCACTTCTCTGGCTCTTAGAATCTCTCTGCCCCAGTTTCAAATGATCCCTGAGCCTTGGGTGGCAGAAGTATTATATGGGTGTCTTATTCAGGGATGAGCACTCTGCAGCCTCTTATTCTCTGCACATTGAAGAGTTACAATTCTCTGTGTTAATCAGCATCTGCTGTATGAGGAAGCTTTCCTGCTGAGAGTTCAGAGATGCACTAATCTATGGGAATAACAAAACAAGATAGAAATCAGTTTAATACTATATCTGTTTAGCTGAATAATCGCGTTGGGCTCTCTCCCATGGCCTGTGATCTATCTAGCCTCAGGTATGATATAAGTCCAAGTTATGGGTTCCGTCCTATGAAGTAGACCTTAAATCTAATTAGAAAGTAGTTGATTACTCCTATAACTTTGTGCCACTATTGCACCAGTGGGTGTCTCTTCCAGGCCAATTGTTATAGCTCACAAGATTTACAGTTGGGGAAGATCCCTGCTAAATTTTCTCTTCAGGTATCTTACAGAGAACCTTCCAGTGTTATAAAGCTAGGCAGTAGAGACGGAGCTTTGAAGTCAGCACCAGCATGCTTTCTCCTTGTTTGTTTTTTGACTCACGTATGTAGTATCTTTGGCAATAAGGGCTTATCATCCAGTTCTGGTGGGTAATCCAGAGCAGGGACGAAAACCTACTTGTTTGAAGTTCTCTGTGACTCCTAGTTAATAGCTTCAAGAGAGGGAATTCATTCCTAGCATTGGAGATTTTATTTTGTTAACCTACGGTGTCTAGTAGAAGCAATGTCCCCGTGTTACAGGGTAACCCCTTTTGATCTCTTGTTATAATGTATGCATATATTTTAAGAAGCTCCTATAGAGGTAGATTTCCATAGGGCTTTTTTTAAAGCATGTATTTCTAAGATTTCAAAGTTAGCATCCAGTTATGACAGAGAACATGCAATATTTGTCTTTCTGGGTCTGAGTTATCTCACTCAGGATAATTGTTTCCAGTTCCATCCATTTACCTGTGAATTTCATAATTTTGTTTTTTATGAACTGAATAATATTCCATTGTTTCTATGTGTCCCACCTTCATTATTCACTCACCAGTTGATGGACATCTAGGTTATTTCCAATTCCTGGCTATTCTAAAAAGGGCAGCAATGAACTTGGATAAACAGGTATTTCTGCGGTAGGGTATGAAGTCTGGTATTTTGGTATGGCTGGATCAAATTCTTGCTCTTTGAGGAATCTCTGCACTGATTTCCACAGTGCTCCTCTAATTTGCATTCCCAGCAGCAGTGGATTAAGTGTTCCCCTGTCACTTAGCATTCGTCATTGTTTTTTATGTTTGGTTGGACTTTTTGTTTTTTGTTGTTTGGTTTGGCTTGTTTTAGTTTGGATTCTTTGGATCTTAGTCTTCCTGAGTAGAGTAAAGTTAAATCTCAAAGTGGTTTTACTTGCAAATCCCTGATGAGTAAATTGCTAAACATTTTTAAAAGTATGTCTCGGTCACTTGTGTTTCATCTTTAGAGAATTCTACGTTTGACTCCTTGCCCTCAATTGTATATGGGTTTATGTTTTTAAAATATTTAGTTTTTTGGGGATCTTCATATATCTAGCACTAACCATCTCCCAGGGATGTAGCTGGTAAAGATTTTTTTTTTCTTGTTCTGTAGGCTATCTCTACACTCAAATGATAGTGTGCTTTGCTGTACAGATGAATTTTAGTTTCATGGAGTCCCAAGTATCAGTTGCTGGACTTAATGCTTGTGCTAGAGGAGTACTGAAGAACTATTTTTAAATAAGCAAAGATGTTGATCTAAAAGGATTGTTGAAATAAACTAATAATTGTTACTGATTGTTAAAATCAACATTGAAGATTAGCATGCACAAATGGGAGGAATAAAAATTTCTATTGAAAAATTTTAAAGATAAATTACAGAATGCATGCAATATAAATGATTACTAGACTATACACATATTAAATACTATATTGTTTCATGCAGAAATTTATGTTTTCAGGGCCTTTTGTATTTATACATCACATAGAGCTACTTTATATAACAGTCAAACCCAAGTATTCTCATTATATTTTAGCTACTGGGTTGCAGTCTATTTTGTAGATATTCTCTGTTAGCATCTTCCTACTGGTTTCTTCCTGTTTCTTCTAACAGTATTTATCAAAATAACTAGCCAGTGGGATGAGTTATTTGATTATTCAGTCACAGGCAAGCCCTGCTGATTCAAGCCATCACTGTGCCTGGAAAATGAGTAGGTACTTCCTAAGATACAGATGATTCAGACCTCTACTTCTCAAAAGTTGAATCACACACATTACCCCTATTTCTCACTCTTACCAGAGCTAAATACTTAGGGCACTAAATATAAAACAAACATAAAACTCTCAGACATGGAGAAGAAGGCAGGTAGTGAGCAGCTTTGGGATTCACTAGTGAAATGATAACTGATTGCATTAAGCTTCCCTTTGCTTCTTCTATGTCACAACAGAAGCAAAGAGGGAAAAATAATCGCTAGCCAGAGCCTTCTCTCTGTACCTAAAAAGCCAAGAAAAGGATGCCCAAATAAACAGATATAAGGAACTATTGCAGCAGTAATCATTTACTCCAGCGAAACACCATCAGAATTTGACAGGAAAGGCCACGTAGAAAGCTAAAACTGCTCCATCTGTCTTTCTCCACAATCTGTCATGAATAAGCCTCTACTTCTGTCAAGAATCTCCTAGAAGAAACTGAAGAGTTGGGACACTCATTTTCGCCACTGGCTACTATCCCACCTGCAAAGATTTGAATGTAGAGAAACATTAGAAAACCTATGGTAGGAAGGAGGCATCACAGCTACTCCCAGCAGGGTGCACTCGGAGGAACTTGAGACTCAGAGCTTTCCCAGCAGTGACAATGCCCACAATACAGTGCTGAGAGGTCCTGTAGAGAGAAGTGAGAAGTTAAAGCTTTTCCTCCATGAGGGAAGCAGTAGACCTAATAAATAAATAGATAAATTAGATAAATAAATAGATAGATAAATAAACTGTCACCCAAGAGACAAAGAGAAAGACTTAACACCTTCACAGCAAGATCTAACCCTTGGAAAACAAAAATTACCACAACTCATCTGAAAAGAATACACTAGTAACTACTGATGAATTTGGATATATAATTTTAAGATTTACACAAAAATATTACCAAGCAGAGAGAGTTTCAACAGAAAATACTACAAATCTTTAAGGAAAAATTGACAACCTTACATAGTCTCTGTCATAAAGCAAAGGAGAATGGAGCATTTTCCAATTAATGTTATGAAACTAATTTATCTTAACTCTCACAATTTCTGTGGAAATTAACCACAAATGAACATTAAATTTATGAGACTGAACATCAAATTTAAAATGCAATTTTATAAGACTTTTACAAAAAGAAAAATACAGTTAGTCTTTGCCTCAACCTAGTAAAATGGATTTTAGGCTTGATACCAGAGCACAATTTCTGAACCATAAAATTGATAAATTGAGTCTTATCAATATGAAATTATTAAATGGATGGAAAAATAATCAGTAGAATCAGAAAAATATTTACAAATTATTATATAAGGGACTAATATCTAAGAACTCTCACAAATCATAAAAATTCAATTCAAATATAGACTAAACATAGGCATTTTATCAAAAAGGATATCAATAAAATATCACTATTATCTACTTGAATAATTTGTTGCCATATTGTGATAGTGATGTAAGAAAACAAAATCACTCCTGCACTCAGACATTGCCATTAAGAATGTAAAATGCTATTTCCACTCTGGGAAACAATTTGATAGCGTCTCAAACTATTAAATATGCTGACACCATGTGACCCAACCTTTGCACTCCTCGCCATTTTTCCTATGGAAATTAATGGTTAAAGTTTACACAATAATCTGTATACAGAAGTCCATACCAACTTTGTAATTGCTAATTACTATCTACAGCTCAGATATTCTTCTGGAGGTGAATAGACAGAAAATCATAGTATCTCCCTCTCATAGAATACTACCTACAAAAGCCTGCATGTGTTTTCAATGCATTCTGCTAAATGGAACATCCAATCACAAAAAGTTATATATTGCATTAGCCCACCTGTGTAATACCCCTGCAATGACGTTATCTAGATGGTTGATACATTAAGTGCCACAGGTTAACACAAGAGGGACGTAAATGGGGTTATAAAACGGCAGCATGAAGAATTATTGGATGACGGATTTATTCTGTATCTTGCTCTCAATTTCAGTATCTTAATGATATAGTGCTCTACGTTTTGGAGTTGCTACCATTTAGAAAATATCAAATCCAAATATTTCAGGTACACTGGTCGAAAGGATGGCAAGTCATAAATTATTTGAATTAGACATTGAATTTCTTTAAATTGAAAAGCTTTTGGCTTCTGACTTAAGTATCTTTTATAGTTAGATTTTTATTTCATTAAGTTTGAAAATTGAACTATATATCGAGCTAATTAAGATGCATATAAACATATAAGAATGTTTACAAATCAATGTGCTTGGAGAGATAAGTCAGCAGTGGCTCCTCTTGCAGAAGCCCCGTGTTTGCCCCCCAGCACCCACATGGCAGCTAACAACCATCCTTAACTCCAGTTCCAGCAGATCAGACGCCCTCTTCTAGTCTCCATGGACATTGCACGCATGTGTGCACTTACACGCATGCAAAATATTCATAGACATGGAGTACAATGAATAAATTTTTTAAACACTTTAAAAGAATGTATGGAAATCTAATTTATGTTTATATACTCAATCTAATATCTAACTTAAAAGTGATAGAAGAGGTGTTGGTGCTGTCAAAAAGTGTCTCCTTCCTCACTTCTTAGCTCTGTCTTTTTTAATGAGCATCAAGGAAGGCTGTTAATATGACATTGTCTTCATCAAATTGCTGAGTCCTTTGTACCCAAGTAATCCTAACTTCTATAGTTCAAAATGGGGATATAGTAAAACAATCAATTTCTGAACACTAAGTAGTAGATTATTATCCTACGGCTGGTTCTATGAGTTACTGGGAGGCAATTTTACCACATGTCTTTCATATTCTATACATCTGGCAAATAAGCAGTAGCTATTCTTTGTTTTGGACTCTGTTCTAGAATATTTGCTTTAAGGTATATTCTCAGAGCATAAAGATAGCATTCTCCCTTTACTTTATAAGTATAATAAAATGCCTCCTGTCTGTATAATAAATGCAAGATCCTCCAATCTAGCATGGTATCATACACTTGTAATCCCAGCACTCAGAATGTGAAAGCAGGATGTTAATGAGTTCAAGGCTAGTCTGTGCTATCTACTACGACACTTTTCCAAAAAGCCCTCCACCAAAATCTTCTTTTAGAGCGCATTACCTGTTATAAAAGAGTCAGAACATCAACTCTATATTGTTTTCCTACAGTGCATTTTTTTCCATATGGAGGCATCTATTTTGGATTCAATATCAACATGCCCACCAAACTTAAATCCAGAAGAACTGATACAATAGTACTGATGTTCACGCTTCTTGCTGGGCTATGAGCACTATCATATTTCTATACCAGGAGTCCTGTGACTTCTTCAAGATCCTGGGCAGAGTCATTAGTTTACAAGTAATATCTCAGAGCCTTCAGAATTCTTGACAAACTCTATGCTGTCACATTCCCATCCTTCATTTTCTGGTACATCCTGACTTGAAAAACACTAAAGCGCTGTCAAGGAGGGAGAAACTTATAAGGAGGGTTGTGAAACTGCTCAGTGCTCTGAGCTCTACAGCAATACTGTGAACTAGAAATCTCTGGATTTCTTAACAGATTGAATTTATGGTTTATAATGATACTATGATGCCCAGGTGAAATTTAACATAAAATACTATCTCATAGGTTAAAACAATAAACCAACAAACAATCACAGAAGGATATTCACAGCTACTGTAAGAACAAAACCTAAGCCAAAGTGGAAACTTCTTGCTTTCAGGTACCTGATGGGCTAATGCTTAAACTCAGCCGCTATAGGATCTTCTCACATGCAATGCTGCTGAAGCTGTTGGAATAAGTATCAGTGTAGTTAATTCTAATTCAACCAGAAAGTCTTCCCTCTGTAAACCATACAAAACTAATTTAAGTCTCATTTCAAGAGTATAAAATATGCACTATCCTCCTGAAATTCCACCATTGAATCCCAAAAGGAAGCTTTGTGTATAAAAGGAAGGAAGATCCAGATCTTATGCAAATCATTCCATAAAAAGGGAAATCCTTACTTCTTTCTGATTTTTCAAAGAGCATTGTGTAACTTTTCATGCAAAGCTGCCTGGAGTCTTCCAAAAGTAACTTTCTTCTGTCTTTTATGCACATAGGAAGTTATTTCCACCTTTGTTAAGTTTTCTTCTCTCTGAGGGAGTTTTTTTCAAGGACATATGCTTGGAAAACTGCGATGCCAAATCAACCACCACCTTAAGTTCACTTCAAATCTCAGATGCATTGGTGTGAACAACTTTGGGCACAAAATATGTGAGATTTGGGGATAGAATTCTGAATGGTTAAATAAACTGGTAATGGCATTGACCATTAATTAAGCAGGGCTTAATTGCTAGAGGTCAGTTTACGGTGATTTCATAAAATGTTGGGATATTGCTATTTTCACATAGTGCGTGATTACTTCCATTTACTCTACAGATTACATTATCTAATCTTAACTTATTTCACACATGACGTCTAGAATTCCATTTTCTATTCTTAAAAACGACTAAATACACTAATACTTTGCTTTATACTTTACACAAATCATGTTTACATCAATGTTTCGGTCTCATTTCTATTAAAGGCTAGTCCCTGGTATAGAGTGTCTTCAAGTAATCCTGTCTTGGGAGAGTCCATTTGCTGTATGACCTGAGTATTTACCCTATGCCTATCAACGCATTAGAAAAATACCAGGATAAAAGCATTAATGTTTAAATATGAGAACAAACTTTGTCTGCAGAAAACTCAAAAGAAACAAGACAAAATTGTTTCAGGAGATTGTACAATATTATTTGCAAAAAGAATTAGAGCAAAAATTCAGCGGAAGATGAAATGTCTGTGGTCTAGACAAGTATAAGAAAGTCACAAAATGTGGGGTTTGGGAGCCTAAACAGGCTGAGGTGCACATTCTAGAAACAGGGCAGCAGTTAATTGTCCATTGTGAACATGACACTGAGATGATAAGGATATTTGCAGCTTTGTTTCCTACTGGGTCAGGACAGCTGTGGGGTGTGAACAGCTGTGCCTATTTTGCTCCAATGTAAACAGCCATCTGCCTTATTTCTTCACTTGTAAGGTGGATAAATGTTAAGCTGGGTAAAAATAAAGCGTTCCTTAGATTGTCATGTCAACTGCTGCTTTGTTATTTTGCCTGCATTTGAACAGGACTTCTGCTTATAACCCGTTATGGTTAAATTTTCCCATCTTATTTTGAAGTAATATAGGCAAATTCAGATTGTAGAAACATGTCGGTGAGCAGCAAAAAGATCATCTTAGATGAGCAAACTCTTTAAGGAATTTTTTTTTCTTTTAATTTTTGGGGTTGTTCCATTTTCATTTGAGGAGCAGCTGCCTTGAGAGTCATAGCAAATGTCTCTTTCTAACAGCATTCACACTGGGAAAATAATTTCTGTCCTTGGTACTTAGAACAAGTATTGGTATTCCTGCTGTTTATGAGTTCAATTCCCCTGACTGGTGATTTACCTTAAGGATATATGGGAAAGCTAACGAAAATACAAGAATAAATTAGTCAGCTATGTCTTTTGGAGGATCCACCAGCTTTCTATGTATTGTAATGAAATCATTTCATTTCCCCGATTCTACATGGTCATTAGAAATAAAACTGTATGATAGAATTAAGCAGCCAAGGTAAATACACAAAACTCTTTAAAATGAAAACCAAGACAACTTTAAGCTTTCTGAAATACAAAGCAAAATTTTTGATGAAATATCTAATGCCTGTAAGAGATGGTGCTACGCTCTGAGACCTGAGAATGCAGAAGATGCCTGTTTCTTCGTTGTTCGTTTTTGTTTGTTTGTTTGTTTGTTTGTTTTTGTTTTTGTTTCTTGTTTTTGTCCTTGAGACTTTCATCCTACCTGATACCGGTTATGAAATATGTCTAGGAAAGCTCAACATCTGGCATACCAGCATATGAAGTCTCTGATCCACCTCACAGAGAGATGAAGAGAAGTTACTTTATAATACCTAAATCCTCTGAAAGCTGCTCTAAGGGAAGACAGTAACTGAAAAAAAATGGCTCAGAGAATTCAGTAAGAAAGACAAGAATCTTGAATTTAAGCAGGAATATTTCCATTCTCTCTCTTCCCAACCCATCAAGATAGAGGCTTCTTCATTCAAACTTACAGGGCCAAGAATTCAGAGCTTCTGCTCTCATCCTTCCATCCTTCAGCTAAAGGATTTTCTTCTTTGGGGGAACAAGACCAGAATTTATCATCCTGTCCCCAACTAAAGCTGCTGAAATTACATCCTGGGAAAGATGCTCCAGAGAAGGCATTCCCTTCCTTCCCCATCCCCTCATACAGTGAAGGACACTGAGACCCTGGTAGCTTTTGACCTAAATAAGGAAGCCCTATGATCTCAAGCTTGAGTTTATCTCTATACTAAGTTCTCAACTGCAAGAACAAAAATGCCATTCACAGAGAATCTTATTATTTTCCTTATTAGTGTTCCCCCACCCACCTTAACAGCTTTATCTCAGAGATTTTACAAAGAGAAGCAGCCATGAAACAGATGGCTCTAAATTCTTTCCAAAGGAACTAACACTCCAACTGAGAATGAAGCATCTCAAGCCCAGAACATTCTCAAAAATTGGAGTTTGCAGTAAAGATTTGGAAGAGTCGTGATCTAATGCACAGTCTGCAGGGTGTGAAACTCCCAAGACAGAAATGGGGGCTAAAACACCTCAGGTGAAAGCTCCTGGTCCCAGAACAAATATCAAACAAATCATGTAAGACAGTCAGATAGAGATCTGGACCAGAAAACACAGTAATTCAAATTAAAGTTTACTAAAGGAGTACTGTGGTAGATTTGAACTGGAGGAACAGAGAATTAGTGAACTTGAAAATAGACTTATAAAAATTTTGCAAGAAAATGGGATGAAAAGAATGAAAAAAAATGGATATCGCTAACAAGATGACTAAGAAGATGCAGGCACATGCCTACAAGCTTGAGCATCTGAATTCCATCCCTGAGATCTTTGTCTATCTGGAAGGAAAGAATCACTTCCAACACCCACACGCACACACACACACACACACACACACACACACACACACACACAAATAAAAAATAAAATGCAGTTTTAAAGAAAAAAACAACCAGAATCTTAGGAAAAGGTAGGATACCATTAAATTCACCAACACCCATGGACGTTCTCAGAAAGATAGAGGAGAAAGAAGAAAATACACATGAACGAATAAGTGTTGAAACTTCGAAAAGAATTCTAAATCAGAAACACCGACAAATATGCATATGACATAAACCTGCTGGAAGAGACAACCAGTTCTACATATTGTCCTCTAACTTTCATATACATGCACAATGGCCCATGTGCATCCATGTACACACAAATATATACATACATACACACACAGAAAAATAAATGTAATGAAAAAATATAAATATGTCATAAGCTCATATTTTCACCTTCTATTAACTGATTTAGAGAGCAACCATGTGTAATTTTGATTGTTCTTTTTACATATATTATTGAAACTATAACAAACAGAAATGCAACATTATATATATATAAATATATATATATATAATATGTATGGGATATTGAATATATATGCCAACATAAAAAGCCTCAAAGAGCTTGGAAATAATAAATATGGCAAAATCATTTTAAACAGATATTTTGGGTTTGTAACATTACTTGATTCAATGCATATGCAGTATTCAACTTAAGTAAAGAACATAGTACATAAATCTACATATCTCTGGAATTCTGCTACTTTAAATCTGAAGCTAATTTTGATAAGTAAGTATATGGCAACCCTAGAGAAACCACTCAAAGTTTGCCAAAGAATAGGACAGAAAAAATAAAGAAATTAGCTTGTTACAATAAAAAATCTTTAAAGCAAAGGAAAGTAGTAAAAGGGACTAGAGGAATAAAATGGGAAGAGAGGTAGATAAGAAGCAAAAATAAGGTGGAAGGGACAAATCCCAATACAAAGAATAAAGGTTCAATACATGTAAACGTAATGTGGCTTACACATACCTCCAAAGCCCATGATCTAGATGGACTTAAAAAACCACTCATGATCTCAATGGACTCCTGGAAGGTATTGGAAACTGCAGGAGGTGGGGCTGCTAGAAGTCAGGTCACTGAGCAAGAGCACTTGAAGGGAGTGAGAGCCTGCCCCTTCTCTGCTTCCAGCCCACTGCAGGGTGAGCAGTTTTACTCACCTACGAATTCTCTACCATAACTTTCTGCTTCTGTCTGCGACAGACAAGTCAACTGAACACAGACTGAAACTCTGAACTCATGAGCCGAAATAAAGTGTTCTTTTTAAGTTGATTATTTCAGGTATCTTGGCAAAGAGACAAAGCTGACTAACACAGCAAATTAAATAATCCAGTCAGAAAGCAGAGGATGTCAGATTGGATTTATAAAAAGAAAAACAAGATCCAATTATATGTTGCATCCAGAAGACAAGTTTTAGACTTAAGGATACAAATGCAATGACTAGAATGGCACAGAATGCAAATAGCAATCGGAGGAAAACTGACAGTGCTCTCGTAGACACAGTAGACGTTAAAACTGAAAATACAAATGAAAGGATCTACAGATCCAGTTGAGAGGCTATGGAGGGTGTGCTGATGGAGAAAGGGATATAAAGATGATTGAAAGATTGGTTGAGATGTTATGTATGAAATACTCAATGATTCAATAAAAAAATTTTAATTCAAAAATATAAAGAATCAAGTAAACAAATTACTCAGTTAAACGATGGGCTAAGGATATGAAGAGAGAGTTCTCAAAAGAATAAATCAAGATGATTAAAAAACATTTAAAAAAACTGAAAGAACAGATTATTACTCTAAATAGTAACCCTCTGTGGCAGTATCAGGATCATAGGTTTAAATGGGCAGACGTTCACCAAGAAAAACGAAGACTCAAGTTACAAGACTGAAAACATGAAGGGGATATAAGTACTGACCTCTCAGAAGAAAAAGGAAAGCAGAGTTAATTTTCAGTAGTTGCTGTAAGGTTTTCTGTATACAGATCACATCGGGCACCTCTTTTTGAGACCCCTCCCTACCACAGGGAACTGTTGCTCTAGTTCTCATTAAAGCTCCACTTGAGTCACCCAGACATGAGGCAGAAGCTGCACCCGTGAAATCTCAACCACATGATTGCCTCAAGAAGACCTGAATAATGATGACACCAGCTGACTTGCAAATATGCACGGGGCTGGGCGGTTCACAAGGTCACACCTTTAGATGAGGAGCTATAGGCAACTAATGGCTAAGGATATGAATCAGTTTTCTCCAAAGTGAACTCACTGACATGTTCGAAATGCAAGTGGTCACCTCTAAACCACTAAATGGAATCAGGAAGTTGTTTATATATACATATATGTTTGCATGAGTGTGAGTGTGTGTAAACAATAATGATT
Organism: Eospalax fontanierii; assembly: GCA_035773235.1. Classification (NCBI taxonomy): domain Eukaryota; kingdom Metazoa; phylum Chordata; class Mammalia; order Rodentia; family Spalacidae; genus Eospalax; species Eospalax fontanierii. Next base: position 24,990,722 of record CM069529.1, read on the forward strand.
AAAGAGGAGGTCAGAATATTTGGGGGAGGAATGTTCAAGGAACAGGAGAGGGAGAGGTGGGGTTAGAAATGTAAATACAGTTCACATGCAGGAAATTCTAAAAGGGTTTTTTTAATGAAAAATTTAAAAAGTAACATACGTGTGAAACTCATCATATACCAATAATAATGAAATGTGATTGCATTCTTAATATTCCTTCACAGAAAAATACACCTCTACAAGAAAAAGATAAACAATATTGGGTTAAAGAGAAATTAGATTTCCTTTTCTATGTGCAATTCATCTTTATTCAAGATACTGCTTTGCTAAGTTACTAAAGTGTGGAGAAAGGACTGATAATTGACAAGGGAAATAAATCCAAGAAAACATGAATGGTTTCTCTCTTCCAAAAGCTCTTCCTTAGCAGAGGAGATCCCAGCCACAGAGTCTGTGGTTCTGACAAACCTAGGGTTCGGCTGAAACTCTTTCACGGTCATCATGGTAAAGCACTTGTTCTCACAGGCTCCTCTGCAACCCTGACTCTCCTCATTGGTGTCATATTCTCCTTCCTCTCTCTTATCTGTGCTGCAGTGTTCTCTTTCTAAGCTTTGAGGAAGAGCAGCTATCACCCCTAATTACATAAAAGCATGACATTTTTGTACATTCAGACACACCTTAACAGTAATATGCCTGTTATCTTTTGTATGTTTAACTCATGAGAAAGGAGAAATAATACATATAATTCATTGTTATAAAGTACATTCTAGTCCTAGGTATCTTGTTTATTTGCTCAATTCAAAATGTGAACAATACAATCTGTATATTTTTGGTATTCATATGAAGTTAGCACTTCATAAACATGATTCATGCTATTAAAAAAAGCTTTGCTTGCTTTCTCTTTAAAAAAAGAAACAAAACAAAGCAAAACAAATCAGTCTCAGGTCTAGCATGTAAAAAGGCTTGTAAGCCTGCACTCAGGGAGGAGAATTATGAGTTCCAGGAACTTCAATGCCAAGCAAAAATGCACAGGAAGACACTACTTCAGAAACAAAAGAGCAAAGCCAAAAACAAAACGAGAATTAAAAGAGTATCCACAGATGTAAACTAGCTAATCCCATGGTGTATCATTTATTCCTTTCCCTCTTTTGTGTGGTCATATATATATATATATATATATATATATATATATATATATATATTGCATCTATTTATGCTACAGACCCCAAAATATATTGGTATTGCCTTGTGTGAAAAAAGAGAACAGTGTGGACAAGTATATGCTAATGAATTAGATAACTTAGAAAATACCGACAAATTCCTACAAAGATAAAATGTACTTTAGTTAGTTCAATTAAAAATCATATACGTAGACATATGGTAGAGACTGAATTAGTAAAGAGTTCAAGGGCTTGAGGCTTCACTCGAATCTTATCAGACATTTAAAGAAGAGTTAGTATCAATTCTTCATAGTACATTTACAGAAAAGATTCTACTGTATTTCATGATGTCAGTGCTACTTTTATACAAAAAAATAATGAAATTAGAATAAGAAAGAACTATAAAAATTAATTATGCTTATGTACATGGTCACAAAAATCCTCAAAAAAAAAAAACACAGCTAACACCATACTTAGGCATTTCTCTAAGACCTACAAATAACAAGTAAGTACATAGAAGTTTCTCAACAAAATTTATAAAGGAAATTAAGTTCAGCATTACAATGACAAGCTATTTCACATATCTCAGGATAGCTAGGACCAGAAAGTCCGATAATTAGTAAGTTCTGTTTAGTGGGCCGGAGATGCAGCTGATAGAGTGTTTGCTTAGGGTGCGCAAATTTCTTATTACATTTCTGAGCACACACCTGTAATTCCAACACTCGGTACAGATGGAAGAATCAGAAATTCAAGGTCACTGCCAGACAGGAAACTCTGTATGAACCCAAAATAAATGTTCATGAAGCCATAATACCTTATATACTTTAGATGCAAAATGGTAAGTGGTAAGGTTGTTTTGGTGTAATACCTGGCAACTTCTCAAATAAATAAACATAGAGTTACTGATACCAAATATCTCAGAAATCATCATATATATATATATATATAATGAAAGTATATGTCCATGTAAAAACTTGAACAGGGGTTGGAGAGATGATGGCTAAGTGATTAAGAATACTAACTGCTCTTGAGGAGGACCAGGGTTTAATTCCCTGCACCCACAGAGCTGCTAACAGTCTTCCATAATTCCGGTTCCAGGGAATCTGAAACCTTCTTCTGACCTCTGCATGCATTGCATGACATAGGTGCACCTACCTACATGGAGGCAATACACTCACACACATAAAAAGTAAAAATAACAAACTATTTTAAAAACTTTAACATGAATATCTACCATATCCAGTCACAGAAGCTCACATACTATATATTCCATGGCATCGATGTCCTTCATATGTATTGTATGTTCCAGTTATATGGGGATTCATCATAAAGAAATCTCCAAAATCTTGAATAGTAATGACTTAAGGTTGCCTAGGATGAAGGAACAGGAAACTTATGAATAGAGTAGAAAGGGTTAATTATGGTGGGAAATGGGAAGACAGGGCAGAGGAGGGAATATGGAGAAGAGAGCTAACATTAAAGACCTTTAGAAAGAGCCATATGGAAACCTTCCATTATACAAGCTTCTTAAACATATACATTGTAAAAGAAATTTTAAGGAGTTACATAGCAACAGCGGGTATTGCTCCAATTAGACACCACTGGCTGCCAAAGTAAAAGCCCAGTGGGAAGAATGGACTCTTTCTTTTGACTTGGGGATCCCATGATGCTCAAAAAAGTACTGACATTGCCCCTGTTCTGTTTAACCACCAGAACTTGATGGTAAGAACCTATTGCTGAGGACTCCATATACATGAGCTGTAGAACAAACTTGGAGAAATTAAGCTGGTATTTATTTCAAGGCTTCATCTCTACTGGCTAAATTTCACAGTGCTAGAAGGTACTATGCAGGGTACCAGAAGAAAAACAAATAGCCTTTAACCTTACTCAGCTGTGACTCTTGTGTGCTTCAACAACTAGCCTGGCAAGGATATGGCCTCTGGTAAAATAGTGGCACAAATATTGGTTATGTGGGTAACCAATCACTTTCTAATTGGATTTAAGGTCAACTTCATAAGACAGATCTCACATTTGACATTGATATGAGGCCTAGGAACATGTGGTTAGATGGATCACAGGCCATAGTGGGAAGTCAAACATTATTCACTGCTAATAGATTTATTATTACAGTGGCTCCTGTGTGTGAACAGTTATAATAGTCTCCATCTGTTGCAAAAGAGCTTCCTTGATGTGTAGTGAAGGTCATACTTCTCTATAAATTTAAGGATTTATATTTAGCACATAAAAAGATTACACTTATCTAAGGATGTGACAGTCTTGGAGTTTTCTCTAAGATCAATGACTTCTCCAGCCACATGTATTTGTCTGTGTTTATAGTTCTATACATGAGTTCCTTCCCACTGAGAAAGTTTGAGGTCCAATCAGTTAGCTGTTGATTACCCCCAAGATAATAGTGCCACTACTGTACCATTATAGTTTGTTGTGTTGGTCACTTTTCTAGTTATTAGGACTTAAAGCTCCTGTTGGACCATCAATTAAAGTTATTTCTTTGCAGCTTACAGAGTCTTCTTCAAAACTATGGGAGCTAGTCTTCAGAGGGGTGGCTTCCATGTCAGTTCCAGCTCCATCGTCCCAAGTCCTGTGTCTGAATTATATCCCATCCTCAGCAACAGGGTCTTAATTTCAAGTTCTTGGAGGCAATCAAGGGCTGGGGGAATACCTTATGTAATTCTGGGAGTCTCTTGGACTATTCTGGCCAATAACTCAAAGGGCGGTTTCTCCTGTCTGGCACTGTTTCTTTCTATATAGTCCTTAGCATATACATGGATTCATGCAAACATACCATATGTATAATTTTTGATAAGTTTTTGAACTAATATATTTCCCACTGATTTTTACACTAGCTAGGCATTATTTACCTCTCGTCTCTCTCTGCCAGTCTAACTCTCCTTCCTCCTTTCCCAGTTAAAGTACCTTCATCTTCTCAATTTCACCCTTGTAATACTTGTCTCCTATGGTCCCCCTATCTTGAGCTCCTTCTTCCTCTTCACCCCCATAGGTCCTTTTTCTAACTCTCCTTCTACCCCTCCCATTTAAATACCCATTTTACTCATGCCCCCCTTGGTAGCACCTGTCTCCTACTATTCTCTCTCAGGCACCTTCTCCCCCTTCCCTGTTCCTTTCCATTTCCTGACCGATCCTGCAGTTATATCAAGATATGCACTCACATGTAAGAATTTGGTGCTTGGATCCACAAATGAGGAGAACATACATTTTACAACTGGACATGCATTGAGATTGCCTATGAAATGCCCAACCTTAAGTGACACATCTACAATGGAATCTCCACATCTAAGACTTGTGGAACATAGTCGGACAAGGGATAGAGAAAATACTAAAGCACCTCTCAATTCTCATCAAGGAAATTCCTTCATGCAACAGAGGGCAGTGAACCCAGGGCTCAGGGATCAGTGCCAAAGAAGGGGCAGAAAGACTGTAAAAACCAGGAAAGGCGGTACATGACTATATGGAAATAGACTCTTACAGGCTCCTGTGACTGTACACATGTGAACTTACAGCAATGGTGACAGCATGCACAAGACCCATGCAAACTGGCAGACAAAAACCCAGCATAGTACTGTGGAAATTGGCAGCAGGTCCCAGTCTTAGCCGAATAACAACTATTGGGCAGCAGATTACTACTGGATGAAGAAGAGCTGATCTTCTTAAGCAATAATTCTAGATAAGGTGACTAGACCCCAGTGATAAACCTGCATTGAAGGATGTTAGAGGACATTAACTTGACTCAATAGGCCTTAACAGATATGGCAGAATGCATGAAATCTAGTTGGTGGCTATGAGAGGGTACCAAACAAGAAGGGGGTATAAAAATGACTAAGACGTTAGTCAGGTGTGGTGGCACATGCTATTAATCCAGCACCCAGGAGGCAGAGGAAGGTGGATGTTTGTGAGTTCAAGATCAGCCTGGTCTACATAGTAAGTTCCAGGCCAACTGAGGTGAGAGGCAAACCCTGTCTCAAAAAGGTCAAAAAAAGCATTAATATGTTGTATATGAAATACACAAAAATTCAATAAAAATATTTTTTAAACTTAAATAAAGTGGCTCCTAATGACTTATTATTATACTTGTAGATTAATGCATTTCTCAACTCTCATTAGAGAAGCTTCCTTAAGCAGTAGATGGTGATTAACACAGAAATCCACACATAGTCAACATGCATATAATAAGAAACTATGGAATGATTATTAAACTTTTACTTCACATTTGTTAAATACAATTTCTTTAGATCTTAAAAGAAAGTAAACAATATTCATCTGATTCAAAATCCTGTTAAATCTTGCCATATGATTTACCAAGACTTCCATAAAAGTTTCCCCTTTATTTCTAGACAAAGAAATAAAGAAAATGCAATCACCAAGGAATAAACATCTGTGATATTTTTTAAGTAACTATCCTTGCTAATATGTATCAGATCTCATATTTCATATTAATAATTTGCATCAATTATCAAAATGATGTGTGCTAAATCACAGACATGCCCTTGTGTAATGGAAAGCCTAAGGTAATCTGCCTGGTTAAATCAGATACTCTTTCTCTGTCTCCTTTCACAATATTTATCTACATGGACAGCAGTCAATCTGCAATTCTTAGATAGTTACACAGCAGAGAGAGCTGCTAAGTCTGTGGTCACTGACTGATAGTTAACTACCAGTTACCCATTTTTCATTTAGCAATACATTCAGTTCTGCAATAAATGCATGGTAATACTTGATTACTATAGGACAGATGCTGGAGATACAGCAGTAAGTAACATAAAGACTCAATCCCAAACAGCTAGACTGTAATGGCCAAAGACAAGTGGTAAGTGGAGGGGAAAGCACAAATGTAGTTTAGAGTCTCTGATAGTAAGGTTAGTAAAGACTTCAAAGGAGACACCGAGCTGAATCTCTTAAAATGCTGGGAGGCATGTATCTGTGTATATTCTTTTGAGGGAACGTATAGTCCATTTTCTTGAAAGAACAGGCCTTGTAAAGTACCCCCTGGGAAACTGTGTACACAAATATCTGTTCTTTCTACTTATCCACAGTTAGGCAAATAGAAGTCGATATATTGAATTATGACTTTAATATAGGCTCACAGTGAATAATTTGATCTGTTTCTCTGGAACAAGACTTTTCATCTCTTTATCATAAGATGTTTTCCTATAAGTGACCTGTACAATTTTCTTCAGTATGGGGAAGGGCTAGAATAGCCATTAGTCTTCTAAGCCTTCTTTTTTCCCTAGAGTACTGCCTATCCAAGGTGAATCGGGAAACTGGCCCACTTCACCAGGAACATGCCAGTTCAATTTGGCAAGCTCAAAATGGCAAACACGATTTGGAATACACAAGCACTCCATACCTTGGACGCTCTTAACATCAGAGCAGAATTCCCAAGAGTTTTGAAGTTCAGCCAGTCAAAGCAAATGTCTGCAAATTCTCTAGACAGAAAGCAGATACCCCATCTCTGTTATATTTAGCTGAAGAGTCACTGTGGGGCCTGTATATCAAGCACCTTGAAGAATAAATATCCTACCTTGCAATGCGTGAAGACACAGCAATATATTGATTTATAGAATAAATTTTGTGCTAACCAGAATGAATGTTCTCTTGACAAACAGAGGAAGACATAGACCTTTGTGACATGAACATGTCATGCAAGCTGTGAGGGCCAACTAGTAGAGTGAGGACAAGGCCACAGTCCTAGTATCTGATTCATGAGTTTATAATCTGTAATGGAGGTTTTGCAGTAAGTATGGATTCTTTCCTTATGGGAAGAAATGCTAGTAGTTGCTATAGCTATTCAGTTACACTAGGAAGAACTGAAAAGTTTTCTGGATTTTACACTATTTGCCTTTTATTATAAGTCTTTCTCCTTGTGTTAGTCCTCCTTTGGAGTAATTTCAGGCTCCAAGTTTGCTCTGCAGGGAAGCAGTATGTAGAAACAGAGGCAACAAGGACAAGGACTGACATGGCTCCTGACAACAGACAAATGAAAATTTTCTTGAAATGTCCAACCCACAGGTTTCCTGTTGATTCTTGCCTGTCCAAAACTCTACTACCTGCTCATTCTTAACTATACACAACAAATTAAATAAATAAATATTAGGTGATTTTGTGTACAGACTTAAAAAGACAAAAATGACATAGAAATGGAAGAACTGAAGAATTCTGGAGTAAAGTAGCCATCAACCAAGCCTAACACTTGGCTACACTAGGTTGTTTTTTTTTAATATCATATCTTGATTTTTATTAGGTGCAAATTATTATTAAAATAGAATAGGTCATCTCTGAGTTAGAGATAAGGAAGTCAGAGTCTCAAAATTTCTTTAATTAAAAACAGCCCTGTCTTTCACTTATGATTGCTCTGAATCTCATGCTTTGTTGCAGAGATGACTCAATTCTGAGATTCCTCAAACTTGCTATGGTTATATCTATTTTGTAATTATTTTTTAATTCTACTTTTTAAATTCTTAATTCTCTTTCCCCATAATTTTTGGTGTTTTTTCTTCCTTGTTTGTTTTCTTGCTTTGAGATAGGGTGTCATACAGCCTAGGCTTGTCTCAAACTCAGTATTCAGTGAAAGTTGACCCTGAACTCTTGATCTTCCTTCCTCTACCTCCCAAGTTGTGACATCATAGAAATTCATCATCACACCAGGCCCTTTTAAGTTATATTATACATTTTTGAAGAAGGGCCTGGAGAGATAGTGCAGCAGTTAACAGCACAGACTGGTCTTGCCCAGGACACCAGTTTGATTTGACACCCAAATTGCAGATAAAAGCTGTTTGTAACTCCAGTTCCAGGGGATCCAAACACTTCCTCTGATGTCTGTAGGCATTGTGCAACACCTGTGCACTTACACACTTGCAGGTAATACATTCATACATATAAAATAAAATAAAATATAAAATTAAACAAATTAAACGATACAAAGAAGAGAGACTATACTGAACTATCATGGATCCACGAATTACCTGCAATAATTATAATTTTGACAACATTGTTTCCTTTGTTTCCTCTCTTTTAACTCTGGACTATTTTCAACAAATTTATATCATTTTCAGTAACTAACTTATGTCAATGTGCTTCAATATCATTTTTTTATATTTCCACAAGATAACCTAAGAGTTTTATCTCAACTAAAAGTATTCAAGAGAAAATCATTTGAAAATTCTATTTCTCCTTCAATACTCTGACTTCTTGTTATAGAAGAGTAACAATAAATTAAAAACAGAAATTCTAAAAACAAGAATTGCAAAAGTACTAGAAGACTCAGAAAGTATTCCATTAAAAGAATCTCTCTCCACTTCTCTGCACGAGATGTAGTCGTCGCTGCTTAAAGATTTGGTCACAGTTATGTGTCATGTAAACTATTATCATTGACAGCAAACTTAACAGTGAGGATTCTATTCAGGTTTGTGCTCTTTAACATTAAAACACATTTGCTAAATCACACACCATGTGCTAGTAACTTAACAGGACTGCCATGGTGGCCTAAGGGCAAAACTGTTTAAGTAAGAGCTTGCCTCTTCTATGTTAGAGATACAACAGCTTTGACCCTTCCAATTTTCACTTTAAAATCAGTCATCCAGAGGTTAATAAGTATTTCCAACTATATATATATATATATATATATATATTTGTTCATTCACTCATTCATTCACTAAATGTTTCTTGGGTCCCATATAACATCTTACTACTAAACCTCTCAGTATAAAGATTCCTAAGAAACCATATGCTAAGCCCACACTCTGAAAGCTTTATGTGAGAATCAGGTAGAAATAGGTTGTAAGCTAAAATCTGGAGTAGAAATGCTTATCTCTAACGCATAATTGCAAAAGTGTGTAGTGGCAGGATCACAGGGTGGGAAACAGGCCTGGCTGGAAGGATCTCTATATGTGTATTTTTATCATCGATGTGTTGGATGAAGCGGAGAGCTGCCAGATAGCTTCTTTTCGACAGCTTGGAGTTACTGTTGGGAACAGATCCATGTATGGAAGCGAAAGCCGAAAGGCACAGATAAGCTGAGATCCAGCTATGCAAGCCATGTTTAGAGACACTTAAAGGACAAGCATCCCAGGTCCTTTCTTTCTGGTCAATTTGGAGAAGCCATCACAACAGATCTGTTTTCACATGCAGACAACTAAAAATTGACAAAGGTAGGTCCAGGGCTTTTATGAAACTTATATAAGGGATAGTTTGCTACTATTCCCTCCCAAATTCTTGATGTTCTTAAGGGATGGTGCCAGAAAATATTTTGAGAAAGAGAGAGAGAGAGAGAGAGAAAGAGGATTAAGGTTGGTGACTACATTTAATAGCCTTCACCAGACAAACAGCTTAGCAACAGAAGAAAAGTGATGACACAGATTTGCTGCCAAATTGAATGTCTCTATCCTGGGTCACTGAATGGTAATTTAGCTTTGTGTACACATGGCTCTTCCTTGATATGGCTAGCACGTTTGAGAATGGGCCCCAGTTTCCCAAAGGGTTCTGACAAACCCTGAGTGTTTAATGGTGAGGTGGGTGGGATGTATCACTTTCCTTGCTTGTTCTGAACCTGGCAAAAGCTCATGTTCATGGCTAGTTCTTCCTTGGATATAGGAAGAACTCGCTTGGTAAAAGACATTATTATTTTTGGCAGCTGAAGTCATTTTTGCAGTGTTTCTCAGCAGCTCAGAGGTTGATTACATCTTGTTCAAAGATTCTTGGGTTGTTTTCATAAACATGGGGTCTTGCGTAAGTTGAAGTTTCTGAGACCAGCTGTATGCCCTAGATATTTCTGAGTACCTTTCTTATTTTTTCTTCTTTCTTGTTAAGGGCTGAAAACTTAGAGACTTTAGAGGAAAGTGTTTAAAAAAATCATTATCCTTTTTTTAGTCAAGCATGATTTTGAAATCGTAGATTATAATTGAACAACAGAGGCTATTTGCCTCCAGAGTTCGTTCAAAATGTAGACATAAAAAAATCCTAACCTCCAAACAACTGTATTATATTTTCTGGAATACTGGTTAACTTAGTCAAATCCTATACATTGCATTTTATAATATCATCCAGGTAATTACCAAATTGTGGCTATTAAATAATTGAAATATTTATATTAGTATTATGACCCAAATCTGTGAATCTATCCCAAACACAAACATATGGGAAGAAGAGTACAAACTATAGTTACAAAATATGTGTGATTTTCCAAAATGGAATTCTAATAATTCTTGCACAAGATAATGAAATTCAAACTCAAGATTTATCTTGTTGAGAATAATACATGTATGACTCAAGTCAGATTTCAACCAACTCTTTGTTTAGCTTATTAGCTTTCAATTTTATGACACAGCATGTATATGTGGGAGAATATTTAATGCAATTTCCTTCTCTGGTGATAGTTAATGAACAAGCATAAGAAATGAATTTAAAATGGTTTGCAACATTGAACATGGTCATGTGCTGTAGATACACTGGATATCTAGGAAAGTCTTAACAGATATAGAGGAAATGATTGCTTTCTTCCAAGTTATAAGTGTTCCACTATAACAAAGAGAAGGAGGGACACTGGTGAAAGAGAGAGGATGTGGTTTTATTTCACTAGTAATACAATATCATTATTAAGATACTCATAGTACTAAAATACGGATTTTTTACCTTGAATGATCCTTTTATATTCCCATTTACATTGATAATAGATTAAATCTATAACACATTTATGCTTAGCCTTTGCTCCTCTCTAAGGCAGGTTAGACTGCAGTGAAAAATGCTAATATTCTAGAAGAGTGAAAAAGAAGGGACAGAAGAGGTGAGAGACAGAGAGTGATAGACAGAGAGACTGCCTGCTTTATTTTAAGCTAACAGAGTCAAGCTGTCATAACTTTAAAGTGGAACAGACCTACAAAAGAGTGGTTCTAAAATACTTAATTACCACATACCAGCCGGCTTCTCAAAAGAAAAAGGACAGCAGGAGCCTTGCAATTTTCAAAATGTAAAAGGTCCATATAGATGATGCCACCCTCCTTTGGGAACAAACGCAGTACATGCATGTCACGTCTACTTTTCTCTCATTTGCATGCTGCCAGGCATATTTCAGGTACACATTCTACATGAGAAATGTCTGCTCCTGTTTTAACTCAAGCAAACAAATTCCAGAAGCAGAATTTAAGTAACAAAAAGCGATTTGCTTCTATTTTTATTGTAGTATGTTAACATTTGCAGATAAAATTAATGGTAGTCAAGCTACTTGTCCCTATGACTTAAGACTTCTTTTTAAAATAACACTTTTATTCTTTAAAAGTTATAAGCATTATACAGTTTATATTGATCATAGACATCTACTACTACCTCCATCTAACTCTCCTACCCAGTCTCCCTCTCAGCTTCATGTCCAATCCAAGAAAATCCAAATTCAGTTAGAGGGATAGTAGAACATAGGTGACTGGTGACCTCTTAAATATTCACCTGGGACTTTATCTAAAACATCTTGAGATCATACTTTGTGAGGAGAATTGGAAGTGTTAGCAGTTTCATAAGACAATGAAGTAACTTTAACATTGTCAAGAAGAGTCAGTTGTAAGGCCCATTCATGCTAAGTTTAAGATAGAAGTTGAAATTTGTCCAAATAGAACACAGCACAGATTTGAAGTTTCATCCTACATAATGGGACCAGATGGGGTAGTTTGCGGGCCTGGTTTATTATATAGCCACAATTAGAATGGGCTCGAAGAAGCTCTGATGGGAACAATATTCCTGTAGGTTGAGATAATTTATACAAAAGAAAGAAGAAGTATTTCCTTTTCTGAAAGTCAGTAGGAAAATTTTTTAGGAAAAGCACCATCAGTTATTCTAAAACATAAAATACAACAAAATATAAAAATCTTTCTTAAGACGATTAAAAACTGTGAGACATTGAGTGGTTCTATACAGAGCACCAAAATAATCTCAAGAACTTTAAAACTGATACAAACAGCATAAGAACAGAAGAATAACCCATTAGGGAGGAATTTGAAGACCAGAAAGATGACGTGTTTCTGCAAGTCATTGACTGGGACTGGAAGGTGGAAGTTCCCTAGACTCTAAGCTCAGAAGTGCTCTACCTTGCCAGAGAAGCACTTCTTTCTTTTGCTGCAAGTTACATATTTTCAAGTCTCATGGAAAGGTAGTAGAGGGAAAGCATGCACCAGAACATTCTTCAAGATATTTTTTAAGTGAACATATAATGAGAGAAAGCAAAGTTCTGATGACACTTAGTACTGTTTAGTCTTTACTTTCCCACTGACTTCTCTCAGATGACATGATTTTCAACTCTGTCTGCACCTTAGGACACCTCATGGACAAAGATACTCAATGACCTCTGACAAACTAAATATACTCATGATGATCACGCAAGAGTAATTTAGTCTGTAATCAACCTCATGTAATTGTAATGTGCTGCCAAGACTGACAGCCAATTCTTCTTGCTATAAAAGCATGGCATCCAGTCTAGATTGTTTTAACAAGGGAAGTCCAAAGGCCTACAGCTGCACATCATGAAATAATAATAATAATAATAATAATAATAGAAGAAGAAGAAGAAGAAGAAGAAGAAGAAGAAGAAGAAGAAGAAGAAGAAGCAGCAGCAGCAGCAAACTTTGTAGTACATGTCTATGCATCTTCGCACTAGGGAGACAGAGATAGGAAAAGAGTTCCCAGTCAGTTAGGGCTACATAGCAGAATCTTCCCATAAAGGAAGGAAAGAAAGGAGAGAGGGAGAGAGGGAAAAGAGTAGGAAGGAAGAAAAAACTAAGAAAGAAAGAAAATAAGGAAGGGGAGGGAGAAGGGAGGAAGGGAGGAAAGGTAAAGAAAGAGAGGGAGGGAGGGAAGGAGAGAGGGAGGAAGGGAGGGAGGGAAAGAGGGAGGGAAGGAGAGAGGGAGGAAGGGACGGAGAGAGGGAGGGAAGGAAGGAGAGAGGAAAGGAGAGATCACTGATATAATCTTTGCTGGCAGGACATTCTTATTTAAAGGTTTAGCACTTGTAAAATAATTTTTTCTATAAATAAGATTGTTGTGGATATTTGATACAATTCATACTCTAGCATGAATCCTATGGAAACACTAGCCACAGTTATAAAAAATATAAAATATATGTATGCATTTTGGTTCTTAACTGTTGCTGCTAAGTGAAATTTTAACAAATCATCACGCCATCTTGAAAGGGCATATTGGTTCTAGTAGCAATAATTTTCAAAACAGTGGATAGAATTCTTAATGATAAATTATGCCATTTTGCATAATTATAAGTACAAGAATCTGAGTTTAATCTCCAGAAACCACTTTTAAAAGCCTGCATGGCGGCCTACACTTGTAACGCTAGTACTGGGGAGAGTGAGGCAGGAGGATGCCTGGGCTTCATTTCAAGGCCCTTGTGAAACTCTGACTCAATAAACAAAGAGAACTATTCCTGAGGAGTGATACCCACTCTTGACTTCTGGTCTACACAACACACACACACACACACACACACACACACACTCACACATACAAACACATGGGTGCTCACGTGCACACTCATGCTCCTACACGCACATGCACACACACACACACACACACACACACACACACACACACACACACTGGCACATATACCAAAAACAAACCTAAGTAAGTAAATGAACAAATTAAAAAAAAATTGACTCCAGACAAAATTCTAAGAAGACACATACAATCTATAGCAGAATAGTTCCATTAATGTACAAATTGCCAGTGAGACTCAGAGTCCTGTAAAGAAGGTTCTGAGAGCAATGTTAGCAGAGAGAAGTATATACTTCTTTTAGATTTCAGGTAAGCATAAAGATGACTTCAGATTCATGAGTGGAGTCTGTGATGCGAGTGATGAATTATGGATGAGTCAGGTACTCTGAGGATCACCCTAGCTCTTCTCTATGTTGGTAACTGCGATTTGTACAACAAACCCAATCACCCTGTTTTTCTTTACTGCAAATTAAATCATAACTATATTTTAATGTAGTAAGTGGCAAATGAAAGTAGCTTAGTGTCATAACCAATTGGTGGTGATACCATCCTTAACAAGCACCCTTGACAAGCAAACTTAACAAGCATTTTCCCAAATCTGATTCATTCCAGGATCACTATAAGTGCTTCACAAAGAATGATCACATTTCTAGAAGAGTATCCAGGACTTTTTAAGTTTCTGAGATGACTCAGCACTAATGCTTAGCCTCTGAGGAGTTTTGACATAAGACTGGTTGATGATGAATATTTCATACTCCACTTACTCCAGTCATAACGAGAAGGTGAGCCTGAAACCGTCACTTCAAATATCAAAAATAAGCAAAACCAGCCATATGTATACTTATGACTATTCAGGGACAGAAAAAAGTTTAAAAAATAAAGTCATACTCCTCATAGGAAAGAACTTGGAACCAATCAGTGTAAGTCATTCTGTAAATAGTGATTCTAAAGAAATGAGACAGAAGAACCCACTGAATGCTTGTTCAGAAAATTATATTAGATTCCATTTAACAGTAATTCCATACAACAACTTTGACTTCAGTCCCTTAGTCTAGCAGGTTGCCTTCAGAGAGAAAACATGTGACCATATAAGAAACGGCATTATGAGCCATTCTCAATGGGATGCTATTGAATTTAAAGAAACATGATTTTAGCAAACTGTAAATCTTAACTAATTTCATTATTGCCTTCTCTATATGGCTAAAATACATTCTGTGAAATAAAAAGGTGTGTGTGTGTGTGTGTTGAAAGTCTAGGTTCCAGATTCAGATAAATCCATATTCAAATGCCAACTATGCTGTTTACTGACATGTTGGAGACAAGTTACTAGAAACTATCTTGACATGTGTTGAATTCTTACTATTTTCCCATTATACTTCTAATAATCTAATATGTGCTAATTCATTAATCCTGAAAATTGTTCCATGAGATAATCATCTCCATTATAAATAGAGACATTAACTCCTAAAAGATTCAATAATATGCCCAAAGCTACATAGGAAACAAGGAAGGCAGAATTTGAAGCCTGTGCTTAGCTTCTGTGTAACACTGTCCAACACTCGCTTCCTAGACATTACAAATCAGAACAAATAAAATTGGTATGTGAAAAGAAAGCTGTACAGTACTGTCAAGAAGAATCAGGAGATGTTGTTCTTTCAGATTACTGCTTATTTAACTTTATGTGTAATAAACTAATCAATTAACACAGTTCTCACACATATTAGCTCATAAAGAAGCAATATTAGCTTCTCTTTAAAAATTAATAATTCTTCAGAGATGGAGGCTAAGCTCTTATTTTGTAACTGTAGCCTGTCCTCATCAACCCTGCCATCATGCTAACGTGTAAATGCACTGTGTGGGAATTTTAACACTCTTTCTACTACTCCTTAGTGTCATGGAGTGTGGGGATTTGGATAGAAATGAGATAAGAATTATTAAAACGGAAGTATTATATTCTCACATATATGTTAAATCCCATTTAAATTCTGATGTATAAGTTTAAAATGAGGAACAAGTGACCCACTGACATTCAACTTGCATTTTAGATTATGCTTATGAACATAGGACCTCTGGGAATTGAATGTAAAAATTTCACGAGTATTGTGAGTTATGAACATAGTTTAATAGAAATCATTATGAAATATATTTTAACTAAGACAAGGAAAATTATAGACAATTGGTCAGGATTTTTTTTTAATTTTTTGCTGAAGAATGTAATGGAAGTCTCCTCACTTTGTATCAAGTGTCTGCAGAGGCCTAGGTCAAATTCACCATCACTGTTTTATTCTTTACCACAAATTCAGGATCACTTTTTTTCTTGTTTTCCAGGGATAGCTTTGTTTCATTAACTTAAGTACTCTTTTGTCTTAAGAAGACAGATATTGTGAAAGAGATCAGAGAAAGGAAAACAAAATACAGTTGTACACAAACAACAGAGCTCTTTCAGCTCCTAGATAGGTATCACTTGATAAGCTTCATTTAAAACTATTATCAACAGTTAATACCATCTCTACAGTAAACAACTTCACCATTTAATGAATTATATTGCATGCCTTTCTGAGCAGTTAAAGACACTGAAGGGCTGGGGAGATGTCTTGGTGTAGTAAAGCACGTGCTGCATAAGCATGAGGGTCTGAGTTCAAATCCCCATAACTCACATACAATGAGGCACAGTAGCACCCATCTGTAACCCCACTATTCCTAGAGAGAGATGGAAAGAGACAGGAAAAGCTCCAGAAGTCCCTGGGCCAGCTAGCCTGGTGCACAGAGGAGAACAACCCAGACACACCCAGACACACACACTTTACAAGTACATTTACAAACTCACACACACACACTGTACATGCACAATCTCACGCACAGACATACACTGTACATGTACATGCACAAACACACACTGTACATACACATGTGCAAACTCATACACACACTGTACATACACATGTGCAAACTCACACATACACACACTATACATGTATATGTGCAAACTCACACACACACCATACATGTACATGTCCCAAACTCACACACACCATGCATGCACATGCCCAAGCTCACTCACAGAAACACACATGCATACATATATACACAAGTGATAAAAATTGAAAAACCAAAATGCAGTATCCCAAAAATACCCACCAAAGTGACATTTTGAAATACTAAATCTAAGCACTGTTTACATATACTGATGTTCGATTAATGTGCAACAGAGCCGAGGTAAAGGATCCATGATGTTCTTAAAAATACAGGCTAAAGAGACAACTGATATAACCACGATGTGCCCCATGTCCCCTTCTCCCATACTCATTGTTGAATGTTGCTAAAATAAAATATGCCCAAAACATTTTTCTCAAAATTATCTATTTTCAGCGGACTATATAATGAATATTAGTTGCATAGACTGAGAATCACGCATTCCAAAGCTGAACAAGGTTATAATCTCAAACCACATTTTCCAAAATGTGGTCTGACTACATAGGATTTACCATGCAGACGAAATGAGGTCCTGTGGGGGTTGGGGAGGATGGATGGGGAAGGGGTCTAAATTTGATTAAGAACTGTTTATGAAATATATAAAACTCAATAAAAATGTTAGGTGAAAAACAGTTCTTCTGGTTTTAAAAGGATGTTCTGATAAAAAAGAGAGAATATGAAATATTGCACAAATGCCAAGTTCTTCTCAAATCTTTAGAAGGTATGCCATTCTAACAGAGTAGAAGGCCCACTGTATGTATTATAAATATATGTGTGTGTGTGCGTGTGTGTGTGTGTGTGTGTGTTATATCAGGGTAGAAGGTGCTCTATTATATCACTGTAGATACTGCACTAGTATATCACCTTAGAAAGTTCATTATTACTTCACTGTAGAAGAACATTCTCATATTACTGTATAAGTTACACTGTTATATCACTGTAGAAGAATCACTGATACATTTTGATCTCCAAGATATTTTGCAGGAAAATTAACCAGGGAATATTCAACGATGCTTTAGAAGCAGGCAAGAAGCAGCTGGCAGCTGGTCCCATACTCACTAGACTCAGAGCATCCTTGTCAAGCATCAATCATGTCCTCATCTTTACTTACTTAGCAGAGAAAACTCAAGACTCACTCTCGGTAGGGTTACAGGCAGCCACCACCATTTGACCAGAGTTAACTCTTAGACGAAATGTGGTTTTTGTTCAGTCATGCCAAGATCTTCAGAAAAGGTTAGGTTGAAATTAATCCTTTCTGTAAAAGAATTAACTTGATCTAGGCTACTGATTTAAATAACTTCGACACGTAATTTACTGGGTCTACATGTGAAAGGTACAGGAATACAGAAGTCCTTTATACACTCTAATGACATCTTTAACACTGACATCTATAAGTTTTCTTTTAGACAGTACGTTTAGAGAATGAAGCACAGAATCAATTCTTTTTATTTGCTTTAAATGGAAGAAAATAGGTTTATGTCTTTGAGGGTCTGGATATTTATGTTTTGTCAGTATATTCTAGAACTCTGCCCGTATGCACCAACCCCACTGTGTAAATCCACCACTATACTATGGTCTCTTAGTGCCACAACCTACAGTGACTACCAGAAGGCACAGTCCTGAAGAACATAGAGCCTATGAGGGGGGCAGAGAATCACATCAATAGACTCCTGAAAGGGAGTTTAATGAGAATTATGAGAAAGATTAATGATACTAGCCAGTGGAGAAGCCAGTAGAGGGAGCAAACATGTCAAGCATGGAAGAAAAAGGAAGAGGTAACAAAATATGGATAAAAATTATAATGGTTAAGCTTTGCAGAAGTTACCTTTATTGATTTTCTTTTATTTTTTATTAAAGTATATTTTGTTCAATGAATTTCTAAGCACATAATTCATCCATTTACCTTAACCAAGTTGTTATCAGCAACTCACAAAGCTCCCTTGCCATCTCTTCTTGACATTTCCCCCTTAGAGTGAATCATTGGATGGATCTTTACCACTTTTTTCTATTTGCTTAGGTTTTTTAGACGTGAGCAACGTCATAAGCCTGGCGAGGCAGGAATGATGGGTTCTCCTACATCTTGAGACTAGAACTTTGCTCTTGATGTAATAGCATAGGATGTGGTGGTAGGACAATGTAAGGCTTCTCACCAGGAGTGTGGTCAAACCTGTGGCAGTTTCCTAAATTTTGCAAATCCACTGTCATTTTATACTCCAAATAAAATATAAATGCTTGATGAGTACCTGGGCAAATAAATGAGTCAAGTTATGCCTTCTAAGTAACATTATTCAAAATCAAATGAAAATATCCAAATACTTTTAACATATTTGTATATCTATGCCAAAGGGATACAGAAAAGAACTTTAAAGCACTATTTTATTCCCTCTGTAAGAGCCAATGAGATGGAGACTGCATTATATTCAGTTTCTGTTTCATAGCAATTATTGAATAAATATTAGCATTTAGCAAGTATTTATTGGAAAGCTAGTATATTCTAAATACTGTAGTTCACAGTACAAAGCGATGATTGGGACATATTCTTTACCATCAAAGTATTTATTAATATGAGTCAAGGATATAAAATTTTGAGATAGGATACTTTTAGAGACTGCTAATAACAAAAGTTCAGAATACTGGGAGGAAACGTGCAAATCTGGCTTAAATGGTTATCCTCTCTTCAGATGTGTGATATGATGAAAGGGAAGATACCCTGAGGAAGCAAATCATGTGAAGTCTTTGAAAGTAAAGTTTCACAGTTTCTGTAAGTTCGATAATACGGAGTTCACTTCTAGAATTCTCTTTTCTTTCTTTCTCTACCTGTAGCCATTGGTCTAGGATGGACAAAATAAAAGAAACCTAAATCGTATTGGGATGTAGACAGATGGTAGGAAAGGAGGGAGTTCATCCTGAGAGTGACATTTGGAACATGCTTAGAGATGACAAAAACAATGGTTCCTGCTACATGGCTCTTGCTATAGGGAAGAGAACAGAGTAGACTGAAATGACAGAAGTTTCTTAGGTACTTTGGTCCTTTAGAATCGGCACTGTTTGAAACACATACCATTCTTTGTGTTCATATGGCAGTAATATATTCTTACTGTTAACTTCTGTTCAGGTTCCTCAGATGTGTTAGGTGAGGTGGACACAGGGATTTAGATCCCTACAAGATGTGAAAAAGGCGAACATGATGACAGGATGAAACTCAAACCATGGTAGACATCCCCCCACCCGCTAACATTAAAACACTGAATTTCCATAGGGTATTTCTATATCTGAACAGGAGTTGTGCTGGGAGAGTTCTAGAAACTGTTATGCCTCTAAGTGTAGCTGATTTGATTACAGATCCATTTGCCAAAGTGAAATAGATACTGTGCATCTATATTCATCAGAAAACCACAAACATGTCAAAAGCTGGTGCTTACCAATTAAAGTATCTGGGAGATTCTATATGAAAATTGGCAACATTATTTAAAACGTCAGACTTCTAAAGTTAACAAGGCTGTACATTTATTCCAATTTTGCTGATATATTTTGAGAACTAAAAATAGTGAAAATGTTATAGTTAAAGGCTACTAATGTATCTTCCCCCAAGTATCAGTATGCTAATATAATTGGTGCACATGAGGCACCTATCATATAATATCCAAGCCAAATAAAAATTAAATCAATATAGAAAGACTCAAAGTATAGAAAGGAAGTCATTTTTTGAATCAGTAGTCAGAAGAAACATAATTTAAGTGAAAAACTAAATAAAATTATGAAGCAAGTTATATGAATATTTTGGAAGTTTCTAGACCAAGTGGTAAAATGACAAACATGAAGGCATGGGAACACAAATGGTCATGGTAGACTTTAAGAACAGTCAAGGAACTGGTAAGAGTGGATTTAAAGTAGCAGAGTGATGAAACTGTTACATCAGAGATGTAGGTACCAGTTGACTAGGGCTTTGAAACTCATAAATTTAAGAGATTCCGTCTGGAACTATTTCTGTGGGTATTAGGCAGATGTTAGTGAATTATGAGCTAAGAAATGAAAGATAAAAGTCACATTAAAAAAACAATTCATGACTAATCAAAACTGTCAGATTAGATTGCAAAGAAGTGAAGGAAAAATAAATACTTCTCAAAACGAGTATATAACAGCTCATCAGAGCAAAGATATTTTTAAGAGTGAAAGAGAAACTATTTATTATAATAGATTGACATCTGTGAACTGGGAATGTCCCATGCAAACTGGAACATATATTTTGTTTAATTAAAGAGCACAAAAGGTGGGTGTTCAAAGAAAAAGAGCTAATATTAATAACTTCAAGCTGTTTTACAAAATACCAGATACAAAGATTAATCATAGGATAAAATCATTTTATGAAAAACAAAATAAGGATGACTCAGGTAAGCTGATTCTTTACTGATAAAATTACTGGTATTTAAAACAACTTAGTACACCTTAGCAATATCTATATTGTACTCTTACAGTAATTCAGCGTTTGTCAAAGTCATTTTCCATGGATATTAGTTCAAGCCTTCCATGGAGCTGGACATGAGAAGACATAGCCCAGGGAGGGATGAATGGGTAAAGAATATAATTCTGAGATCTGGTCCAGAATTATTTTTTTAGATTGTTGGACAAATAACATGATGGTCTAGGGAACTCCAAACCACATTGATTAAAGAAATTTAACTGACAAATAATAAATAGTATTGTAAACTATATATGAAGAGTTCACAATATGAGTATGATGTGATGATTTTAGATATATACGCAGATAGGTAAGATGAGTAGATGATAGATAGATAGATAGATAGATAGATAGATAGATAGACAGATAGATAGATAGATAGATAGATACATACATACATACATACATACATACATACATAGATTAGATAGATGATAGATAAATAGATGATAAATGGATGAACAAATAGATATACTCTTCACAATTAGAAACACTGGCACATTCATTCAGCAGCTCTAAAAATCCAGGTTAATCCTCATTTTAAGAAGGAAAGCGTCCTTTTCTCATTTTATGCCTGAGAAATTCTAAAAATATTTTTGATTCCTTATCCTAGATACAGAATCAGAGTTAAAGTAGTGGACCAAAAACAAGTCACAGAAGCCAAACAAGTATGCGTAATTAAGGTATGAAGATAAGGAGATGAGCTTCAAAAGGAGAGAAGCTGCAGAGCTGGTAAATTACCAAGCAGGACATGGGGTGCAGGCTGATGCTGCAGCTGGCTCTCCCTAAACACTGGTGGGAGCTGTACGGATGAGGCTGTAACCACAGTTCTTATAGCATCAACTATATTTTTTAATGCTTAAAGAGCGCTGCTCTAAACCTCTTTTCTGTGGTGTTTCCTGAGGGTTTGGGATGGGATGGGTCATATGCTTCATTTTTCCTATAACTGCTAGCAATGATATCTAACTCAGAAAGTCCTGTAGACAAGGTAATTTCATCAGTGATTACATATATTAACTGATTAAATCTTGACAATGATGGTAAGACTTGGATCCTACTGTCATCTTCATTCTTGGATGAGGAAAATAAGATAGGAAGCAACGAGTGGACCTGTCCAAGACTGCACAGACAATTAATAATAGAACCAGGTATACTTGGCTCTAGAGTCAACATTATTATGCACTTCACCAGGGCAGATGCATTAGAGAGTTTTTAAATCTGCTATCTCTAGCTCTGGGTCTTAATACCCTTGAATGTGAATGTTATTATACTTGCCAGGCCTTAAACTCTCTGAAGACCTGAGGTTACTGGTTTACTCGAAATTTCTCTGTTGTCCCAGTTTCTTTAGTCAGTCTTCTACTATGTGCATGTACATTTCTGCTTACATTCATATCTGAAAATACTTCTCTGAATGTGTTTCTCTTTCCTTTTTATTATTTCTTTGTTTTGTGAACTGAGGGAGTTGGCAGTCAGAACTAAGCAGAGAAGTACTCCAGAAAATTCAGAGACCTACAAGTGCTGGATCTTAAACTCCATTCCTACTGAATTTCATCCTTCACCATCTTTGTAGGGGGCTGTTAGCATGACTCTACGACAGACCACTTGTTTAACATACACAAATGTGGCACTACTGTAGCACAGTACAACTACACTGCATAAACAGCCTGAGCTTTAACTTTAGTTTTTAAGAATGGATCCAGATTCAAAAGACCCCCATTCCTCCAGACGTTTCCCAGAACTGTGCTGCCAAGCAAGCCTTACCCATACTTTTATTGAAAACCATTTCTCCAGCAGGAATATTGGGGAACTATAAGCTCAGATCCACCCTTCCCATAACAATCTTGTCTTTCATCTCTAGGCCTAAAACAATTTCATACACACCATGTCAGGCATTCTTCCTAAACGTCATTGTTTTCAACGCAGATGTGCTGCCATTTGGTGTATGGTTTGTTAATTCTCAAGCATACCCACATTCATTCACTATCTTAGATGGAATAACAAGTTGAGGTTCTGAGAGATCAAGATCAGATTCTAAGGTCAAAAGAGCACATGGTTCAGCGAGCTTGTTTGCAGTAGCTTTTTGATTGCAAAGTTAATTAAAAGTCAGTCCAGATTTTGTATTAAAGTCATCCCTACACACAAGGCCCAGAATTCAATTCTTAGCATCTCAAAAACAGCAGATAAACAAAAATCCTTTATGAATACTGAATTTTATATGAACTATTTATACACTTCAACTAGATACACATTTCAAAACGGTGAGAATCGCTTCAAGATCTCCATCTAATATCATGCCATTGCATTTGAACAAATCTAGGAACAAAGCCTCACAGTTTAGAACTCACTATTCATCTAGGCCACAACCTTTGAGCACATTTTTAGAATGTTACTTATCCCACTATCCTGTGGTCTATATGTCACCATTCATTTAAAAATAATTAGTAGGCATATCAAATGCCCTGGTGATGGTCAGGAATCCTTTGCTGACAGCATTTCCACACCCAAGTGGTTTGGGATCCCAAAAGTTTATGATGGTAAACCAACCTAACACTGAACACTGAAGTATATTTGTGTATTTGTAATCTCTGAACTTTTGTCAGTATATTGTTATGACGTCATCATTTAACACACATGTGTAATATGTAGCAGTAATTCATCACCTCAAACATGCATCATTTCTCTTAGGATCACTCGAAATCCAGTACCATAGATCTCTTTGATTATTTGCTGTCTTGCTGTTCCTACTATAATCTGCATAGATTTTCATAGACTCCTAGTTGGTTCAAAGTTCTTTTTTTTTGAAAGTTTTTTTTTAACATTTTTAAAATTTTGTGTGTATGAGTGTATTGCCTGCATGTGTGTAAGTGCACCCATGACATGCATTGCCAGTGGAGTCAGAAGAAGATGTCAGATTACCCTGGAACTGGAGTTATGAATGGTTGTTAGCCACCATGCAGGTGCTCGAGTTGAACCCAGATTTTCTGCAAGAGCAGCTGGTGCTCTTAACCTCTGAGTTATCTGTCCAGCTCATCGAGGTCCTTTTTTAAAGATCTTGTAAACTGGAATATAATGATTAAGCAAGTCATCTGAAGAAATTTAAAGTAAATATTTTACCATCATTTCATCTTTAACTCGTTTCCCATTACAATAATTTCTATTTTGCATTTTCCAACCCTTATATACAGCTATTTATTAAAGTCATTCGGCAAAGATTCAACATGCTCAAAATTAAACTTATCAACTTTACTATTCATTAAACAGATCTTTATTGTTTATGCAATGTATTGATTACTCAGGAACTAAATCAATGTGGACTCTTTTCCTTGGATTAATGTACCCACACTAAATCAACTCAGTGCCCAAATCGCGTACCCCATTCCTCCTGAATGTCTTTCAAATCATTACCTTCTTTCCTTTTATAGTAAAAACTGATTATTATAATATCAGGTTCAGAGATAACCTGTCTCCTCCCAACAACTCTCCACATTATTGCCAAAATAACCTTGTTAAAACTAATTTTGATCAAGTTCTCCCACAAATTCATTAACCAAAGACCCTTAAAATATGGTCATGTCAAATACTGTGAATTCCCAATTGCAAACCTAAGCTTGTTTTTCACTATCTTCTTGGAGCCATTCTCCATTCCATCTATAATAAAGTACTTACAGGTCATTGAACTAGGGAGAAGGATTCAAATACCCATTTTCTTACATGTATAATATCGTCTTTCTAGAGGGGTTGATTTTTCTGGCCTTGTCCACCTAACTCTACCTGTATGTGCTTTAAGACTCAATACAAGGTCCATTCTTTCTGTGATACCCAACTTCTTCTCCAGTTCTAACATAGATTCTCTTTTTGCCCCCACTGACCCTGAAGCATCACTATGTTTGTGCTTAGTCTTATCAACATAGATTTTACTGTATCCTCGTTAGATGCCAAGCTCCTTGAAGGCATGTATGTAAATATGACATGTAGTAGGCATGTTAAATGATTCTTTATTGAAAAAAAAGAAAAGAAACAGTAAGTCTAAGTACGTCTTACCAGGTCAAAAACCAGAGGAAAATTGATGTTAGTAACTTTTTCTCTATTGTTTTTCATGTGCCCTGAAGAAAGGATAAAATCCTTCCTCATTTAGCTCCATGTTTTTAGCTAATATTAAGAATCCTTTTTTTTTTTTTACCTTTTACTTTTTAAGGTTTACCTGATTAATTCAAAGCAAATTTTTTAGTATTATTCTTCAACATCTTAAGGATGAGTAGGCTTTGGTGGATGAGTAACTACAAGGTATCATTTATTATAAAGCCATCTAAGCTTATCATTCTCAAAAGCTATCAATTTTCAACTTCAGCAGTCTCAAACAGATTTTAATGATGTCAGTATGTTTGAAATATTTGCCTTTTAAATCCTTCTAATTTTATTTTCAAATATTCTCAAAAGTTCTGAAAATGGCTTTAAAAGCCAAGCATTGGTTTCTCTGATGATTGGGGTAAAATTAATACATGGATACATCGAGAAGCAGCTATTGCTATTTTTAGCAACATTATGCAGACAAACTTTTGAAGTACTGGCCGAACAGTAGTCTTATTTCTCTTTAGTGATTCAGAAATGTTTTGGGGTAATATCTTCACAATGGACTTAAAATTTTTTTGTTTTATTTTTATTTTATGCTTATGAGTGTTTTGCCTACATGCATGTAAATGCACCTGTGTTGTGCAAAGGTTGTGGAAGCCAGAACAGAATGTCAGATTCCCTGGTACAGGAGTTCCAGAGAGTTGTTAGCTGTCATGTGGGTGCTGGGAATCAAACCTAGGTTCTCTGCAAAAGCATCCAGTGCTTTACACCTCTGAATCATCTCTCCAGGTATCTACAAATGAAATTTTTGACACCGCTTCTCCCAGCAACTTCAGCTGGCCTGGAATTTACTCCATAGACCAAGCTGGCTTCAGTCTCACAGATTTCCCTCTGCCTCTGTTTCCCAAGTGCTGAGATTAATGTTGTACACTAACAACCTGGGCACAAATGGATTTTTAATAAGACAGCACCACACTCTACTTGACGAGCATATCCATTTATACCTAGAAACTTTTCTCAGTTTTCCAATGGACATAAACAGAAATGTTAAGTAAACTTAATCAAAACATCTGCTTATTTTGAGTAGCTCTGACAACCCAATATGTTCAGATGGCAGATTAAGCATGATGGGACTGTGTTTTCTTCCATTTATCACACTCACAGTGTGTCTTACTATGAAAAAATAATCTGTAACAAGTAAGAGATGAGTCCCATAGTGGCTCAAAGTTTTTCTGAGAGCTCTTCAAGACTAGCCCCCAATCGCTCGGCTCTACTTAAGTGATTTCAAGGAAACAAAACAATTTCTGTTATCTAACAACTGAATCATTAACAGTCTTTAATAAGAAAAGATAATCCTATTAATAATGAAGGTCAACTCCTTTTGGGAATCATTTTCATGTCCACAGAACAAAAAGAGAATGCTATCCTGAAAATCCTACCTCTGGCTACAAGTTCCAATTTTGTCACATTACAAAGAGTTAACAAGTCACTGATATCTGACTTCTGCTTCTTCTTTGGGGTTAAGGGGTTGGGTTTCATAACCATGGGGAAGCTCGATCAAAAAAATGTGATATCTAATTCAGGCTTCTATTTTCTTTGTGCTACCAGGTTTGAAAAGGCGAAAAGTGTGAAAACTTGTTTATCCAATCCATGAAATTACACATATTTAAAGTCAAGGGATCTAGAAATGGTTAGTTACATAATTCTTTTTGCTGATGTTCAGAAAACTCTGCATCATTCATTGACAAGTGAGATTTATGTCACTTATTGGTAGAGCAGAGATTCCAAGCAACTATTTCTGCCTTTTTGATGATCTCCGTTATATTTATGCAGAAATAAAGACAAATCATTATCATGTATCCTTCTTCTATGCTTTCACTTACTATTTTGTCTGCATTATCATTAGTTTTAAAATGAAGAGGAAGTTAAACTAAAGTGAAGAATCATGTTGTTGAGGCTAAAAATTGGAATTTGATTTCTTAACACTGAATTTTATCCCAAGCGCGCTAGAGACAATCACAATAAGACCATGTCTCAGCTCATGCTGGGTTTTATGATGGTTTATAGGCATGAATTCTTGTATTCATTATTTTAAAATCTGTCTTTTTTATGACAGCTATGTAAATCAGGAGACTGCGGAAGGAGTGTACCCTCTAGTGCAAGGGGCTTTACGTTCCAGCTCTAGCTCAACTGTTTGCAGTGTGATAGCTCCACAAATGGAGTGGTAATCATACTTATCAGCCGTCCATACCTCAAAGTAAAGCAGAACCAGCAGAGCAGGATCTTACATTGAATATGCAAGCCAAGAAGGAAAGAATCCAGATGCAGTATAAACTCTTAGAAGGCGTTTGTTTTTCACTTTCCAGTTATGCCTCCTTACTTCTTAATCAGACGACAATGAGTAGGACAATTTATGCAAAAAAATGATAAGCAATATCAGGAACAAAGAAAGGATGTGGGTGTGAGAGGAGAGTGCAGATGTATCCGTTAGTGATTTAAAATCAACATGTACAAAGAAAGTCTTTTATAAAGTCTCCTACTTCATCTCACATAACTTCCAACTTTGAAGTTTAGAATACCACTGAGAAAAGCCTGAATGGTCAGTATCGCAGTTTGAACTAAATTATACATATATATGTAAAATCAATCGAGAAGGAGAATGCACACACATTCAGATTGATCTGGTCTGGGTTTGACTTTAATGAACTTAAGTTTCCAAAAACTGCAATGATACTAGAAAAGGAAAGGAAATTTGGGGTAGCAAGTGTAAAAGAAGGTGATTAAACTAAATAGGTCACAAAACAAAACTCCAAGTTATGAATCTCGGAAAGGAAGCCAGGGATGGAGAAAGGGTTGATAGGAAAAGGAAGGAGAGAAGTGAATGAGGGATTACAGTTAGAATACACTCTAGGCATATATGAAATTGTCAAATAACAACATTAATCAATATAAAAATTGAAAGGTGGTGCTGGGGATAAGGATAAAGGAAAGGAGGAAAATGCACTACATGAAGGAACATAGCTACTTACTGACCACTGCTCTCTCAGCATAGATGATATGAAGAAATATTACAGGAAAATCTGAGATCTAGTTCTAGCTCACAAACTCTGAAGTTCTGTGATGTTAATTAATTTATATTTCTGGCCTAAGTTTCTTTGACTATAAAGGAAGAGCTTGAACTACAAGATTTCCTAATATATTAACAATTGTTAAGTTTTATATACATAAGATCACAGATACAGGAGCTTGAAAGATGACTCTGCAATTAGTTTAACTCCCAGTTCCCACATCAATAGGCACACAAACATCTGTAACTCTAGCTCCAAGGGATTTGACACCCACTTCTGGTCTCCATAACATGCACATACATGTGCATGTATACACAGACATATAGAAACACATAAACAAAATAAATCTTTTCAGAAATATTTCATTGAATTTTGAGAGTCACATGCAATGTATTTTGATCATATCCAGAACTCTCTCCTCTATCTGCTTTACAGCTCCCCATCTGATTTTGTGCACATGCCTAATTTCATATATGTATTGAGTCTAATTTGTGTCTTCAAATGCCCTTCAGTGTGGTCTCACTCATTGGAATTTGTATAACCTACCCATCATTGCACCCTTAAAGAAAAATGACTCTCCCTCTCCCAGAAACTATCATTTGCCAACAGTTCCTCAGTAGTGTTGGGGCTTCTTGCCCACTTCCTCACCTCTGTGCTGGGATTTTGACTGGCCCCATCTTTTATGGGTCTTGTGCATGCTGGTGTACTTGTGTGAATTTATACGAGTAACTGCCCAACTGTCTGAAAAACAGTTTCTTTGGGGTCACACACCACTTCTGACTCTTATAACCTTTTCGGTGTTGTGTCACATTTTATACGAAAGATATATAAGTTTGGTGGAAATTATAGTGAATGACAGAATTTCCCCCATCAGGCCATGAGAAAATATTGTTTGACAATTAGCTACTGTTCCTGATTAATGGTATTTTTAGCTAGAATCTAGTCTAATGAGCATCTAACTGTAATGTAGCTGCCATCTTTGCTCACATGGTCCAAATAAAAGTTAGTCCTCATTAAGCTGTACTATGATTTATAATTTTTTCATGTTTTAATTGATGTGATTAATGTCTTGTGTTCAAAATCTTAACAAAACTGCTATCAGAAGTCTTTCACTTTTAGTTTTAATCTTGTGCACCTCTGATTGTCTAAATAGCTACTCATGAACCCATTACTCTCTCCTATTCCCTATGTATCATCTCAAAGTATTACCTTGTTATATTAAAATTATATCTTCAAGATATGCATTGAGTTTAAAATTTTTATGAGTCATTAAGTATCTAAAGGACATTCATCTTTGCTTGCTCAAAACTTATTAGAATGTTAGGTTATCTAGTAAGTTCCAATCCAGCTTGAATAAATTAGTTTTTATAATTATAGAGAGAAATATGGTTTATGCATTCCAGATCTGAGTGGAGGATGCAGGAAAACAAACTATTGGAACATACAAAATTAGGATTAAATGTTAGGAAAACTACACAACAAAATTATTCTGTGCTGATTCCCATATTGGAAACAGTAAAGTTTCAGCTTAAAATTCCCACCAACAATGAACAATTAAACAATCACGAAAAGGCTGCCTCTCTATACTTGCTACTGAGGCCAACATCTTTAGGTCAAGCACATGACATTTGCTCTCGTGAATATGTGATTATATATTCCAAATGACTGATATTGTTTAGACAATGCATACTTTCCTTAAATATAAATAATCCATGCAATTTTACAGTCTCTTGGGAGAAGAAAATCTTATCCATATTCACATCGTCAAAATTCTCAAGAGCATTTCTAGATAGTTGAGGTAACAAAGTATGTTTTCTGCTTGTTTAGCACAGACTTAACGACACCATGCAAAACTGTTTGGAGTGTGTCACTTTATGAGGATGACAGCCCACTCTCTCTCCATGTGAGCTATGAAGGCGGAGGAATGGTTTTTCAATAAATTGATATTTTATTGGCTCCTTGGGGATTCAAAAAAGCGTTTGAATGGGTGAGGTTTGGGATTGTTGCTATGGAAGAATTTTGTCAGCAAGCCTTCTGGTGCTTTCCCACACTCCAAAACAGCCCTATGGAAAGTTGTCAAGAACCATTTACCAAATCTTGATCAGCTAAAACTTTGCGCTCACATTCATAGTCCAATTCAAGTGAGAGGGAGGACCCTGCTTTTGGCCTTTGTTTTCTTCTGTCCTCTCTAACGAAAGTGTTTTAAGCCCAAAGCAAAATTAAATCTCTGTCCTGTTTTCCATCCCAGAAATATTTCAGTGTTTCAAAAACATGCTATCGTGTCTTCAAAGTCGTTCTTAACATCAGAAAAGCAAGAAGATTTCATGTTGGTAAAGAGCACAAACCCAGAATCCCAGGAAGAAAATTGTTCTGTTTTACACCTTGGTTTATGAGGAATTAGTTTTCCACTCTGCACTTAGTCTCCACTGCGTATTTACCTTAAAGCAAACATTTTTGTGTATATGCTTTTTGGTTTACAAAACTCATATCAAATTAAGGATAGAAAATTTGATGTTAGTTAAGCCCTTATTTTGGAAACAGTGAAACTGTGCAGATAGGCAAACTTTCCAATTCTGCTTCTCTTATAAATTACCAATAACTTGCCACCTCAGATTTCTAAGGCTCCTCAGTGCCCTGTCTCTGAAAAATAGCAACTGTGATAGACTCATTCAACACTTGCAGGACATAATGTTTACCCAAAACTGCATGCTGGCCCTGCCACTCAACAGATGGCATCATTGTCCACAGCGTACCAGTATTACCACCATTAGTATCTTGTGAGATCTGATTCCAACTCCAACAACATTCTATCCTTTCTCCCTGGCCCATTTTCCTTCCTTGGCCCATCATCTTTCAGCATTGATTTCACCTCCATGGATGATGAATGGATTCATTACAAAGTATTTTCTATTTTTCTGCATACTTGCTGACATATTACCATGAGTAGATACTATATTAGACATTAAGAATTCTACAGCATAGACTCAGCTTGGAGAAATCCAGCAAGTAAATAAAGCAAATTGAGCACAGTGGTAAAATGACCCAAAGAAAGAACAATTCAATCTAAGTTTCAAAGGGAATTATGTTTGGGGTAGGAAGTAAAATATGAATTAAGGAGTTAATAGCTAACAGTAAAATGCTTTAATTTTCCTCTCCTATCTCTGTGTTATTTTACTTTAATCTCTTGCACACACCCAGAGTTGGTTTTGTTCCGAAGCACCCTGCCATACGAAACTTCCCTTTTGATGGTTAAAAGGGAACATGCTCATCCCACTTCTTTAAAAAGCAGCAAAAAAGGATCTTGAGAACAAGCAACTTGGGAATCATGTCTACACAGCCACAAAACCTGTCTATACAGCTATGAAAGATTAAGAAGAATCAATCCTGAGAGCATAAATCAACGGACTTGGATCTCCTAAATTCCGTCATATGGCACTTCCTTGTGATTTACACTCCCTGGCCTGCTTCCTCAGTAAGTGTCCCAGAGAAGGGAAGAGAGGATTACTCATAAAAATGGCTTCTCTTTCTTTCAACCTGCTTTTACTTTGTCCACTGAAGGTGTCCCCCTTGTGGTAATAAGGGGGGTTGGCCTGGCATTTCATCTTATGATACATGGATAGAAAAATACATTAGTTTTCCTGTTCTATACCCTTTAACTGCTCATTTCTAAAAGAAGGGCTTTTATTAAAATATTCATTTCTTTCTAAAAGTTAATAATAAACTTAAAGCCCTTTATGCATTCATCTGGCTTTAAACTTTTTAACCTTACTTATTAGTTTTGTTTTTAATCCTTTACTTGGGACTGGCTATATCGTTTTTCCATGAAGTTGTATCAGAGATTAAGATGGTGTTATCTCTCCATTAACAATTTACTTACTGGACCATGAAAAGGTGGTTAAGCACGGCTCAGCTCTGTGTTCTGAAAACTAGGCTTGGTCAACAGCACTGCAGAGATTCTTGACTGTCACCTCTCCTTGGAACCTGAGTAAACATTCAGGTTGAGTTGAAAGTTTTGCTTATATTGAAGGAAGCACCTCAGTCTGACTTCTGGTTCCCTCTTTTGAAAGGAATTAACACTTTTATCTCTGTTCTAGTTCGGTACAATTAATCTTCTTCAAAACTGGAGGAAAGTAAAGCTTTTGTTTTTCATTTTTTATTTATTTATTTTTATTGTATGTGTATGAGTGTTATGCCTGCGTGTATGTAAGTGTCATGCAATGCCCACAGAGGAGAGTAGAGGGCTTGAGATCCTCAGGAACTGAGGTATGGATGGTTGTTAACCACCATGTGGGTGCTGGGATTCAAACACAGCCTTCTGCAAGAACAGCCAGTGCTCTTAAGCACTGAGCCATATCTCCAACCCAAGAGAAGAGTTTAGCTTTATATGCAGCCTTAAGAAAGTATATTTTAAGATGGCCGAGAGAACAAACACGCACAATTACAATCTAAAATATCAGCTGCAAAGGGGGAAAATTCCAAATGATAGAAAATCAATTTTCAGTGTAATGGTTTTCTTAATCTTATGTGTTTCATCTCAAAACTATCCCTCCACAGAAAAGCGTATACATATGTTTCTGTGTTATTCATCCCTGATAATGAAACATGTTTCCTATATAGAACACATATTGGTTATACTGTATAATTCTTAAAAATCAAGAAGATATTGAAAAATATTTTGTTTGTACCAACTTCTCCAAAAGGATTCATGCAATTTCAGTTGAATGATATGCTATATAAACTAGATTAGGATGGCACTAACAGAAAATCTCATTAATAGACTATGTCAGCAGTTGGACATATTTTCTTAGTTGGTATCTTTTATTCCCTGATGTTATCTTTAATGTTCTCTAAAAGTATAATAATTTCAAAAGTAAAACATATAGCAACATAAGTATAAACGACTTTATGGACTATGGAAATAATTTACTAGAAAAATGGGTTACATTTCATGGTAGAACTGAGCTTCAGAAGACATCAACTGACTAAGCATCTAGATCTGAGGACAGGCTGAATAGGGTGTGCTACATTTGATACTCTGACTGAATCACAGGATACCACTAGTTTTCACAGCCTATATTATTTCTCTTCAATCATGAATGCATTTTCCAGTAGAAATTACTTTTTCAATGTGCTGATTACTGAGACATAAACATTTAGTGTAAATGATTATTTATATCACCAATCTTTCATGGTGGAGTAGGTAAAGGAGATGTGGAATAAGTGCCTAGATCAATACAAAGCAATAGTTTATAGGCTCTCTGTCACTGACTTAGTGAAGGGAAATGATGTGATAAAATACACGTGTGCCTCAGACAAGTATTGGGAAACCTTTTATTTCGATGCCATTGGGTGCAATCTAATAAAAAAAATCTTGATTTTTATCATCCCCTGAGGTCTTAGGACAAACTTCCAGTGAGTTAATATTGAATTCAGGGATCCACTATTCACAGAAGTAAACTGATTAATTGGGGAATACTATGATGACTTTGGATATCTTATTTTAAAAGACAATAAAAAATAAAAGACTAGTAAAGTAGAATATATAGGATTAACATGGAAGAAAAAATAGGTAGATAAAAGGAACAATTAATGTCTGTATTCATTTGAGAGGGCATAAGAACTCACTTCAAATACAGAGATGTCCAGTATTGTTAAGTGGAAGGTCTTATTCAAAGGGAAATACAAGCTCCCATAGGGGACTTATAAGCATGAAATGGCTGAAGAAAACAGAAAGTTTCTAACTATTTGAGAGACAGCAAAATGTTGGGTTTCCCAGTCAAGAAGTATATATAGTGTGATTTAAAGCTTTAAAATAGT
Source organism: Eospalax fontanierii (assembly GCA_035773235.1). Lineage (NCBI taxonomy): Eukaryota > Metazoa > Chordata > Mammalia > Rodentia > Spalacidae > Eospalax > Eospalax fontanierii. Next base: position 25,024,765 of record CM069529.1, read on the forward strand.
TCCCAACAACTAGTTTTCAGTTGTATTACTAAAGGAAAGTCTTTTTTCTAAAAGATTTTAGGCTATAATATCTGTACTTTTACAAACAGTCCAAGTAACTTAGAACTGTCTGGTTAGCTGTAAGTAGCAAGTTCTCAAAGGAATGAAAATTCAGAAATTAAGTTCTGCTTCAGAATGTGGTGACAGAGAACTGCTAAATGAAACCAACAACAAAAAAATGTGCTCTTGAGAGGTCTAGAACATGAAATTGACAACTTCAGATGAAGTATAACAGCAGTTTGGCCTAAACAGATGGACCCATATCCAACCATAGGTTATAGGTCATTTACATAGGTAAGATAAACAACATGATGCTCAATCATTACTTGTTCCACACATTCATTGACTGGGTACCTACTCTGGGTTAATACCATGTGCCAGGCATATCTACCTTCTACCAAGTGTCAGTCTAGAAGCTGTGAACATCACAGTGAATATTCTATGTCCTTGGTGAGTTTATATCACAATTATAAAGCTAGATGTTAAAGAGCAATGAGAATGTTAATTCATTGCAATTAAGGTGATTAGAAGCATGGGTTACACAATCATCACTCTAATCTGGATAAGCAGTGCAAGTTTCCTCTAGGAAGTAACATTTGAACAGAATTCTGAAGAATGATGCAAAATAGGCAGGGAAGGTGGAGTTTCTGGTAGAATGAATATAGCAGTTTTCCACTGAAAATGCCTAATTATAGACAAAACCTGCAGCACCATCTGAAGATACATTAACTATGTATGTATATGTAATGTTAGTAGGGGGCAGATGGCATATATATAGTTTCTTCATCATACAAATCTTTCCCAATTAAAAAATGATCAAGCAAGGTACATATGGTAAGAATGTATGTCCAGAAGTTAAAGAATAGTATTTCATAAAATTCAAGCTGAATGTAAAATAATCTGAAAGATGCCTTCCATCTCCAAAATTAGAATGCCTGTGAAACAACCAACAGTATAACTGACAGGGGAACTAAAGAGATGTTTGTATGTGAGTCATTACCATTGAGAACCCGAGTGATAGATAGAACATGCAGACGTTTAGATTATAAATCACTTTTCACGCTTATTTAACAGGGCTTTTAATAAGAAATTGCTGACAAGTGTATTCTTATTCTCTCTATGAATTAGAGAAATAACAGTTCACATTTGAATGAGTCATTGCTGACCTCATTTATTTATTTTTCCCAAACAATGCGGATTGTAACACGTGGCAGCGTACATGAATTGGTCAGTTGTGTTTGGTGATCAAACATCTACTCTGGCCTCTTCCTTCTTTCTCGCATCCTATGAATGTGCTGTGCTGTACTCTCTGCCGATACCCTCCCTAACTCACATATCTGCATTTGCCTCACATTTACCAACAGTGCCATTGTATCGAGGTGATGTCTTTATTAATTTATGCACTAAGCAAGTTCTGAGGACCCAGTATGCCCAAATCACTTATGAAACTGACTGTATTATATTTTAAGCATTACCAGAGATGTACCATACATAAGATGTCTTGTCATTTTTTTTCTAGAAATCCCAGAAAATCACCTATTTTATTAAAGTATTCTTTCTTAGAAGCTCTTTGAGGCAGCACTTATTCTAGAGAGAGCAATGGTTTTAGACATTAATGAAACACTTAAAAGAATCCAGTTTTATTACATGTTTTCATTTGATGAGAGAATTCAGAACAAAATGACAATGATCCCTGAGACGAAGTTGGATCTCAAAAAAAGGGAAATCAGTCAAGATGAGGAAGATCAAATCCTTTTCCCCATTGTTTCTTCAGTACCCCTGACACTGAATATTAATAAGCCATTTGAAGAAACAAGGCTCCCAGAGAATAATCATAAAGCAACATTATCTTCACCCCTATTTTATCTGAGTTGTATTTTAAAAGATAACTGTGGGCAAAAATTTTGCAATTAATTTAAGACCTTAGCATAGTTCTAATGATGAAAGCCTGATCCCAGATAATAATCACACAATTTTGACAAAACTTAACCCCTTTCCTTTGGAATTGTTGAGGTTTGCTGCAGGCTGATGACTTGTGGGGTGAAGCTGAAGAGGGAGGGAATCAGGCAGGAAGGGAGGGAAATCTTTTCCTTGCCTACCTGTTGCCATTCATCTTCCCCTCTTTTATCAAACCCAGCACATTATAGAAGAACAAAAAGAAGTAGAAATTAAAAGCCCAAGAAAGCTTTTATTCTTTAGTAAAATGCCTTCTCAGAGATGGACACATATCTCACACTTTCTCTCATGAAAACTTCCTGGACTCTTTAGATAGCAAGAGTAAGTTATAATCCCCATGATGAAGGCAATACTATATAACTTACACTTCCATCCCCAACACACCTCTGTTCAGACCCCATCACATACCAAATGGCCGATTGTATGGTACCCAACATAAACTTACAGCATCTTTCTTACCTCAATGGCCCGCCCATCGAGTCAGTGAGAATTGTTTAGTGTATTCTTAGAATGATACCTACGGTAGTTCTTTTCAGACCGATATACATCTTATCCTCTTTAAAGTAACTCTTCAATGCCTTCTGTGCTAGATTCAAATGATAGAAATGAGAAGGTTTTGAGATGCTATTTACACGGAATCATCAAGGAAGTTTTTTTTACAATAAAGTTACATAAAACAATGTATTATAAAGATACTGAAAAGCTCATGTCATCTCTGGAAAGAGTGGAACAGCAGCCTTGGAGTGAGGGTAGAGACAAAAGGAGGGGCAGTAATCCTTACTTTACTGAATCCTTACATTACAGAATCCCATTCAAAGTAATCCTTGCAGTCCACTACCCCACCAAACTTTCAGGTGCTGAGTTTATAGCTCTACTTTTCTGGCATTGGATAATGGGAGCCCTTCCAAATGGTGCATTGATGACTCCTTGGGCCTGGAAACTAAATACTATTCCTCTTCCCACCACTGTTAACACAGCTGTAAAAGAGAAGCTAATGCTATTCTTATTAATCGCACTATGGCTAGAAAAATGCCATTTCCCAAATAACAGTCTGTGAGAGATAAATTGACTTGAATACACCATAACAATATATATTTTAATATATAGTCAAATTACATTAAGCATCTGTTCTATGCAACAGAATCTCTGTTTAACATATTGATGATTGAAGTCATTGTTCTTGATAAAGAATTTATCAGTTAATGATAAATGATAAAAAAATCACAAATAAGATAGTGATCTCTCTCTCTCTCTCTCTCTCTCTCACACACACACACACACACACATACACACACACACGCACGCACACAATCTGAAGAAAATCAATTCAAGGTTTATGCAGTGGTTTTTCATCACCAACACTCCTTTGATCTTGATACTTTGCCATCCATTAAGGTTACTCCTGTTCCAGCCATCACCCTGAGTTCCACAGAAAGGAGAAGAAGAAAGCAAGTAGGTCAGCTATATTTTAAAAAGACTTTCTGAAAGTTGCCATGTGACACTTCTATGTGTTTCTCAGCCTGAAGTTAGTCATGTGGCTGCTCTACTAAAATGCTAAACAGCTAAATGTGAGGAAACACTAATCAATATATATTGGGCTAGACAATCAACATTCATGGGTTGTTTTGTTTCCTTTTTGTTTGCGTTCTTCTGACTTTTTGATAAATATAGCTATTCTCTGGCAGAATTTAAGATTAGACTCTCTCCTCCGAATACTGATGTTTCCACTTATTTCCCAAGATGTTTGAAGTTTGTGGCTATCTTCCTCACCATTGTGTACTCGTGGTTCATTGGACGATGAGTTTCTTGGAATCAACGTTATGTATTTTTTACTCACCTAGAGACTCCATCAATTATTTATTATATATATATTTTAATATTTATGTATATATTCATGTAAATATATATTGCTTAACTATATTTGAAACTTATATTTGACAATTTTTAAACATATAAACAAAATGACTTAATAGTACGAATAACGCAACATTTTTGTATTAGCGCGTCTTGTAATTTCTTGTCTTCAGGCACTTTGGTCCATTCAGAGTGTCGCAGAAGTAAAGAGAAGCAGTTTTTCTCTTGGATTTCAGAAAACAGAACAGGAAGTATCTATAAACAGCTTTGCATTGTTGTAGTAAAAGGAACCAAAGCACCACAGACAGGCTGCTGGACTCAAATCTCAGTTTTACAGACACACACACACACACACACACACACACACACACACAAACACACACCTGCCTTGTCTCATTTGATTTGTGACTCAGCCAAGTTACTTAAGGTGTCTATTTCTTCCATTTCTTCAGCCTATAAATAGAAATACCAGTCAAGATGGACTCTCATACTCAAAAGAGGTTAAACTGTGACATTTATGAAACTTATGATTGACAGATGTCTTCACAGGTGGTCCCACCAGGCCCTGGGCAGATCCACATGCTCATATACTGAGAGGACATTAAAAACATAAGATCTTAAAATATGATTTCTTGAAGTAGGTCCGGATTGTAAAAACTTCAATCCATACAAAACCCCGAACTGCCACCCCAACCCCCATGGCCAGAAAGAGCATGTGCCCTGCATTGGCAGAAAGTGCATCGCTAGACAACATTTAAAAGTGTGGCACTCCAGCTGGAGAGCTGTTCCTCTGGATCAGAGATGTTGGGATACTTGTTTAAACATACAGGACCTTGGTTCAGCCATATGCAGTAACAACAATACACACTTAGAATATGTTGAGTTGGGCCAGCAAGAACAAAAGAACAATTATCTCTCAAAGATCTGGATACCAGAAGTCCAACAGCAAGGTGCTAGACCATGTGGCATCAGGGGAAGACTGCTTTCTGTTTCCTAGGTGGTGGCCTCTCACTGTGTGGAGAAGAGGAGAGGGTCTGTCTCAGACACTTTTAATAAAAGCTCATCATTTTAATAAGAGTCATCCCCATTAGAGATGACAAAGAGCTCATGAACTAATTACCTCCACCAAAGTCCACCTCTCGTACCAATAACTGGCGGAATAAGATTTCAAGCTGAGGATTTTAGAAGGACACAAACTTGTAGAACATAATAGGCAGCATAATCTTGTGGAGGAAAGTAGTTCACATTTGGGGAAGAGAGGTCTCTTTAGCTTCCTTTTTTATGTTTCATGAGAATTTTTGTTTGTTTGTTTCAGTTTTAAAGGCATGTTGGTGACCTCTGTGCTGGCACCAGAGAAAATCAGAATCTAATCAAGGGTGGGGGCTGTATTTTCAGCCTTTCCTTGTTCTGTTCTCCCATCCTACAGTAAGATCAAGTCACTGTGGAAACCTTATCAAGGACCACTCTCATTTTCATAGCTGTATCAACAGATGGTGATATCAGGAAGAAACTGCCCTGGTCCTTTAATTACCCACCCTTGGGGTGAGACCTGCGGAGGGCAGTTGCACAGATACCAGCTGAGCCACTAAGAGACAGAAACTATTTTCACAATTTTGCCTTCAAATCTCCAAGTACTGATAAACATCAAAACATTTTCTAATCAAAGCTGAGAAAGAAATATTTATTGATAAAACTTCAATAGTTATTTTCTTCCCCAACTAAAAAATAAAACCAGTGTGAGAAGATACAGGAATATGAAAATAATTTTTGGTGCTTGTGGAATATATTCTCTTTCTAAAATGGTGAAATTTGGAAGTTTTTCTGAAGCTTAAACTTAATTTGCAGATGACAAAAGACAAAATTCAGGAAAGTTAATGTAAATGTTCCACAGAAAGTCCACCCAAGTGTCAAAGCCATGGTAAACCGTGTTTTTTGTTGTTGTTGGTTTTTTTCTGGTGCTACAGAGATGGCTCAGCACTTAGAGGGTTTACTGCTCTTCCAGAGAACCCCAGTTCAGTTACCAGCCACCACATCAAGTGTCTCACAACCCATTTGTATCTCCAGTTCCAGCAGCTCTGGCACCTGCTTCTGGCCTCCGTGGGCACTTGCAACACAACATATACTCATATAGACATATATACATGAGTAAAAATAAAAATCATAATTAAAATCCTTTGTTTTTGTTATCACTTTTGGGACTCATCAGAAGTTGATTTTTCCAAAGAAAGGTACTTTTTATATTCATCAGAGAACTTTTTGATAAAAAAAAATAGGCATAGAAAGGAATCATTTGGTAATTTTAATAGTCAAACAAAATCATAGACTTTAACAAACATTTGCTTGCTTAAATCTATGTTGAGAATGCTTAGACTTCTGAAAAGGTGGTTTCATGTTGCAAGTCAGTGGGACCTTTGATCTGGGGAAATCATATGATCTTTAATGGCCTCAGAAATATGTTTACTGTGGGCCAAAGAAACTTGGTTCAGCAGGTGTTCTGCTAACTCTGAATTAAATGATAGTTGTCCTCAATTTGACAAGTAGAAATGCCTTAATGAGTAGGTTGTTTGTATTGTTTTTTCAGAAAGTGGCACTACGTTTTGTGTGTCTACAAAAATGAATAGGAAAACTGGGAACAAAAGGAGCAAAGATCATCTCTAGCCAAAGTCATAATTGAGTATTAAAAACAAAATACATGAGTAAGCAAGAGAAAAAGGAGGAAGGAAAGAGAGACACAGAGAGAAGCAGAGACACAGAGACAGAGACAGAGAGAGATCCCCAGAAACTGTACCACTAAAGTTTCTTAATTTGATACCAACATCATAATATGGTAGGCAGACTAAAAGATTAAATACAGAGCTTGTGTTTATACTGCAGCTCCTTCTGAGATGCTCTTGATATATCGTGGTCATGTTCGTCTTTCTTTGTGGTACTGTCCAAATAACTCCTGATAAACACTGGCTCATGGAGGTTCTGGAAACTGCTATGCTAATTCAAAAATGAGCACTGAGCATTTACTGAGCATTTTCTGGGCTGTAGAAGACTTTCTTAACCAGCAGCTTTGTATTCATTCCCGCATATATTCTCTCTCTCTCTCTCTCTCTCTCTCTCTCTCTCTCTCTCAACCTTATTTAAGGTAACAAACAGTTCAACTAAAGGGCAAATTACTCATGTGGCTTAAGTGCTCAGAGCAGAGAAAAATGAAGTCAAGTTCATCTTCAGAGGACGGAAACTTTCCATGCCAGTTAATCCCCTTTCTTTCTTCTTTCACATGGGTGTGATGCCTGAAAAATGGAGGGATCAATTCTGAAACATTGTTTAAGTGACAAAGATGCTCTCCTTTTAAATAATTTAGGGCAAAAAGGAGGTGGTTTGGGGGCAGAAAGAAGTAGATCATTTTATAGAAAAGCAGCCAGAACCAAAGACTGAGTTGATTTACTTACATGTGTTCAGAAAGTTCTAAGAGCCAGAACTATAAAAACTTAATTCCCTTCTAAAGCTGTATCACCAGTGTTTTCTCTCCTAGGAGAATAGGAATTTAACTTTCTCAGTTAATTTCTCAGACATCATTGAAGATTATGTTGCCTGATAAGTCTATTATTTATGGGCTTTCTGCTCTCATTTTCAGAGAAGAGAAGTAAGTGCATTTAAAAATTAAATGTTGCAACTCAAGTAAGGCATTGTGATAGCCAATATTATGTTTGCTGTAGGTAAAAGTGTAAATTATCATGGCCATATCAGAAAAATTGTGTAAGCCTTATTCATGTACTGATTCACTCACCCCTTCAAAAATAAGCAATATGAATTAGGTTTGCAGGAACAAGCACATGGATGAATGGGACAGATTGCTGAAAGATTTTCATATCTGAAAATCTGCTGTGGTTGACCACTCTGCCTGATACCCAGAAATTCAGAAAACATTGCCTATATTCTATGCCAGTTTGCTTCCCTGGGTAGAAAAGAAATATATATTTTCCTTAATAAGATACCCAACTCTTCTTTTAAAAACATTATTTTTATTTTATATGTATGAGTGTTACGCCTGCATGTAAGTGAGTGCACCCATGTTGTGCAATGCCTGAGGAGGACAGAGGAGGGTTGTGGATCCCTTGGAACTGAAATTTTGGACAGTTGTTAGCCACCATATGGGTGCTGGGATAAGAACCCTGGTCTTCTACAAGAACAGCCAGTTTCTTAACCGCTGAACCCTCTCTCCAGTCCCCCAAATCTTCTTAAGACATCTGTATCATCAGGATAAATAATTCTTGTGCCCACTTCCAAGTGTGCTTTCCATAGTTTGGATGTTTTCATACCTGGCTCTAGAAAAGACAGTAAAGTCATTTCACATAGGTTGTGGTCAATAAAATTCATTAAAGGGATGGTTAAGCAACTTTACATGCTTCACAGGAGTTGCTAATGTGTGCCTCTTACAGATCGAATTGAGGGTAGATGAAAATCCTGTTGGAAGTTAAAGTTTTATGTTCAATTTCTAGAAATCACGATAGGAATCTTGGAACCAAAGTCCCAATTACCTAACTTGTCACGTAAAGTTAGTGACAGCCCAGACCTGTGATCGTTGTGTTTGCATGGTTCAGCTCTTCATTACAATTCATTGTTTGTATTGGGACTGCATTTAGAGTTCCTTATTTCTCAAGCTTTATTTCTCACCACTTTTTCCAGATTCGGTAAACATTCAAAATTTGCACTACATCTCAGGTGACTTCCAGGTTCCTCCCTGCCTTTTGAGAAAAACGTTCATGCCCTGTGAGTCTCCATTTGTCATCAGCATCTCCAGGGGCCTCTCTGCTCCTGTGACATCAGATCTTCAGTCACTCACTCTGCACCTAACTTCCCTTTACCCACCTTGATACTCCTGAAAGGCAGAGGTTTGGGCAGTCTCAGTGCTGCCTGTCTCTATGAACTTAGCTAGCAACTTGCAGTCAGTGCTGGGAACTAACTGAATGATTAGATTTACAGATCAATGAGAGGTAGCCTTTCCATTTGAGCATTCCCAAATTCCCAAAGTTTAGTTCAGCTGCCTCTATTTCATCTCTAGACAGAGACCTTGATATCTGTGGGATCTGCATTACCTCTGCAAAGTCTGGTGGCTTAGGTACTGTTTTGCTTTCCCAGGTTTGCGGAGAATCAGTTCCTCAGTTCCCAGTCCCAGATGACAACAGCAGGGGTGCCTAAAGCACTCAAAGAGTGTGACAGCTGCTCTTTTTGAGCTGGCAGAGCCATTTCCTGTGCTATCATTTCTTGTACATTCCATTAGTTTCCCACCAGGACATGAGGCCTTGAGGCCACTCCCTGTGAATTGGGCCTGAACAACCATCAACTGCACACATCACTTTTGCCTCCTCTTCTCCTAACTTCTGTTTTTCCTCATCTGTCTGTGAACTCTCCTGACAGCCCTTGTCTTATAACAAGCATTAATTACCTAGCCAACCCCGACTCCATTTCCCTTCATAGACAGGAGTCTGAAGTCTCATTCAAGCTCTTTTATTAGCATTGACAATCCCCAGAAACCTAAATCCTGGAAGAGAAATCTGCCCTGCCTTCCTGCAGACTTAAGTCTCAGCTATCTGTAAAGCTGGCTGTGCTTAGAAAATATGAATTTTAACACCAAAGTAAAAACAACCCACACCTATCTGCCCACTGATCTTTGGGCTTCCATCTGGCCCCAGGTCAAATCTCCAGGGTGCTCCGTCATACGAAAAATATCATTAAAGATGACACTCTCCAAGAGTAACCTCCCAGCTGCTCTGTGAAAGCTTAAAGCAGTGTGACAGCCACCCATGGTCTCACAGACTCTGTCTCTCAACTACCCGCCTCTTCTCTCCACACTTTATTTTCTTGACTCTTAATTTTGTTCCAAGTTAAGTTTCTGGCAACCCAAGAAAACCTGCATTTTCTAGGGACTCCCCCTTGCCATTTTTTTGCCCCAGAAGTGATTTTCCCCCTCACTTTATTTAGCAAAGGCTCTTGTTAGGGCCTTCGCTGTCTACTTCATCCAAACTCTGTTGCTATCACTCCCTATCCCTGAAGCTTGCTTATTTTTTCTTCTTTTTCAATATGACTCATCACTAGCAAACACTAAACTATATTTTATTTATTTTCAATCTTCCCCAGCTAAGGCAAGCTTCATAAGGGCAGGTCTTTATATTTCTGTTCTTAAATGAATGAATGGACTCAAGTGGGTGCCTAGAATTCAGCCTCTTTGCAAATGCAGAAAGATAAAAGAGTCTCCCTAGCAGCAATTCAAAGTGACTCTGGGAAACAGCTCACTGCCTTAAGCCTTAGGTTTGGAATTTTATAGAGTGTTTGTTGAAAAAGACAAGTGAACATAGTTTGGCAAATTAAATAAGTGAAGGATGACTAAGAGGTCAAAATTCCTGAGATTTCCACCTTAGCATAAAAAGTCAAGATACTTTCCAACTAACCTATGAATAGCACTTTCGATTTCTCTTCTTCATTTATTTCCAAGCTCTTTATCAAAGAAAAAGCTCTTAAAGCAAATGTGGGAATAATTTAAGATTATTAATTATCCTTGAATAGCAAGAGGTTTAAAGCAGGGACATTTCCTTAAACCTCTAAACCTTGTGAGGCATCAGAGAGACTTATGCTTTGGGAGAAATAACTGAAACCAAGCAAATTCAGGACTTGTGTCATCATCTAAAAGAAGCACTAAGATTCTATTTTTCCTTGTTGATTGTTTTTCTCCTTGTCATTCACTCTTACACAGCATGTAATCTGATGACTCTGTAGCATCCTATAGACTTTTTAGGGGTTCATTTATGAAAAGTCCATGATATGTTTATAATGATATGGAGATCTTATTTGTCTTTCTTGGTCTCATTTTCTTACAAGTGGACACTAGAGCTTCTTAGAGGTTATGTGGCTTGTGATATGACAGCAGATTAAATGGAGAAGCAGACATGAGAGCATCCTCCATCTACTAAACCAACCATTAGAGATCTCAACTACAGAACACAGAGCAACCTGACCACTTTTGTCACTGTTTTTATATATATGTATATATATTAAAAACATACTTTTCTGTTTTTTTTTTGCTTTATCTATTTGTTTTTGTTTTACTTTTGTTGCTTGGAATTGAACCAAGGACCAACTTGTCCCTACCACTGTGCTACACATCTGTAACCTTGGAAAATATAGTGATTTTCGGAAAAAAAAATGCTATTTGTGTTAACATGTAATTGCTTTTTTATTGTTACTTTAAAATTTGATATTTATTTTATGTGTGTTTTATTTATGTGCATGAATGTATTGCCTGCATAATGTATGTAAGTGCGCCCATGTTGTGCAGTGCCGGCTGCAGCCAGAAAGGAACATCAGATGAGCTGGAACTGGAGTTACAGACAGTTGTTAGTCACCATGTGGGTGCTGGGATTTGAACCTGAGTCTTCTACATGAGCAGCCAGTGCTTTTAATTACTTGAACTATCTCTCCAGCCCATTGTTGTTATGTTTAAATGAATAACTATGTAAAACAATTTAATCATAATATCTAATATAAGTGCCTATATACAACATTCTGAGAAGCAACAGTTATTTTGTTGATTTTGTTGTCATTGTTAATCTTTCTTTCCCTTTTGCATAAATTTTCTTTTTTTCTTGAGAGCTTCATACGCTTACTGCATCTGCATCATCTTCAGCCCTCCCTCTTCCCCTCTGACTCCTTCTGTGTCATCCTGCTCCCTCTGTTTCCTTATCTCTTGCTGTTGTTGTATATGCGCGTGCATGTCTCTCTCTTTGTGTTTAAGCTACTGAATCCATTTAGAGGCTCCCATGTGCACTTCTGTTTAGAACCGATAACTTGGGATTGGATAATCTATTAGGGAGCTCATCCCTGAAGAAAACGATTCTTCTCTTAGCATCCATTAACTGCCTTGAGCTCTTCATCTAGAGGTGGTGGTGCCTTGTGAAAATTTCCCCAGCCATGTTGCAACAGTTATTTGGGGTTCTGAATAATTTTTAAGAGTAGAGGGAGTCTACAAGACTTGAGAACTGAGAACTGCTGATCTAAGACATTAAGCTATCAATAAATTCATTCCCAAATATATTTTATAAATTGAATTTAGGATGGATAATTTGACACAGAGGCCTTGGTGACTGCATTAGATATATTTCTTTGAATCCCAAGACAATCATCATTTAAGTTTGCATCCACTGTCTTCTTCTTCCCACAGAGCTTCTTACTGTAGATTCCTTGTGATTTGTCTGCATATAGAGTTAAAGAAAGTTTCATGGTCGAGCATTGTCACCAAGACTACAGGCTCCTAAACCAAACTTCCTGGGTTTCAACCTATCTGGACACTTCAGTTTTCTTAACTCCAAAGTACAGAAAATAGTATCTATATCAAAAGGCTGGTTATAAGGTTAAAAAACTTCAGATTTATGAATTTCCAGAATAATACTGGAGCAATTCTTATATAGAAACTATTATTGCAATTTTTAATGTTATTTCTCACTGTAATTAATCAAAAATTGTACAATGAATTCCAGAAGAAAAGGGAAAAATTCTACTAAAACCTTTGAAAGAACTGAGAAACCAGAGGAATTAGACATTGAATAGTAAATTTAATCTCACTATTGTGTCTGTTTCCTTGTCTGAGAAATCACTTATGTTTTCAATCAGGAGTCAATTTCCCCTTCTGGAACACTAGCCAGTAACTAAGCATGTGATAAACTTCATTATGCACATTGAATACATGCCCAACAAAGGAAACCAAGGCTGCATGGTATGAAGATTAGTAATTATAGAAAAGGCAATCTCTTTGTTCCCAAGCATATCATCTACTAATGACATTGTTTCCAACTCTGGATCACCATATTAAAAATTGCACCAAAGGACATCTGGGTACTAACGCCTGGCTGGATAGGACTTAACATGTATGGCAGAATACCTGAGGTCCTGTGGGGAGGATGGGCGAGCATAGATGGGGGAGGGAGGTCTAAATTCAGTTAAGAATTGTTGTATGAAATGCACAAAAGCTCAATCAATAATTTTTAATTAAAAATAAATTCTATTGCTTAGGAGAAAGCTTTCATGATACAGCATCTTGCAAGTCAATGAAGTCCAGCTTTATAGGAAGATGGACTATTGGGAGAAAGCAAAGTGGGAGGAAATAATCCGAAATAAAGTCTTTAGATCTTGCAAGTTTTTTTTTTCTTTTTTTCATCATAGAACTGGGGAAATGGGTAGAAAGGCCTATCTTAGCTGAAGCTATTAGTGTTGATCAGAATTGGATGAATGATAGCTGACGTTCTAAGTTAGTTTTATATTTGTACTGTAACTTTAACTTAATTTTATAAAAGATCTTTAATTCTAAATTAATTAATATATACCTTAATACTGAGTATTCATATTCAAATTAGAATTATTTTACATGTTCTATAATAGTAGAACTGGTCCAGTATGAGAATCCGCTCTGAAATATAACAGGTACCTAACCATGCCTGAGGTAGTAAGTTCACCAATGACTGTGTTAAAGCAACATTTATGCATTTCAGCATAAATGAAAATTAGCACAAGTTTGTTTTAATTGTGTATGCTACTTATTACAGCTTCAGTTGTGGTTCGGTTGTGGTTCAATCAACCCTAGCATGTACAAGGCCTTGGGTTCAAAAAATCTCATTGCATTAATTCTATAGTCAGCAGACTACTACCTATCAATTGATTTTGATAGAAATAACACACTGTATTCATCAACTCATTAAAAATTCTAGAAATTTCTGGCTCATTTATTAAAAAATGTTAATGTGCCAGTCACTCTTGTAGGACTCTGAACTATAGAAATAAACAAAACACTAAAAATCTTTCCCTTACATGATACATTGTTTTAGCACAAGGCAGATTAATAAATGATAAATAAAAATAGACTTGATGGAAAGCGCTGTGTGCTATGGTAAAAAAAAATTAAGCATGGTAAATAGATAAGGAATGCTGGGATGGATGTCAGGATCAGTCAGCAATAGAGTGAGGATTTTTGGAAGGTTTTATACTTTGCCATTGTTTGAAATTTGCTACCTCGGAACCATACCAAATAAACATAATTAGCTGATTTTAACTTGAATTTTCCATGCTAAATATCTTCAGTACTTTTATTATTTATAGCATATGTTGAGATTTCTGTGTCGTTTGAGCATCAGATCTCTTTTCTTGGGCAGATCCAGACTGGAAATTGCAGTAAGTTGACTGAGTAGAAGGGGGACATCTCCCACAGCCTTAATCTGTGATCTATTTTCTTTCTGATGAGCTTCTTCAAATTGCTTTTCTGATATCCACATCTGAGTTATGTGTCTCCTGTATACATTGACTTATGTGCATGATGCTCTGTTATAATTCACACTAAACTTGGCAAGTTCTAGCCTGGCCTGCGAGCCTAAGATCTAGAACAGTGAGTATGCTGAACATTGCTTCAGTATAATTGTGAATATGTTGTAGACGTTCACAGTGAGTTCAGTCAGGCAAATGAACATCACTCACAGATCTAACAATTTATAATTTTAGTCTCTACTTATTAAATATGCAAACTCCATGAAGGCATAAAATTTTCTTAAAATTGTACTGTTTATTACCATATCTGTAGCACTTCAAGCAGGCAAAGTTCAAGGTAAGCCCACAAAACACATTTCAGTAAGGGATGTACATTATAAAAAAGCTAAGATAAATTCTGGGGATCAACATATAGGGTTGTATAACTGTCAAATAATTCTAAAATTCTACCTTGTTTCATGCAGTGTTTCATATTTTACAAGTGCTTTCTCCTATGTGTTCTCAAGCAATCTCTCCAACCCCATGAGGTAGGGAGGATAGAATGCCTCATTTTCATTTTATTAAAGGAACAGTTTTATGAAGTTCCCAGAGATGAACAAAGTAATTTGAGTGATCAGAGTTGTCAGGCAGGAAACCATATGTTCCATTCAAGCTCTTATTGTCTTTACAATATGCAAGTGCAAAGTTACTTCAGGGTTCCCACTTAAAAGGCACATTTCTTTACCCTGGGAAAGTAAGAAGACACCCTTGTCAGTCTGTGGCCTTCCATACCACTTTGATTCTTCTGCTCCCTTGATTCATATTTGCAGTTCCCCTGGGTTCAGGCCTAGGTCACATTAGTTCTCAGGGGACCATATGGTCCAGTCCCTTTTCTTCTAAGAGGAGTCCTCTATCCTCTGCTTCATGCTTGGATTTTTGTGTAAAAATCAATGCAGTATAGCTAGAGAAGCATCTTCTAAATGTTTTATTTTTCAAGATTAGCCAGAACAATCCAAAAATATAGGTATTGAAATTTTTGTTTAAAACTTATTTTTATTTTTGTCTCAAATAACATTTTTTGTGGTTTTGTTCATTTTCTAAAATAAACATTAATCAAATTTAGACTCCCCCCACTTCCAGGCCCCTTAGAGGCCTCCCCACCAGATTTCATTCATTCTGTCATAAATGTTAAGGCCTATCTGGTCAAGCATCTGTACCCAGATGTTCCTCAGTACAAGTTCATCCACTGGAGTATAGTCAGTCTACCTAGAGTCACTTCCTTAAAAAGATCAGCCCTCTCTCAACCTGCAGTGATCAGTTGCCAATAGTTTTTACATTTTTTTTATTAAAATTGATTTTGAGCTTATTTACTAAAGTTAGATTTTTTATTAGAATTCATCTATTTACTAATGTTTATGGGTTTTAAAATTTTTCAATGAATTGAAACTTTATGAAGTAATCATTTCAGCTTTCCTGCCTTCTTTGTTGCCTTAGGGTATTTCCAGAATAATGTGCAAGGTCAATAACTTCTTATTTTAGTGAAAGATACTTCCTCTATATGACTGATAGAGAAATATTGTTTTTAGGCAGCAAAAGCAATTCAGTTTGTTTAACTTACAATTTATGACTGTGTCGTATAGGAGGGTGAAATTGCATGTCCTTTCAGGAGCTGAAATTGTACCAATGCCATGAGAATTTAGACAGTGATGAATAATGTAATTTCTTCAGACAGACGTGTGGTGACAGAGAATCAAGTAAAATGTTCTCTGTATGGTTAAGTCTTGTCAGGTAAGACGTACGTGGTAGAAAAGGAGTCAATAAGGCTGATGTGGAATACAGTGGTCAATCAGGCAAGTAAAGAATGTGTTAACAAAAATTATCCTGAGTCTAAATTCCCATTTACAAGCTTATAGACATCTCTCTCATCTGCACAACGAAACTATTGATACTTAAGACAGAGAGTGGTTCTAAAGATTAAATAGCATAATTTGTATAGAACCCCCAAGAGCCATAGAATACGAGCAGTGGCAAAAACTTTATTCTTGTAAAACAGAGACTTCAGTGTACAGCCTCTAGCACTGCACCAGTGTGAAATCAGCAGGTTCACCGGTGATAACCAAGAGGTTTGCACATTGCATTTGAAAAGTTGAATCCAAATGTAGTGTCCAGTGCCTGTAATCATAATACTAGGCAGGCTGAGACATGAGGATTACTTCAAGGTTGAGTTCAGTCTGAATAACACAGTGAATTTTAGAACAGCCTGGGCTACAAAATGAGATACATCTCAAAAATTAAAAAAAAACACCAAATAAACAAATAAATGTTGAGTTGCATGATTAACTAATTAACTAAGTTATTTATCTTTTGTAATCTGTACAATGAGATTTAAGGACAGAAAATTAGTGGTTGTCTAAATGACACTACATCAGGATCTTCTTTATTTTCAAATGGATAGTTGATTTATTAGGAATATTTTTTCTCAATTAAAGAAGTATTTTTTGTTATTGAGGATACTTGTCTAAACATAAAGTTAATCAAATGTGAATTTTGTTTTATTGTAAACAGTAATTCATTTATGTAGGAAACAAAGTACAAAAAGCAAGCTATTCAAATGTCACCATCTAAAAACTGACAGACAGAATCACAATTGAGAAGAGAATTTTTAGGATGCTTACATAAATATTAGTATATTTGCATCCATAGATACAAAGGATAGAATCAAATTATGAATGATGGTTTATAACTTGCTTCTAACACAATATTTTCTACCAATAGATGTTTGTGCCAATATTGATCTATATTTATGTTAATATATGCTGCTAGTATCAATATATATCTTTAACGTAATTTTTGATGGCTATATGGGATTATGCAGATGCAATGAGTAGCTTACTTTTAGACATTTAAATGTTTTGTGATAATGTTTCCCATTAAAGATGCTATTTTGAATTCTAATGCAGTTATGCATCTGTACATTGTTTCATTATTCTCTTGGGATAAATTACCTGAAATACAATTATCCTTACTAAGGTTATACATATTAAAAAATTTTATACAATTTACCAGATTATCCTCAAAAAGTTTTGACTTAAACATTATTTTTAGTCTATGTACAGTGTGAAGCTTTAATTGAAGGTCATTGATTTTTAATGATATTTTTCAAAGGGAGAAAGATACATAAGAATGTGGATTAGTTTCAACAGAAGAAGACTGGAAAAAAAGGCATGCATTAGTACAATTTAGTGAAAGTATTAAAATGATTTAGACTGAACTTTTCAGTAACTCAATAGTTAATGAGACAAAATTCTTCATTTTAGATTTCCAGTTAACCAGTGGTAAACTGGTGTTAGTTCAAAAATACTAGCTTTTAGTAATCTCCAATGGAGTCAT
This sequence comes from Eospalax fontanierii, assembly GCA_035773235.1. NCBI lineage: Eukaryota > Metazoa > Chordata > Mammalia > Rodentia > Spalacidae > Eospalax > Eospalax fontanierii. The sequence continues at coordinate 25,042,279 of CM069529.1, forward strand.
ATATGGATGCAAAATTATCAATGGCTGTTGAAAATATTGGATGGGGAACGCCACAATTCAGTCTAGATAGTAAAACCCAGACACACTGACAATCTTAATAACATGAGGAAATCATCCAGACTCTATACTTCTTTACATGATGAACTAGAACACATATATACACAATGCTAGCTATGACTCAGCAGTGAAAGATATCACTGACATTACAGCAAAGAAGACAAGGACAGGAAAATCTGTTTAAAGAGACCAGGAACTGCATTCAGCAAATTCCAGAGTGAGAAAAAAAATGAATTTCATTTCTTTATACATTAAGTTGCAAGAGAAAGAAAATGGAAATTTATAAATACCATATATGTATCTATATTCAAACATTTAATATTTTAATTGTACTTGTATCGTTGTGTTGTCAAACCAATCATTGGAATATTTTTAATGAGGTTATTAATATTTGGATAATTCTACAAAATGATTGTTAAAGTTCTGAGTATGATGATATGATTGTAATTTTAAACTGTAGTATTCTTTCCAAGTATAAACTGAAGTGTCCATTGATGAAATACTTAGACATCCAAGACTGGCATCAAAATAACCAAATGTTTGCTGCATTTAGATGCATTAAAATTCATCATCTGATCACGGCCCTCCTCACTGGCTCTCACTGTCTTTCTGTGCCCTGTGCCAAAATGGTCCCTGAGCCCTGGGTGAGTGAAACTTAATATAAGAGTCCTGTCCAGGGACCTACCTCTGAAGATTCCTAATCTCCATTCTTGGCCGTTTGTGACCTTTTGTGTTACTGGCACTTTGCTTCATGTGGGAGCTTCATTAATGAGAACTGAGAGATTATCCTATTTATTATTATCCTCTTTATCCCCTATTCAACATTGTGTGAGCCTTGGATTTAGAAGCTGCATTCTGGACGTGCCACTTAGGCACGAGCAATTCACAGACAATGTCTGTGTGTAACCAGTTGTGGTACTCTGTAGTAGTCTCTGTCTGATGCAAAAGAAGCTTTTTTGATGAGTGGTGACTGGGATAGTTGACTGTAAATATAAGGATACATATTTTGTATTCAGTAAAAAGATGTGTTAGCCTAGGAATGTGACAGCCCTGGGGATCTCTCTTAGATCTATGACCTCTTCAGCCATGTGAATCCTATAAAGCTCCTGGAACCCTACTCACATGAACCTACAGCAATGATCTTGGCATGCTCAAGACCCATGCAAACTCGAGCAGACAAAAACCCAGCATAGAACTGGAGAAATAGGTAACAGACCCAAATCTTTGCTGAAGAAATATTGGCAACTGATTACTGTTGGATGACGATGAGATGGTCTTCCTAAAGCAAGGGACTCTGGATAGGCTGACTGGAGCTCAGTGGATGAACTTGCACTAAGGTCACTTGGAGACACTAACTTGACACAATAGACCTTAACACAGATGAAAGAATGTTTGGATTCCAGTTGGGGGGCTATGGGGGGGTGCCAGTGAGGAAAGGAATGTAAAGGTGATTAAGATTGATTGAGATGTTCTATATGAAGCACACAATGATTTTTAAAGTATTTTTAAAAATCTAAAAGTATAAATAAAATATTTTTTAAAAAAGAAAAAAAAAATTGATCATCAGTTGACGACTGATGAAGTTGAGGGGCTTTCATCTGCCCTTGTCTCAGCTTTCTATGTCTCTGAAATTGATTTAAATACTGATTACTATATAGATAAGATTTATGCACACTGACCACTCAAAGTGCAGAAAAGAATAGACATCTTTAATTAAGAAGAATTAAAAACTAGACAATTGCCATGATCTTTTCTGCTTCAGGTAGCACTTACATTTTAACCGAAGAGTTTTAAAAAAAAATCATGTTGAAAGACCCAGAAGTTTTCAGAATAAAAATACTCTGTGGAGTTACAAAGATGTCTCAGGAGTTGAGAGCATTTACTACACTTGTAGAAATTATAGGTTTAGTTTACAGCACCTACATCAAGTGACTCACCCTGCCTGTAACTCTAGTTCCTGGAGATCTGATGTCCTCTTCTGACCAGCAAACACCTGTACGCACCTGACTGATGTATGAAAACTCACGCAGCACACACATACACATACATTAAAATAAATGATATTTTTAAATGTACAGAAAAAAAGTATATTTCAATGAAAGGCCATATTAGTGAAGAATACGACGCATGTAAAAAAGCAGCACTAAACACCATGTATAATAAATAAAGGAAATGATAGTAAAGTTACAATGACTGTGATATGTACATGTTAAAATCTTTCCCAAGAATGTGGAGACCTGCCAATAATTTCATAATGCCTGTCTTTTAAGGTTCAAAGTGGAGCAAATCGTATAAAATAAGATTCGAAACTAAAAGAATAGGCGCTGAGATTCTATATCATGAAATCTCAACTGGGAAAGAAATAAAAATTAATCAAACTTAGTTAATTTACAGATACTCACCCAACTTAAGATCTAGGAAGTGAACTGGTTCTCTCAGAGTTATACTAATACTTAATGGATATTAAATATGATTTGTTTATGCCTAGCCTTATGGTCATGAGTGGAAATTTCTCTATTCCGCTTTGAAACAGAAAACCACTCTGTGATGATTAAAGATAAAATTTAATATCACTAATGTACTAGATTTAAAAATGGTGAATATACTAGCAAATTCAAGATATCCCTGAAAATCATTGCTTTCTTTGGAAAATAAAGTTAATTTAATTTAATTAAATGGTCAGTATTGTGAGTGTAGCAAGATAGACACTATGAAGTTATTTCTGTGAATGTCAAGTGGAAAGACACGCTATATGACCTTTAATTAAGGGGGTAATCTCTCAACAGCAAAAAGGGCATCAAATCATTATTCTTCAGAAGGAATATAACAGGAAACAACAGCAAGCACTAATGCTTTAATTACTAGAAAGATCATCTGGAAAAGGAATTAAATGGTTCAGAGTTTGTTCTCTCCATCTCTACTTGGTGGTAGTTAAGAACACCGTCAAGACCTTTTCCCATAGGAATCAGCTAGTATTGTGATAAAGGTGAAGTGTTCTGTAGGCTAGTCCTCCACAGAGAAAATCCTTTCGTTTTGAGACATTCCTTTAGCAAAGGCATTGGGTCATCTCAATGTCTCAATATATTCTTTGCTCTACACAAAAGGATGGCACTTTCAAGACAGACTGCTTAGGGGTTAAGATAATAGTACAGAGTTTAGATAGGCAGAAATTGAAACTGAATAACCTTCTTTAGGATCATGTAGATCCCCTAAGGGACAAAGTGGACATTGGGCTCTAAACAGTTCAGTGTCTGGAGATTGGCTCCATTCTTCTCCACTGGGGCTTTAAATAACTGTCCTCCTGGTGTGTATCATATAGGATTCTACTCTAAATCGAGCTACATTTTAAAACAACTATGCAACTTCCTTTGCATTATTTTAAGTGTGTTTTTAAAATCCCTGCCTCCTGTAAGATTGATTATATATAGTTTTCCAGATATATCATACATGGGCATGAAGAAATTAAGTAGGGTCCATCGGAAAGTCAATTTATGTTACAATTGTTGGTGTTTATGCTTTTTAGGGAGAAAAGGAGGACACATTCAACCAAGCTACACGAATTATTAGTTATTATTATATGCACATCATGAGTTTAGATACTATAGAATGCAACAAAGTACATAATCATATTTCTTGTCATTGCAGAAGACTTTAAACTTATTGTACCCCAAGACTCAAAATAACACTGAAAGCAGAAAAGTGACTAGTATTTGCAAGGGAAGCAAGGTACAGGGCAGTTGTGGATTTGACAGCAATTAGTTCACAGTAGACCTGAAATCTGTCTACTCCAGGTATGTGACAAGTTGGTGACCACCTTATTGAATGTAAAAGTTTGGTGTGACCCTTCAGCTTCATGATATTTTCCAAGAGAGCCTGCAGTGGAGCATTAGTGGAACTTCTCCCTTAAACTAGGCCTCTGAAGAACCTTTCAGTTGAGAAACTTTTTATTTATGATTAGTCACGGAGAAAGCCCCATTCTAATAACAACATGTTCATTCCTATTTATGATTAAATGCCACTCTCAAGTAATTAAAAATTTCCCCCATCCGTTGTTCTTGTGAAAGCAACCTGTGTTTAATTCTTCTGGAGGGATATAAATTTGAAAAGGTTATCAATTCCTTCAGAACCAATTTCCCCTTGCTTAGTCCATGTTGCAAAGCTATAACAAAGTACCAGGAACTGGGAATTTATAAATGTCAGACATTTTTTCCTCTTAGTCTGGAGGCTAGAAGTCCAAGATCAGGTTTTAACATCTGGAAAGTGCTTTCTTGCTATGTCATCACACAGAGGAATTTGGAAGGCAGAGAGATAAGAAGAGAATGCTGTCTCCTCACATGACTGAAGGACTGGGATGAACCATCCACTCCCATGAGCCTTGCTATAGAGGCTCTAATCCTTCATAAACACACAACCCTCATGACCTGCAGATCTCCCACTGGGCCCTACTCTATTCAGGGTTTATCTTTCCAGCACATTCATTTCAAGGCATTTCTTCAGGCCCTAACACTACCTTTATATTAGATATGCAGCATCTTGTTATTCTAAAATAAAATGGGTAATGTAAGCTATTCTATATATGTATTCTAAATTCTATAAGGTTCTCTATTATATAAAAGGCTATAAATGCTAATATTTTATTATCAGATTAACAGTTTTTATGGTATAAGTACTCAGTGCAATGGTCAGGCTTGTTCCATTCTGCAGAACCACCTTAAGGCCAGCTATACACGCTAACAGGTAGTATTGCCATCAAGGAAGTATGTTTTAGAAATGGTATTATAGAAATTATGACCAGTCAGTTCTGGCTTAAATAAGAATGAAAGTACAATATTTCTTTAAAATACACAATAATTACATCTTTGGAAAAACATTAATGTAAATTAAAACTTGTAAAAGATGTACTAGTTTTATAGAACAATCTGAGTAAGACTCGAAGTTTGGATACCAGATTTTTCTCTTACCTCAAAGGTCAGTTGAACACTCAGAACTCATAAAAAATGAAGGGCAGTTACTGTATGGAACAGTCTTGTACATTGTACAGTGTGTTACATCCGTGACTATAATAATGACTAGACATAGCAACTTCCACAATATCATAACAGCAAAGCACTCCATGAATTTTCTAACTGCTCTTAGGGAGTAGCACCATCCCAGTTGACAAGCCTGGCTGCAGAGCCTTGGGAAGGAAGGAGATATGTTGGCACCCTTCCCATTCTCTCCTCCTAAACATCCCCAGAGTATCTGGCCAAGGATCAGAGAACACCTACTGGGAAGCTTACAGTTTCTTCAAGTGGGTACTGCTGACTATTGATCCTATTGGCTCTGTGCTCAGTGAACATAAATTACTGTCCCTCCCCTGTGGGGAAGAACTCTTAACTTGGTACCTCCTTCAAGACCTGAGAAGTGTGAAGGGACTAGACTCCTAGGAAACCTCTCTCCTGTGTACTGGGTAGAACCCTTGGTAGATTCACAACTCCAGTGCCATCTCTCTACTACAGATACGCTACTGATACCATTTCTCAACTCCCTAATAAAAATGAAATCCCACTTCCCAGCTCCCCAGTGACTGTTTCTCAAACCAATCCAGGAGTTTATGTTGTAGGAGGCTGGAGGATATCACTAGGAAAGCAGACGTCAATATCTCCTTCTTAACAGGTTTGAATCAACTTTTGGGAGCCCTCTCTTTGCTTTGCTTTACACCACAGTAGCTAGTAGTTCTTGCTTTCCTCTACTGCCTGTGACAGTAGGATTATCAGCATTTTATTTCTATGCTGCTTTGGGGAAATCCAAACTGAACCTAAATAGGGGAAAATGTGGGAATTATTTAAAGTTTAAAAAGTATTGTTTCCATTGTAGAATTAAGACAGCGCTTTTCTGGTTCACATTGACTAACAATATTTCTTCTATCCTCCTCCTCTACCAGTCAACTCAAGAAAGTGAGTGGCTCAGAGAGAACTTTAGGAAGGCATGTACCCATAAAATGGCAAGATTCCAGTTAGGATGTTGAAGGGCAGTCTGGGGTAGAATTTTGGACATTGCACTGATTACTGACAGTCACATTAAGACCCCTGCATAGCCCAACAAAGAAAGTACACTCGTGCCTTGGCACTATGACTTTTGATTTTAATTTTCCAGTCATCTGCTTTTATTCGTTTGTTCATTTGTTTTGAGACAGAGTCACAGGGTCTCATGCTGTGTGGCTGAAGATGACCTTGAACTTCTGATCCTTCTGCCTCTCCCTCCTAAACACTAGGATCACAGGTGTGTGTCATGATACACAGCCTCTCTCAATATTTAACTCAGAAGGGATTGGGCTAGATTGTGTCAGGAAGGAAGTTGGGGAATGGACAGAGTAGTTTAGATGGTATCAGGCTAATTCACTCTTTGGTGAAACTAAGTGTGAAACAGGAGACCAAAAGATTAAGCTGTGAGTTCTGCATGACTGTTCCTTCACTACAGCCCCTGTTATAATGCCCTAGCCCCTCATTTTCTGTGCTTTGTACTCTCTGAGACACCACTCTGAGTCTCTTCTTTGAAACTTACTACAGTATTAATTAAAAATGAATTGCAAAATATGCTTAATTGCTGTTTCATTAACCAAGGTGAAATCCATGTTTGTTCACTGATGATTTTCTTATGTCTAAGTCAATGTCTCGTTTAAGGGTCGTTCAAATCAGTAAATGAGACAAACATTTTTATCTGTGATTATATAGGTAGTATGCAATGACACCCAAATTCAAGTTATTTCCTACAAAATACAGACTCATTTCTGGTCCGAGTCTTTTTTTAACACAAGAAACTGCCTTTCACAGGGAAAAAATGTTTTCAGATTTCTCAAAAGATTTATTAGATATTTTTGACATTAATATTTATATATAAATAAATTTTATTTATTTAAATTAGTTTACATAAACTAAACTCTTGAGGCTGAGAAATGGCTCAGTGGTCAGGAACATTGGCTGTTCTTGCAGATTACCTGGGTACCATTCCCAGCACCTACAAGGCAGCTAACATTATCATCCATAAATACAGTTCCAGGGGAGCCAACTCCTTCTTCTGACCTCTATAACCATTACATGACACTTACAAACATGAATGTAATGAACTCATACACATAAAATAAAAGATAAAAATGCTTAGATAAACAAATTAAACCCAATTTTAATTAATGTTAATGATATATAACTAAATAAAACTTAAGTTTTCCTTGAAATGAGAAGATAAACATCTAAAAACCTAAAGTTTTTCTTTTTCATTTTAAAAATCCATTTTATAATGATGTTAAGTACCAGAGACGGATACTAGGTTTCTCATAATGATGAAAGTATAGGTTTTCAGCATATATAAGATTAAGGATGTGTCAGAAGAGATTTTGAAATGTGCTTGAGAAACCAAAGTAAGAGATTTTATATTTAAACCTGTTATCCTACAACCAAGACAGCTCTTAGTAAAACAATGCCCTCCTGTGGACAGATGGATGGGTGGGTGGATGGATGGATGGATGGATGGAAGGATAGATGGATTATAAATGGATAGACTGGATGAAAAGATCAAAAGACAATCATTGATTGAAAGCTGTTACTATGTTCAGTCTCCTTATTGATTTTAAATATTCCTGAAGTGATAATAAGTTCCTTGTAATTAAGGGAAATGAGAAAATGGCATGAGGTTCATACCACACCAAACTTGTCTTCGTTTTCCCCGCAGATTTAAATGTCTAGCAGATAGGTGGGAGTCTTTTCACCCACCAACAAGACATCGGTCAGTTTTATATCCTAGGAGGAAGACCAGATATTCTCACATTACCCTAACCACTTTAAAACACAATGAAATACAAAGAGAACAGTAAATCTACAGTTCAGAAATAAGGGGATGTATTGTCTACAGAGAATTTTAACACAATCATAAAACCAACCCAGGGGTCTGTCAGCTTTTTATTAATACCATTCATCATCTCATTGATGAAATCTTCTCTGCCTGGGAAAGCATTCTACCAGCCCTATCCCCACCTTGGAATGACAGTCTTAAAAGGTTTGTTTTTTTCATAAACTATCAACAGCATTACAGAAATCATGTGTTCCAGTTGAAACCATCCAGAATGATTCTACTCAAAATGAAAACATTACATCTTGCAACTGTTGGTCTGGGACGTAATGGGATTCTGCCAACAGTTGAGCCAGAGGCAGAAAATAGCTATAGTCCTTTTCGTGGGCCTTCTTTTTAGAATCATCTTATTATCCCTGGTCATGCTCACTTTAACAAGTCTCAGCCACGCAGTCAAGATGTACACCATGAAGTACATTGCTGACTACATCATCCACTTCTTATAAAACCTTGACTCATATGAGATTAAGTTCCTGGTGGTCAGAGATAATGTCAAATTTGTTATTTAATAACCATAGAACTTAGTTCGTGACTCTGTGTAGAAAAGAAATTGCCATTTTTGCCTGAATGGTTTAAAAATTCAGCAAGTAGACCTCTGTTATGAATGCCCTTTAATGAGGCATGGTGCACTTATACAAATCATTTATACAACCTATATTTGTGTATTGAACCTATATGCTTTGAATTGTTGAATAATTTTCCATTCAAGTGCTGCCTTTTCTTGAGTATTTTCTACATTCAGGATTTTATTTTTGTTGTGTTTTGTTTTGACAAAAGAAACAGAACTTTTTGAAAATATGTATTTTTTAAAAACTTCTCAAGACCCAAAAGATATGCATTTGTTTCAGTTTTCATGCATGAAATATGTACAGGGCATGTTCTATTTAGCCTCTAAGCCTTCAAGTAGATGTGAAACTAAATATATAGAAATTTGGCAATAAAAGACCAACAACATGCTAAAGCTGGCACAGTGGACCATCCCTTTAGTCCCAGGACTTAGGAAGCATAGGCAGGATGATCTTTGTAAGTAAGATCAAGGCCAGTCTGGTATACAGAGTTAGTTCCAGACTTGGGGCTATAAAATGACCCTGTCTCGAAACAAACAACAAACAAACAAATAAGACCATGATGCTAAATAAAATTAAAATAAAAATAAGAGACTAGAAATTGCAAATTTTGATTTGGATATTTTTCAATAATTATTTGGCCACAGTTAAAAACCAAGAATGTGCATGAGTGTGTGCTTCTATTATTGTATATACTTGTATGAGGAATTGAATGTGAGTGTAGTGTGAAAGTGTGTGCATATGTGCATGTGCCTGTGTGGGCACACATATGTATATGTGGGTATTATATAATTAAAGACAAGAAGGGAGGAAGAAAGAAAAGGAGGTGTGACAGCTGCTTGGGAAGAAAAGTCATCATTAGTTTACACATAAAGAGTCCTCCTTTATTTCCAGTATTGTTGACTCTGAGACAAGACTCACACAACAGAATCATTTTTATATAGCTGACCATGTACGTACAATAAGAAATTGAAGAGACGAAACCAGAAGGGCACTTAGAACATTTTCAGTGACTCCAACTTAGCAGAAAAATAGTTGTCTTATATGTAGCTCCTAGAGGCAGTCTGTCTGTCTTTCTGAAGAAACTGTTAAATATATATAGAATTGCTCTGTTTCAGAATCCAGAGTTGTGGTCGCATGTCTGTAGCTCTGCTGGCAACCCTAATTTAGTCTTTTGTTTCTGAGTGGGATCTAGAAGAACTTCAATGTGGGATAGAAACAAATTGTCAAGAAAAATATTACGGTTATCATTTTATCGTTTGGAAACTTGAAAAAGTAGGAAATCCGCTAGAAAACAACCACCTAAAATAGTATGTGTTCTCAGAATCCTGTATTGCATTTTTCTTTCTTTATTGCTCTCCAGTATTGCTTCAAATGGCATCCCATAGCATATTTATTTGCTAATTTTGCTTCTGTTTGCTGTTTTTCTACTACAGTAGAATAGGAGCTTAACTCACATCTGTCTCTCCAGTATATGAGAAAATGGTTGGCACTTCAAAAGTCCTTATAAATATTTGTTGCATAAATGCATGAAGGACTAGGGCCACTGAGATGGCTCAGGGGGTTAAGGCACTTGCTGTCAAACCTGACTATCTACGTTCAATCCATAGGACAAACATGGTGAAAGGAAAGAACAATTACTGCAAGTTGTCCTCTGAGGTCTACATACACACTATGGAATAACTTACACGCAATGTGCCTATGCGCATTTCCCCTCCACACAGTAAAAGTAGTAAATATTAAAAGTACGCAAAGGACTGAATGGGCAAATGAACTCATATGACTACTATCAACTATGATTTAGTTCTCTCTGTTCTACCCAATTTTTTACCTTTAATAAATTGTTTGATGAATTTGAATATAATCAGAAAACTCATTCATTTCCTGACTCTTAAAAATTATTAAACCTTCAAGCCTAATAATCATAACATGGGTTAATGAACCAATGTTAGAGAGAAAATAAGAGATCCTCTGACTTGCATATAAATGGAGCTAAATGACAGCTTATCAGTAATTCCTAAGATAAGTGACAAAGAGTCATTTTACAGACTCCAGCCTGCATCTTGGTCAGATTGATATCTCTGTGTGCTTCAGCCTTCTGCAGTATCACAGACAAACTGTCTGTCATTACAGAGCAGGTGGCCTCCCAGAACTGTGGGTGTGGATATGGTGACTATGTCAGTTGCTAACCATGATCTGTGCTCCAGGGACAAGAAGGTGATTGGTATTAAATTGCAACTTACACTGGATATGGGCCAAAGGGCTGACTTTACCATATAAGCAAAATTCATCTTCTTACCAGATAGCCTGGTGCCTTTTAGTGGACAATATTCATTTTATTAATTCATCTGTCATGCACCAAAATCTTCCCTGGATTCTGGAAATAGAGTAAGTATTCAAGAAGACAGATAACTATCCTGTAGTTATAGACTGGACTTTCTTGGGCCTAACTTCCAACATGTTTATGTTTCAAAGTGAGTTACAATGTCCATTCCCACCTCTTAACAACTTAGAAAAGCCATAGAATACTTGTATGGTTGTTCAAATTTCTGAAAAGACTTTCCATATTTATACTCTGAAAAATATATACTCATTAGAGCTGAAGAGTTAAAAAATGCACGTTTTGTATAGACGATGGCTTTTACATAGGTCTATACTATTCTTTAGTTAACCAATAGGTCTATACTATTCCTTTAGCCATGACTGATGAATATTATAACTATTAAATGAAAAAAACAAAACAGAATACTACCCCCAAGTAAAACAACCCCTTGATACGCAGTGTTCAGGCCTGACATTTGAGTAGTAGGAAGTCAAATTCCAAGAGTGAGGCTTAGACTTCAATAGGTTTTATTCAAAGAGTCCGACTAATTTATATATATATATTTATATATAATATTATATATAAATATGATATGCAATATATGTATTATATATATAATCCCTGTGTATTTTCTTTTTCATTCTATAAAGCAAAAATATTTCTACTACCTCCAATTAGTTCATAAAGATCTATAAAAATTAGATTATAGGCAGCAAATATTCTTAATGCCTCCACAAATCACCAGCCATTTATTTTTCTGTACATTCCAAAAGATCCTGAAACAAATCTAAAGACAGGGATGCTTTTCTATGACAAGAGAGAAATTTAGAGAGAGCATAAGAGAATATATATAATATATTCCTTAGATTGCACAGGATAAATCTGAATTTATTTACAAACAAGTACACACAGTTTTGTTATTCAAGAATTTCAGTTGATAGTGAACTATGCACTGATAAAATTATGGATTAAGATACCTGTAGGTCCATTCTATTTTGCCTATGAATATCTTTATTATTTTCATTTTTAAGGGCTTCTGTCTTGGCATTATGGTAACTCCTAAAACACTGGCAGTTCTAAGATTATAATTGGAGGTAAGTCATTGAAATGCAATAAGGGAACCATACATCATAGAGGTGCCTTAGAAAGGAGATTTATTAAGGTAGTCGATATACAATCTCTCAAGGACAGTTGTTCAGAAGTAGATGATAAGATTCAGCTGGGGAGTACAAGGGGCTCATCCTGAGTTCCTATTGATGGAGAGTCCTTGAGTCAGTGTTGACTAAAATCTGTCCAAATTCAGCAAGGAACATTCTGCAGAGGTAGTTACCTTGAGTAGCATGAATGTGAATGCCAAAATCGTAGTTGTAGTGGGATTTGTTCAAAATGCCTCTCTTTGAAATCTATTCTCAAATTTAATACAGATGAGATCAAGTTGATATCTAGCTATAAAAGAGAAGAAACATTGTCAAAGAACGTAACCACAATTTAGCCTTACAAAATCAGAAGTTCAAGCAGCTTCTTTCATTCATTACAGAGAAGGAATGTGGTCTCCACATGAAGAAACCTACCGTCCCCAGTTTAATCATTCTATAGGATTCCATATAACAGAAATCACAAGAATAATCATTGCCATTATTAAAGAAGCCTAGTTATGGAAGAACTACTTGTTTAATTTTTTAGTCATACCTGTATGATTTTGATAGATTTTCACTACCAACTCTAAGAACAATACCGTTTATTGAGTGGCCTCTTTGATCAGTAACTCTGCCAAGCTTATAATATATATTTTATCCTTCATACAACTTTTTTAAAGAATAATTTATTATTCAAGTTTCCCGTACAAAGATATTGGCATTCTAGACGTCAAGAAATTTTCTCAAGATTACAGAACTAGAGAAAACTTGTGAGTCCAGTCCAAGTATTCTAACTTCTGGACATCGGCAGTCAGTCATCTGGTTTATGTTGCTAAGATGATTTTTCCATTGAGTTACAATGAGCTATAGTTGTGGACATGAACTAGATGATTTCTTGGTATAAGATGTAGTAAAAGTGAAGAATGAAACTATCAGGATTTTTTATAAATCCAACCTTTGAATAAAAATTTCGCAACTGTAGAACTACAAGACCATGATGCCTCTAAGTTTGTGGTCAATCCATTCATCAACTAGATGAGGTGGGTGATCTCTTTAGTTATCGTGCACAGGAGAGCACTGTCACTTTACCTCTACCAGAAATGCTTCTCTGTGGAACTGTGTAGGGCTCATGGTTTGGTGGGGTGTGTGACTGATAGTCAGGTGGTCAAAATGCAACAGAGAAGTAGATGTTCAGCTGCATGAATAAGACTCAAGGGTAAAGGAAGGACATCACTGGAAATCATTATGGAAACCTTATAGCTAGCAATCCCCAAAGCACAGTACCCTGATTCAACCAGCAACAGTAAAAGCCTAAAGGACAAAATTAGGGCTCTGTGGTCACCTGAGGTTCTTAGGTATGGGGAAGTAGTTACTACACTACTTTCTGGCCAGGTTAATATGCCATTGTACCTTTTCCATATGGAGAAATCAGTATGAGATGGAACCTAGTAAAGAACAGAATGACATAGAAGGCTGGTGAAGGCTGACAAAATAGGAAAGGAGATGGAGGATGAACAGGACTTAGATAACAGAGATTTGGGGCTTGTTTCTGGTTTTTTTGTTTGTTTGTTTGTTTGTTTTTGAGACCCTTGCTGGCCTGGAACTTACTATACAAACCAGGCTGGTCTCTATCTTTCAAAGATCTCTAAGGCACTAGGATTAAAGGTGTATTCCATTAAGCCCTGCTTAAATAACAGGCTTCATTAAACATGAAGAAAGAGAAAAACAGTGGTATACTTGCTCTAGATAATTAAAAGAAAAAATGGAAGCAACTACAGCAGAATACTTGCTTTCTCTTTGATGAGAATCACTGTCTGTTTCAATACAGTATTAATTATATATATTTTTTAAATTGGTGAACCTTGATCTCACTCTTCTGTAGACTATGAAATTGGATCTAATTCACATTATGTACATTTAGTCTGAAAATGAATTTGCTAAAGGACCCCAACACATATTTGCTAGAAAATAACTCAAAATTTGAGCCATCTTTAGAATGCATAAAATGTTAGTAATTTTTCCTTTGAGTCCCCTCAGTAGTTGTGACATGATCTTTGGTCAGTAAGAGTAGAAACTGATATATTAAATCCCAAGTCCACAGCAAAAAAAAATAGCAACCAATATATGAGAGTACCGTTAAAACATCTTATTGATACCAGGATGTAAATCCCTATCTTCCTATGCACACTGTTCCTTTTTTTCTGGAGCTCCAGCCTACAGCAGCCTCACCAGCTCCTTGGGTACAGCTGCAGTCTCCCATAGCTTGTACAGTGATGTAGACTTTGATAATTCTTGCAATAAAAATCCAGTCATGTATGACATTTGGGAGGGAGGGAGCAAAAGGTTTGAATTGCCTTGGGGCTTTGAAACCATTATAAAGATGCCTTTAATGAGAAATGAAAGACAAAGAAAATTAGGGTCTCAGATACTGAGCCAAATCAAAATGGCTATCAAATCACTGCCTCTTAAAATGATTCTAGATATTTAAAAAAGACCATTTAATGTAGGTTTTTTTTCCCTAAGAATCAAAACTAACCTATTAATTTCAACTAGCAAAGAATAAAGAGGAACGATGTGCAATTTAATGTCTCTTAACCCCTTGACAGGGCGACTACAGGAACATAGGCATAGGCATAGACTGGGACCCGTGGCTCCCCATCCAGCCCTGTCACACACGTACTTAAACTTCCAAGGAAATCGGAGCTTTCATTAGGTGCACCTGTGTATGTCTCTCCCACAAGATGTATTCCGATGAAGTACAGCTCACCCACACTTCTGCTTCTCTTCCATAACCCGTGTTCTGTCTCCTATGCGGGAGTCTTCAGCTACAAGCTTTTTTCAGTGTCCTTTAGAAAGCAGTCATTTTTCTCCCCAGTCCCCTTTCCTTGAGTGTGAACTGAATACTGCCTCCCACTGTCCCTGGAAGTCAGGACTCTAAAACAATGTCTGGCTGAGGACACTCTAGTAGAATGTTGGTGTGCCAGTCAGTGCCATCTAATAAATGTCTGTGTGGGTGGCAGTGGTGCTTCCAGAAAACACCTGAACCCTGCCCAGAAAGGAACCTGTTCTTAGGGAGGCAGAATTTCTGCAGCTTTCAAGACAAGAAGTAGCTTGGAATATCTTCTGTCAAGCACAGTTCCTATAGTCACTAGATGAATGTCAAGTGCACTTGTTAAATAAAGTGAAGTCCTGTTTCAGAGGACACCCACGGCACATGTAAATTTGATAGAAATGGAGGCCCAGTCCTAGTAAGAAACTGCATTTACCAGGCGATCAGGTAATTCACAGGCTACCCAGGGGTAATGGTACTTAACTGTCCTTGGGCCTAGGAATGAACCAGGAAACATAAAAACCAATCGCTGATACCCGGGTCCCACCCCCCAGAGATTCCAAATTCATAAGTCTGGGGTGTGGCTAAAGCACTGGGATTTTTATAACCGCTGCTGGAGCAGAGGAGCAGCCAGGGTTAAGAGCCCCTGGCAGGTCTCCAGAGAAGGGCCACTTTTCCCACCTCGCCTCTTTCTTGCAAAGTCAAACTGATTTCTGGAGTCAAAATCTCTCTTTCAGGCTTGTCAAAGTCACACTGTAAGTATAAGGGGAGAACGCGACTAAAGAGCGTGAACTCTAGGGCCCTCTTCTCCTCTTCCCCCTGTAGCAGCTTCTGACACCACCTTCGCGAAGCTCAAGGGCCATTATCAAGTGGTGCTTTAAAAATACAAAAATTCCGCTTGAGACCTACAACCCAAGCGTTAGCTTCCACCTACAGATCCCCAGTCTGCACGCCCAGGTGTGTGTGTGTGTGTGTGTGTGTGTGTGTGTGTGTGTAAGTGCAGTCAGGTTTGGGAACTGCTGAACTCCACAGTAGGTCTAACCTTTCATCCTGCCAAGTCATTAAGGATTTTTAAGGATGAATGAGCTGTCAAGAGAGCGAGGGCCTGCTGCAATGCTCCTTTATTAATTATGGGGAAGTGATGTATTGGCAATGCTAAGGCTTCTCTTGGAAATGGCAATGAATGGTTCGTCGATTGCTGCATTAGGTCTTTCCTGATACAGTCTTAATGCTCAGCTTTTACTCCTCTCTAGTTTAAACGTGTCAGAGCATTCACACCGAACTGTCTCTTAGTCTTTATTCCCTGGTGGACTGCAATGTTTGAGGGAAATACCGACACCCAGAGTCTGAGAGCTTGGCTGGGAAACCCCTGTCCCTCGTCATTTGATGCTCGGCATCTAGTAGCTAGCATATACTCCTGCCTATCAAAACGTGAAGGAAAACACGGAGTAAAGATTTAAAATACATCCCCAGATCCCGTGGCTAAAAGCAAGCCTCCTTTAGCAGAGGAGGATGCGGAGGAAGAAAGATGTATCTGGAGTAGCAAATTCAAAAGGAGTGGGCGAGTGGGGTGCCGGGGTTGTCTGCGGATGAGTCGAGAGGCTCAAAAGAAAAGTTGCGGCGCGGGTAGGCGCGTGTCAGCGAGGCCCGGGTGCGGGAGAGCTCGCTAGGCTGTGAGGCCCGCGCGCACTGCCGCGGAGGACTCAGGCGGCCCGGAGGACTCAGCAGCGCTCCCCGCAGCGGAGACGCCAAGGAAGGCTGCAGGCGCGGCGCCCGGCGCTGGGCTCCGGCAACGCGCGGTCCGCAGCGCGCGGTAGCCGCGGGCGCCCGGGGGCGGCGTGCAGGAGGCCGGGGCGCGCGTGCGAGCCAGTGCGAGGCTGCGGGCGGGCGGGGTGCGCGGGAGGGAGGCGCAGGGAGGCGGGGGGAGCGAGGAGGGAGCGAGCGCCGCCCGGCCCCGGCCCTCCCAGCCCGCCCGCCCCGCCGCCTCCCGCCCGCGCGCACCGCTGCCCGCCGCCGCTCCAGCTCGCGCGGGCGCTGCACAGGAGTCGGGCCGCCGCGCCGCCGCCGGCTTTGTGCTTCCCGCAGAAGATGGAAGCGACCTCTTCCTGATCGCGAGCTATTTTAAAAAGGAGCGAGCGCGCCGGATTCGCTACTATCGAGGGGGACCGGGGGAGAGAATCCATCCACACCCTCCAGGTAGGATCTAATTATGGGCAGCAGAGGCACTGGGGAGACAGGAGAACTGTCCCCTTTGCCGCTCCCCAGGTTTAAGCCAAGGACTAGCTTCTGAATTGTGCATGTGCGTGGTGTGTGTGTGTGTGTGTGTGTGTGTGTGTGTGTGTGTGTGTAAGAGTGTGTGCATGCGCGCGAGCCTGAACATTTGCTGGATGCCCGTGCTTCTCCAAGAGGGAAATTGCTCTGGGCGGCGTGAGGGTACCTGCCTGCCGGTGCAGGCTGCTGGCTGGAGGAAGAAAGGACTGCTAAGAGGGATGCTTCATCCCGCGCTGGGCTCGGCTCCGGGGATTCAGGGCGCGAAGAGCTAAGTCCACCCGGAAAGCAAGCGGCAGCAAGCCGCGCTGCCGGAGATCCAGACGTCCCCACCCACTGGGTTCCTCTTGTGGTCATCCTTCCTCCTGGTAATCCCTGGGGTCTTCCTCAAGGCACACTTGGGAGCCACCTCTCCTGGAGTGCTCTGCGTGCTCCTCTGCGATGACTGCGGAGAGGAGGGAGGTGTGGCCGGGTAGAAGGGAGAGGTAGGGAGAACTGTGGTGGGGAGTGGGCTATAGGATCCCAGTCCCCTGGCACTGTGCCTTGGTGTGCATCTGGGATTCTGCACACACAGGCGTCTTTCCCAAGAGATTCAAAGGGAACTTTAAAGCTGCATTATGTTCCTTGGGTCTGTGCTGGCTCTTGGGGAAATGAGCTCTGTTCTGAGATGCAAGGATCTCCTTGGCTCCTCCTTCGTGTGGAAGAGGGAGGTCTTAGAGCTGGTCAGTCAGCTAAAGAACCCAAATCAGTCCTGGGGATGCTTTAAACAACACAACATATGAGCATCCTTGACCACCCCCCCGCCGCCACACACACACACACACACACACACACACACACACACACACACACGCACACACATACGGATTCTGTCTGTTTGATGAATGACTCGCTGACAATTCGTATTTCCCTCCCCAAATAAAGTGGCATTGCTTGAGTCAGGAGCAGCGGGGATCAAATTTAACAAAGAATTTGAGGGAGAGAGCGATGTGCATGCTGTCTGTGAGCAGGGGCAGAAAGCCAGGCTTTTGAACTAGGTATGATTTTTAACCCCAGGCAGCCTGGCTCCTGGAAGGCGCTCCCTGCCTCTCTCTGGTAGTCAGCCACTAGTGGTTGTGAATATAACAACACAAACTTTGTCCTGCTGGAGGTGTAAAGACTAAAAAGAGAAAAAAGGATATCAGTGGGAGGTGTAGTGGAAGAAGCTTTTTAAAACATGACAGATGTGGTGAGGAGAGTTCAGGCGTCCTGATCATGGAGGAGTGGGCAGAGGAGGTGGAGATTCAGATCAGGTCTGCTGCAGGGCAGGGCTTTACAGCTCCAAACATGAGCAGTTGAACATCCAGCTTCCCAGACCTGCCCTGAGAAGATTCCGGGGGGAGGGGGAATTCTGAAAGTATAACGCCCAACAGACACACACACACACACACACACACACACACACACACCAGAGGCACACACATGACCAGGCTTCCTTGTTCTCAGAACTCTCCTGCAGAAAAAAGAGGGAGGAAACTGAATCTAGATGCTTCGTTCATTTCAGATAAAAACACAAAGCCAGAAGAAAGAGGACCGATTTTAGGTTCCTCTTTCAAATCCTGTGTTATTTGGGTTTTGCTTTCTGGGTTTGCTAAACTTGCTTAATTTGGGAGGTTAGACGGGTGTGGAGGCAGGAGGAAGGAAGGACAGCTTGCTCCATCTTTGGGGCTTTATGAGTTAGCTGGTGGAGGAGGACCCACTGCTTTCAGCAAGATGAGCTTTCTTAAATCATTTTCCTTTCACAAATTCTGCCAGCTTGAAGGATTCCATTTGGATCTTCAGTTTCTTTAGCTAAGATTTCCCTTTCTATAAAAAATCCCTGATCTTTCCCCCTTAAAATGGCTGTTGTGTTTTTATTAAAAATGAATGATTAATGCCTAGAAGAATAGAAAGAGGGGCAAAAAAATAAAAAAAGCTGAGCATTGGTAAACCATTATTCACAGCTGAGCTGACCAGAGGTTACAAAGGATGTTAGTGTCCAGAACTATTAGTCTTAATCTGCTCTGTCTACATAGCCTAACAGGGCCAGATGAGGAGAGTAAAAAGCTAAAGGCATCGGAAGACTGTACTCCATACACCCTATGTATATGTAGTCCTTACCAATAGATAATGATTTCTACAGTATCATTTTCAACTTAGATGAGGTACTAGATAACCATTCTGTTGACCATGAAAAGAAGAAGAAAAGAAGACGACGACGAAGAAGAAGAAGAAGAAGAAGAAGAAGAAGAAGAAGAAGAAGAACAACAACAACAACAACAAAGCAGTGACAGAGGGCCCTAACTCCAGATAAAATTTATGAAAGTAAGGTGAGGTATGCCTACAGGATTAATACGCAGGATTACATGAGTTGCTCTTTCAAGCTATGTTCTGAAGCAATCAAATGTATTCAAGACAGCTTCAGCATTTGTTAGCAGGCTATATTTAACATGTTTTTATCAGACAAAAATAGACATTTATTTATCTTCCAAAGTAAATGCATGGCTCCTTCCCTCTCACTGCCTAATTTGTTTCTTTGACAAAACAAATGATGAGAAAAACTCTTTAGCTTCTATAAAGTTGCATTCCTCCTTTAAAAGGGGTGAATAGGAAGAAGCAAAGAGCACAGGGGCAATGCCAGGCCAAGCACTGACTTCCCTCATGGATGGGGCTGCCTTAGTTTTGTTCTCAAACATGTCATTCTCCTGTATGAGCAGTCTTTCTGCAAGATACCCTCAGGAAAAACAGTGTCTTGGTTCTAGCTGCCCTAACAACATGGACATAAACAAGATCCACTGTGATATAGAAATTAAATATGGAACGAGGAATGTTCAGAGAGAGCAAGGATGTTAGAGCCCATAAGGTGCGTGTTTTGTACTTTTTCCTATGTACACGTATATTTATTTAAATAAAAATTAAATTGTTGCTTTATAGTTGTTAAGAACTGAGGAAACTATGTGTTGATTTTCATCTCTTAGGGATAATGTCTCTTGCCAAACCATCATTTAATACCATCAGAGCTTCCCAGTCAGCTCTCCATCATAGCCTCATGATTACAAACCCCCTGTCCCAGTGAGACTATCTACCCAATGATCTCCCAGCCATCCAAATTCTACTGCTCCCTCTTGTGGCAAGAATTCGCCCTGACTTTCTCTAGAATCCTATCCAGAGCCTGCCCTGCTGCCTTAGCTGTCTGTTACTTCAGATCTAATTCTCAGTAGTAATTTGGCTAAGCAGGCCAGTGGGTTACTGAACTAGATGTTTTTACTTTTCTCTCAGAACCAAAGGGTTTTGGCTCCCAGGAGATGTCTCTGAAATTTAGTAGAAGTAAATGCCAGGTGTTTTCTGACCCACTGGTGTGGACCTGATTCTGGAAATGTGAGCTTTTTGCTTTTGCCTTTGAGATTTTGATTTGGACTCAGGCCTGGTCCAGTGGGGCCTCATTAGATGCAGTGGAATTATTTTCCTTTCTTTCTCTTCAAGTACATCTCCCTCTCCCTCTCTTCTGTCTCTTTTCTCCTTTCATCTCTCTCCTTCCCCAATCTCTAGCCTGTCCTGTATACACATACATCACTTTGAAGACTTTAATCAAGGAGTAGGTTCTCAGCACTGCTTTCTTGTGGCTCGAAACAGCCTATTTTCTAGCCTGAGGACTTCTGGGGTGAATGCTTACTGATATACTGTCATCAAAGCAGTTCAGAATACAAACAGGGAGTGTATTGACTCGGTTTTGTTGACAGTTGCTTGCAGTCCTTGCTACTCTTTTCCCAGTCAGCTCTGTTCTGAACCTGACTGCTCTATATTTATATTTGCCCTTTGATCTTCCTAGTCCAGACTGTAACAAATAACAGGATAGATAAAGGTTCAAAGAACTCATGTTCTGACATTACCTTTTACTTCCTACCCATGTTTAGAAGAATGAGGAGGGTATGAGGAAGGAGGAAACATCCTGACAGAAAACTGAAGCACAGAAAATCTGTCTTTGGTTGAGGACAAGCACATCATGCACAATAAGTGATCTGAGAATGGACAAAACAAGCTTATGTTCAAAATCTTTATCCATTGGCCAACACAGGATCTGAAATCTTCAGTATAAAAGCCATTCATTTGAATGAGGGAATCCTACCAAACTGATCCCTAATAAAATGCAGAGCTATCTAGCAAAGAGCTACCATGAATTCTCATGAGCCATTAGGATGTCCTGATTTGGAAACCTGGAATGGTTTGTGCATTCAGCTGGAAATCCTGAGGACCTGGAACACAGGAAGAGACAGAGGAAGTGAAAGACTTAAAACTAGGCTGCTGCTCAGTGAGTGCTTTGAAAACTGTTCTAACGGGGAAGTGTAAGGAGCTGAGTGCCTGGGAACAGGACTGTTGACACATGGGTAGAAAGTAACCAGAAGCAGCCAAGCATCAATGCCCTCACTGAGAGTTTCACTCTGAAACAAAAATTGGGTCTTTCCTTGAAATTTCAGCCTTTTACCATCTTCTTAGAAATGGGCAACATATTCTCTCCAGCGTAAACTGATAGTCTTAAAAATCTTGAATGTTCTCTACTGTATCATTGCCTAATACTCACTGACAACCTAAAAAACAATAGTGTGATACCAGTTCAGACAAATAGTTGCTCACACATTCAAGAGATCTAGGAAAATGAATATTAGAATCCACCTTAGCTTTAGAAAAAGACAGAGTAATTATTTTGTGTATTTCATGTCATCACATGCAAAGTCAGAGTAATAATTTCCTTCTTGTATCTAGTGAGAGATGAAGTCTAATAGCCAAGACCATGACTCAGCAATTTATATCAATCAACCATGACATTTATTGAGTACTCAGTGTATACAAGGCCCTGAACTAAGGTTTTCAGAGAATGCACACAGAAAAAGAAGTTACTTCACATTTGTTGAGCACTCATGATGTCAAGGTCCAGACTAGTCACTTTATGTGTGTTTTCTGATCGTGTGCTTATGACTGCCCTGCAAGGAAGCATCATTATCTCAGTTGAAAGATGAGCACCATGCCACCATTGAATAACTTGTCCAGGGTTAAGAAAAGAGGCTACCAAAGTGCCATGTTCTGGATAGTGTCTTTCTCTCAGAACACACATATGTGAAATAACAGGGCTGAGTGAGGTAGAACTCTGTACTGCAGAAGAATGAAGTACCGGGTGAGTTGAAAAGGAAAATAGAAGCTGGGACTGTGACTTCCTTGGAGGAAATATTTTGGGTCATTCATGAAGAGCGAAAAGGATTTAGAAAACAAATCCAGCCTAGTCATTTTTGAACCATGTAAACCAGGTTCCAGCTAATTGATGACAAGGAGAACCCTAGAGCAATGTCTGAAGCATCTTGTACTCTTCAGACCTGCTTTTCTGCCAGTCAGGAACATGTACAAGAAGTGTAGATTTAGAACAGCAGGTAGCTTAAGGCACTGCCCAAATGCATTTTACACTTGAAAATGATGTTCACGACAAACTTTAACCCAGACTTGAAAGACAGATGCTGGAGTAAAAGATGAAGAAAACATGATGGGCTGCCTGTCAACCGTTCCTCAACCTTGCCTTTTGGTTTTGTTTTGTTCTGGAGATGGTTTCTCATTGGGTGGTGCAGGGAGGTTTGCATTCTCCTGTCTCTTCTTCTTTATTGCTGGGATTACAGGTGCATGCTCCCCTAACAGGTGTTCCTGGCTTAACTTCGGTTATTTTATTTCTGGAAACACTCTACATAGTCTTGTATATTTATCTTCGATGGCTCTGATGCAGACTCCCTTGAGCTACTCCACCTCCTCCAGTTGTTCTATGATTCTATGATTGTGCTTTACGCTCAGCACCCAGGGCCACTCTTTGATTTGGTTCTCTGCTCTGTATAGTGCATCCAGACAGGTTTAGACAACTGAACTGCTTATTTCCAAGTGATACTTGCTTTGTGGGCTTTGTGGGCTATGAGGACCTCTACTACAGCCTCAGGGAGAGTTTGGGAAGGCACCACCTCTCAGAAGTCTCACCTTTCTTTCAAAATAATTTATCATATGTTGGAGATCATGGGCAGCTCAGAGCTGAAGTTTGTGAATTGGTGTTGGGCAAAGTCAAGGGTTCTTTCCCCTAGGCTCCTCTCTGTCTTTCTTTCACAACTTACAGGTTTTCTAAGAGCTTCTTTTATCAGAGCTTTTGTTTCAGACCATGTTCGGTACTGGAAAAAACAACAGGTGGCATCTAGCTTGGCATTTGCTTTCTATAAACAGCAAAAGAAAGACTATCTAAAATCAAATGGCTACAAGACTAGAAAAGACTAGTAGTATCCTGAAGTCATTTCATCTAATTAAAGCTTCTCTCTCTTTCTCTCTCTCTTTTTTTTTGCGGTTGTAAAAGACTCACCTAAATGAGGCTGTTGTCTAGCTTCAGGAATTTGTCTAGCAAGGATTCCCCAGAAAGGAAGGAGAATTGTGGCATTGCTTCTAGTTTGAGATGTTAAACTGTGAAGTTGCAGGACTTTTGTGTACTCACACTACAGGTCTCTGAGGTTAGCAGACATCTTCATTTATACATACATTATTTGATTTTAGCAGACTGTATATTTAACATTGTGCTCCTTACATCTCTGGGCTCTCTTCCACATCTGTTCTAGTGGAAACAACAACATCAACAACAATAAGCCTGTGGATTTTTATGAGGAACAATACAGTTTCTGGCACATGAATATTCTATAAGGGTTTATTCAATTCATAGATTGAAAGATGAACAGTGAGACAGCCCTTGTCTCTGCCTGTTTTCCTTTACATGAATATGTTAATTGATATCGGGTGTTTCCATGTGAAGGCAGAACATAAGAATGCATACAATGACCATTGTATGTATGCTTTACTTTTGAAAAATGCCTATAAAAGAAATGCTTTTGGCTTTTTGGACCAAAGGGTCTGTCGGCCACTCAGCTCTGTTCTTGCAGCAAGAAAGCAGATACAGGCTATACATAAATGATGGGAACAATATTCCTTAAGACATTTATGAACACAGGCATTTGAACACCACATAAATTTCATTTGAAATGAGAAATATTCCTTCATTAATTTTTTCAATCATTTAAACATGGGAAAATATTTAAATTTCATGGACTTTATAAGATCAGGTGACAGATTGAGTTGGGCCCATTGGCCATGTGTTGTCGACTTCTAACACACAGTGTGAGAGGTACGAATGCAGCATCAGTATGCCTATGGGACCCAAGCAGGTGGTGCAGAGTCAAGAGAGGTGGCCTAGAAACAAACAGACCTTGTTCTCAAGCCTAGTCTGTCACTTCTGCAATGCCTGGATTTGAAAAATCTTTTCAGTTAGCTGCCTGAGGTTTCTTACTGAGAAAAAGGGGGAGAGAGGTAAGGTTATTTGACTTTTAAGGGTCTTCACAGAGAAAAAAATGAAAGAAAAGCAATATAATAAAGGGAAATTTGACATTTGAGATAGATTATGGAGGTTAGGTATAAAAGCATGGCTCATATCTGAGAACTTGTCATTTAGTAGCTCTTCTGACTGTCAGAATGGCAAACCTGGGGAGGCAGACAGGTGCATAGTGTTATGAATTATGCTGAATGCCAAAAATATGAGTTTAGATATTATAGCTCCAGATTGTTAGCAGAATTCTCTGATTTTACAGTTGAATGGAATTTGTCTATGGGTTCATAGCGATCAGTAGAGCTGAGTTTGATATTCAGTTCTTATGGTCCCTAGACCAGCGACCCTTTCATCCACCCCATCCCCCAGAGCAGTGTGTCAGAAAGCAGTTAGCTGTAATCAGACAGCTCTGACCTCCAAGAGGGAACGTCTCATAAATCACAGAAGCTACTTTTCGTGTTTTCCAAACATGATCTCATACCCTACATATCAAAGAAGGCAGGTCTGTGAGTAATCCCATTATCCAGACTGGTAATGCTGAGGGGTCAGCTGAAGCCTTGCCCTGTAGCAACCTATTTGCCTGATTTCCTCCTGTTTTCTAAATTTCAGCTCAAATGTTATTTCCTCAGCTGAACCCTCCCTAAAATCCTTAGGGATCAGACCCTCCGCTAGTTTTATAGGATTGTATTTTTTCCTTTCACAGAATTTATCACAGCTAAGGATTATGGTTTGGGGGTAATAATTTCTATTAACATCTGCTATCTGTTAGCTAGGTCACACATTCTAGAAGGAGAGAGGCTGCATTTATCAATTTTGTGGTTCTAGCCCCAGTGAATTGCACATTGCCAAATACATAACAGACATTTGGTATTTGATGAATGAATTCTCTCATTAGTTGTTAATATTGATGAAAATGATCCCTGTTTAAGCAAAGTCTTGATAAGCAAAGGCATTATCATTACTAATCAAATGGCTAAGTGGCTAGCATATCGTCTCCACTGACTCTCTCCTACCATTCTCAGTGTTTCCTCTCAGGACTAGCTTTATGATAGACCCTCATCAATCACAAAAGACAATAATAACACAGTGGTCCCAACGTAGTTACTCTGTAATAATAAGCTGATATTTAAACAGATTTTCCAATGTAGAAATGTAGGGCCTGTTTGAAGTGCACATGCACGAGATATCCTGTTTAATGGAGGATGCATATATTTCATAAACTGCTCAAGGACTTATGTAAAATGCTGTTTTCCCATAGGCCATAGCATTTCACTTATTTCTTTGAATATTAAGACTTAACAAGTTCCTGTTGAAGCTACCTTCCTTTCTAAATGTTACTGGTTCTATGTGATTTCTAGTTGGTGTTAGATCCAAGACATTTTTTTTTCAAGAATTTCCAAGGTTGTAGGATGGAATGTTAATGACAAATCTACATAAAATTAGCGTCTATTCACTTAGTATGCATGCTTTATGTAATATATTGTATATGCTCTTCTCTGACTCCCACTTTTGTTGTTTTCAAAAGCATGTTATTCTTTCAAGGACTGTTATTTGATAACATGCACGAAAATCTGGAAGACTTATGAACACTTAAGTTGATAGAGCCCATCTCCTAAAAGGTTATTTAGCTGAAGCTGAAGATCAGCATTCAGGGGGAAGGCTCGTGAAATTCACCAGATCCTCCTAGTTTAACCAGCATTTTTTTATTGTAAAAAAAGGAATTTAACAACAAAGAAAAGGGAAAATAAAGTAAAGGGCTGAAGAGATGGCTCAGTGTTTAAGATCACCGACTGTTCTTGCAGAGGACCTAGGTTCGATTCCCAGTACTGACATGGTGGCTAACAACGTTCTATAACTCCAGTTCCAAGGGATCCAGTGCCTTCTTCTGACTTCTTTGGGCATTGGACGATGCGGGTACACTTACACACATGCAGGCAATACATTCATATACATAAAATAAAAATAACAAAATATCAAAAAGGAAAATAATTTGAAATTTTCCTATCCCGTATCTTGAAATTGGCTTCTGCCTTTAAAAGTCTCAGTTCCAAGAGACAGATTAGAAAATAAGAGTAACTGTACAGGTCAGATTAACTATGGAGTTGAAGTAAAGAGGGAGGAAACAGGCAGTGCCCATCAAAAAAGCTGTAATGGAAGGAGCACATATTCATCCACCTCTCAGACCAGGTCTGGGCTTCATGTTCCTGCCCATTTCTTCTTCTTCTGTCTTAGGGCTTGCATATGGAAACTGGATAGGTCTTTAAGGTCATTTCCCTGTGTCTTGGTCACCTGTTGCAGTTTCCTAGCAAACCGTGCCTGCTTCTGCTTAGAGAGACAGAACTAATCTGCAGCAAAATTATAAATTCAGTGCTTTTCAAGTCACTCAGTGTCTTTTCTCTACTTTCAGGGACCACGGAGAGCTGTTAGGCTTCTTTCCCTCACCCTCTAGTCCCCATCTCTTCCCTAACACACCAAAGTGCTTCTTATTTCAACTCTGCTTGGGGTCTCAGTCTATGAGAAGCAAAGTCATGTGATATATTATTTCACATCATTATTTCACATTTTATGGATTTAAGAAACACACAAGTGCTCTCTGTTTTTCAGGGACAAACTTCTTTCCAGTTCCTTAACTAAGTACTGTGTCCTCTAGAGTATGTGTTTGCTATATGCACCTGCCTTGGAACCATTTCTGCCTCTACTCAGCTTTTCTTTTTTTTCCATGTGCCCTTTATCCCAGTTCTTCTTGGGGAGCAGTGTCAAGATCACTACCTTAAAATCACCTGTGTCGATGCAAACATTATAATTATATTTATCGATCATCTGATGATAACCTAGATATCTGCATTTTATTTTCCCAGATGTTTCTTTGGTAAAATGAAACCGAACTTTCTGCCTTTCCTCCGTTTTACTCATTTGTTTATTTTGGAAACATCTTTCTCCCTCTATCATTTGTTCTTCCTCAGATTTCCTCCTTTATGAATTCTCCTTATCCCCTCAGTTCTAGTATGAATGTGCGGGCCTGAAGTTGACATCAGGTGCCTTTTGTGATTGCTGTCCACTTTGTTTTTTGAGATGAAGTATCTCAAGTGAACCCAGAGCTTGCCAGTAGACTGAACTAGAGAGTAGCATGCTCTGGAAATCCCCTGTTAGAATTATGAGGGATCTCCATGCTTACAGGGCTTTTAAATGAGTTTAGGATATCTAAACACTGGTCCTCATGGTTGTCTGGCAAATGCTTTATCCACTGAGCCATCTGCATTTCTTAAGACTGATTGTCAACAGGCAAGGATGGAAAATATTTTTAGGTAGAAATTCTTTTTGAGTAACTTACATATACAAACACGTTCATGACCTCATTCTTTTCTACCACATAAGGTCAACTATTAAAAAAATGGTTGTTCTTTCTCCTCTCAGTTAATGCTGAACAAATTTCCATGAAAAGTAGTTACTATCGTGAGCTAGGAGGCCCCAGAAAGTATACAGTACAGGGGATATGATATGTTTCTGCCTTTAGGATTGATGACTCTTGAAATCTGGTTGTAAGACCATGGGTAGAGTGGTCTGATGTTTCTAGAAACTTGGTTACACTAACTAAGACTTTAGGTGCGTTAATCTAGGAATTACTAGGTAGTTCACTTGAGTGTTTGAAAACACTATTAGATGAGAATCTCATTTTCTGAAATTCCCTAGTAATCAAAGATTCCATACTCTAGAAAGCAGAGGGGCATACCTTGACCTTAGTAACTCTCCATACAGTTTGAACTGTATTGAATAGATATTTTCACAGTTTTGAAATACAGCATTTGAAACATAAGTAAAGATTAAGAAAAGCTTGTCCAGTGAAACCATGAATGAATATTTTATTTTTATTATTGACCAGCTTAATTATTTTTCAAGCTAGTCTTGCCTTCAAAACAGTGAGTTTGTGATCTGCATTGAGGTTCTTGAAAATATAAGTTTATTAATAGTAAAGTATTACCTTATTTATTACCTTATTATGACAACATTCTGTGTCATCTTCTCTAGTACTCACCTGTTGATCATTTCTTCCTTTTATTTCAGCTTTGGTTTTTGCTTGCTCACTGTGTCTCTCTTTCTCTCTCTCTTCCTCTCCTTCCCTCCCTTCCTTCCTCCTTCTCTCCTTCTCTCTCTCTCTCTCTCTCTCTCTCTCTCTCTCTCTCTCTGTGTGTGTGTGTTCTTCTGAACAAATGGAAAATACTTGAATTTGTTACTTGACTTTGGAATGATTTTAGACTTCAAATCATCTGATGAGTTCCCAAAATGAATCATCTTTCTCTCACTGTGTGATAAATATGAAAGCTTACAAAACTCTGACTTGGAGGATGGGGAGGCAGGACACAGGAGACAGGAGTAAAGCGTATGCATACCATTGTGACAAAGCAACCTACATTCATGTAGTTTGATGGAAAGGAAGGCTGCCTGAGAGATTATTCTATACTAAGTTCATAAATATGGAGCTGTTTGTTCCCAAACAGGTTTTATTAGCTGGTATTGTCCCCTATAAGTATTCTTAACCTGTCAGGGAAATAAACAAATCACTATGATGCAATACCAAGTGTCTGATAAAATCTTTATTCTGTCATTTAAGCCTGTATGACCTTTGCCAACTATGTATTATATGTTTCTAATTTGTAAAATGAGATGTAGCCCTCTGCAGTACTGTCAGAAAGGTCAGTGAGAGTGAAGGCAAAGAAACTCACATATCATGTAGGTCAAAGTACACACTTAATGATTTCAGCCATTATCGGCATCACCACCCATGAATGGAACCCGGAAACCCTGCTTCAGGGCTCAGACATAGAAACTCTCAGCACAATCCTTGCTTACCCTTCAGTG
Organism: Eospalax fontanierii; assembly: GCA_035773235.1. Taxonomy (NCBI): domain Eukaryota; kingdom Metazoa; phylum Chordata; class Mammalia; order Rodentia; family Spalacidae; genus Eospalax; species Eospalax fontanierii. Next base: position 25,071,602 of record CM069529.1, read on the forward strand.
AGCCCCGGGTTCTCAGAGAATCTTCTTTTAGAATTCTTTCTATCCTGGGTTGGAAGGTTTTCTTCTCCAGTTTTCTTCTTTCTACACACATTTTCAGTTAGGATGCAGAGTTGATATTTACTTTTTTTTTTTTTAATTGGACCTCTGGGGATGGTCTGAGAAACATAGGGATGTATTTTTGGTCAATGTTTGATCGACTGTTTATAATTATATTCAAAGGAGGGGAATATATGCTTTCTTAAAGTTGTTTATATGTAAAAATGCTCTCAACAGAGTGAATATAATCAGCAGATCTGGGCTGGTAGAGGAAGACCTGTAACCAGGTGCTGGGGAAGATGCCTGGTTCCCAACCCCTCTCCTCATGCTAGACATCAGTTTTACAAGCCTGAGGTTCTTTACCATAAGTCTGGGTGACCAGTTTCCTCTCTTCTGGCAACACTACTGTTGGCTTTTCAATCTGATGCTGACCTCTGCTAATTTAGGGCCCAACCGTTTTGTATAGAGAATGCTTTTAAATGCAAAGGTCTAAACCCAGTTCCTAGCATCAAATCCAGCCCCAGAGATTTGATGAATCCACACAGGACCCTATGAGCATTATTTTATTCCTCCAGGAAGCATGTGCTATGCATCTTTTATATGCCAGTCTCAACTCTAGGAACTGGGATTGAATCACTGGAAAAAAAAAAAAAACGACGAGAAACAAAACTCCTTCGTCTTGTGAAATGTACAAATCTATTAGAGTAACGAAAATAACAAACAGAAGCATTGAATGAATTAGAGAGCATATAAAAGCAGTATGTGGCCTGGGCAAAGTAGAGAGAAGGCCCGGCAGGTGGGACATGTGTCCTTTCATTTACTCTTTCATTTTCCTGAATCCTAAATCTATCTATCTTCTTTTCTGGAGGGTGGGAAGTAGGCGTTGCCTAACACTTATCCCAGTTGCTTTCTTTGTTGAGCAAGTTAAGTGGGTGTTTTCAGACATAAGACAGGATCCTGACTCCAATTTTATAAGTTTAGAAGGTCATGCTTCTAAGAGCCTCCCATCTGGCCTCTTACAGTCTGTCTCCTACAAGAACTCTCTCAGTTTATCAGTTAGCAAAAGAAACACTGTTCTATTTGATTTATGGTGAGAGGGGCATGTTACAGTGGTGGTAACAGAGAGTTACTCTTCCTTCATGAAGTCTGGATGGTTTCAGGGCTTAAAGTTTGGAATTAGCACTGTAATTTGTACCCTAGATGGGATGGTCAGATGTAGAAAGTCTTGTCCTTTGAAGCTGTCTCTTTGTCTAGAGGCATTTGGAAGTGCTTGCCTCAGTTGTAGATAAAGATTTATTATTCTGCTTTACTTTTGCCTTAGAAATAGATTAATTACAATGCTTTGAGGCTTTCACTCAGCAAGAATGACATAGAAGGGAATTCCAGGTCCTGAGGAGAGTCAAGGAGTTCCTTGGAATAAATCCAACTGCCAATCAACAGAATACGATTAGGCCATCTAATGCACTGGCCTGTGGGAATGCCAGGATATTTCTTTACTCTGAGTCAGGTACTCCTTGACAGTTAAAACTGGCTACAGCCTCTAAAGGGAATAGGCCCTCTACTGTCTCCTTCCTGTTCAGTCGTCTTTACTATGAAGGCAATTTGATGACCATCCATCTTACGTGTGTGTGCTTCTGACCTTTATAGCTACACCCTCTCCTTTTACACAATTTTCTGGTTTATTGGCCCAGTTATCTTTTTACCATCTTCTGTCAGTACCATTCATCTCTGTGATCTGTACGTGATACAGTTGTCTTGTTCGAATTTAAAATAAGCAGCATATAGAACAACAGATATTCTCAGTGCTATACTGAAGACTCATTTGGATGATATAAGTGATTCTTGGCTACAGCTAATCTGAATTCATCATAATCAACCTACCCCTTGTCCCATATTGAAGTAGAATATAAGAAAGCCAGAATGAGACAAGATTTATATTTGCTTTATTGTTGCCTTAGAAATATATTAGCCCACCTTTCTGCTTAATTTTCATGGGAATATCTGTTTGAAGGACATGAGAAAGATTAAATAGAGCTACTTGTGATGGGAGAGTACACCAAAAGAAAAGAATAATAGGGAAAAAAAGGGAGGAACTGACACTTCGATAATACCTATTTTACGTTAACAGTCATTTGGATTTGGTATGAATTTAATGGAGACAGAAACTGAAATCCAGAGAGTTCTTTTCAGCTGTAGGATTGCCAGTAAGTTACATCAGTGCTTTGCGTCCACTGATTTCACAAATTATCATGCTGTCTCTTTCAGAAAATCATTGTGATATTTTTAGGTCAACTCAGAAGCCCCTCTCTCTTTCTTTTCTCCTCGTGATGATGAATTTGTGCAGATCCACCCGCCTTTACACATCTGGTAGCCTTCTGGCTTAAGAACACAGTGTGAGATGTGGGCTAGGGCGGGGGTAGAGGGCCGAGCTTTGTGTTGGCAGACCTGAGAGGTTGCCCTGACAGTACACACAGGAAGTGGTTGCCAGGCAATTGCTAAAGGCTAGGGCATGCAGGGCAGCTGTCTCTAGGAACATGCCAGCTCTTGTGCTACATTAGCCATTGATGCTTGTCTGCTTCAGTCACTAATCCATAAGAGAAAAAATCCAGGCTGTTGGGAACCTTCCAGGAGACTACTGCTAGCCTATTCCCCCTAACTCCAAGAGGCTTTCCAGTGAGCTAGCTGAAGCCAAAGACTGCTTCATGCACCATCAAGTAGTTGATGATGTCCGTCTCTGAAACAGACCAGGGTTGAGTCTTCATTCAGAAGCTTGCTCTCTGTATGACTTTTAACAAGTACTAACCTGTCTAAGCCTCATTTATCCTATTTTCAAAATGTGATATTAGTCTTCCCATGTATAGGGTTATTGTGAGGGCATTGGGCGCTGCAAGATTCCAAGGTGTACTGGTTGTAAGGATTGCCATGGAAATATCAACACTTAGGATAGTATAGCACAGAGATAGTGATTTGTAAACATTCTAAGTAACTGACACACGTAAAGAATTTAGCGTGATGTTTACAACAGTGTTTATATATGGAATGTGTTAGTCTCGGGATAGTATGAGCTACTACTGTGCTTTTTAAAGAGTTTTGTACAATTTTTGCTGAATATCTGTGTATCTCATACAAAACACCTTAGTCATCTTTATATACCTTCCTCCATCCCCATCCACCCTTATTCCCTCCCTACCACACACACCAGACTTCATGCATTCTGTCATTTATGTTAAGACCTATCCAGGCAAGTTATGTTCTCAGATATCCCTCAGTGCAAGTTCATCTACTGAGGTCTAGTCAGCCTATCTAGAGTCACTCCTTGAAAGATCAGCCCTCCCTCACCCAGCAGTAGTCAGCTGCCAATAGTTCTTTGGCTACGTGCTTTTTAAAACTTGAGTCTCGGGAGGAAAAAGGACTAGTTTGGGGTGCAGGAAACATTCTCTGTAAAGTCCTGGAGATAAGAGGCTGCTGTATTTTTTTTCCATCAAATAGGAAGAATTACTGTATTCTGGAGCTCAAAGAGCAGATTATAGAGAGTATTTAGCAGGCTTCTAAGGTATTTGGACATTGATTGCAGGGCAGTAGGCAAAAGAAAGCTAATAAAGAATTTTACCAGAGATGAGAGTATCAGATCTTGTTTTTAGAAGTTGATTTTGACTGAAACATGAAAAGTGGAATGATTGTTTGGCAGTAATTTGAAGAGTGTAGTTAATATACCAGACTTAGAGAAAGACACAGATTTGATTCTATTTTATTTTACATTCTCAGGGCATTTTACAAAGAAAGTCTTCCAAAAGGATCACTACAAAAGTTTATTCCTTTCTAAATCTTAGCTGTCTAATCTTTCATTTGTATCCCCACCAGACATTGAGCTCCTTTATAAATCAGATCTTATTACGGAAGACAGGTGTCAGTCTTTTTGTTCTCACATCTGGTTCTATAGTCATCTCACCCCTGATCCAGCAACCAGTTCTTATGAAAAGAAATAGATGCCACACTGTGATCAATCACATCCCCACGGGATCGAGTTCCATCCTCATCAAAGCCATTGGATCTCTACCCCAGAGATCCACAATCCTCCTGCACTGCCCATTCACCAAACTGGAGTCTCTGTGGTTCTAGATACACTGTCAAGCTGTTACCACTGGGTTGGTTGGCGGGAATCCTGTTTCCATAGATATCTACAAGGTTAATGTCTTGTCTCCCTTGGAACTTTGTTCAAATATTACCTTATCAGAGAGGCTTTCTTTAACTTTATGCTGTAAAATCATGCATGAAATATGTACACACCTTAAATTGATTCTGTGCGACCCCCACTATGGTTCATTGTATAGGCCAGTATTAAAATTTATTTATATATTCATTTGTTACCTCTGCAGTAGGAAATAAGTTCAATGTTTTAGTCCCTAGTGAATACTCAAGGCTGGAAGAGGAGAAATGATTGTAAAATTCATATCAAACACATACATATTTGTGGCATAAGTTGAATTAGATCTTTCACTCCTCTTGCAGGTTGGTTGAATGTCACCTTGTTTTATGCAGATTCTCTAATCAGCTCCCACCAATGACTAAACCAATAGACACATTGAATAGCAACTTTTACATACTTTGAAAATTCATTTTTCTTGGGCTGGAGAGATGGCTCAGAAGTTAAGACTACTGGTTGCTCTTACAGAGGACCTGGGTTTGGTTCCCAGCACCCATATGGCATCTAACAACTGTCCATAACTTCAATTCCAGGGGATCTGACACCCTCTTCTGACCCCTGCAGGTATCACATGACATGGGTGCACTTACATTCCCGCAGGCAATGCACTCATATACATAAAAAAATAAATAAAAGGTTTTAAAAATATATTTTCTGTGTATTAGCATTTTACTTAGATTGGACACCTGTTGTCACAAACTGATCTTCTTTAATATGGGGAAAATGTCAAAGAAATCATCTCCCATCAATTATGAGCTCGTAGGATCCCAGAGGTCTGCTCGTATGTGCTGGGCAAGCGATTCTCATGGGCCTTTGTAAAATTTTCTTCAACAGTAATATGTGCCAGAAAACATGAGTAAAAGCAGGATGTCTTGCAGCCAGGCTAGCACAAAAACTGACCTTGGTTTAACTTACCCCAGGTTAGTGTACCCTAAGACCTCTTGCCTATCCTTGCTTTATAGTTATCATAAATGGTCCTTCCTTCAGGCAGTTATGATGAGTGTCACAGACTTTCCTCTCCCACCTTTACCATCATATGCCAGGCTTTGGTGGCAGAGATAATACGAGGTCTTAAATAAGTTTTGCATGAGCTAGTCAGTGAATTTAGGATGCTTGTGTCTTAGTCAACTACTTTACTTTCAGTAGTTTTTATGTTTCTCGGTGACTCTGTTTCCTTGTCTCTAATGGTCTATAGCCCTTTATCACAGGTGTACTTAGGGGCCAATCTTGTTATTCACATGAAGTGTTTTACATAGAATCATTACTCCTGGATCTTCTGTGATCACTTGAGCCCACTACAGAACTACTATGTTCTTTGGAATGGCCGTGGAAAGTATGACATTGCCACTGAGAAGAAACACTTAATGACTGATTTCTCAGCCTGCCAGGCTCTTACAGCTAAGGCTAGGCCCAGTTATTATCTCTTGTTCCTGTTTCAAACAGCCTACAGATGCCCAAGCAGGATGTATATCCAGATGGAAGGACTGTATTAGAAGAGCTACATGTTCTGGCTGACAGTAGATCGGGAGACCTAGAATTGCTGATAATTCAGGGGAAATGCGTCCTTCTCAAAAACGTGCTTTTAAACACTGTACGGAAAGTGTGGAAATATTGCATTTAGAGTAGAATATTTTTCCTCACAAGAACAAATATTATTGAGCTTTGATTGCAGGCAGGCTTGAAGATTTCTCTGTTTTCAAGTAAGCTTGGAGCAGTAGGATGTGATTTTAAGAAATACAATAAATACAATAAAAGTGTACTCCAAGATGTAAGATAATCAACATGCCTTGTGCTGTTAGGATGTTTTTCAGACTCTGAGTTTCAAGGCATGAATCTTAATAAGGTGATTTTGTCAATGAAACTGTTTCTCAAAGATAACGTAATAACCAAAATATAAAAGAAAATATACTTGAGCAATAAGAAGGAAATTATTTAATGCTTTAAAAGTTTTGTTTCTCTTTGTTGTTGGCTATTAGTATGCACCAGGGTGTGCTCAATAAGGCCAGGCTGTAATGGAACGTTCCATTTCCAGGAAGCCAGTCATGTGTTTTGCTCAGTGAGTGGGACTACATGTAGAAAATCCACAACAGAGAGACTGAATTGTAAATTTTACCAAAGATTTTTTAATCACTGATAGATTCCTAGAGTAACATTCACCACAAAGTTTATGATGGTCAGACATTCAAAAAGTTTTGGTTAAAGTTATACAAATAAGTGATTAGTGATGTTTTGAATTTGGCTCTAACCATGTGGTTCCTTTCCTCTCCCCTTGATTTTATTTTTATCAATAGGCTGGAACAGTTGGAGGTCTCATTGTTCAACATGCTGCGCTTGAGTCTCTCACCCACTTTTTCAATGGGATTTCATCTGTTAGCTATGATAGCTCTCTTCTTTTCCCATGTTGACCTTATAACTGCGGAGACAGAAACAGAAACAGGAGGAAATGAAACCACTGAATGCACTGGCTCATATTACTGTAAGAAAGGGGTGATTTTGCCCATTTGGGAGCCCCAAGACCCTTCTTTTGGGGATAAAATTGCTAGAGCAACTGTGTATTTTGTGGCCATGGTCTACATGTTTCTTGGAGTTTCTATCATTGCCGACCGGTTTATGTCCTCAATAGAAGTCATCACCTCTCAAGAAAAAGAAATAACCATCAAGAAACCCAATGGGGAAACCACAAAGACAACTGTGAGAATCTGGAACGAGACTGTTTCAAACCTGACCTTGATGGCCTTGGGATCCTCAGCCCCTGAGATTCTGCTGTCAGTCATTGAAGTGTGTGGCCATAACTTCACTGCAGGAGACCTTGGCCCCAGCACCATCGTTGGCAGTGCTGCCTTCAACATGTTCATCATCATCGCACTTTGTGTTTATGTAGTCCCTGACGGAGAGACAAGGAAGATTAAGCATTTGCGTGTGTTCTTTGTGACAGCAGCCTGGAGCATCTTTGCCTATACCTGGCTTTATATTATTTTGTCTGTCATCTCTCCTGGTGTTGTGGAGGTCTGGGAAGGATTGCTTACTTTCTTCTTCTTTCCTATCTGTGTTGTATTCGCTTGGGTAGCAGATAGGCGGCTCCTGTTTTACAAGTATGTCTACAAGCGGTATCGTGCTGGCAAGCAGAGAGGAATGATTATTGAACATGAAGGCGACAGGCCAGCCTCCAAAACTGAAATTGAAATGGATGGGAAAGTGGTCAACTCTCATGTTGAGAATTTCTTAGATGGTGCTTTGGTTTTGGAAGTCGATGAGAGGGACCAAGATGATGAAGAGGCTAGGCGTGAGATGGCAAGGATTCTGAAGGAACTTAAGCAGAAACATCCTGAGAAAGAAATTGAGCAATTAATAGAATTAGCCAACTATCAAGTCCTAAGCCAGCAGCAAAAAAGTCGAGCATTTTACCGCATTCAAGCTACTCGCCTGATGACTGGAGCTGGCAACATTTTGAAGAGGCATGCAGCTGACCAAGCAAGGAAGGCTGTCAGCATGCATGAAGTTAACCCAGAAGTGGCTGAAAATGACCCTGTCAGTAAGGTCTTCTTTGAGCAAGGGACATACCAGTGTCTGGAGAACTGTGGTACGGTGGCTCTCACCATTATGCGCAGAGGTGGTGATTTGACCAGCACTGTGTTTGTTGACTTCAGAACAGAAGATGGTACAGCCAATGCTGGATCTGATTATGAATTCACTGAAGGAACTGTGGTCTTTAAACCGGGGGAGACTCAGAAGGAAATCAGAGTTGGCATCATTGATGACGATATCTTTGAGGAGGATGAAAACTTCCTAGTGCATCTCAGCAATGTCAAAGTATCTTTGGAAGCTTCTGAAGATGGCATCCTGGAAGCCAATCATATTTCTACACTTGCTTGCCTCGGGTCACCCTGCACTGCTACCATAACCATTTTTGATGATGACCATGCAGGCATCTTTACTTTTGAGGAACCAGTGACTCATGTGAGTGAGAGCATTGGCATCATGGAAGTGAAGGTTTTGAGAACATCGGGAGCTCGAGGAAATGTTATCGTTCCCTATAAAACCATTGAAGGAACAGCCCGAGGTGGAGGGGAGGACTTTGAAGACACATGCGGAGAGCTTGAATTCCAGAACGATGAGATTGTGTAAGTTACTTATGTGTGGGGGTATTGATTTGAGTGTGTGCATCTATTCTTAACCAAATGATTTAAAAGAAACCATAGTCATTGTATATGACTATATTTAATATATCAGACTTCACCTAAGTGCTTCTTCCCAATATGCATGATACATAGAGGTCTTAATTTTCCCTTTTTTTTCTTTAAAAACATTGTAGACCATGATAAAAGTGATTTTTGTGACATAGTTTAGCACCTTACTTCAGATGAGTTGAAAATTTTATGATCCATTTTGAATCACAGTGTGTATGTGTATGTGGTCTCTGTGTGTGTGTGTGTGTGTGTGTGTGTGTGTGTGTATGTATGTTTGGCACACATATATATATATATATATATATATATATATATATACTGAAAAAGAATATATAATATATCACAAAAGTCTCTAACTTCGTTGCTATGTACAGATTGGGACAGTCTAAAAAGGAAACCCTTCTGAAGAACGTTTCCTGGCTACTAGGACTGACTGAAATTATTTCTGCAACTTTTAGTTGACGTTGCATATTTGTGACAGTATATAATACTTTTTCTGCTTAGAGGCTAATGATGAATTATGACCTATGATCAGTCCTGCTTCTTTAGTTCATTGCCAGTATGGGAAAGGCCATGCAGACTTTATTTGTTCCAATCTGGTTTTACTTTACGGGATTATGCAAACTTCTTTCTCCTACTGCTGGTGTCAGGAGCTGCTTCTGAGGAAGGTTTCCTCTCTTGCCTAGGAGATAGCTCTGTACTCAGCTCACCAGGATAAGCTACTCAAAGAACAGGAAGAAAAAGAAGACAGAGAGAAAGAAAGGGAGGAGGGATGAAGTAAAGGAGGGAAGAGAGGACTTTGTAGTGTCTGCAGTGTAACAAAGGACATTATAATGAATGACTATGTTGACTGACAAAAATAGATTAGCTCTTGTGCTTGTAGCATGGGACATGTTCAGATAGCAAGTATGTGTTCTCCAAGTATGAAATTTCTCCTGGAGAAAAGAAACCAAAAATACAGGAGGATGAGTAGAAGGAACAGGATTTCCTAGAGGGCTTTTTTGGGTCCTTAGGTTTTTTTAATGCTGTATAATAGAAATTAACAGTCGCTGGATATAATTACACACTGAAATTAAACAGAGCATTCTCCTGTGTCATGAGAAGGTATATAGTGCTTTGATCAGTATCCGTTTTATGTTGTTAATAGTCTGACTATTGAGATGCATTTTATTGAATAACATATTATTACTGAAATAGAATATAGTAGTGAATTAATATCCTGTAAGCACAAGAAAACACTTCGTCTATAGTCTTACATCAAATGTGATAATGTCCAGGTTAGCACACATCTATTTTATTCCTTTTCTTGATATTTTTTCCATTTTATTTTCTAATAATTTCAGTTATTGAGCCTTCCTGTATCACATAGCACTTGTAATCCATGGTAATTTTTAATTAGGTCCAAAGGTATATTTTAAGGTAACCTTTAAATATCCAAGCTAGAGAGTGTTTTGCCTATTTATTTGGCTTAAGGTGTTTTGTCGTGGAACCTGTACTTTGTTTATCCTTAAGAACAATGCTCATACTAATCTGAAAATTAAGCTTTCTGTGTCTGCTCTGTTCTCTAAGAGTTCTATTCAGCCGTCAGTAAATGATCCTGTTTTGTGTAGTAGAAGTACAGGAGGTTTATAAAGCTCAGAGTGACCGTAATTTGATGGAATAAAATTCTGCCAAGCTTCATTAGAAACATTCATTTAATGCTGTTAAATTGATTTCACTTCTGGTGAGAGAGGAATTTAGCCAAATTCCATCTTTACAATTTATTTTTCTTTTGAAAATTTGTAAGAATTGGTGGAATTGGTGAATCTACATAAGAATTAGTACCATTTTTATCTCTGTGTATGTATCTCTGTGTGTGTATGCGTGCACATGCATAAACGTGTTTGGAGGAAACAGAGGTCAGCCTTGGGTGTCATACTGCAAAAACCGTCTATCTTGTTGTTTGAGACAGTCTCACTGGCCTGGGGCTCACATATTAAACTAGTCTTAGGCTAGATTGGCGGCCCGCAAGCAAGAGCCAAGTGTCCAGCTGTCTCTGCTTCCCCAACACTTGCAGTGCAAGCTCTTATTACTATGGTGGGTTTTTACTCAAGTGCTGATCACTGAACACAGCTTTTGGTGGCAACTTTACACAACACACACACACACACACACACACACACTTTATTGGGTTTTCTAGATCAACCACCAATTCCTAGTTATATAAAATATTTACTGTAGTTTATTCATAGTAATGGAATGAGAAATGTCAGAAATGGAAAAGCATTTTATTCATAAATGGAATGATATTATAGCCCTATATAAATTTTTTTGTATATTTTTAGTCTTAAAAAAGTTTTAACTTGATTCTATAGAGTTGTTTGGCTGACAAGCCTCAAAAATGTTGAGTAGGCCTGTTGTGTCTATACATAGACATGGGTCTATATGAGACCTAACTTGAGATAAACAACAATAATTTAATATCTCTAGAAAAATATATTATGAAATATATATGTAGTTTTGCTGGCTTCTTAGAAGGTTAGAAATATCCTTTTCTTGTCTTCTTATTTTAATGGTTCTCTTCTTTAGATGATTATCTCCAATGCTAAGTCCATATGTCATATCCAAAGAAAAGAAACTTTCTCATCATGTAATGAAATTGGATATGTGCACTCAACATAGTTTATCTATAAGGATAAATTTCTGTCTTCCCAATTACACATCTAATTTTGAGATGAAATTTTATTTTAAATCTTCAAAATATACATGGGGTTGTTAACAAAAGTTTCATTTATATTTTGAAAACTGGTTTTGTTTATTTAGTACTGTGCAGAGAGCCTGATTTTACTGTTATTTCCAAGTCACCATAAAGAGACGTGTTGTAAAGCTTAGATTTAAAGGTTATCTAATTTCAAGTGTCCATTAACCTTGGTTGAAAAAGGGTCTAATCTGATCAGTGACGGAGACAAAGGCAGTGTACTTTTATTGATCACTTGATTTTAGGAACTGAAGATATCCTAATTGTTTTTGTTTGTTTCCTTTTAACATGGCTTTTTTGGTAGAAAAAGTTTTTAAGCACAATGACTTTGTACAATAATACCAAGAATAATGTTTTAATTACATGGAACCTCTTTATAAATGTACACCAAATCTGAAAGAGTAACTCAGCCTGAGAGATTATACTGTCATCTCAACATTTAGTAGCTTTTATCAAATATATACTGACATTTTTTTGTGTGTTTACATAAGTGTGTTTGTGTAGGTCCCTGGATGCATACACACATCTTAACAGATGTGCACATGCCTACAGCGGCCAAATGTTGATATTGGTCTTTCTCAGTCTTTCTCAATCATTTACTGAGACAGACTGCCCCACTGAGCCTGGAGTTTACTGCCTGGCTAGCCTGGCTGCCCAGTGAGTTCCATGGGTTCTCCTCCCCCACACACCAAGTTCTGGGATTGCAAAAGTTTGCTGCCAGGCCTACCTTTTGACATACTTGCTAAGAATCTAAATTAAGTTCTCATGCTTGCTTGGTAAATATTAGTAATAATAATGCAGAACTTTTTTAATATTAAATTTTAATTTGTATTCTTTATTCAAAAAAGTATGTGAGTATTGACAGAGAGCCGTAATTGTTGAGGTGCTTTGATATCATAATTCTTAGAATTAATAAGGTTACATACTATACATGAAAATATAATAATTGTTCAAGTTAAACTGATAGACTCATTATTCAATATATCATGTTTTGGCTAGAAAGTCTTAGAATACTCATTTGCTAAGCTATATGCTACATAAATTTTCCAATCTAATTTGCTTTCCCATCTTTATCTTTTAAATATAGAATAGTAAATACTCATGATTTCTTAAATTATCTTCCAAAATAGTGTTATTATTGGACCACAATGAAGTAATTAAATGTGATTTGTATCTACACTAATTAATTAACCTTAACATTTCCCAGAACAGTTAAGCTAATAATAGATCTTGAAACACCAAATTGTATTTTCTTATAATTATTGCCACAGAATCAGCATTATTAAAGAATAACCATTAGAAGCATTTCAAAGAAGTGAATATCATCTACCAATCACAAATCAAATTAGTGTCTTCTTAATTTACTTTTTCATTAGCTAATAACATTAGAATTCTCCATGGAAAGTTAAGATAACTTAATATAAGTTTAGGATTTGCCATTGGTTAAGTTTACACAAAAGCATGTGATTTTGATTACAGCTATTTAATTGTTTTACATTATAATTTCAAAGTTTTCTTGATATATTTTATTAGGTATTATAAGTACCACTTATTATTTATCAATATTTTTGTTATGCTATACATTTGATCTTTGCAAAGGTCATATTGAAGCCATTCATTTAGGTGACAGTATGTGTGAATAATCACAGACATTCTTACACTACAAATTAAAATGACTTCTTCGATACTAAAAAAACACAAAAGATTAGATGGTCTTAATCTCTTTGCTACAAATATAATGTTGGTATATAGGGCTGAAGAGACAACTTTTTAGTGAGAACAAACACTTTTATTTTAGCTGTTTACATTGCCAGTGTCCATATCTTTCTGTGTGGAATACTATGGAATAGATATGAGATATTAATGCAGTTTTGAGAGTAGAAAAAAAAAAGTATTACAAAAGATTTCCATGTATAAGTCAGGCAAAACAAATGTTTTAAGAAAATCCAGACAGTTGGGGCTGGTTAAGAGCACTAACTGCTCTTGCAGAGGACCTGGAGTCAAATCCCAGTACCACATGGCAGCTAATAACCATCTGTAACTCCAGTTCTGGGGATCTGATGCCCTCTTCTGATCTCCACAGGCACAGCATGACATGGGTGCACTTACACACATGCAGGTAATACACTCATATACATAAAATAAGATAAATTAAAATTTAAAATGTCTGGGGTGATCAAAGCAGAACAACAATGATATGGAACAAATCAGAACTGATGAATGCTGCAGCAAAGACCATCAGACCAACAGAGCTGTCGGCACATGCTGCTTTAAGTCGTATTCTGAATTACTTTGTTACAGAATATTTTCTTTATTTACACTATTGGAATGATGGGCATGTGCTATTTTATATTGGCATATATTTTTTCTAGGTAATTTGCTAATGTACAAGGTTTGGATGGAATAATTTTACTCTTTAAATGGTTTTCTACTTTAATGGGTTATCTTTTCAGACTGGAATATTTATGTCTTTTTTAGACTAAACCACATGCAACATCATCTGCAGGCCTAAATTATCACTACAAGATGTTGCTGTAAATGCATATGTTTATGAATTCATAACTATTATAAAAATAAGGCAGGGTAAGAGCCAAAAATCTTTATGAGGTATAATTTTGTATGTGGGGAGCCTAAGCTGATTATGTGCAAAGAAGTTCTTTACCATGAAACCAGATTGCCATATTTGCTAATGTAATCTCATTTTCCCAGGACTAATTAGAGTCTGAGGTTATAATATGGTTATATAAAGAATTTTTGTCTTAACAAATGAGGAAATTTCATAGTTTCAACACATTGAAGTGTTTAAATTATGAGCTCTTTTCTGAGTCATCATTCGAGGCTGTTACATAGGAAGTTGTTGCTTCCCTTGCTCAGGACTAAGGAAAATTTATGAATTGATAAATCATTTCTTACCTAATCAACTACTGATCTGTGCCAAGCTCTGGGCTAACTTTTATAAGAAGAAATAGAAAAAAATATCTCTGTGCTCTGTATTGGGAGACACTGAGAAAGATAATACATATTTTGATAAGCACCAATATCACCATGAAGATGTCACATAATCAGCAAAGAGGAGGTCTTGGACATTTCTGGAAAAGAAAAGTTAGATGTGTGTTCACATGGAACCTTTAAAAGAAGAATATATATATAGTGTGTGTGTGTGTGAAACAAAGAGAGAGAGAGAGAGAAGAGAGAGAAACATGTACCTGTGCTCACATGGAGATCAGAGGATAATTTAGAGGAACTGGTTCTCTCTTCCACCATGTGGGTCCTATGTGTTGAACTCAGGGCTTTAGGCTGAGTAAGTGTCTTTACCTGCTGAGCAGTCTTGCTGGCCCTCACAGAATCTTCTTCACCATGGGAACAGATAGGATTGTTATAAAAATTAAGTTGCTCTGAAAATTCATTTAAGGATTTTAAATGATTTTGAGGGTATTTAAATCAATCCAAGTGTGTTTCTTAAAGAGTCTTTTATTTTGAAATCCTTTTTTGATGAAATGTGTATAACTAAAACTTAGATCATTTCTGTTAGGCAGCATAATGTATTCTTCAAACATTCATAATTTTAAATAGTTACTATAAGAATATCCTAATTCATATGTGACATCTAAAATGAATAAACTGGACTTCAAAGGCAGTAAGACTATCTCCTAAGTGCTAAGTATTACAGAGCCAGGATTTGAACCCTTGTCTATTTGACTTATGGTAAAATGCCTGCAGTATTTTGTCTTGTTTGTGAAGTAGTCTTGGCCTAGGAGCAGTGTAGGGTTTTGTGTAGGTTTGTGTGTGTATGTGTGTGGGGGTGCTGTCTCATGTAACCCAGGCTCAGGCTGGCTTCAGATTGGGTATGTAGCCAAGGCTGCCTGGAATTCCCAGTCCTGCCTCCACCTTTCAAATGCTGGGGGGAATACAGGTGCATGCCAACATGCCAGACTAGCAATGGTTTTGATTTACTTTAATCTGGTAGCGACTTGTGCAGTTCTCCACCCAGTCTTCTGCCCATTCTCCCCATTGTTTCAGAGTGATTATTATACTGCCACTGCCTTGTAAAACCTGAACAAACTGTACACAAAATTGTGATGTGGGAAGGGAGTTTCTTTGCTTTTATTTTTGTTTCCTAAATATACTGGCAACCCAGTATAGGACATTCACATATGTTATACTCAGTCCTTTAGAATGGAGCAAACTTGGAGTAGTAACACCTAGAATTTCTGGTCATTTTGATGCTCTGTCCTCGCCAGCTAAGGAAAATTGCCTGAGAGTAATATTGAAATGTTGCAGCACCAGATCTGCAGAGGTTTCCTGTTAAATATCCTCATCATATTCTGTCAGGGCTACTGAAAGCTGATCATTTGAGTTCAGTACTGTGAGGTTGGAAGACTCCTAAAGTCTCCTAAAACAAGATGTTATACAACTATTAAGTTGCCTTGCATAGTGGAAATGGTTCTGGGTGGACGGCGTAAGAAAGGAAAGGAAGCTTGAGAAGCCAACTGAATGTAAGGTCAGCTCTTAATGACTTCTGTGGGGAGCCAGCTGAGGGGGCTCAGGGGAAGGTGATGACAAAGCAGGTGGCATTTACCGGCTGGCTTCCCACAGTGCCTTGTGGGAGGAATCAAGAAGGACTGGGAGGGGGAGCAAGCTGTCAACACGATGGGACAAATAATAGGAAAACTCTTTTTTACTTCCTCTCCTGGCTGGACACATCGCCTGTGTAATACCATCTATTTGCCAAAGGCTGCTGAACCAGCACCAGGGTCTTTTCTTTTTCATAGGCCTATATAAATGAATTGCTATAGATCCTGGCTAAATAAGTCTTCCTCCTGAGGATTCAAGACTTTAGATGACACTTTATCTCCTTCTTAAAATGTCTTCACTGGATCAAATACAGCAGTGGGCACCTTTGATCTTGTGACAGCTGGAGATACAGAAGAGAGAAACAAAAATGACCAAATGTCTAACATAAGTCCCTTGTATTTCAGGCTGGTGATGATGGGAGCAGAGTCATCGGGGAGACTTTAGCATACCTGGACATTCAAATCTTGATGAAGTAGCTTAGAATATTTTTCACATAGAGTTTTCTGATTTTGTTTCATTTATTCGAATTCAGCATGAGAGATCTTTGTTTCTCTCCTGAGCTCGAGTTGCCTTTGAATCTTCTCTCTCTCTCTCTCTCTCTCTCTCTCTCTCTCAATCTCTCTCTCTCTCTCTCTCGTTTCTCTCTCTGACTCTGTCTGTCTGTATTCGTGCTGTGTGCAAGTATGTGTATATGAAAGAATAGATGCTCTTACATATAAACGTGTGGAGGCCAGATATTCATGAGGAGTGTCATTTCTAATTATCAATTTTACTTGTTTATATATCTTTGAGACAGGATCTCTTACTGAACCTGGGTTCACCATTCTCATTAGACTGGGTGGTCAGCTAATCCTAGGAATCCTCTAATCTCTGTCTCTCCATCAAGTGCTAAAGTTATAGGCATGAACCACTGTACCCCGCATTTTGTATGAGTACTGGGGATCCAAAATCAGGTCTTCATGCGTACACAGTAGGCGCTTTGAAGACTGAGCTATTTCCCCAGTTCTTCACTATGTTTTAATCTCGTTAAAGGAGAGAAAGATAGATTTGGGAGTGCCCATCAATTTGGATTCCATTTCCATGTGGCTATGTTTTTTTCTTTCTACGTTTTTGGCTTCTGGGTACGCCGACGGCAGTGGACGAGGGTGTGAAGGTGGATGGAGCTGGTGGCGGTAGCGGTGGTGTACGGTCACAGCGGTGACTGTCTTGTACTGACGTTTTGGGAGACGTTGGTGGTGTTTGTGGCTTTGTGGCAGTTTGGGATGTGTTGATGGGGTAGGTGTGGCGTTGGTGGAAATGGTACTGTAGCGGCAGTGTGAGAGGTAGAGGCGGTGCTGGTTTGGGATAGGGCAGTGGTAGTTGTGGTGTGGAGGTCGTTTTGAATTTGAAAATGAGGTGGTAGTAAAATGGCAGCAGTGGCTCTTGGACAGAAGTAGTGGACACTGATACTAACGGTAGAAAAGGTAAACGTGATGGCATTGGTGATGGCACGGCAATTTATTTGGGACGAGGAACCATTTTGATTTAATTTTCACAGTTGTATGGACTAGATATTGTCAGTACACTTATTTTATAATGGAAGAAATTGGGACTTAGTATATACTTTTCTTTCATTCACACAGTAAGAAGTGGATCTAGATTTCATCAGCAGAACTGCTCCAGGTGCTTTTGTACCCAAGGTCAAGCCTATCTGAGACTGTACTACTCTGTCTAAAACACAAGCAGGTGTAACTCAGAAGATAAGAAAGAAAGAAGAGAGGCCATTTTCAGGTTCTGCAATGCTTGAACGCATGTCAAGTACACTGCACCCCCATCCCCCAATCTTAGTGGTAGGTGATAAACTGAGTTTAAAAAGAAATAAGATGCAGAATGCTGTAACCTTCTGCACTCCTGACTTGGCCAATTAGTGTACAGTCTTCCCTTTATCACGGTACCTATTCCCTCTTGCTCCTAAATTTAACAAGGAAACGTTATTATGAGATTTTTGTTTTTTGTTTTTGTTTTTGTTTATTTTTTTTACATTTCCCACTCTGGTTTGTAGCATTTGATTTCCTTATATGGATGAATACCGAATGTAGCTATTCCCCATACTTAAAATAGTATAAATTAATGGTGGCAGAGAATTAGTACAGCAGACACTTATTCTATTGTGTTAAACATTATCAAAAACTGATAATAACCTGGAATTAATTAATAAGAAGAACGATTGATTAGGAGCCTTTCCTAGAATAAGTGACTTCCGTGGTGGTTAATCTGATGCAAGCAGTAATTTCATGCTCCACAGAAAATGCAGTTTTAAGTGTGTTTTTATTTACTTTGCTTATTTGTTTTGACACAGAGTCTTGTGTTATAGTCCAAACTGGTCTCAAACATAATATAATATAATATAATATAATCCTCCTGTCTCAACCTCTTGAGTGCTAGAATTGCAGCTGTATGACACCGCACCTGCTTATATACATTTTTAAAATGCTAAATTTCAAGTCAATCTTGTTTTTTAATTATATTCTCTCTAGGGTGGAGAATAAGAAAAAATGCATAAAATCAGATGACAAGCCAATGACATTTTCCATATACTTTGTCAAGCTAGTTGTCACATGTCTGTAAAAATTTATTTTTGGTTGAAGTTAGTTTCTTTTCTCTTATGTTTTAACTCTTGCAGGCAAATTGTTATTCTATTTGGAGTAAGTCCATGGCAATATTTGTATAAATAATTAAAAGCCTCCAGAAGAAACTGAAATGGTTCTCTTTTAATAAAATTTATTTATTTATTGCACATATATTTTTATTTAGCAACAAAAATGTAAGAAAGTGAAATTATGTCGCAATTAAAAACAGTTCATTTTTAGGGAACAGTAAAACAAAAACAATATCCAACCTGAAAAGAGAAACTCCCCTTCTTGCACATTAGGCAATGTAATCTTAATTTGACAGGGTTTTTTAAATGAACTACTTGCTTTATTGTGTGTGTCTGTGTATCTGGGATTTATGCATCTGGAGAGAAGAGGGGAAGAGAGGAGGAGGGAAGGGAAGGGAAGGGGAGGAGGAGAGGTGGAGATTTGGAAAGTGAGGAGACAGGGTAAGTAGAAAAAGAAGAGAAATCAGGAGGAGGGAAGAAGGTAGGCGGAGGGACAGAGAGACAGAGACAAAGATATACAGCTCTGATTAAATTTCAGCTATTATTAAAATGGAGTGAAACCTGGAATCAGTCCAGGTTCCTGCTCAAATAAACAGCAGACAGTATGAGAATAAGCAAATTGAGATACAATTCACTGCTTCCTTACTAAAAATAGGCAGTAACTTTGTCCTTGGAATCATGTGCAGGCCTGAGAAAACCCAAGCAGCTGACAGAATCCCTTTTCCTTGACTCCTGCTTTCAACATGTTCTATAAATGCCTAGTCTGTGTCAAGTTCCTTTCAAAATGATGGGGCGACAGTGGTTGCTGTGACATAGTCTCTGCCATAAAGAGACTAGAGGAAGCAGGTGAGCAATGTCCAGTCACACAGCAGTGTGGTATGCAGTCAGCCCTGACACTCCGTTGGACCCTACTCAGCTTGTCTGTCTTCCACAGTGCCTTCTGAACAGGATCTTGCCTTGATGCTCAGGCTGAGGTTCGAGAACATGCTGTCCATGCCGTGTCTGATACCTCTGGCAGCTGGACCCTTTATGTGACTGTTCTTCCCTGGAAGAGAGCCACACACCACTGCTCTCTCCCTGCTCCCTCACTGATGGCTAGTGTCACAGATCAGCTGTCTCCTCTGACGGAGACTAGAAGATGAGGGATTGGTCACATTCAGATCTGATTCATTTTCCACAGCACAGTGAACTCAGAAAATGTGAAATAGGGAAAGTTTTCATCCTACACCTTCCCTCCTAATCCTGTACATTACTACGGGAAGCCAGATAGTTCCCATCCAAGTCCTTTCTCTAAGCAGTACAATTTTTATCAAGCATAAACCAATGAAGCTACATCATAGCCGAGAATTTGATAAACTGGAGCATAGTGACTTCAGGGTATCAAGATATCCAGATATGGTATTGAATGAGGCCAGGCATTACAAAGGAAAGACAGAAGGTCAGAGGCAGAAGTCTTTTTGAACTGCTAAGGTTGAAAAAGGATCTCTGTGGATGAGTTCTAGGATAGCATAGACAGAAGACTGTTAATATGGCGCATTAATAAATATTTACCCATAGACACGAAAAGCAATAATCATGCTATAACATATATTAAGACATATATTTACTTGGGAATATATATAGCTGAAACATCATGCAGAAAGAGGCAACTTGAATAACTGGTGTACTCTGTAGGTTTGGACTCTTCCAAGGGAAGCACATCTTTCTTCTTATTTATTTATTTATGTGTATAAGTATATTGCCTGCATATATGTAAGTACACCCATATTTTGCAGTACGTGAAGAGGTCAGAAGAGATCCTTTGGATCTCCTGGAACTGGAACTGTGGATGGTTGTTAGCCTCCGTGTGAGTGCTGGGAATCAAACCCATGTGCTCTGGCTCTTAACCACTGAGCCATCTCCCCAGCCCCTCTTGTTCATGATAACTTTTTTGAGAATTTTATACATGAATACTTCATCTCTGTTATTTCTACTCCTCCCAACCCCTCTAACTTCTCCCATTTCCTCCACTTCCCCCAATTTCTTGACCATTTTTTAAATAATCATTGTTACATATATACACACACACATTAATGCATTGAGACCACCTAGTGGTGCTTGTGTGTACATATGTTTACGGCTGCCCACCTGGGATCAGATAACCTCTCAGGGAGCTAGTCCCTGAAGAAAACTGATTCTCCCTCCCTCAGCATCCATTGTTTGCCTCCCGTTCTTCATCTTGAGGTAGGACGCAGTAAAATTTCCTGCATCCACCTTGCTGTGTCAACTGATGTTGTGGAGATTTTCCGAGTGTAGCTTCCCTATCATGTTTAGAGTGCTTTATGAGCATCTTCCTTAATGGTCATTGTAAACTATAATTTCTTAATTGAAACTCTTTTTAGTTTGTTATTAATCACTTTTCTTCATATATAAGGCCCTTGAAGTGGGTTTGGATCTTTGGACACACAGGTTTTCCAGCCTACCCTATACACATCACATACACACACAAACACACACACACACACACACACACACACACACACATATTCTAACCAAGTTCTCGGCAGATTTGCTTTTCTTTTATCATTTACAGAATGATAATGTGAATACCTATTTCAAATTAATACATTTATCTGGTACCTGAGGTATAGTAAGGATGCAAGTTGCAATTATTGCCTTTCGTTGTTTTCCAGACAATTGTTTACAGAAGTATAATCTCTCAGCAAAGAGATAGTGTTATAAAACCATAATTCATGCACATTTAGAAATAAAAGGGCTGTTGAGAGTTAAGTAAAGGATGCTATTCTTTTTACCTTCCTTTCTTAAAACACATATACACTATTAATTTGGTAAATCTTGTGTGTGTGTGTGTGTGTGTGTGTGTGTGTGTGTGTGTGTGTGTGTGTAGTGCTTAGGATAGTAGTGTTTAGGATAGTGCTTGAGGCATATAATTGTCTTCCATTAGCTTTGCCAAACTGGTGGCTCCTGAGAAAGACCAAAATTATAACAAAATTTTGCCCAAAGTATGCCCCTTTAGTTCAGCATAATTTGGAAAAGGAAAAGAGAGAAGCAAGATAGATAAAATGTGCAGACAAGGGATCTGGGGCCAACTGAGAGCATAACCATGGGAGGGACAGAGATGAACCTTTTCTGGCAGATACACTTGGCTGTCTGCAAGCTTCCTACATCTCTGTTTCATTTTTTGCACCCACCCTTTGAGGAATTAACACATCTATTTTAGGGCAGTGTAATGCCATAATGATTAATATCTAGTAGGGGCTCAACAGGTGGTTTTGACTAGAGAGCAGAAAGAAAGATGGAGGAAGCAAAGACTTTTACACAAAGGAATTAAATGGGTTCAAAGAATTTAATAGCTGCTATAAACGGCACAGGCAAAACTTGGTGCTGCCTGCCAGCAGAATTAGCAACTTGACCCAAATGCTGCTAATAGATATCTAAGCCTGTCCCAGCCCCACTGATTCTTTCAACTATCTATGTTTTAATTGGTCAGTAAGTCTAGGAAAAAAAAATCCCATCAAGTTCTTACTGGTGATGTATTTGTTGCATAATCCAGAAATTTCAAGACTAAGATGGTCTCTTTTTCTCCACCTTAAGGTCTGTTGGAAGAGAAGAAAATAATTATAGCATAAAAATTCATGATCTTCAGGACATACACAAAGTGTTTGGGAATACAATAATTCTGGCCCCAAATACTGCTAGTTTAATTTCCTTATTTTTCTTTTACTTGTGTATTGATGCTTGTGCATGTGTGTGAGGATATGGGCATTTGTGGAGGACAGAGTCTGACACTTGCTGTGTGCTCTTGCTGGAAGAGCTTTTCGCATGGGCTGTGGGCTGAACCAGGTCTTCATGCTTGCACGGCCAGCACTTTTCCAATGAATTCGTCGCCTCGGCCTCTATTTCCTTTTTACCTTTTATTTACTCTTTTACTATTTTAATGGTCCTAGGACATTTTTCTAAATAACTAATGAAATCCTCTTGAGATTTTTGAAAGGCATGTGGAAGTCTTATTTCGTTTTCCTCAAAATGATCGTTTCTTTTCTTCACATTTGTGATCATCTGGTATTTTCACAGCGTGTTGCCTCAGGCTATCCTCTGAGAAAGTCCCTTAAACATGATACTGCATAAATGTTTATGCATCTTACAAATGCAGATACCAGATATATCTGCGTATTAAGGAAAATTAACTCTTTATAAGAAACTTCACTATGTTACATCCATGTTATTAAAACAATTGAGTCTTGGATATATTAATATCATAACTTCAGTGACACTATTTCCTTAAATTCAAATACACATTCAATTCAACTCATCTTTATAGTAGTGACAAATACATGTAAGGAAGAGAAATAAAAGCACTTTAAAGACAGACACTTCTTTTTGTTTGTTTGCTTGTTTTATTTCAACAAGTACTTTGCCATAAACATTTTCTTTTTAAATTTTCATCTAAAATCTGGTGTGGTGGGACATTCCTATAATCTCAACACTCAAGAAACAGGAAAGTTTTCAAAGATTTGAGGGCAGTTTGGCCTACAAGTAAGTTCCAGGCCAATCTAGGCTACAACATGAGACTCTATCTAAATTTTTTCTACCTTTAAATTCTTCAGCAAACCTAATCCTAATATTTGTTCTAGGGGCCAATAAAACTTTATTCTAGTTGAATTCCCAGTGATGTCCATAGGATAGCTTCCCCACAGTTCTTTCTCGACTTTAGGATTGAAATATGTCACATGGAAGGCAACAAGACTCAAAAGAGGAAGGCTTCTCGTTGTGAATTCAGATGGTAATCAAGCATCAGCAGACAGAATTAAAATTTTGGTTTATGGGCACTTCATTAACTTTGCCCACTGAGGGAAAAGTTAGCAAATTTTTTGTTTTGTTTTGTTTTAATTTGGAGCCTCTCTGTCTTAAGAAAATACAACGCTTGAGGAGAAGCTGGATTTGGGTGACTTTTCTCCCTGCTAAAGGCTTATAAAGGAAAAAAAAAAAAAGAAAAAGAAAAACTTGCTGACTATAATCCAGGAGATAGGATGGAATTCAGAAATAAGTAAAGGTTCAGGAGTCAGGAGTTCTCTGATGTAACTTTAGACTAGTTGCTGGTGGTTCATTTCCCACTAACTAGACCTACAGCTTTGTCAAGTTGCCTCTTTGTGATTCAGTTTTCTTCATGGTAGTTAAGGCAGTCAAGTAAGTGATCCCTGGAGCTTCTTTTATCTCAAAAATTTATGTCCTGAGAGAAGAGAGAGAATGAAGGAACTTCGCAATTTTTAATGTCTAAATTATTTCATGTTTTTTTCTTATGTGCTTCTTAATTTACAAGAGTAAAACATTAAGAGACAGCACATAAGACAAACGCAAGCAAAAGATTATTAAATTTTAGTTAGTTTTGGTAAGTTATGAACCTGAAAAATTATCTATGTCCCTGAACTTGTATGTAAATTTTGCCCAAATCCATTTTAATATTCTATATCAAGTGGCATTCCTATTATAGTGTGTTTAGTATAACTATACAATTTATTGTCTTAATTGGGTCACCTTTAAAAATATGAGATGATACTACCAATAATTATCTAGGTACATTGATAAGGAAGTGTGCATGGTCACTGACCTTCCCGTGGCTTTTCTGTGATGGCTGTTTTAGAAAAATAGAGACTGCATTTCTGTTGCAGATGCTTGTAAAAAAGGACCAACAGTCATCAGAAATTAAAGACTTTCTATTTGAGTTTCTCTGCTAGCTTTGCCCACGCATATCCTTTTTTAAAAGTGAAGCTATTTAGGAATATTTCACTACAACTTGGTAGTAAACATCTCTGCTGGACTAAAGACAGATAGGATAGTTTCTTTAAATTTGGAGGAATGAAAGAGGGAATCCATTAAGCCTAAACAACAGCTCCAGGAGCTTGTCAGTCCAACCCTGTTGGTAGTTTTCTTTCTTTTTTCTCCACATGGATTAAAACAATTGATTGTTTTCTTTTATGCCTTCAGAGACAGTACTGAGTTGTCACTGAACCAGGTCTCTCGGATTGTATGAGGTTGTCTTGGCAGCACTGAATAAATCACCAATTTTGCTTTTGGCTTTTTTAAACAAAGGATGCTCTTAAGTTCTTTCTAGCACTAAAGGACAATTATTCAGCACCATATCTTTCTGAGACCCCTTGACTTTGTCCTATGTCATCTTCCCATTGTTTCTCCAAGCCTAGAGAAGTGTTTGGTGTATGTCTAAGCTACCGTGCCTCTAATGTCTTTCCCATTAAGTTTCTCTGTGCATCCCATGGCTACTGTCCTTAAACATGACTAGTCCCGTAAATCACAACTCTCTCAGTCATACAGCCCGCACTCTTTGGTGACCAGAAAATATGAATCTCTGTGTCTTCCCTAATATTTCCATCGGCAGTGTGTTCTCCCTATTAATACCTATTACCTTATTAAGATTCCTCATCTGTCTCTTCTTTTTTTAGCCAGTAATATCCCTTTTCAGGGTGAATTAATAAGAACAATGTTGATCTTTAGGCATAAGGCAGCCCAATTCAAATAAAGTTAGCTCTCCGATTGCCATCATCAAAATATTAACTCATCATAAACACATGAAAAATTAAGACAGTTTATTGATTTTTAGTGAGGTAAAATATTGTAAAAGTATGTGTAGAAGGAGTTAATCTTCAAGAAACTAAAATAAAACAGGCATTGTAAACATAGATACAAGAAATAATTGAGGATTTGAATGTTTAAATTAATTCAGTGATAGGTAGTCATAGATCAGGTAAGGCAGGAACAGTATAGAACTCAGCTAAGAAAGAATCAATCTAATTATGTAAGTACAGAATTAGAATAATTAAACCTGAGACTATCTTTAAGTAAAATAAGTAAAAGTTTTAATTGACCACAGTGTTATTGTTAGTAGGCAATAGTAACACCACCTAAGGATTTCATTGTGTTGAACAAATTCTAGTCATGCTGTGCCATTAAACCCATTGAGGAAATTTATGTATGAATACTCATGGTTTTACTTCCCCAAAGGCCTTCTCTATGTATAGAACTTCAGTATTTCCCAGAGTTTGAGTCCCAGAGTTGTTGGGAAGTAAAATCAATACTTATGAGACGGCAAGGAATTTAAGTCATTACTAATTCTTTAATCACTTTGCTTGTTCTTTAACTGCTTTATAAAATACTAGATGAGTGTCAGCAATACTTTTGCTTTAGAGAAATTATGACATTGTTTTGTGATTTAAGTTGTTTATATAATTAATATTCCATTTACATCTTGGATGAGTTCTCTTGTATATTTCTCATGAATTTTGTGTTTTAGCTGGTATAAAATATGGTGTTCAAGAAATAAATTTTCTTCTCAGCTACAAGATGGCAAATCACCCGTATTATTACATTTAATACTTGGTGAAACATCTAATCATATACCCGCAATGGGCCAGCTCGTAATTCGTGAATATTTGATATATCTCCCATGTTCAGCCATTTTATGCCTATATATTTATCTAAGGATCAATAAATATAAAACCCTGCCTTATGAACAAAAGAATTTGAATGAAACTTCTTGGCACATATTAATCCTTTGAGTTCTAATTAAAAGTCATATATTTTTACCATACTGTCCAATGGTCTTATATATAATAGAGCCTCAAACAGACTACCAGACATCAATATTTTTATTGCATTTCAACTTGAGCTCACATGTTATTTGGAGAGAAAATAAAAGAATATAAAGTAGACGACGTCTATTGACTTCTCATTCTTCTTGATGTTTCTTTAGCAAGCAATAAGGACTGGAGGGCTGGCAAGATGCCTCAAGGGGTAAAGGTGCTTGCTGTTAAGACTGACAACCTGAGTTCAATCCCTGGGCCCCACAAGGTGAAAGGAGAGAACTGAGTCTCTCAAGTTGTTCTCTGAATTCTGTGATCTGTGCATATACTTGGGTGCACGCACCACACACACACACACAAACACAAACACACACATACATGCACACACATACACGCACAACACACACAAAGTAACTGTCATAAAATTTAAAACACAAATTGCTGGGTGTAGTAGTTATGCATGCTGTAGTCCTAGCACACAGACGTGGAGCCAGGAAGGTCAGGAGTTGAAGGCCAGCGTAGGCTACATGAAACCCTGCCTCAAAGAAACAAAAGACAAAACAAAACAAAAACCTAAATAAGATCTGCTTTAGTGTTTTATTAGCAAAAGTATTATTCAGTCGTGGTTAGCCAGAGTAAAAGTCAATTTGTGTATTCCTGGTTGATTTTGTCCTTAATAAGCCTCTCAGTTTCTGCTCTCATGACAGACTCATGCCATTGTAGTTTTTGTAATTATGTTTTTTTTTGTATATAATGTTAGCTAGCAAGTTCAGCGGCAATTTTTGAAATCAGTAAAATTGCCTGTGCTTTCTTTGATTGGGGGAGGAGGTAACTAAGAAGCATTTCACTCACAAGAAAACAATATAAATCTCCTTGTGCTTAAGAAGCCCTCCCTTCCAATGGTCAAGAATCAGCTTCCATTAGAAGTGATTGCCTCTCCAAAGTAGTGTTCAGTTGATGACAAAGACTGCTATAATTATCAGTAATAACAATAATTTCTCTGATAATCTTTACATTGTTGAATATAGATGATAACAAAATAGGTATAATAGTATTCAATGTAAAATAGCCTTGTACACTTAGGATTAAGATTTAACACATTTGTGAAAATGGTCAGTTTGGCTAACACACCATCAAAATCATAAGCTGTATCATGAACAAGGTTATAAACTTTTATAGTCCAGGCTAACAGTTGTATAGGATCATACCATTTTCTCCATGTGATTAATATACTATTGCAAGTCACTAAGCAACCTGTGTAATATAAACAATATTAGCTGGGCTATGGATTCTGGAATCAGACCATTTGGTTCTAACCCCAGCTCAAATATTTACTTAGGAGGTGATATTGGGCTAGTTGCTTAATGTCTCTCTGCCCCAATCTCTGCATCTAAAAAGAGGATAAATAGTGTATCTATATCAATAGATTTTATGAAAAGCAAGTTATATGTGTAAACAGGTTAGACATGCCTGACACCTGGCTAAAAACTAAATCCACTGTGACCAGAGTTTAGATGACATCTGTATAAAAATAGTGCATCTGACATAAAATATTTCCAAAGAAAATGTTAAACAATTTTACAAACAAAAGATAATTTTTTTCATGCGTTTTCATTTTGCTCTTGATTTGCTGTGCAGCTGTGTTAAAAGTATTCATCAAACAATAAAGCTTTTTGCAATAAAACCTTATTAGCTGAATAATTTTCCACCATATGCCCCAAATTTAACTGATTTAGTTCCTGTTATTGGCTTTTGTTTCAATGTTGTGTCTAAGCTCCTTCTTTACCTTTACACAGGAATAACTAATGTTGAGTACACCTTTTTGAGGAACAACATCTTAGTCTTTTTCTTAGATTAGTTTTTTATGCTCAATCTTTAAATTGAAATAAGCAGATTAAAAAGTTAGATGTGATAAGACTATTCACGAAACTGTTTTAAGACAGCCTGTACCCATTTACATTCTTAATCTCTGTTTATAATTTTCTAATGAAACTAATTATTTGTTATTAATTATTTGTTCTGTTAGTATTCTACTCTGTGTAATGTGTTGTGGCATCCATTCAATTTGTGCTCTTGGACTATAACTACTATTATTCAAAACTTGGCTTTAAATGCCTGTTTGAAATCTTCAGAGATTTAGGTAATGCCTATTTTTAAAATGGCATAGGACATTATCTTTCCAGATCCTATATTTTATTCAAAATACTAAATGTTGAACAGCTTTAAGCTGCTCCTCAATTCAAATCTAATTTAAAAATAATTATTTTTCAAAATCAGTTATTGAGTGCTCATCTGTTTTGCAATATTAAGGAAAGATTATACTCCTGGGATAAAAAATTCTAATTTCCAATATCATCTAATAGCTTTATGGATTTGTATAATTTAATCATGTATTCTTAAAACTCAGCTTTCTTCTCAGAAGGACACACAAACACACACATACACACACACACTCTCTCTCTCTCCATGATTAAATAGTTCTCAAAATGCTGTAATATGTATTTCAAGATAAAGTATGTGAAAATTCTCTGTCAGTAAGGCAGTGGTATGTAGTGCCTGGTTATCATCCTATATTAAAGATAACATGGATGAGTTCAATGGGTGTGCAGTGACATATTAACTAGCAATCTTAACATCATGATGACAACTGGATTTTCATAGTACAAACATCCTGCCATTTTCCCCTTTGCTGCATTTGCAAATAAGTTTGATCCCCACTTCAATCCCCCTTTTCTTGTAATATCTATATCAAATCTGGGGGCCCGTGCATGTTAGAGAAGCACTGTACCACTAAGTGTCATCCCTAGCCCAATATATTTTTTTTTAATGTCTGAGAATTTCATATATGAACCTAATGAATTTTGGTCAAAATCAGCCCTCCAACTCATTCCCTATCTCTGCCACCACTTTTCCTCCCAACTTTATAGGCTCTTTCTTTTTTATTAACCACTGAGTCTGCTTAGTGCTGCCCATATATGTAGATGTGTAGACAGCCGTCTGCTATAATGGCCAGTAGCTTTTCAGCTCTCCTGGGACTTCATGAACTCCTCTCCCATGCACACTTGGATTTGCCCAGCCCAATATTTTCAAATGAGTATATGCAAATCTGTCTTCCTTCCTTCCTTCAGTAGTCATACCCCTGATCTAATTGTGACTTTGTTGCAATTATTTCCAAAAGAACCTGAACCTCTTATTTCTGTTACTCTGTTCCTAGTTCCAGTTTCATTATACCAACACCTGTAATTCTTTTCTCTTTAGGAAATTAAAATAATAGAGAAGAATTAGAATTAGGGTGTTTGAAACAGGTGACTCAATAGCCACTGGACACACAGAAGCCCTGGTGTGTTTGTTTTGCACGTCTCCAAAAGTGTCTGAATTACGAACCTTTGGGACTAGCAATTTGATTTGCACAAGTCCGAAACAAGGGGCTTTTGACAGTTGCTTAAGAACCCATTATCTTTTGGTTTTACAGAGGGCAGAAAACTCAATTTCTCAGTTGCTCCATGTGAGCTGTGGAAGCTTGAATCTGCATATTTATTTTCCCAATAGAAAAGTAGAAAAATATCCCTCTGATGAAAGATTATAAGGTACTTAATAAGTGAGTATTTTAATCATCTAGTAGGTCCTTTATTCTCAGTCTTAGAAGCTATACTTA
This sequence comes from Eospalax fontanierii, assembly GCA_035773235.1. Taxonomy (NCBI): domain Eukaryota; kingdom Metazoa; phylum Chordata; class Mammalia; order Rodentia; family Spalacidae; genus Eospalax; species Eospalax fontanierii. Next base: position 25,101,229 of record CM069529.1, read on the forward strand.
CAGGACCATTTCAGGGACATTGGCTCTCTTGAAGAGAAGCATCTAGCATCCTGGACTTATGACCTCAAAAATACAAATGACAGTAAAAAGGGTATAATTTTCAAGTCTTCCTTGAACTGGTATAGTCACAAAACCTCAAAAGGGTTATTTAACTGTAACTGACTAGCTGAAATTGCGTTATATCATTATAACATTTTTTGTTCCCGTGTAGTTGGGGTTAAGTTTCCAAACACATTTTGTTCCCCACTTTATAGCTAGAGATCACTTCCCATACTAATGTCTTTTAACTCCACACTGTACTTCAAAGCTACTCCAGTCAGTGCCAAATCTTTCAACATAGCAGAACTGGTCAACTCAAGGTGGTAATTTGTATTACTAAACCTTGACCAGACTCATGAATTTCATTAATTTCTTTATTGAGGGGTGTCCACGAAGCAGCCTGTGTGTGGAGGTCAGAGGACAACATTCAAGAGTTTGTTCTCTCCTTCTACTATGTGGGTCTGGGGGAACTAACTCATACCCCCTGGCTGGATCACAAGCATGCATGCACACCAAACTACCTCATGAATTTTAATATTTAAATTAAAACCTCTCTGAAGTATGGGCCTCAGCAGTTTTTCACTAATTTTATGATCATGAGAACATGCTTCACGGTTGGGACAGCTTGCTACTTGAAAGCCATGTCACTCATTGTATTTTCACTTCCTCCACTGGACCACCTACTTTTTATTCCTCTTTTTTCCCCCCAAAGCTGTCCTAACAGCTTTGCCCCGGTTCAGCCAGTTTATGTTGCATTGTATTCCTGTGTAAAAAGACTGTCCCAAATAACAAAATTCTTTATAGGTTTAGAAGTAAAATGTAGAAAATGAGAAAAGGGGACAGCTTCTCCATTAGTGCTTCCAAATTGACCTTTAGTCCTGTGAATGTGATAGACACACCTCAGCCTTGGACATAGGGTCAGTCCAAAGCGCTATGTGGGAGCGCAGAGGCTGACAGGGCTGTCTGAATATTTGCAGCCTGTAGGGAGAACAATGTATAGTAATGACTTCATGACTAGGTATGACTCTGTTCAATTCCAAAAAATACTCTGAATAGTATTTGATGCCTTAACTATGTTCAGAGCTGGGTGCCAGGAGTGGGGACATAAAAAAGAAACAAGAGAAAGCAGAATAGACGGCTCTTCTCATGAGTGATGCATAAATAGTAAATGTTTCGTATTATTGAATGATAACACATTTGACCCTTTCTTATTTATGAATGTCTGAGTGAATTAATGCAAATGGATTGGTAACTGCAATCTCTAGTGAAGACCCACAGCTCATAAAAGTCACTCAGAAGCCACTGAACACTAGCCTGGCTATCCATGAAGAGAACTGACTAGAAAGGCAAGGCGAAGTTCTTCTTGGCTGGCCCTGGTACCTGAAGGGGCCCTGTGAGAGAAGGCTAGGAAAGCCAAATATTGCAAAAAGAAGACTGGCACTGAATACATATTGAGTTCAAGGAAGGTAAGAATATCCGATGATGTTAAAGAAATTGTCACTAAATACAGACAGGGTGATGAAAACACAATGTGCTGAAAACATGGGGTGGGGTCCTATTAGAGAGTTACAGCATTTTCCCAGGATAAAGGATCTATAAGAGTTGGAGAGAAGGCTTTGCTAAGGGGAAGGATTAAAAAGCCAGGGAGAGAGAAAAGGGCTGAGAAAAGAAAAAAAAAAAAGAGAAATCTTTGCACTTGATACGGAGTAACTACAGACATTAATCCAACATCTCACTTCACGGTCAAGAAACAGCCCACAGAAATCTAATGAGTGGGTTGCTATGATCACACAGAAAGGAGCAGAGGCTAGAACCAACTTCATCTCGTTTTCATTCTACTCTGTAACAAAATGATTGAGAAGAAAAGAAATGTCTTGCTCCTGTTTCATGCGGGGCTGACAGTGTGGGGCAGAGATACTGGAAATGCACATTTACATATTATTTAAACCCCAGACTTAAGTGGAGGGAGCTTAGATCTTTCTGCTAATGTCCCAAGGATTTCAGGGAAATGACCCTCAAAACACTTCAGGTGGAAACTAACAGGTGATGAGCTGATGGTGATTAGATTTTAGGCTTGGGAGGAAATGCAGAACCTCACAGACTGTCTTCATAGCCCGGTCCTCAGTAACACACATTCAGCTATGGGTGGAGGAGGACCTTGGCTTTCCCTTGGCTCTGCCATACCGATTTTATCAGTCAGTCTGGGAAACGTTCCATTCTTCTGGCTTCCTAGCATACCATCTGTGCTCAGCCCTCACCAAAGACTGTCCTCACCCTTTCCTACCATCACCTGTCATTAGAGAAAAGCTAAACATTTATAGTTCTACAATTTATTTGGAAGTTTTTAAACTCCTGTCTGTCATCTCTCTCCAATCTTCTATAAAATTGCCTATAGGTCTTTCTAGCATCTTCAGAAACAATTGTTCGTTCGTGAAGACTTTTGTAAAGCCCAAGTAAGCATATCACTCCAAAAATAGTAGTATTTATTATTTTTATATTGACTGTCAAAAGGGAAATAGTCTTTGAATGACATGTTGAAATCTTTGAGATAATGTAGGATTATCAAACTGGAGTTTTTCTTTGTCTGTATATGTTTGATTTCAGCTGAAATTTTCCAAGAGTAGAAAATGCTCAGAAACTCAGTATTACAGAAAGAGGATATGATGATAGAGGACATTACATAAAATGATTTTTATCAAGATTATTATAGTCTCTGGGGACTTAGTTAATATAGTTTGAATGTTCTACTAATCGTTTTCAAGAAATAAGGCAAATTTATGACAATTTAAAATAGATTAAGCCTTGTCAGTACATATAGAACAATTTACATATTGAGAGTATTTCATGGAAGGACTAAACAAGGAAGAATGAAAGGAAAGAGGAAAGAAGGAAGGGATGACCAGATAGGGCAGAGGGGAAAGGGGATGGAGAGTGGGGACGGGAAGGTGAGAGCGAGGGAGGAAGGGGAAGATACAGCAGTAGAGGAGAGAAAGCGCTGGCTTAAGTATAAACACTGACTTTCCTTAAAATCGGTGAAGACTGAGGCAGCTGAAGAATGACCTCATTGCTCCTGTTCTAATATCTCTGAAAATCAAGCATGCCCAAGCCACCCATAAACCATTTCAGAAACTCAGAAATGCAAATGTCAAAAAAAAAAAGAGAGAGAGAAGGTTTTCTTCTCTTTCTTGGAAATTGGAGGACACATCAGATCCTGGGAGCTCATAAGAATTCCAATTTGTAGATCACACTGGGAAAGGGGGCAAGTGGCAAATCATGAGTCATTCAACCTCTGAAAACTACCATTTAAAGATATGGAAGCATTCAAGCACTTTTCTTCAGAAATCTATATTTAAGGCATTCTTTGGCTTTGATCCACAGTGGCCCCCATAGTCATTTTCATTAGCAAGTACAGACAAGAAACCATGTTAACTCTAAGCCACTGGTTCTGCTTTAGCATCTGCTCCGTTCAGTAACAAGAATGAGATTCATTTGTGCTCTGAAATTTGGCATTCCATCCAATTATTGGACTATTTCTTGGGAGAATTGGAGAGCATATTCTTCTAGCACTTTTCCCCATTTGCCTTATGAAGACCACTTAATTCACATCATTGACTAGAATTCTCTGTTGAAATGAGATACATCCTGTGGGGCTGGGGCAAGTGGCGAGATTGCTTAGCGGCCTAGGAAATTACAGAATTTTCATGGGATTAGAAGTCCACTTCTGGAAATAAGTATTTGACAAACAGATAATTGCTATTACCTCTGAGCTTTCTGTAGTGTTGAAAGAAGGGGAAATTAATCTTTGTCAGTTGCTTGGATATAGCTTGTGTGTTGAAGAACGAAAACAAAAGTTCTCACTGTGACGCCTTAATTTTCAGCATTTATTTGAACTACACTGTGGCCTTTTTGGACAGTGACTAGTTGTTCGACTAGCTTTCTGGTTAATTATGCATTTCAAGCCTGGACGCAGTGCATTTATGCCAGCTTGAGAATACTGAGATGTTTTAGTTCCCCTTAAGATCACAGAAATGCAAGAAATGTCACTGTAAATCAGAGGCATGTTCTTTAAAGTCCATATTCTGTCTTTTATTTTAAATGTTGTTTTTTATTATTTTATTTTATTTGTGTGAGTGCATTGCCTGCATGAGTATAAGTCTGGTCATGTTGTGAAATGCCCACAGAAGTCAGAAGAGGACATTGGATCCTCTTAAACTAGAGTTACAGATGGTTGTTACTTGGTATGTGGTTACTGGGATCTGAACCTGGGTCCTCTGCAAGAGCAGCCAGTGCTCTTAATAGCTGAGCCATTTCTGCAGCTCTGTATCCTGTCTTTTAATGAACATATGTCATAGGAGACCAGTGGGAAAGTGATAAAGTATTGACTTAATGAAATAGTTCCTGAATTTGTTGCTTGAACATGCATAAACTTAGAATATTGAATTTTACAAAGTTAATGGTTGTTGGATAAAATAAAATACTTTCAAACTAGTTCTTTACTACATTTATTTGAGTTTGTGTGTGTCCATATGTCCATGCATGTTCGTTTACGGAGGTCAGACGACAGCTTGGCACAAGTCTGTTTCTTCTACTACATGAATCCCAGGGGTAAACTCAGATCTCCAGGCTTGGTAGCAGGCACTTTTACTCTCTGAGCCATCTCTCAGAGAGTCCAAAATCACTTATGTGTTCTTTTAAAAATCACCATATCTTTTGCAAAATCTTAACAGTTTCAAAAGGCATCAAAAAACAAATCTACTTCTGAAGTATACAAATAATCCTAGTGTTTGTGAGAAAAACAAAACAAAAACCCAAGTTTTGACTACAATAGTCCTATAAAAAGAGGAGAAAAACAAAAGGTTGTTGACACATATGTGTAGAAAAAAGACTTTCTTCCCAACAAAATCATAAGGACATATTTCAAAATCCATGAATTTACTTTATCATGATAATCTTAGGTTAATATGCCTTATTAAATGGCCTGCATCTTAACTTTATATAAAAATTTGTGTTTTAAAACAATACAGTGAAATAATCCTACCTAGTATTAAGAAAGAAGAACTTTCTGCTGATCTCCTTCAGGTCACATATGACTCTGTCAGGAGCTGATTTTTACTGCATGGCGGCTTTCAAGCTTTTGCCTTTAGAGACAATGTTATTATTGTTCATTATTAGTTACACATTTGTTTTGGATGCCAGAGTACTTTCTATGAATATATCCTGTACTTTTTGAGTCTCATGCAGTAATTACTGTCTTTCTATTATGAAACTAATGGTAAATTTCAGATTGACTGTGTATGAACAAAGGAAAGACAAATGTAAAATACATGGGAAGAGTCTCTGGATTACTGAGAGACTGTTTAAGGAGACAGATGCTCAGTGACTGGACTGTTTCAGAGTTAGAATTCTACTAAACTTGCTCATGTAGAGAAAGTGTCAACAGTAATCAGAGATCCCACAGCAGCCAATGATATTTTTCTCAATATAGAATATATAGAAATATAGAAAACAGCAACTAATGGGTGAGGATGGTGCTTTGGGCCTTTTGAAAAAGAGCCACTGAAAAATTTCCCTGGGCTATTTACACTGCTAATCTGCTAACTACAGAGGAAGAGCTTTTTGGATAATCAAGAGTCTACTTTCTTCTTAATGGTTAGATTTAATGAAAGAACTTTTGCTTTGCAAAATACTTGCTTTTGAATAAAGAGACTTGGCATGTTATATTGAATAATGCCAAATTGCCTTACTTTAGATATTTCCTTTCGCTGTGGCTTAACAGTAAGTCCAATTTAAATCTGAATGTAAGTTCCAAAATGTGTTTGATTTTAGTATGGGGCTTGTGCTTGAAAACCACAACTTATACTTGTGTCATTTATGAGAGATGCAAATGCCCAATCAAGAACCTCATGGCTTTAATTTTGCTAATTTTAGTCATGGAGCAGAAAGTCACAGAAGAAAAGCAAATGGTACAATCGTGGCACTAGCTAATAGCACTGGCTTTAATCTGAAGGAAAGATGATTTACTAAACCCAAAGGTAAAAAGGTAAGAAAGTGTGGCCAAGGCGAGAGCAGCTAAGTGAGGAGAGAACCAGACACTTTCCATCCCTTCCTTGGGGTGAAAGATGGAGAATCAGCGGTTCTGTAACATAGGAGAGAGTTTTTCTTTACTACTACAAATCTGTCAGCCATAAACTAAGGAAACATGTCTACTGATTGGAATCAGAACAAAAAAAAAATGAAAAGAAGAAAAAGAAAACTTGAGGTTCTGTTAGCATCTATGATTTAATCAATTAAATAGAATTTTACCCTTAAATTAGAAACTCAGATACAGGACAGCATGCACATATATTTTTTAGTCTCCAACCATCCACTTTTTAGTGAGTTCTGCCTTCTGTATTTAAATATATGACTTATAAACTCAGTAAAAATCATAGCATTCAAAACTCTCATTCATTTTGATGATTTAGTCTCACAGCCATATAAAATATATATTTAACATAGAGAATATTAATTAATTATTAATTAAGATATCTAATATAGAGAAAGAGATCCAGACAGTTATCAATAAACATAAGATATATATATATATATATATATATATATATATATATAAACTTCACTTTGAAAATTCTTATAGCATAAATAGAATATGCTATAGCTTTGAGGAATATTCCTTTCACTTATTTCAAAAAGTACATAGGAAGAACTCAAAGGATATCTTATTTGCTTTTCACTAGCTCATTTATAATTGTTTTCCTTTTTTGCAAGGAATTTTGGTATACAATAAAAGGAACAAAAAGTTAAATTTAGTATATGGGGAGAAATGTCTAAACATCTAATTAAAAGACAAAAACTATTATGGAAGGAAAAGTGATAACATGGAGATTTAGACCCTGAAGTCCTGGGTAACATTCTAATGTCCCAAGGTGACAAAGACAGCAGGAGCAGATGCAGAGAGGAGGACTTCCGGCAGGTTTGGAGAAAGGCAGGGATGTATCTCCCCTTAAGTATTAGGCTCAGCAAGTACATGGTGTTGAGCCAGTAAGTGTGGGAAGGGCAGACATGCATCAGAGAAGCCACTCAGATATAGTGGAAAGAGTGTTAGCTTCATTAAGGAAGGATTGATTGCAATCACCTGGATGACACTTTCTTTATCTGGAAAATAGTGACAGCTCTACCCACCTCTCAGGTCATTACTGCAATGTGCTGGAGACTGTCTTATAAACTGGAAAACCGTGTAAATACAAGGCATGGATATCTGCCTACACAAGAAATCACCAAGACTGCGTTGTTCTCCCTAACACGTCCTTCAAATGTGGTTTTTCCCACTGTGCTTAATGCTCCCTGCCCATTTCCTGCCTATCCTTTTGACAAAGAGATTGGCACTCTGAACCATGCCACCTATGCCAGTTGGCAGACAGAGTCCTTAGAAGGCAGATGCTCCCTTTCTGACATCACCACCCTCTCTCTCCCTTTTTCTGAAATGAGCCTGCTCCTGCCTCCACCTTTCCAGGGCTCTTCCCTCTGACTTCATTCTTACTCGGAGGGAGGCAGTGCAGGCACCCTGAGCTTGCCAACAGGGACACCCTCTTTTCTGGCCTCCCCTCCTCCCATTTCCTTTCCATCTGATCCATGAAAGTTTTACAAATGACTGACTTTTCCTAGGGCCAAGAGAAAAAAAAAAAAGATCTGTAAAAGAAGAATCTCCTTGGATGCATGCTTTGATTTGAAATGCATTTGCTATCTTGTGAGGACTTTTGTCTGGAATAAGCTCGTTTCCTTTATGAATTCTCAGACAGACTAGCCTGACCCCTTTTGTTTCTCTCTTTTGGATATGCTTCCTTCTGTTTATCCACCCTCATCTTTCAGTTGTAGAATCTGCCTTCGGCTTCTGACCCTGTTCTTAAAGTTAAGGAAATTAGTTGTTAAATGGGAGTGAGTATAATGGTTTGTAATATAGATCGTTAATTGACTGAGGAGCTCGGGTAGGAGGATGTGGTTTTCAGTATGTCAGTTAAACTTAAAACAGCCTCCCAACTCTTTATCGGTGATTTTCTTCCCGAATATTCTTGATTTTTTAAAATGGGGGAATATTTATTTAATATTAGTGTTTCCCACAGGGTAGCATTTTTGGAAACAATGTAAGATCCCTAGGGGAGCATTTAGATGGTTTTTCAGATTGTGAGAGTCAGACTAAAAAAAAAAAATCAGTCTTTTTTTTTTTTTTGGATTCAGACCTCTAGAGACTTTATGATTCTGCATCTGCATAAAGTTCCTTCAGCTGATGTCTCCTCAGAGGGTTCTGAAGAAGTCATTCATTCCAAGGTGGTCATGATCTGGAGTAAGGTTTCAGTGACCACAACCTGCCTGACATGTGTTTCTGCTAATTAACCCTCCCACCTCTCCACCCCTGAGGCCTCACACACACACACACACACACACACACACACACACACACACACACACACACACACACGCAGAGTCTCCATCCTAAAGTTAGGTCTTAGGTCTGTGAGTTAGTGGAAATGAGGATAAGACTCACAGCACAGTGTCAGCAAATCTACCATTCATTTCCCTAGGGCGCCCTACTAGTTACAGCTTGCCTTCCAGGAGCTTTTTGTGCTTTTATTTTGTTTGATTTTTTGTATGTTTGTCCGTTTTGTTTTGTTGAGACAAGTTCCCAGTATGTAGCCCTGGCTGGCCAGAACTCTCTCTGTAGGCCAGACTGGCCTTGAACTCACAGAGATCTCTCTGCCTCTGCCTTTGCCTCCCAAATGCTGGGATTGAAGGCAAGTGCTACCATTCCTGGCATTCAGGAATCTTACTGGGACAGAGTAGAAAATATTCCTTCAGTCCTGCAGACCTAGGTTTACATAAACAAAGGTCCGAAAGCAATAACCTCAGCTGCCTTACCTGGGCTGCCTTTTAGTGTGTAATAATGTTAGGAAATGGAATCAGACTTTTAAAATAATAACTACTCTCAACTAATGAGTCTCACACAGATCTTCTGTCACTTGGTGTACTGGGCTGTTTGTATCTTCCTATCCTAATTTCATTTTTAAAAGTTAGTTTTCAAAACTTTTGCAATATATGTTTGCTAGCTTTTGAAGCCTGTGGATATGATAACAATGTATACTCTATTTTTATGAGCCACATGGACAGATTTCTTGAACATCGCAATATGTTGCTTCTTCCTAGGCCTAGGAAGATATGTCATTCATCATCAGTAAAGACAGAGTGGTAGAAGCTGAGAAGCAGCTGTGAGGCTCATTCTAGCACAGTTTATAGAAGCAAAATATTCATGGAAGGTTGGATATTTATGAATGTGTAGTTATTTACAGAATTATAAGGAAATAGTATGTAATCGTTGAAAAAGAACATTATAAATGAATAATTATCATTTACCAGTAAAAATGTTTATACATTTTAATAATAATGGAATTTTTATAACATTAAGTAGTCTGTGATTGAGTTTTTAAAACAGAAAAAATGTGCACACAATCAAAACATTTGGAAATTGTGTGAACAGTTGTTAACCTTTGGTGGTCTAATAATAGATGCCATTTTCTTCTCCATGTTCATCTATTTTTATAATGAATTTGCACTGCTCTGTAATTTTTAAGATAGTTAAGATTTTAAACAGCATGTAGCAGAAAAGCCAGTGTTCCCAAGAACAGAACTGTATATAGCACACAATAAGAAATGGATCAAGAGATGATATGTTTGTTGGTAACATAACTAAAATGAACACAAAACAAAACAGTGCTGATATGCTAGGAGATCCTTCTGGAAAGCCAGCCAAGTGAGAGGTCAGATCAGGCAGAGGAAGTAAAGAAGCAGATGAAGACTAAGGTAACAAGGCACGCTGTTTCTCAAACAGAGAGTCAGGCTTGCTTTGAAAATTAACTGAAAGACTAGGCACCATATTATTTTAATTTCTTTCAATGATCAAATTAAAGAAATAAATAAAAATGCTGTTTTGCCAATCTGGCACCACTATCAAATGAACAGAGGGTCTCTCCATTCTGTTATTTCCTTGGCAGTTGATGCATCCTTTGGCTCAGCTGCTTAATTCGTAAGTTTAATGTCCCACAGGCCATTCTCCATGAGGCAGCAGCTAATCAACCATAATGAATTCAGTGTCATGACTGGATTCAGAGCACTCTGTGTCCCACTTTAAGAAAGTGCTCTGGGTCATAGAGCCAGTCACAGAGATTTGGGCAAATGCTGGTACTTCCCAGAGGAGACAGAGATTTTTTTTTTTTGTGAGCACACTGTCCACTTCTGAACATTTGAATCCATTTTTCTCAGGACAGGGTCTGATCCTCATCAATTTTTAACAGTTAAAAATAGAGAATAGAATGTGTAGTAATGATGAGAAGACTGATCTTGACCACCAAGTTCAGTAAATATATCCAGACACATAATAAAGATGATGTGAAAGCCTTCAAGGTCATGTATGTGGCCTGTGTCCATAATTGGTTCTCACATTCATTATCTACTAGCTGATTGTCTTCTACAATCTGAACAGTGGAAAACTTGGTTGTGACGGCCTTTGACAACAAAATAAGGCAAGTCAGATATACCCTTTGTTGGACTGATCTTGATTTTTATTGTCTGCAGTACTCATTTTTATCCACTGGTAAAACTGACCTGAGATCCACAGTGAGATCAACAGTAGGTGCTTTTGCTCAAGACATGTACCCACCTCTAGCACTGAACAGTGAAAAACAGTTCAGAAAGGGAGAAAGGTAGAAAGTATAATTAAACACAATTTTATATCTCCTCTGTGCCAGAAATTATTTTAAAACTATTCTTATTCAATTCATAACATAATACTTTATTCTTCTCTTACTCAATAAAATTCAGTGATTCAGTCCCAGCATGGAGTACTGAAATATTCTTATCACCAGTTTTCAGATTAAAAAAGAAATACTATTTCCCTAGAGCCTTAGAGATTGCAGATTTGAGCCCTGTTTTTCTTGCCTAGAACCTGACAAACCATACACAGACTAGGAGAATGCACTTTCCCCAACACTATCCTGAGCAGTAAGTCCCCATAGACAAGACAGAAAACTGACCCCAAAGTCAAGTTTTTATCATTAGAATGGTTGTCATCAAAACATCTCTGTCTGGTTTGTTTACTTTTTCTTTTTGCTCTATTTAATTATCAGAGATTGTGATTCTTAAAAGGATACCAACTGACTGGTAAGAGCTCATTTGCACCACAGTGTTTTCAGCAATCCGTTTCTGTTCCCTTAATATTTTAATGAATTAATAAGCATATTTATCACCACTATTTTCTTATTGTCTACTGGCTTCTAGAGGCTGTCTATTGAAAAGGTGTTGCTCTGCTTGAGATGCTTTGAAGGGTCTTGTTTTGTAATTCATTGTGTTTAGATTTCCTTCATCATCTTCTAATGATCTTAAACTTGCATTGAACTATTAGAATAGCTGTATTATTATTATTATTATTGACAACAAATTCGGCTTTGTGTTATAAGTGTTTCATAAATTTATCTAAACTGAAAGATTCATACTAGAGTATTTGAATACCTGACTTCTTTAAGGCACCTAACTTAAGCAGTTTCCTAATTAACAAATACATCTAGTGGACTTTGGATTTACAGGAGGAAAAGTGCCCATGCTCCTGCATCTGAATGTCCTATTTGCTGCCAGGTACACATTTCTTCTCATGTTTTCCTTTAGAGACAGTTGTTTGTAAAACATTTTATTTGTTTATTTATTTTCTCTAGCAGAGATGCATTCCTTTAAGGGTGTTTTCAGCAAATAGTCAAGGATTCAGGAAACATTATCTTTCCTCCCTTTGCCCTTTCCTGCCAGTTTCCATGAAATTGAAAGGAAATACACAGTCAAGTCTTTGTTCCAAGTAGAGAATAATAGGAAATATGCTGAATGCATAAAACAATGTTATTGGGTAAGTACTAGAGTAATTGAAAAGGCAATGAGTGCTCATTTTCCCTGCACATAATTGGTGAAAATGAATGGAACTCCCTTTCGTTTCATCCTGCAGTGAAGTTCCCATGTCTGTAAGCCATGATCTAATTTTGTAAAGTGATCAGGTTAGCACTGACTATACATGCTAATCTTACCCCTTTCCATGTCTTAATTTGAATTCTTATCACTGCAATAATCAGACATTTATGAAAACCGAATTCCTACAGCTTCAAGTACTGACCCCTCAGTCCCACAACCTCACCCCCAACTTTACCCTGTCCACAGCTTTCTTCTATCAGAGCAGTAGATGTATCACAATGGGATCCCAACGTCAACCTCCATGCTTTCTTCCTCTAACTCTCATGCTCTTATACAACTGCATAGATGGCATTTCCATTAACCTTTCAGTTTGGAATGTCAGAAAATCCAGGTAAAGACAAATGATTGTCCTAAGACATACCTGCACACAGTTGTAGATAGGTATATCTCTGGGCAATTTGTGTTCTGAATAACAATCTAAATCAGAATCTATGTAGTTTACCTAATATTAGAAATAATTTAATAGGCCAGAAGCCTAAGACAGGACTGACTGCTTCATGAATAATTGAAACTTGATTTTGGTTTCTTTAGTAGATCTTTCTACTTTCGTTAGGCATTTTAAAGGGCTTTGGGAGATTTTTGTTCCATGTTGTTGTTGTTGGTGATCTCAGATGATTTTTTTACCCTCAGACATAAGTAGATTCTTGTAAATTTCTCTCTTATGAATGTTATCTGGTCACTCCTTGCTTTCACATCATCACTGGTCTTTTAAATATAGGTTCCATAGAATTGCTTTGTTAAGGCAAACAAGATCTACCCAGAAATAAGATGCCAAACTTTACCTCCCCAACAGCAGGATCTTGGAGTTACTTCCTCTCTAAGACTTAGGGAGAGTTCTTGGCAATAAAGATACTAACAATTAACTTTCTGAGAGATTCTGCGTAGATGACAATTTCTGTGGCCTTCAGCTTCCCTCAACTAGCATAATGAGTAGATTAATATGTTCCTTTTTGGCAGGAATGGAAAGTAATTTATTAAAAGAAGGAGGGGAAAAAAGCATGTTGTGCTAAATCAGTGATTACTATGGCAACAGGCATTCCATACATGTTCGAAGAGGGAGCAAAAATATAGTCACAGTTCTCCAAAGAGGAAGATATCAGAAATCTGCTCACAAACTTTTTTCCTCAGAAATTAGATAAATATGTAGTAGGCATACAATACATGTTTTATATAATTACCTTATCAAAGAGTACAGCAGAAACTTGATGATAAAATTAAATGCCATTTGCTCTTTTACAATTCTATTTCTGAAAAGTGACAAAAACTCACAAATAATATGTACTATTTGAAAATAAATAAAATAAATTTCATTGCCTTGATGAATCTACATTAGAGAAGGATAGCATCTTACTAGGCTAGTAGTAAGAAATATACCCTTTGAAGTAGGTATTTGCACAACAGATTACCGTGGCCTTAGCTGTCCAAGTCTTAACTTATAGAGCAGATTTCCCAAAGTGAACTGTTGTAGCAGGCCTGCTCTGTATGTTGGAGGATGTTTAGCAACGTTCTTAAGCCTTCCCCCATTAAATGCCAGTGTCTCGTTTTGCTTTTCTATTGCTGAGATAGACAGCAAGGTCAAAAGCAACCTGGGTTTCAGAGAAAGGGTTCATTTCAGTTCACAGATTCATTGCTGAAAGAAGCCAGTACAAGAGGTCAGGCTAGGAGCCTGGAGGTGAGAGCTTGAGCAGAGACTACAGAGGAGATTTCTTACTGGCCTTCTTCCCTGGCTGATTTAGCTTAGCTTTCCTGTACTGTCCAGGCCCACCTGCCTAGGGATGGCATGGCCCACAGTGTGCCATCCCCTCTACATCAATCAACAATTAATAAAATGCCCTGTAGACAGGCCCATAGGTCAGTCTGATAGAGGACATTCCTCTTCCCTTGAGGTTTCTTCTACCCATGTGACTCTAGTTTGTGTCAAGTTGAGAAAAACTAACCTGCACAGTCAGTAACATCCCCCAAATTGTGAAACCCCAAGCCATCATTGTCATCACCATCAAGTGCATCCCAGTGACTAAGAATTCTCTCCACTTCCAAGACATTACACAAAGCTAAACTCAGATCAAGTTCAACATCATTTCCCCTCTCTCAGACATCAAATGAAAGCAGTAAAATGCCACGTTCCTTGCCTAAGACACAAATCCAGGTACTCAGATATCTTTTACAGCTTTGATCATAGATTTTCAGATAAAGGAAGACCCCAGAAGGCCATTCTCATGTACACCTTATATCTGACCATTACAAAACAGCTACATACCACTTCTTACTATTCAAGAAAAGAGGAGATGCCTTGGTAAGTTAGAACGTGTAACTAACATGTAAGTTAGAACATGTCTGTATGTAGACTCACTTGCTGATTTAGATAGGCAAAACGGAATTACCTTATTCATCCAAATAATGCCGTGTGGTTGATATACCATGATGTTTAATGTAACAAGTTGGCATTAACAGTCACAAACAACTCAGCTAACTGCTGAATATCCACCAAAATTGTTTTGTGCTTGTGTAAATGTCCAAAGCCCCACACCTTTCCAGATTTTGTGAGGTGCAATCTTTATGTTGACTGTACTGTCACTTGTTCCTTGTTAACAAAATGCTGACAACCACGGCACTAGATGAAAATGAAAAAGACGAGGAAGGCCTCAAGCTATAATGTGGGGAATCGAACGGGGTTCTGGGCATTAAATACTCACATTACAGGAAGATGTTATATTAATTGCATTGGGTTCATTTATTCTAAGTAGAAATATTTTCCTTTTGTGGTAAAAATATTAACAACCATTTAAGTGTCCATCTGTTCTTGGGCTCTATCTCAGGACACGCATAGTAAGAAGCCTAGCAGTCTTTACTTGTGGTTATTGTATCTGGACATTACAGTATAGCAAAATCTCACAGGTAAAATTTGTAAGATGATTTACAGGATCAAGGGAGCGACTGTTATGCTTCCAGTGTTGATCTGTCTTCTTTTAGCACAATGTATTTTCAGTTCATTACAACAATCTGTGCAGCCATTCTAGTGAGATTAGTGCAGCCTATCTCCATGAAGTCTTAATTCTAGGCATACTAATTTACCAAAATGCTCCCAATTTCCACATTAATATATAGGAATATGCTCCTGAATGAGGGGTGGCATAGGAGCACAGCTCTATAAAGTAAAGAAAGGAAGACCTGTTAATGTTATCCCCGTGTTCTTTGATGTGTTACTTGGCAACAATTCCGTACTGTAGGAAACAAAACCAGTAATTCATGTCATAGGACTTATCACAAATGTACATTGGCTAAATCATTGACTATAACCCGAATCACCTAATCAGCAAAAACATTAAACCTCAGCTTTTGTATGTCTGCGTATCACCTTTATTTTGGCCATGGGTTATTGAAAGTATCTCACCAGAGGCCCCAAGCATATGACTAGCAGAGTCTAAAGCACTAGTTTTAAATCAGTGGCAAGTCCTTTATCTGAAAATCTATGATCAAAGCTGTAGAAGATCTCTGAGTACCTAGATTTGTTTCTTAGGCAAGGAACGTGGCATTTTACTGCTTTCATGTGATGTCTGAGAGAGGGGAAATGATGTTGAACTTGATCTGAGTTTAGCTTTGGGTAATGACTTGGAAGTGGAGAGAATACTTAGTCACTGGGATGCTCTTGATGGAAATGGAGACTAGCGAGAGGAAGCAGAGGCCTCTTCCTGAAACTGTGAAGCTCTGCTCTGAGTCTGGCCACTGTATCATTTGAATAAGTCATTTTTCCACCTGACAAGTGAGGGTATTTGGTTTCCGTGCTCCCTCAGTTCCCTCCAAGGTTCTGTGATTTGTGGGTCTAGGAATAATTATTCTAAGTATGGGGGACCATATTTTTCCTCAGGGGTATATCTAGTCCCAGAAGACTTTAAAGTAAAAACTCTAAGAACATGAGGCACATAATGCTGCTATTAATCCTTAGGGATTTATAGGAGAGATTTATGGCTTATGTCACATTCCTTAGGACTCCACCACATCACATTGAATATAGAGAAACAAAATGGCCATTAGCTTTTAGTTAACATTTGCCAGAACCAGATTGTCTTAAAATCAAAGATCACAGCATCTAGAAAAACATTTCTAGTACATACCCTGCTTTTCCCAAGGAATACATATTCCTATTTGTTCAAAACCCTTAAAACCATACGAGCATTACCTTCACTTTCTGAATAATAAGGAAAAACTGTTTCTTCAAAGCCAGCTTGTTCTCAAAACAAAGTTATCAAAATTATTAAAACAAACTATATTATGCATAATTATATGTTATCACATATATATTTATAGAGTATTTATTTATAGTATATATTTATAGAAGAGATATGCCCTATCACATATATAATGGAATTCTTGGCAGCAAAGATTAGCAAAGGAACACTGAGTTAAAAGGCAAAGCAACTTCCGTAGAATGAGCTACCTTGTGAATAATCTGTCTATAACCAGCTCCACGGCTTGCTAAACCTGCCTCACATTCAACCCACACAGAGCCATTCGGCAACTGCAGGTTTGTCCATGCTTGTGATTTGCCTTTTGAGTCAGTTTCTTACTTAAGAATAGAAATGTCAGAATAAACTAAATTCTATTATATTGGTTACAGATTGCTCAAAAATTTCTACTGTTCATTCTCCTAAAAAATTTCTTTGGTGTGATTTTTAACAAAATGTTCAGGCTAAAATGCATGTAGACTTCTGATGTTAGAATACTGTGGGGATGTTGTGCATGTTACAAGAACTGGTGGAAACCCAGGTGAAAACCACATTTCAACTACATGGCCTGTTTCTGGGTGATGTTTTGGTTCTCTAGTTTGAACAACTTTAAGAATAACTAGGAAGAACTATGTGAATAAAATGATGCTCCTGCAGTTATTTAGAAAACTTATCAGGAAGGGTTGCCACAGGTTTGGGAGCTGAAGTGAACCAGTCTCATTTAACAAAGCACCTTGTTGACAATTAAAAAGTTAGAAAAGGATACATAATATGATAAATGGTTATATGATTCTAAACCAGGTAATAATTTCAAACTGTGTAGAACCTTTCCTTTAAAACCTATCAGTGAACAGGACCTTTTGCTCGTGCACAACTTTAATATTTTGATGTGCTGTTAAATCCATTTTTCCATGAAATGCTTCTTTTATTACTTTTGTCCCCTCAAATTATTATATTATGAATGTATTAAGTGCCTTTATCATCACCTCCTAAAGTTACCATAATCTCCAAAATAGCACCACTAACTGGAGAAGCAACATTTAAAATATGGAGTCATGTAAGATACATCATATTCAAACTGTAGCAATGGAGTATTATGAAAGTGTGATTCGGAGGAACGTCAAATGATTAGGTAAAATATTCATGAATATCAGTAAAAGGTAGACTCTCACAATTATGTCTTTATATTATATGCATTGGTAAATGGCAAGAAAAATACCAGGTTATCAGCTACAATGATCTTTGGGAAATGATTATATTACTTTTATTTTCAATGCTTCCCCCCCCCCTTTTTTTTTGTCTTTTTGAGACAGGGTTACCCTGTAGCTCCAGATAGCCTGGAACAACCTATTGAGACCAGGCTGGCCTCAATCTCACAGAGATCCACCTGTCCCTGCCTCCTGAGTGCTGGCATTAAAGATGTGTGCCACCAGGCTTGGCCCTGTTTTCCTTTTATTAATAGTATCTGTAATAAATATTATGTGACAATAATTTCTCATTCTCCTACTTTCCATACTCAAGACACCCACAAACTTGCCTGAAGACTGAAAAGTGTAATATGGAAAAATGTGGCTACTGAGTTGGATGGACAGCCCAGAGCCAGTGAGTCTTTATCAGTGTGACATACAAATGGTCTTGGTGGTAGACTTGGCATTTCTGGGAATAGGCAAGGATTTTGTGACAAGGCAAGGACTAGGCTCAGTAATTCTATGGTATTTTTATTTGCTAAAACATTTATAATAAATGTTTTAAGCATTTATTTTTTAATCAATCTATCCAAGTATAAAATAGAAACAGGTTTAAATCATGTATAGGAATTATTATGAACATTATTAATGACAAATTTGACATCAAAGGGCTTCAGAATATAAAAAGGTACACAGAAAATGAAAATCATTTAATATTTGCCAGAACTTTTATACACATTCAATGGCCTGTTCATCTCGTAAATCTTTTCAATGGCTGATAACATTTGTCACTAAACAGATCATTGAGCTCTTTTGTCCAGATTTTTCTGTATCTAGATATGTTATTATTTTTAGAAATCTTAACTTTGAAAAACCTGCTGCTATGAACCTCCATGTTTGTCATGTATCAAGGTGTTGATTTTAAGATAAATTCTTGTAAGAAAACTTTCTAGAACAATGCTGCACTTTTTTGAAATCATTTTATTGAATTTTTGTGATTTGAATATAATAGAGTTTCATAAAATATAGATCCTCTTCCCCAGCTCTACCTCCCCTGACTGACTCCAGTTTAATGTACTGTCATATAATACATATATTATATTATATATATATTATATAATATATATGTATTATATATATGTATATATATATATGTGTGTGTGTGTGTGTATATATATATATATATATATATATATATAGTATCCCATAGAACCTGATTTGTGTTCCCAAATGCCATTCACTGGGTCCAAGAAGAGTCTCATTTCTTTGCAGAGAATTGGACATTGGTTCTCAGCACACAAATAGAGACTAACAACCGTCCTCACTCCAGTTCCAGTGGATCTGACGCCTTCTTCTGGCCTCTATGAGCAATGCAAGCAGGGGTGCCTTTACATGCAGAGGAAACTGTCATGCACATAAAATTTAAAAATAATGATAAAATGTAGTGCATTTAGCCTCAGAAGCTTCCCTAACTTCAGCCTACTGGGACTGTGCTTTGGATCTTAGTTATCCCCAGCGTATTTTATTCTAGGCCTATTCACTCATCTTTCCAATGTATTGAGGGTATTGTCTATTCCACATGCTGTTCTTTTTCTATATTCATTCTTCTGTCTTAGTAATTGACACGGATTCTCCTAAAATAATGGATATTTTGAAAAATTCTGGTTTGAAAGAAATTCATACAGGAACATAGGAAAACCAAGGGAATGTTATTAGACTCAGTATTTAAGATAATTTTCTTTAAGGGAGGCTGGAAACTCGAGTAGAGCCCAGTGTCAGGGTGGAGTGCCACAAAGACTAATGGTAAAAAAGAAAAATGCTGATTATGGAAAAGGACTTTTCCCTTGAGACCAGGATTAATCCCATGCCATCCTCCACTTACACACTTGCAGAAATACTTTATGACATCCATGTTCTCAAGAAGGTAAGGACAGTTACTGACCATGATAGTTGCCTGTTGTTGTTTTTAATACTATAAGAACTGAACAGTGACATGCCATTTATGTTTGTTTTAGATTACTGATTTCTTTTTATGGAAAGTGTAGTTTCATTGAAATCTGGAAGAACTAGATAGACATAAGGAGAAATGAAGGCAGGAGTTGAATATACAACCAATACAAAATTACAACTAGTTGTTAATGTATCTAACGGTTGCTAATATTTAGAAATAGGTTTTTAAACAATCTGAACACAAAAATCAAAACAAAACACTAGGATTTATTGTAGTCACATGATACTAGGGGATATGGAAGAACAGATACATTTCAAATGCAAAAGTGTCAGATTGTGAGTGTGCTAAGTTTTTGTCAATTTTATACAAACTAGTGTCACCCGGGAAGGCAGAACCTCAGTTGAGGAACTTCCCTCATTTGACTGACCTGTGGACATGTTTATAGAGAAATTTCTTGATTGCTAGTAATGTAGTAGGACCCAGTCCATTGGGAAGGTAGATCTGGACTGTATAAGAAAGGTAGCTGAGCAAGCCAGGGAGCACAAGCCATTAAGCTTCTGCTTCAGTTCTAGCTTCCATGTTCCTGCCTTGAGTTCTCCTGATGATGGACTGTGATGTGAATCTGTAAACAAAATAAGCCCTTTCCTGCCCAGGTTGCTTTTTGTCAGCATGTAGCACAGCAACAGAAAGCAAATGAGAACAGTGAGAAATTAGGACTTTATGGAAAGTTCTGTTGTCAATAGGCTTTGGTCCAGTCTTTAAATTTTCAGTCTCATTTTATAAGAAATTTCAGCTATAGGAGTTAAGAATCTAGGATATTGTAGCCAAGCTCATCATAAACTATAACCAACATGTCATGAAGAGCTAAGCATAGTAGAAACCATTTTTAAGGCAGAAACGAGGACAAAAAGAATGTATTCATGTATGTTTGTATGTGTGTATATTCATGTGTATGTGTGTAATGCGAGCATATGAGTGTACAGGGTACACATTCCCATGAGGATCCATGCAGAGGCAGGAACAGAATGTCAAGTGTCTTCCTCTTTCCCTCTCTACCTTTATTCCTTAAAACACAGTCGGTCACTGACCTAGAAGCTTGCCATTTCAGATACACTGACTGACTTATAGGCCACCCCTAAAGGTGGGTGCTGAGGATTTGAATGCAGGTCCTCATTCTTACAGAACAAGTGCTCTTACCCAGTGTGCCATCTCCCCAGCTCCACAAGTAGGTGCATATGTTAATAGAAGAATCGATTTCTGTTTTCTGTGTTCGTTTTGAATAAAACTGATGTATAGGGTGCCATCTTCCAAAAATGATTAGAGATTGTATTTCTGTGCTCATAACACAAGGTTCTCTTCCACTTTGGATGGCCTTATTGTATCTTCATTAAACTTCAGTGATATATAGAAAATTGTGCTCAGTAACACGCAGAGTGAATGAAGAACCTTTCCAGTGGAATGCAAAGAACCAACCAGTTAATAAGGTCTAACCTTTATAAATGATACATAAAATGAAAATGATATAATGAACTTATTGGTGGAATCAAAGATGCCCTGTTTCCAAGTCTGTTACTAATTTAAGATTAACACTTGAATGTATAATACATTGCATAGTTCTTGAAAATTGTTATTAAGAATAGCTTTACAAATATTACTCATTTTACTGTTTCCCTATGTCATGGACATCTCTTGTATTGTCTATTTTTTCTGTGGCTCTGCATCCTGTGCTAGGCTGCATGCTGCCAAATACTTTGACGAAATCCAGAACCAGATTTATTAAGTGGCAATTACGTATTTATGTGCTTTGTGTGATCTTAGACAAATTAGTTTACCTCTTCTAAATTTTATTTTCTTACATATAAAATGAAGACATCACTAATATCTCTTTCATATGGAGAGATGATTATCGTTTTGCATCTAGGGAGAGGATGAACATAAACATTAGGGACAGGCTTTGCAATATGCCATATATGGTCATTGTTAATCTTGTTTTTATTACTACCTTGAATAGTGTTCTAATCTACCAAATATAAGACGTAATAACAATCACCATATCTTTTTGGGACAGTTGCTATTGTCAAATATTTGTTATAAATAGGAAGCAGATTGCAGTAATGCTAAAACGTGATGTTCATGGTTGTATTGTCTAGTTTAGAACATGAACTCGTGTCAGATTTATTTAGGTGTACATAGAAATATTAAATGCAGAGTTCCATATGCAAATAAAACTTTCTCCAGAATTCCAAAAGAATATCTAAAACTTGTGATTCCCCAGTCTGTGCCTTGAATGTTATCCAAGGTATGTCTAGGATTTTTAATTACTCTTTAAGCAATAATGTGTTTCAAAAGACAGGTTTTAAAACCAAACCAAAATAAAGGCTGAAAGGCCCATATTCCTCGCTATTCAATCACTACATACCTCTAATTTGCTAATCACTGTGTCCTGTCTCCCTATGAAGACAATGAATACACAGCATGCAAAGGTTCTGCATTAAATGACATAAAGCAAATACAGCATAAAATCTATCAGATGTTTATTCAGATTAATTACAGTTGAGTCAACCAAGAAGAATATAAAATAACTGCAAGACAGTCCCTTTTACTCTAAGCCTGGATGTTAATTGAAATAACAAAAACTTATACATACATATATATATATATGTATATATGTATATATATATATATATTGCAGTTTAGCTTTTCAGATTTGTCATAGAGTTTTGCAAATTTCTTACAATGCATTTTGATTATATTTAGTTTCCCTCCACTGTCTGCACCTTCACTACTCCCCACCAAGTTCATGTGCATATATATAGTGCATATTGCATAGATATAGATATAGATACATATACAGTCAAAACTGTGCCCCCAAATGTCCTTCATTCAGTGGAGCCTGGTCAACCTACCGAGTCTCAACCTTAAACCAGAATGTCTCTCCTCTTTCCAGAAGCCATCCATTGCCAGTCGTTCTTCAGGTGGGATTGGGATTTCCTACCTACCTCCCCAAGTCTACGTTAGGACTTTGTCTAGTTTTAGCTTATGTGGCACTTGTGCATGTTGTCACTGCTACTATGAGTTATATGAGTTACTGGTAGACTGTCTGGAATACTCTGTTTCAAGCAGTCAACCACCACCTCTGGCTCTCAGAATCTTTCAGCCCCCTCTTATGCAATAATGCCTGAGCTTGGGAGGCAGAAGTCTGACATAGGTGTCCGTTATGGGATAAGCACCCTTCAGCCTCTTACTCCCTGCATGTTATCTTTTGTGGGTTTCTGTGTTAATCACCATCTGCTTCATAAGGAAGCTTCTCTACTGAAAGTTGAGAGATGAATTGATCTGTGTATATAATAATAAGTCATCAGGACTTATTAATACTATATCTGTTTAGTAGAATAATAGTATTAGGCTCTCCCCTATGCTCTGTGTCCTGTCTAGCCTCAGCTTCCTTGACCTGATATCAGTGTCATGTGTGGGCTCCATTTTATGAAGCAGGCCTTAAATCCAATTAGAAAGTGTTGATTACTCCCATGGTATTCATGACACCCTTGTACCAGTAGCATATCTTGCCAGACCAGTTGTCATTTGTTGGATTTAAAACTGGGTAAGTTTGATGATCAGTTTTTTCCAGCATTTTCCTTTCATTGAAACGTTGATGCACTAGTGTTTAAATAGAATTCTTTAAGTAAGGATCCACCCTTTGTAAAATTGTGCTCTATTCATTTATGCCATATCCAAAATATATCATTTTCAAGTTCAATTGCTTTTGAGAGTTTGTAGGACAAATGAATTGCAAATTTCACTCTCCTCATCTTCAGCTACGTCTTGCCTGCATCAAAACAGGTTAAATAATACTAATTTTTTCAGAGTATTTACTAGTATTTGTAAAACATTCTGCTTGGCTTTCATGTGAATAATTTTTTTTAAAACACTCATGTTTCCCAGTTCATATATTGTTTAATCGTTTAATTGTTTAATTACAGCAACAATAGTGATACAGATAGGTTAAGAAACGTAGTTACCTTTAGCAACTGTGCATTTTCACAGACCAACTTTATTTAAGGACAATATTCTTGGTGCACCTATTCATGGTACCAAAGCCAACACTATAGCCAACCTAAATTCATCAGTATGCAGAGGGAGATTGAGGGGCAAGCTTCTACCAGGAAGTCCTACTGACCTGTCACTACGCCCCAGTTTCTGGGACAGCATACCTTGAAGAATTCAGGCTAGTGAAGAAAAGAGGCATATAACGTGATTACTGTGGTTACAGTGTAAGTGCTATCACACATGACCGACTGAGGCAGAAGAATGGGACCAATTAAAGGACATTTGGTCCAAATTTTGTAAGTTAAATAAGTTAATAGTTTGTTAACTGAAGAGGGATAAATGTCTTCTAGAAACATGGAATAGAGGATTTAGATTTAGGAAGACGTGGAAGAATGAATTTTGTCCTACTGTAGTGTCTAAGGTGTTAGGTAGCTGTTATATTTCGGTACAAAGGGAGTTTTACATAGAGACAGAGAAATGGAAAAGTTAATTTCATCCAGGGGATGGGGTGGGGGCGGAGAATTCTGGATGGGTTCCCTGAAAAGGCAGAATTTGCACATCTGTCATGCTGCTGTTACTGAAGGCCCAGCCAACTGGATTATGATATTTGGAGCAAACAAGCAACTGAGGCTGTAGATAGAGATTTATAACCCGGAGGACTCAGTTAGCTTACTGAATGGATGGACTTTTTTTTTTTTTTTAACTCTGTGGTCACATTTTGCTCTAGGAAATGGAGACATTAGTGGGACTTGTAAATTCTGAGCTCAACATTCTGGGAACAAAAACTTGTAAGTCACCAAAAGGCATGGAGATTGAAGGTCAAACTTGAAGAAGAAGAATGTGGCACGTCACAGGAAAAGAGACATTTTCACTGTCCTACTTTGGGTCCAACACGCAGAGTGATTTTTAGGAAAGTAGCACATTCCCTAAAGAAGTGGGACACCTGCTAACTCTGGTTTTATACTAGAGAGGCCAGAGCTAGCTATAGCCAGATTAGTAAGTGATTTCTTGTGAAAAGCCCACTCAGATCCAACATGGACACTCATTGACCAGGACATTCTATTACACGTAATTACTGGACTCCGGATAAAGCATGTCAGTAAAATAATTAAGACACTCATTATTGGAAATACTTTATTGTACTTTAGGCTGATGAATTGTGTTTAAAGTGCAACTGGTGGAGCCCACTTGCATGAATAATTAGTGATGATTTTAATAAAGCCTTGAAAACTGTATCTATGTCATGACCTTAGATTAGTTTTTCTTTTACTTGTGAAAGTTCCTTGTGAAGACTATAGAGTCATGTGAAAAACTGGAACAACTCGTGCATTCACCTCACACTCGTGACTGCACAGTTATTCTTAAGAATGATTTATTCACTTTAAAGGTTTTAAATTGTGTGAGTCAGTTGTGGATGCAAGAATCTGGCATCCTTGGCATATATTTGTGTCTACTGCCTGCTATTTTATCAGTATGGCCTAGGGATGGGCCTGTGACCTCCTCAAGCCTCAGCTTCCTTTTATGAAAAGTAGAAATTCACTTTAACCTCATGGTTTGCTATTCAGGTGAAGCACCAAAGGGGAACTTAAAAAATGCAAAGTGTTAATCAAGTTAGATATACTAAACGCAATTTTTGCACAACACACATTCTAGATCTTGTGCTGAAGTTGTATTACCAAAACGCTACTGTGTTGTATTGAGTTACATAAGCCAGAGTTGGAATACTTTATCTTCAAACTTAAGCTCTTTCTTAATGGCTCCTAATTTTAAAAAAATCTTGAATGAGCTATTAAGATTTTACTATCGATGTGCGTGTTATATTACATTTAGTCCTATAACATTAATGGAGTGTGTAAAAACTTGAAGTCATCTCTGTCACCTCAAACTTGTAACACAACAGAAGCCATCTAGGTATGAAGTGCTTGTGACCAACGTGCTGCTGTCAGTCAGCATGGAAACAGAGATTCCAGTTACTAGGGCCGGTCTCAGTTCTGACTCAGAAATTCTGTAGGAAGCGTCCGACAAACCCATAACCAGCTGAACCACTGATTTTGTAGCAAATAACAGGATTTCCTGTACTTGCATTTATCCATTTACTCCCTCCAAATCCAAAGTGTTAGGAAATGATTGGTCAGCTGGCATTCTAGCTCTGTGGTAGAGCATGTGAAAGCCTTGTGCAAGACCCTGGGTTCAGTTCCTAGCACTGGGGGAAATAAAGATGTTTAGGTACTTTAGTTATATCTGTGCTCTGTTTCTAACTTTGCCATAATTTAACTTCTTGTAGGAATACATCTCACCACCTTTGCCATATTCCGTTGGTTGGAAGCAAGTATGTGTACTATGAACACTCAAGAGAAGGGATATAAGTCAGACCATGGCTCTTTGAGGGCCTTCTTAGCATTTTACCAATTATAACCTAAGAAAATGCATGGAAGTTTATCATTATAGATACATGAAATACTTTTTTCACTTTTGGAAGTGTGAAGTTTTCAGATTATCTGGCTAGAACAGTGTTATGAGCCCCTTGATCCCACCTAAGGATATATGATCTTGGCATCGCCTACTGGTCAAAACACTAACAGTCAAAGTCAAACACAACATTATTGGTCATTATTACCCTGTCAATGAAAGATTCTATTCTAATTTCATTCTGTGTCTGTCTGTCTGTCTGATCCTGCGGTATGACAGTCACATCAGCCACCACGTGAATATTTTCTATGGGGCATATACCAGTGCCTGGCAGCTGAGAGTGAGACCATTCCAGAGTCTTAATGGCTGCTTTATGATTGCTTATAATAAATAGTTAAGTTTGAATGGAATTTAATCTGACTTGCTATCATAGAACAGAGTATTTGATAATTAAATGGCAAAACAGGAGACCATAAGTACTATTTTACCTCCAATCTCAAGTGACTGTGATAAATTACTAAGAAACTGAATAGCAGAGCTGCCATGGGTTAGAAAGAAATAAAGCATTTGTTTCTTGCATTGTACATTTCTTGCATTTAAACACTGTCCCATGTTTGAAGTTGCCAAGAAGAGAAAGTTAGGTTAATGGTTAAGTTCACAAATCTGCAATTGGTGAAACTTCAGAAGAATGTTGATTTGCAGAAAGTTTTATTTTACATGTATGAATGTTTTATCTGCACACATATAGGTGCACCTGTGCATGCAATGTCCCCAGAGGCCAGAAGAGGGTATCAGATCCCCTAGAACCGGAGTTATGGATGGTTGTTAGCCATCTTGTGGATGCTAAGAACTGAACACAGGTCCTCTGCAAGAGCAGCCAGTGCTCTTAACTGTTGAACCATCTCTCCAGCCCTGGAAAATCAACTTCTTAATTCAGAATTACACATACCCTGCAGAATCAAACTACAAACCAAAATGCCTCACTCTCAGTGATTGTTGAATCCTCCTTTCAATTGTCTCGGTTACATGGGAAGTCGATTTCAACTTAGTGCAATACTTTTTAAAGAGAATAATTCACTTGAATGCTCTCAACTAATTACATTTAATTCTACCAGTGGAATGATCCTGCCATCATACATCATACACAGAGGTTAAATGAGAATGTGGTAGTATTTGATACTCTGTTGAAAATAAAGCATATAAGAACTTGGGGAAATAGTGCATGCCTGTAATCCAGACACTAGGACAGCAGAAGTGGAGGCTGGAGGGGAGGGTCACTGCGAATCTAAGGTCCCCAGGTCTACATAGTGTTCCAGGCCAGCCAGGGTTACATAGAAAGACCCTGCCTTAAAGAAATGAACAACAAACAATAAAAATAATATTTAAACTATTTTAAAATTATTCAATTAAAATATTCCTATTAAAAGCAAGGTACACTCTGATAAATGAATATTTTGCAAGTAAGCCTATTAGTCAATTTTCCCTTGCTCTAGATTCCACTGTCTTAAAATTCCCTGGTGGAACTGAACAAGAAAATAAACCAGCTTACAACAAGACAGAGGCTTCAGTATTGTGAGTCAATCTTTCTTGAATTCATTTGAGCCAAAGAACTTATATCTGAGTACGTGCTATTCTACAGTTCCCTTTAGCTTTCTGGGTTTTGCTGCTGGTATCTTAGGGTTCTTCATTAACTGAGTGAGTATTCGCTGTATCTGTAAATTTCTGTAAAATGTCAGACGACTACCATCAGCTGCAAACACAGCATCAATTAACTTACCAAAACAGAAGCTTTGGTGATTAATCCATAATGACAGGGCTGCTCTCCCAACTGATTATATTCATTATCAAGCAGCCAGAGGTAGAGTGCACTCCATGGAAGATTTATTGCTCTGGAATTACCTTTCTCGCTGATGCTCATGAAACTATGCCTGGTAAAGAAGAAAGATGAAAATATCAACAGAAGGGCTTCTTTTCTAAAGGGTAATGATGAGCTTCTGAAATTAAAAAAAGAGAGACTTGTCTGTATTTCTAACACCTCAGTCCTAAAAAATTGCAAAACAATACCTATTCAAACAAATGTCCTCTCGAATGCTTCACAGAAGAGTAGAAACTGATTATCGGCATCATGTGAACAACAGTTTCTACAAATGTGAATCAAACCAGGTGAGGGAAGTTAACCGTCTTTATTCTCTTTCCTTCTGCCTTGGTTCAGTAGATCACCAGCAGGCCTGGACTTGAGTTGTAAAGGTTGAAGCGATCTATTTACCCAGATCTCCTATCTATCAGCCTATTCCTAGCTAGAGTGATTCCCTTGTTTGTAATGCAACATGCTGTTTCCACCTCATGCCAAATATGATATTTAATTCAAATTACATACCATTATACCAAATTACACACCATTACATACACACACACACACACACACACACACACACACACACACACACACTTCCACTTAACTGCTTACCTTTTCTAAGTCCAAAAGCTACGCATATATTCCACTCTTTAAAACATTCCTATTCACCTGAGCCAACACTGACACTGGTTTTGTCTGTACGATTCTTAACTATAATTTCTTGTTTGGCTTTTGAATGTTTGGAGACTTTAGTAACCACTTTGGATACCCCAAAGGTGGAAGAAGACTTCATTGTGCTTCATTTCTTGGGGGAGAGTACACGAATTTATTTGCTATGCCAAGTTTGGTTTCAGTTCATTCAATGCCCTTTCACTCGGAGATATGTGAAAGAGAATATTTGAACTTAGGATTTCAGAAGCATTGTCAGTTGACATGAGACAGACATAATGAGGGATGGGAAGAGTGGAACTACAGGTATATACTAATGGAGTCCTGTATTCCTGAGCCATCTGCCCACAGGTCTCTATCATGAAGCTTCATTTATCTGCTGTACCTTTATTTGTTGGCAGGAGAAATAGGAACTCTGGGTTCTAGATTTTACTATGCAATTTTGGTTAAGTTACTCAAGTTCTATGCACCTTCTTCTTCTTCTCTATAAATTACATAAATTAACACCTTTTCTATTGGGTTGTCAGCTGGATTAACTAATAAGGCGACCTGCATGAAACAACTTAGAAACTTCTCAGCTTAAAACAAATACGAAGAGGTCTTTGATCCATATTCCCAACTGTAACTTTGTCTTGGGGTCACTTTAGGGGAGGAAAAACCAGGGTGAGTAGGATTTATTAGTAGTTATTTATGATACTGTTCTCTCGACATTGAGTTATAGGCTGTAAATTTTAACCATGGGAAATTTAATCACAACTCGGGGTATTTTTTTTCTTAAATTCTGCTTTTGTGAGTTGACCCAGGCAAAGGATCTGTTACCTGTAAATTATCCATGGCAACACTGTCAGGAGGGACAATATCATGTGTGTGGAGACAGGAGTCAAGTCACAATCAACATTTACTCTTTCATAACCTCATTAATATACAAACATCAAGTCTACTAATAGCTCTTTAAAGAGATATCTTTCAAGGCAAAAATCATTATTGTGGATGATAGCAAATAGTTTGGCATGTCTGAACTTCCTTGTTGAATTTATAATTGGTGATGCCGCTCGATATTTTGTAGCTGATGATGCTGCTTGACATTTTCTCCCCAAGTTGGCAGGGTTAGTTTCAGTGTGGCCTGTAAGGCTGCTGTTGGCATTTGGTAAGGATTCCTTTCTCCTTTATATTCCCTCAATGCCTCTCTCCCTAAACCACGAGAGGTTTTCCTTCCATTCATGATTAGATGAGGCAATTTGTTTTCCCTTCCTATGTTAAGCCCCAAACCAGAGATAATGACTTTCCATTGTTACACTGGGGAAATGAATGAAGCAAGAAAATCTCATCCTATAAACAATAGCTTATTAACTGCAGGAGGAAGTATCTGTGGCAAGATTCCCCAGAGCCCAGACTCCAGACTGACTATGGGTGAAAACCGCAAGGTTATGTTGCAACTTTTAAGAATACTTCAGCACTTTCCAGAAGGCCAAAAGAGGTAGAAAGAGGAAGACAAGGAGAGAGGAGACCATGCTGTTGAAGTGAGTCACAAGTAAAATTAATAGCTCTTGCCCTCTGGGGCAGTCAAACCCACAGAACATGGAATCCAGCTGTCTTTGATGTTTGGTTAGCAGGGCTCTGTGGAGAAAAACCTTGAACATGACAAACAGAGGGGTTTCCCAAAAGGAGAGGCATCTGTGGCTTCTTAAAATGGAAAGTGTTCCAAGCACTTGAGTAAAGCTGATTAATGATTCTTACGTGTAAATGTTGCCAAGGTTAACAGATCCCCGAGGTAGGATATTCACAGGAATTATGAGACACACTGTCTGGGGCTTCTTTTCTCTTCTCCTTTCTTTTTCTTCCCCCTGAGGCCTTCTGTGACCATATATAGCCATGGCATCAGTTTACAATCTGTGGGATTAAAGTTTTTTTGTTTAGATTTGTGGATGAAAGTCTGGAGTTGAATGTGATTATTGTAAATATTTCTCGATTTCTAGGATTTCTAGTAGCAAGCTGTCCAATCCTTCCTGCATTAAGAGGGGCTTATCATAATTTTCCTCTTTTTAAATTACTTGACCATAGTAACCAGGCCTAGGAAAAGCATTTCATTTGCTCTGATTGGAATAAACAGTGTTTTAAATTAAGAACGGCATAGGACACAGCTTCTCAATTTTGTGGGTGAAAGTTGTGCTGTTTTTGGTTCTCAATGCCTAGCCCTGGACAGCTACTTGGGACCTGGTTCTGTTCCAGAACGGTTCTGTTGTCCGACTGTAGGACAGCTGCCGCAAAAGCAACAGGGGAAACAATGGCATCACAGGCTAAGAATCAGCCTGACAGAGCAAGTGCTCCCCGAACAAGGCCAGCACTGCGCATCCCAACCCCAGGAAACCTTGAAATCAGTATTCACTCCTTAAACCCATCTGTTCTATTTTCAGAAATGGTAAGATCTCATAACAATGGCAAGAGTCAGGATTTATTGAACACCTACTACATATGAGTGGCTATGCATTGTGCCGTAGCTGCACTGCCACAGTCAGTCCTCGTGAAAGCCGTACACGTTAGAAGTCCTGGTTATGTTCTGTGTTTTAGAAATGAGGAACTGAGGCATGAGAACACTGCCATCAAGCCTTATCATGCCCATGTTCACAGTAATCAGAAACTTGCCCACTCAGATCCATGACAGTCAACAGGAATGCCCTGCTCTGTGCTTCATGTTCTCTTTGATCTCCCCTTTCTGTTTTCCCTGTGTCTGAAGCCTACTGTTTATATAGAAGGCAAAACAGGGTCTGGAGAGATGGCTCAGAGGTAAAGAGCACTGACTGCTCTTGCAGAGGACCCAGATTAGGTCACCAGCACCCACATGATGGGGTCAGAACTCCTATTCAAGGGGCTCTGACTCCCTCTTCTGGCCTACATAAGCATTGCATGCATGGGTGCACGTACAGACATGCATGCAAAACACTCATATTAAAGGCAAAATAAACAATTTAACTTGAGAGAATTTTCTTCTGCTTCATAAAAACCAATCCTGAAATTTGAAGTTTAATGTGAGTTTGAGCCACAGCTAGTGGTTCAAGCATCTGATCCTAAGTACTCCGGATACTAAAACAAGGTGATCACAAGTTTAAGATCTGCCTGAGCTACTTAGTATATCTTATCTCAAAATAAAAAGAGAGAAGTGGGCTGGGGATATATCCAAGTGGTCTATAGAGTACTCGCCTCGTATGCAGTAGGTCCTAGGTCAGTCCTCACTTTGGACGGACATGAGAGTAAACCTGTGCTTGAAATCCAGGCTTCTGTGTGAAGACTGAAGTGATTGAGCTGGGATCACTTCAGGGATTGTGCAGGGGTGCATCTGTTTCCTATTCAAAGATCGTTCAACCATTAGCATAATTTTGAAAAGGCTAGCCCTTCTAAGTTATTGTTCCCACCAAGAAAACCTAGAAAAATGAAAGAAAATCCTATTATCTCTCTCGTCAGAAAACGAAATGTAGGTAAGATGTCCTTAGAACTATAGATGTGAGGTGGCTTAAAATAACAGCTATGCGATCAGTCATGCTCAGTAAAAAGCACTGAGCTAAGAATCATGACCTTTTGGGTTTGTGCCCTCAGTATCTCTAGTTATTTAATTTCAATGACCTTCTGTTTATATATAAGATAGAAATAATAACTTCAATACAGCAGAGCTAATACTATTATTATAACTAAATATGAATGTGGGAATAAAAGTGATTTGTAATTTGTAAAACCCTGAAGTTGATATGACAGTAGAGGCTTTCTTGTTTCCATTGTCACATATTTATTGAGTTAATATCGTTTGTAGGCTTAGCACATTTTATCATTTGAGTTTAACACAGTTCTAGCAGGAAGCTCAACTCCATTTAATAATAAGATCTTAAGGAAAGACATTTTTCACCAGGAGATGGTGTGAGACTTGGGATAGGTGATGTTGTCACTGCACAGGAAACAACAGTCACTTAAAACACTAGGCAAGTGAGGACAGCTCACAAATTCAAGGTGAAAGCAAGGGGAAAAAGCACTTGGTAATTTTTACCATTTGGGAAATGCTTCAAAAGGCCCTTGGAAGTGTGTGAGCCCTTGGAACTTCCCAACTTATGCTATGGTTCTAGGAGAAACTCTAAGAGACTTACCAGCTCACCCGTGCAGTCATTCACTTGTAAAAGGAATCTTTTTCCTCAATTTTACTCACATTCTCTGTCAAATTTGTTGTCTAGATCTTCCAGAACTTATAATCATGTAGCAGTTAAAATGCCTCATCTCCCCAGTCACATTCCACATAGGAGTTGATGGTTATCTCAAATTCTCTTCATTGTTTGTGGTCTTTATATAATTGGGCCTAATCCTCAAGGAATATCATGAAGATATCAAACAGAAGGATCAATTGTGTTACTCCATGTTTCTAAGCATTCTCTTCCCTCGTTTCTTTCTAAAACCAGCCATGGTCATGTATAATTCCTTATCATGACACTAATCCTCGCTAGGCTTAACCTCTAAATGATTCCCCAGATTGGCTCCAGTGAATGGTTCAACAATTTTACCAGAAAGGTGTCTATAAAAACTGCTGAAGAAAATCCAAACTGACTTCCAAGAATGTTTTATTCATGTATACACCATGGTATTGCTGCTAACAAGTGTTGAAAATGCTGACAGCTGTAGATAGAAGGACAAGAGCCTCAAAGATGGCTAATGCACAGTTCTGTAAGTAGTATTTCAACAACTAAGATTTAGCTAGAGTGTAATGAAATATTTCTACATAACCGGTGGCTAATAAAATCCTTGAAATTAGTATGGCTGACTCTATCTTGCTTTTCTTAGACTGGAATTGTGGGAACTCACACACATTACCAATTAAGAGATTAGAGGCTGATGCCTCTTTGTCCTATTTAATGTTTTATGTACTCAGCTGACGTTCATCATCTGGTTGGTATTTCCCTTAGCACTGCATTTGGAGGAAACAAGATGATGACAAGGCGAAGGAGATAAGAGCACTAATAGAAAATGTTTCCAATTTTAATAAGAGAAAGTACATCCCAGTTCTTTCCAATAAGATAGCAAAACCAAATTCTTCCAAATTCTTGCCAATAAAAATCCAAATACAGAATATTGATTAGATTGCCAAAAACAAACAAACACAAAACCCTGGCTGAGAAGGAGCTAAGTACATAGGTTACTTTAACAAAATGTCAAATGAATTTATTTTTATTTCTGGCATGCAATGCATAGTAAATGAAAAAATAACTTAGAAAAGTTTTAGTCAAGAAAAAGGAAACACGTGACTTGGATATTAAGATAAATTTCCTGTGTTTGGGCGCCCATAAAAAGTTTTCATGATTACTTGACTCTAAAACCCTGAATGGTTCCTAAGAGTGTTAAGAGTCTATCCTTAGCTCTAGTGTTGAGAATATCTTTACCAGTAACTAAAAGAAGCAGCAGGTTAATTAATCAGATCTACAAATAACAAAATTTGGGAGGAATAAATAAACTTTCAACATCTTCTTGATAAGCTGAAACTCTTGACCTAATTCAAATATTTAAGATTGAACAGGGATAAATATATAGGCCTGAATGTAGAATTTTCAAAAGCACTGTGTACTCAGAAAGGATGTAGGAGACCTAGGATGGCCCCAGTCTTCATGAACAGGATAGTTTTCCTTGTCTTCAAACTCCATGGGAATCTGTGGTGTAATGTGGCTGTGAACAAAACCAGTGTAAACTGAGAGTCCATGTTAACAATGGCAGTATATCCAGACCCTGATCGCCATTGTCTCCCTATACTTTGTATCAGAGTGACCACAGCTCCAGTATTAGATTCCACTTGAGACCTTCATCTTTGGTTATCTTTGACAGCCTAGAGTCTGCTATAGAAGATAGCAAATAATTCCAGCAGAGGGGCCCCCCACTGAAAGCACGGACTCATTTTCTCACTTCAGAGTGAGTCCTTGGTAGTTAACAGGACAAGGAAAAGACTATAGCTATAGCGTAGCCTGGTAAGTTGTGTTTCTAGTGGAAGGCAGAGCTTACCAGTGAAGAAATGACACAATTGGATGGGAAAGGGGGATTTGCGGGTTTCTTGAATAGAGAAGGTAAAATCAAAGGTTGGAGTTAGGGGTTAGAATCACTCGAGTATAGCACTTCAGAAGATAAATGTCAGTCTGGCAGTGTCAGTAGATTCCAAGGCGGATGGAAAACAAGGGAAGAAGCAATTTGGAGTGTAAACTCAAAATCTGGTATCAAGGGACTAAATGGAAGCAGAGCATGGAGACAAAAGTGAGCTATTCCTCCAAGTACAGCGCAGATAGAGAACCCAAGCTGCAGATCTTAGCTAACGCTGTCCACCTGCTTAAGCAAGAGTTGATCTGAGCTGTTTGCAATAGGAAAACTTGTCTTTGGGAACTAGCACACTGACAAGAGGGTGGACTTTTTAATGACACCCTAAGATTCTATAAGTTTGGTTTTGTAAAAACATCCTAATGAAATCACCCAGAAACCCAGTAATTTACTTTCCTTTTTTGATGACCCTATTTTTAATACCTTTAAAATCAGATGCTTAAAGGTAATTTTAGGTGGGATTTTAAGATGCCAATTTTGAAGATATGTAGCCTAAAAGTAAAAGATGCAGCCACTTTAAGAAGGATTAAATTTGGGGTTGAGGATGGGGCTCACCAGTTGAGCTATTTTCTAACATGCATACGGTCATCTTCAGTATCACAAAAAGAGATTGTTTTAAATTTGTCATTGGATGTCTGCCACACATTGGTGAGTTTTCAAACATTTTTTAGTGATGACAAAATACTCCTAAAAGGTTCATTATATTTTAAACAATATTTTCAAATGTATTGATGGAAAATAAAGTAAACAATACCCAGAAATAAAGTTATGAGAAGTCCATAGTTCTATATGGAACAGAAAGAGTAAAGAGAATTACTGGAATTAGAGGTACAAAAAAAGACTTAACCTTGGACATGTATTCTTCCATGTCATCTAAATGACCCTGGGCAAATTACATAACCCCCTTTAATGGCCTTATAGAATATGAGGATAATCACACTGCAAAACATAGATTAAACATGAAAATTAATAATTTTCACACTTCACCAAAATTGATAAAGTATTTCTGACATACATAGTCACATTTTATTTTCATGAAAACCTAATGAGTCAGCTTTTACTGTTGTTCTTAAGCTCTTCTATTTGGTGAAATAATGATAGATTAATATATTAAATAATTAATGGATTAAATGCAGCCTTTTTCCAATACTACATATTAGAAAAATAAATATATATTTGACATACACCACTCCATGCACACTTATTTCATGACTATTTTATTCAGCACTTTTTAGGAGAAATGAACTATAAAAATAATAAAACTAACAATTAATATTATACAGTGTTTGCTTTGTGTTGTTCTAGATCTTTTGTGTATTAGTCTTTGTAATAATGTCCTGTGGTCCTATTGTTATCCCCTACTTTATATAGAACATAAAGAGGTCTATTTAGTCCCAGTTTTTAGGGAACTTATAATGTACTAAAAAGGAATGAAGTTATGATTCTCGAACTTTAAAGTCTTCTATTTAATTTACAGCAATTTTCAGACCCCAAGTTTCAAAAATAAGGGATGTGTGGAAATGTAGGTATGTAGGTAATCAGAGAACCTGAACTCTGCCTTCTGCATAGGAAGGAATGTCCTTGAAAAGATCTTCCAAAAGGGACTCCCTCCCCGACTTTGAATGGTATGATTAAGTCTAGAACAGGAAAAAGAGATATGGGAAACGTAGTTTTAAAGATCTTCACTCCCTCTCAGGATTTCCTCTACAAATTCTGAGAGTCCAAGGCCTCTGGAAACATGGGACAATTAGGAGAAAATAATTAGAAGATGAGGATGATATTCTTTTCCTTTTTATTTTTATTTTTTTCCTTGAGAAAACGGGTGGCATCAGGATAAAAAAAAAATGTGAGAAGAAAGGGGAATTTTAAGATTTATTATTGGGGAACATGTCCCTGAAATCACAAAATCAAAAGTTCTAAGTTATTTTATGAAATTTTACTGAATGGCATCTATTCTTTTAACCTTGACACCACTCTGCGCAACTAGCCCACACCAGTCATTTTCTCTGTGAGTTCATGGCACTTTGCTAATTTAAGAGAGCAAATGCTTTACTTTATTTGAACCCCCGAAAACTATGGGAAAAAAACAGGTATCAGAACTACACTTTACACAATGAAATGAAAAATCGAAGTGGGCCAAGACTTCCCACCACTTTCTATCAACTCTATACTGATATCAAATATCCATATACTTAATTGAATGTAGACTTGCTCATCTGACAAACAGAAGCAATTTATGTTTATTGAAGCATGGAAAAGATACACAGAAATATTTGGTGGATGTGTAAAAAAGACAAAATAAGGTTTAGAGGGACAGCACAAAGATTATTCAATGTTATTACAAGGTGTTTGACTGAAGAGGGTCTAATTGATTGTATTTTCTTCTTTTTGTTCTCCAGCTCACTATAGACACAATGCATCTCAATATAGCCCAAACTGGCCTGGTATTAACTAATAGCTCAGTGTGAACTCAGGCTTAAAGTTCTCCTGCCTCAATTTCCCAGGTGCCAGAATTACAAGCATGATCCATTAAGTCCAGCTCATAGTTGTATTTTTAAAGAATAAATAAAACTTATTCCCCTAAAAACAGTAAAGTTTTTATTGACTGGAATATATTAATCTGAAATTTAATGTGTGAGCAGACCACTTAAGAACTGTTTTATTACTTTTTTTCATGTTCAAATCACTTAATACATGTATAATTTATTGAGAAAATGATATCAATTGATACAGCTTTATTAAATACTATTTCTTTTAAAAATCTTTCATACACAATAAAAACCATCAATGATATCTGTCAATTTTTTTAAAGTTAGCTGATGTTTAAAAATCTGAATATATGCCATACTAAGAAAATTGCACAATTTTCCTATCCTTCTGAAAGAGAAATTAAAGTTTTTTTTTTTTTTTTTACTGTCTTTAGTGCTATGGGTATACATGTACAGTGTTGAAGGAAATTAGTCATTTTTTAGACCACTTATACCACGCTTATATTATTTTTCTCCCCAAACTCATCAACACAAATGTAAATGCCACTGAAATAAATGAAGAAATACATTTCCCTTGGGAATTCCTTTGCTTTACTGAACAGGCAGATAACCCAACTCTCCAGAGTCAATCACTTTTTAAGAAATGATTGTTACAACTCAGGGCACAAACACAAAGTATATTTGCTGCACTTGGCCCATTCCTAATAATAGGTAGTTATAAATAATCTAAGTCAAACCCATATGTCATTACCTGCCACAGGGGTGCAATTTTAAAACAAGTCTCTTCTCTGATGGGCTTGGTTCCATGCATATTTTAAGAAATGCATTGTCTGAGGCATCAATAAATAAGTGTTGAGCAACTGACACGACAGTATGTGTTTTGAATTTTGGTGGCTTGAGATATAATAATAAGCGCTTTTAGTATTTAATCATGTACCCTATGCCAGGTTCGTGCTCATGGCTTAGCTCTCATGTTCCAAAGGTCTCCACAAACAAACTCAGAAGGCTTTTGTGTAGCTTACTTTCATTTGAAAAGTAGCTCATTGACAGCACAAAACCAGTAAGTCAGTGTCACTGGCTGTTCTCAGTGTCATCATTGCAGTGGTCCTAAAGGAGGGTAAGATAAAGGGGCTAATTTTGATCATCTGCTGTTTCCTGTCCTTCTACAACAAATTTCAGGTTCAAGTTCCCAAAAAGAAGCACCTTAGATGTATGACTTCTCAGTGACTCTGTCCGCTTTTGTATTCCAAGCTCTGTTTAGATTAGGAAGAATGAGTCTGTGGCTAGAGGCCTCCTTTGCTAAGCCCTCTTTCGCAGAGTTCTCCCACTTCAGCAGTACAGACCAGATGCAGAAGAGGCCTGAATGGAAACCAGGCCTCCTGGGGCTAGTGGCTACTGGATGATTTGGGTTATTTATTGGGATTCCTACTGTTCTCTCAGTGACTTGGAGGAGGACAGAAATAAATGTAACATGTAAGGTCTAGGATGCAAGTAGACTGTACTGCAAGAGAGAGTAAATAGTAAACAACAAGGTCTGTCCTTTGGCCCTGGATCACTCTGAGTGCTTCCCAGCAACATAAGTAAAAATTCAGCTTATAAATATCCGAGCATGAATTTAACTTCTACAAAAACAAGCTAGGCTTTGTGGTGTTTTAATATTTATTGAATATCTCAAAAGGCAGATAATTTGTAAATCAAAGGAAAATTGTACTTCATTCATTTTATAGCCTCTTCAAGAATTGTTAATGATTTTAGACAATCATATCACCTAAGGCAACAGCAATTAGGAGAATTTGAGTTACTAATAAAATATGCCTATATTAAGATAATGTTAGAGTTGGCATATGAATTTGTTTAGTTTCGTTAATGTTATGCAGCACATTAAAATATCTTGTATTGACTGTCTTATATATTACAAAATGATTGTTATCATCATGGTGATTTCTTTCTTCATTTTGGCAGTTTGTAATTTGTCTGAGATTTCTAATTAACTTATTTTAAGATTTACCGTTTTAAGCTTTTTATTCACAAACAAATAAATCAAACCTGTCAATAGTGTTTTAGCTTTTAGTTTAGTTTTTTTTTAATCTGGAGGGAAGGAACCATACATATACATATATAAGCATACATGTATATATTTATATGCTTTTTAATTTTCAGTATCTCTCATACAGACTGATATAATCTCTTCTCATTTCTAAGCTTATTTACTACAGTTTACTACAAGAAAATATGAATATCTGATTGACATACTTATTATTTTTAAAATACTAGATTTAAACATATATTATCAATAACATTTAAATTTTCATTTATATAATAACCTAAACATTGCATCTGCATATTTTATTTAATTATATTTAAGAATATAGGCAAGTTTACTTATCTAGGAATTCTCATTTCAATTTTCTAAAACAAAATGTTATAAAATAGTTGTAACCTCTAACCCAGAGGGTCAAGGCATATCGAAGTAGAGGGACAGGAAAGAATGCAAGAGCATAATGGCCTGGACACTTGCTGCTATTTAAGATATTCCATACAAAATAGGGAAACTACAGAAATGAAATCTCCACAGTGAGGCAGTCTGACAAGATCTAAAGATAATGAAAAAACAGTTGACATACCAGTTGGATGGGGGAAATTTCAAGAGGTTCTATTTCAAAATGAAAAGCTATAGGCAATCAATGGATACTGAAAGAGAGAGAATCAGTTTTCTGCAGGGAAAAGCTCCCCGAAAGCTTATCTAATTCCAAGTGGGCAGCCTAAATTGAGGTACAGAAGAGCACCACTAAATGGACTCAGTGCATTACATATATGTGTGTGTGTGTGCATGTATATCCATAAATGTATGCATACCTATAAATACATGTGTGTATATATTATAACAAAAATAAAGAGGATGACAAGAAATTGAGAGGAAGCAGGGGCTATGGAAGGAGTTGTAGGGGAAATAGGAAAGTTGAAACAACACAAAGACTATACTCATCTGTGATATTCACACACACACAAAAAAAACAGTTATAAAGCAGAAATGTCTGAGAGAATTTGATAGTCACTGTTTTAAGGAAAACTATAGAGTGCCTACTACCTTAAAATTAATCTCTTACGCATTCATGAATATATTAGATATTGTTTTTAAGTAAATATTTTCATAAGTAAGAATATGTCAGTCATACTAAATGTGGTAAGGAGATTATCAACATGGAGCCAGTTCATTAGAGGAACAAAATAATTTCCCCGTGGCATCTCCAAGAATTTTCTTTGAGAATTTCTAGGAGTTCACCATTCCTTCATGGAAGTATTATTTGTGCTGCTGTCCAGTGCCTGTCTTCACTTACAGACTTGTGGTCTTGGCAGACACCTGTTAAAGTTAAGGTAGGAAGTAGAGAGAGAAGGCCTGAAAGGACAGAGGCCACCTTGGGAAGGAATTGAATGCTGCTGTTCTATAATTTAAGGCCTAAGCCACAGAGTGTCACACAGTTACAGAGCAGAGATTATCATGAAGGACATTATTTTAAAAGAGGGACATGAAAGGCTTTCAGGGAAGGGGGTCAGATGAAGGAAATAAGCCAGTTAGAGAGTTCCTTAATTTTATGGAGCAGTAATGAGAATAAAAAGGTAGCCATGGACTGAGGGCATAGATAGTAAAAGATAATTGACAGGCATTGACATCTGAAGACCACAGGCAGGTGAGCGGGGAGAAGCAGAGAAAGATCTGAAAGTAAACATGATCCCAAGATTTCTACCTTGCATGATATACTTTGATCAGGACAGAGAACCCAGTGGCATGGAAATCTGTGGGGATACTTAGTTAGTTTGTAGTAGACAATCATATGATCCACTGCTGAGGAATATCCGGATGTTTGCATTACCTTCTCCCATGTTGACTGAACTGAGGAAAACAGATAGTGGAGATGCCTTAAAAAGCTTTAAAGTGACAAAAAACTCATTATAATAATATTGAAAAGCTAATCCATGAGCCCAAATATTTGGGTCTTCTAAGAGGAAGGAATCTCAAACAAATAGAACTTTCACCTTCTTTAAAACTTCCCATTTAAACAAGTTCTGCTCTGTCCCAAGCTTTGGCTTGGTTTGTCTGTCATTTGCCCAGGAGTGGTGTGGAAGCAGGCCGGGGCCCCATGACTCATCCATCACCTTTGCCTTCTTCCAAATTCAAACACCATCTCCAGAACCTTACCTGCCAATCAATCGTACCTGCCAATCACCCTTGAAAAATTGGTTTAAGGAGGACTGTGCATGGGTAGGGGATGCAGATAGGGGAGAGGTTCTGGATATGATTAAGAAGTATTATATGAAATGCACAAAAATTCAATAAAAATATACATTGTAGAAAACAAAGATTGATTTAAGTTCCTGTTCCATTATTTAAATGAAATCTGATGAGACATTTTTGCTAACATAATTGAATTCAGTATTTGAAAGAGGGAGAGGATTTTTTCAAAGAAAAAGCTCATGCAATGTTGTCTCAGGTGAATTTCATGATACTATACATTTCCTTCTTGTTTTGTGGGTTTTTTTTTTTAAATGAACAAGTAGCACCTCTCCCTTTGGGCATCGTTTATTTCTTTTCTTTTAAAATGGACATATTTGACTCTAGGTTGCTGAATATCTTTAAGTTTTTTCTTTATTTCCTATATTCTCAAATAAATGCTTTATGTTATCCATTCTCTACTTTTAACCTCAATTCTTATTTCAACCACCATTTCCTGCTCTCATTTTAAATCTTATTCTTGTTTCAATGTTAATACATTTTTAAAGGCTTTCAGAAAATTTATCATGCTGGGCAGTGTCAGATCCTGGGAATGCAATACTAAGTGCAGCTTGGCCTTCTTCAAGTTGATAGTTGAACAGAGGAGACAGTTAAGCAATTCAAGTATGACATGACAAATTTTGTGCCACAGCAAGGATTGGGTGGGTTAATTTGAGTGGTTGGCAGGTAGGCAGGAGCAGTCTTTCCTAATCATTACGGATAGCTACTAAATAAATGGGCATTTGTCTTTTATTTCCATGATCCCTGGTGACTGGAGGTAAAAAATTAATTAGAGAAACAACCTAGGATTGTTCTTAGTCTGTAAGCAGTGAGACACCACACAGATAGGACTACTGAATGACATCATGTTCACAGTTTAGACCAGCATGATGGGATATAATGTGAGCCTGCTTTTATAGAACACTGTTCTATGTTTTTTAGACAAGCATGGTTTCTTTAGGGACTATCCTGAACTGTGCTTAATGATCTTTAAGTATTGAAAAAGTGAAGTGTTCATATATAAAACCACATTTGCCCAACAGATATTCCAATCAGAGCCCCAAAGCCCTCTTGTACATCAGAAAATCAAAAAATTGTAAAATGACACTTGAAGTAACTTGCACATATAAAATGAGTAGAAAGTGGCTTGTACCCATCCAATTCATTATCCTAGCTGTCAGCAAGCACTTCATACTCAGTGCTTAGAGAGTACCTTAAGTATTAAGCTCCATTAGTGAACAAGTGTCTCTTGAAGGCACTAACACCCTACAGAGACAGGTTCTGCTGTTGGGAAATTTTCAACACTAAGACCCTTTTTTCATCTCTTTTTCCCTGTTCTACATGGTGTCAAAATAAACAAATCATAGCTTTCTGTTAGTTGATATTTAAAGATCCAGGATACAGTTCTTCATTCCATGAGATACACACATCATCCACAGGCTTTTTTTCTACTCATTCTACTCTATTCTCCTTATGGCAACTCACGGTTTAGACTGGAACGCAACACAGAATGTCCTGATAAGACCATCACACTGAGAAGGCCAACGGACAATGATCAAATGGCAGGAGAGCAGACTTGGCACTAATATTGAGGAGATGTTTGTAAGAATTAGGCTGTCATGAAGTAGTGAGCTCAGCCTTACATGGGTTAAAAGTATGATAAAAATTCTCGAGGTTGTGTGGATTTAGTGCCTTTGCAGATCTATGACTTTGGACCAGTGACTGACTGAGCCCTTGTGTGTTTTAGTTTAGAAAAAAAATGGTAAAATGAGAAAAATGCAACACTTTCTCTATGGGTCTGATGAGAATGAGGCGTAAATAATGTAAGGGAAGTGCTTATGATAGTCTGGCACATAGTAAGTTCTCAGGAGATGTTAACCATTCTTATTATTCTGTGAGATACAGGATAACCATCTGTCATAGATAAAGAAAAGCTACATAAATATCTGCTAACCTAGCCACATCTATATGGCCATCCTTAATTCTATTTTTTTCAAATATTCCAACTGTGAACTAAATGCTTGAGTCTAGGTACAACAGGTTTGTATATTTGCCTCTTGTGAGCTATAAAATCATTGTTCATTCCACCTACATTTACTGAGAGCCTAGTGTACCACAGACAATATGTTGGACATTAGGCATGTAGTGGGAAATGTAATCAAAATGTTCTCTGTATTCCTGAGACTTGAATCAACATTTGAACCTTCGGGAGCATCATTTGACTTACCTCTGAACTGGGTGTAATAATGTGACCTCCTAAGGCTCTTGGAAGAATGAAATAAATTCTAAAGTTGTAAAGGTCTTAGAACACAATACTAAGCACTAAATAAATATTGGTTCCTTTTCCTTTCCTCCTCAAGAGCATTATTCCACTGAGTCTTAGCTCACAGTCA
This sequence comes from Eospalax fontanierii, assembly GCA_035773235.1. Classification (NCBI taxonomy): domain Eukaryota; kingdom Metazoa; phylum Chordata; class Mammalia; order Rodentia; family Spalacidae; genus Eospalax; species Eospalax fontanierii. The sequence goes on from CM069529.1 coordinate 25,144,923, forward strand.
ATATTAGTTATGCTTCTATTGATTTAAGTTTGGTTCTGGTTAAATTTAATGTTTCAAACAGGATGCAGTTTATTGACATGCTGATGGTACCCGAGTTTTAATGAAATCAACCTAAAGGCAAAAGCAACAGCAGTATTTTTTGCTATGTAAATCAGATTCCTGATTTTACTTTGTATTCTCACCTCTCTAAATTCAAATTTCTAGAAAAGGGTTTATGATATTGCATTGCATTTACCATACAGTTCAAATAAAACTCTTTTCTTAGCACATCAGAATAAAAACACTTGTCCCTTGGAGGTTCTCAATACCATGGATAATTCACTGCAGGGCCTGCTGGTGTTTTCCTCCTAAATATCACTTAGGGCTCTCTATTTTTCTTGTCTCTGTTTCTTGACTCTAAACAAGCTAAGATGAATATCCTCACTTGGTCTGACACTACACACAGCTGTTTTACTTCCATCCCCTCTGATGGTTCTTTGGGGTTTATCTACCTCGTAGCCAGAACAACTCCATTACTTCTCTGTGCAATTCCAATATTCCCATTGCACTCAGGACAAAACTCCTTTTCCAGATTCAAAATGCTGTACATAGAAAACTGATATTTCTCAATAAAAATATAAGGAACTATTCATGTAACTTTACCCTTTCTAGGAGTTATCTTAAAAAAGCAAAAAGAAATATGGAATTAATCTTAATACTATATTTTATTCAGCACAACATATCTGTTTCACACATTACTTGAGCATAGAATCAATATGCTATAGTATTCAGTAGTTTTATCTTTTCATGTAGCCATCAAAGAAGTGTATATTTTATATTTGTAGCTAGCTTAATTTTGAACTAGACATAATTCACATGCTAATAGACAATTCCTGTCTACTTGGTCACATTTTTCCTGCCCAATCACAAATTTATAGTCACTTTGATCTTCTGGCTTCCTGATAGGCACAGAACTCTAGTAAGGGGGTGGCCTTGCCTGGTTTTGTTCAACCTTGTATTCTGTGCAGCACGAGGGTATTCCCTGAACCATTGGAGAAGATGTTGAGTGAGTAAATCGATAAATGTATGCATGAACTACATGGTAATTGTATCAAATTATTCAGCTGAGCCTCAGTTCAGCTCTCACAAAGCAAAGAGAACAAATAAGATGAAGCAGGGCCAGGTTTTGGATAGAATTCTCTTACGTCCCTCCCCTTGTTCTTTTTATGATACTGCATCGAGGAAAGACCAAAATTTGGGAAATTTCTGATACTTACGCTGTTGTTTATATTCACAAATACCTGAAACTATGGCCCTGGTGTTTTTAGCTGTCACTGTAGCTGTGAAAATATGTTCTGTGGGAGCAAAAGATATCTCTGCAGTCACATTTTTTTAAAGATGTATTTAAATGCAGGCACGAAATGTAGTAGACTTTTCTTTTTAACACTCTTCCTGATTGTAATTTTAATACTTCTGTGCATTTGGGAAATATTAAAATATCCAAGACAGTTAAAGAAATTTGTTCAAATGAATAATGGCTGAATGGGTGTTGGGGGAGTAAGTTGAGTAGATGGATGACTGTTTTTCTTAGCCTCCTTCTGGCTTCCTCATGTGTACCAGCAATGAAGGATGAAGGCTAGTTACCTACTAGACTTTCTTTTTTTTTTAACTTGTTTTATTTGGTACGGATCGAAATAAAAATGTGATGGATTCTTTTTTAGCCCCTTTTGTATCTGACAGCATAAAGGAATGATGTAACCCAGGGACAAAAGTAGATCTTCCTAGCACCATAAAGTTAGCAGACAGGGGAGAGATGGGAAGGGAGAGAAGAAAACCATCACATGGACTTTCTTCCAAGAGAACAAGGTGTATCCAAAGCATTTGGTCAGTATTCAGCGAAGCAGCCCAGTATTTTAAAATATATTGGTTAATATTACTCTAAGCCCAGAAATACTGTGCTCGACATCCTTTCTAAAATGCATTTGTGCATCCATTAAAATGTCATTTCAAGGGTATATGACTCTAATAAAAATACACTTTCCAGGTTGTTTGTTCAGAGGAAGCAGGAACTCATTTTTATACGCCTCCTACTCCACCATGTCAGCATTCATAAACAGTTCCTTACTGTGTCTGCAGATGTAACTGCAGAATGATTGCGCTTTGTAATTACTCCCTGAATACTTGTGGCCTGGTCTTGTTTACAATAGGACAGGATAGTTGGTGACAAGAAGCAGAGAATATATGGTATGTACCTTGTCATTTATTTTTGTGATGAGGCTTAAGAAGATGTAAGTTTTGTGTTTCTGAATTAGTTGCTACTGTCTCACTTTCCTTTCTCTCTATGTTAACAAGGATGTGGAAGCTGCAGACAGCTGACAGTCTGAAAAATCAGAGGAAAACAATGTTCTGTCTTTTAGCTGTAGTTCCCCCTCACTTTCTTTTGTGTCTTTCTCTCTACTGGACCATGCTTGAATTGGAAACTGACTTTCATTCCTTCTAACATTTATCCAGCTTACATTGGAAGGATACACTTGAAAAGGTCTCAGTGATTGAAAATATCTAAAGATATTATTTCGATTTCTATTAAAAGCATCATAAATGCATTGCAAGTTTGCAAGTAACTTAGGAAAGCTGAATTTCATTTGACATAATCTTGGAGAACAATAATTGTTTCTTCTTTGATTTAATCAATCAATTATCTATAAATAGGAGTCCTTCCAATGTGGTCAGTGCCATAGATGCTGAGATCAGGTTAAAGAACTGGAGTCCTTGCTCTAAAGAGCAGAGCACTCTCAAAGAGTGCGGTTTACAGTAGAGTGGGTATCACGTTGGATATCTGCAGAACGATACATAGTCTGGACTGAGGTGAAGTGAAGCTCACTGCAGCTTCCCAGAGGACCAGCCATCTGAGTTGTACACTGTGGGAAGTATGACAGAATATTCAGAAAAAACAGCCATCAGTGACTGTCCCTCTGGTACTCAGCAGAGTGCCTGACATATTGTAGGCTTAATGCATGTTTATGACTAAAGCAGCCAGGCTTTTCTAACGAATGCCACTCCATGGGCCTATAGAACTGAATGAGATGTTAATTATTTAGTGGCATTGATAGATTCAAATCTCTATTGTTGTAAAATACCATATAATACCAGGGACAAAAACAAACACCAAAGAAACACAAGTAATGCGACCACTGGTAGAGTTTCTACTGGTATTTAAGTGATGACCTGAAACAGCAGACAGATGTTTATTGTGTGCACACATCACAAATAAAAGTTGACCTGGAATCTAGCTCCCTTTGTGTCCTGACTCCAGTGTACCCCCATATGGAAGTCAGCATGTCTGTGAGAGCAGAGCGGATCGGCTCTCCATCTATAGAAAGAATGGGATCAGTGGCAAGGTTTGAATGATGTGTATGAGAGAAATCCCTGACCTTCATCTGGTGATTGATTCTAATGGGATCAAAGAAGTGTTGCCTCTCATACTTCTGATCATTCCCGTGAGACGAACCATAGAAGCCAACAGCTGAGCTGAAAGTATGACTTCTTGCCTGTCTTCTGTGGTACTATCACCTGCAGGTCAGAGTGAGGATGCAAAGTGACGTCATAGAGTGCTTATGTTAGAAACCAACAACCTGAGCACTGAGAGGCAGTGGGACTGAGAACATCCTGTATGCTTTTATCAGCATTTAAAATCCTCTGAATCACCCATCATTGACTTTTTCCCCACGGAAACATTTCCAACATTACCCTAATACTAGACCTTTGATTGCTTTTGGACGTGTGGAGTCAAGGAGATCTATAGCCAAATTATAGTGGAAGACTTTCATTAGCTGTTCCCTATATTAAAGGATTTGTGGATCTTGCAATGGTAAAGCTTACTTAATTTTATTTAATCTATCATTTGGGTTTTTTAACCTTAATTTTTGCTTTATTTTTATTTTATGTGTATATGTGTACTGCACACATGTATGTGAGCGCACCCATGTTGTGCCATGCCCATGGAGGACAGAAGAGGGTGTCAAACCCCTCGAACTAGAGTTACAGATGATTGTTAGCCACCTTGTGGGTGCTGGGTTTCATTCGAACCTGGATTTCTGCCAGAATAACCATTGCTCTTAACCGCTGAGCCAGCTCTCCAGCCCTTAATCTATGATTTTGTATATATATTTGAGAACATTTCTTTCAAGAATTATTAGTATAAATTTCATTCTATACAAAATTCTTTAATACTTCTTTATGTCTCTTTCCTATACTGTATTTGTCTAATCTCAATGTTTTCCAGAAACGGTCCTAGAGGCAATTTGGAAGATGGGTGTAACATTGAAACCCTCAATATTCTGCATGTCTGTCAAAAAATAAATAGAATACCCCTTTTCATGAAATTGTCTGTCTCTCTCCTTCTGTCCCCCCACTCCAGTTTTTAAGGTTCACAGAACCTGCAGAACTCTGATTACTGCAATTTAGGAAGAAGAAAAGCCATTCAGAAAATATCCCCAAACAACATAAGACCTTAATTTATAAGCAGCCAGTTTCCTCTTACCCTACTCCAGAGTCAGACACTCAGCTTCCATTCAGCTTCAGCCTAATCAGAAATTAAAGACTGACTGTGAGAGGCTTGATGCTTCTTAGAGAGTTTTCTCCTTTGACATACATGCCACGTACACAACCTCATTTGGTTCCAGAGCATGTGTAAGCATATTGGTTTTCTGTAAAGCTGGTTGGTGTCCACCCACATGGTCTGACTAGAGAGATTGCAAATGGCCCTCATACATATGATGCATTCACAATAATGCCAATTCAGATTACAGTGAGAATTTTTTTCATTAACAAATCTATCAAAAATTTAATATTTTAGTGTTATGCTCTGTTGAAAAATGGAAGAAAACAAGGAGTCGCATACATTTCTGGAGGAGTGCACAATACTAAGTATGACCTTTAGGAAGAGAGATCTGAAAATATTTAACAGGATGCAAAATGTATTTATCTTCTGACCTAGCAACTCACTTCTGGGGATAATTCTTGTAAAAAATACTAATACAAAAATCAAACGACACATAAAAGGTCATATAACAATTTTGCATTGTTTTCAATTACTCAGCCTGTTCTGAACTGTGTGCCCTGTCAGTAATATGACATGCTTATTAAATATCTACAACCCTTTTCCTGAGTCAAGAAACGAGTCAGGTCAGTGAGACATTTGCCCCTCCTTTGATGCCTCTCTGCTCTCCAAAGGTGTACTAAAGTCATTAACACCATCAGGAAACAGTGGGTTGGGGAAAGGTAAATAGAGCAAAAGCTTCAAAAGAGATCAGCAGAAGAGGACTTTGGAAAGCAAGCAGAAAGTCAGAAGGGCAGTACCAAGAGAGTATCCTAGATTGTACTTCTTAAATAGTCTGTTATTCTCATGTCCAGATTATAACCTGCCAGTAGTTTTCCACATTTGAGAAGTCTTCTCACAATTTATAGCACAAATAAATGTTTTCTCCTTCATAATACTAGGTTATTGGACTCCTTGATGTTAGTGGTATTATAATGAGGCACGGAAGGGGGGTGGTAAAGGTGGAAATTGTTTAATAATAGATTAGAGCCATTTCCCTTAATGAAAAATCAACAGGCCTTGGAAATCCTGTGATGAACAGAAGAGTTACAGATGAAGCCAGGTGGGTGTTTAGATCGAATGTCAGAGACAGATCTGCGGCCACCCGTAGTGGGCTGCAGGAGAATCATTTTCTTTGCTTAAGTTTTCCTTTAGTTGTCAAGTGTTGACCTCAAAGGACACTTAGCAACCATCTGTGTGAAAGTCGGCACATATTTGGGGAAGAAAAATCTGAGCTGAGAAGAAAATGTTTCTTAAAAGAATTCTCATAAAAGTCTTTTATTCAATACTGAAAAGTATTTACTGTCTGCCTCCCACATAGTTTCATAGTTGATGACAGAAAGTTACAGCTGAGTCTAACACCGAAGCTTGATTCTAAGACCTCTATCCCCTCAGGATGTCAGAGATAAGGTTTTAAAAATAAGGTTGGGGTGTGGCTTTTCCTTCAGTGAACTTTACACCCTACCAACTCTTAATACCTTCTCTGCTTTCTCACAGATAGACCAGATAAACCACAAAGACTTGGACATCTCTTACCTGTAGGACTGGAAATAGGGACTAGGCCACCTCTATCAGGCAGATCAGATGTAAATGCCTATTTTTAATAACTGGAAAGAGTAGGTTATCTTAAAGCAACACTCTACTGGCTGTTAAAGTGCCAGATTGCATGAAGAAAAGCACTTCCATCCAACTACAATGCTTTTCAAATGTGCTGAATAGGCCAAATCTTGGATGCTTAGGTCTTAAATACATGTGGAAATTACCTTAAAAGGTCATTTGATTTTTTCTTTGTTCATAGCCAAAATTATACCCAGATTTTTAGAGAACAAAGACAAGTGCTATATTCTTTATAATCTCTAGGAAATTAAATTCTACACCCATTTTTGGTAATGAGTTCTGATGACTCACAGGCTTCTTGGAATTCCCAAAGATTATAGAAAAAGAACCCCACCAGCCTTTGGATAAATCACAGAAACCCCATTCCTTGATGGAAGTAGTCATGTGGGAAAGTAGAAGGTAGCCATTTGAGATACTCAATGAAACCTAATACTCTGTAGTCAGCCAGTAGATAATTCCTAGCTCTGTAGAATGTTATTTCAGAGATAATGTTCTTAATTCCCTGGGCTAAATTTAGTTTCAACTACTCTAATTCCTAAATGAGTGGTCTTAAATTGAATTGTTGGCATAGTACAGTAGCACCGAGCCCCAGCACAACTGCAGTTTTCTTCTTTGTGGTGCACTATGAATAAATTTAAAAGAAAAACAAGTATTGATTTTCCGATTTCTAAAGGAATAACATGTCTCAATGCTATTATTATTAGACTGACTTAAGCAGTGTTCATCTTACAAACTGTTCATTTTCCTGATGCTTGCTTCCTTTGACTATGTCCAGAATAATCGATGCACACCTGTACGCCCTATTTTACATGGAATGGTAGAAGTCTGTGCATAAGCACCTTTGATTTGACTTTGTTGTACATAAGATCATGCTAGGATTAGTTAGCTTTTTATACTAGAATAACAAAGGTGTTTCTTCAGTTCTTTGAATTTTCCCTTTCAGTGTTCTCCACAACCTCAAGTACTCAGGCCAGCTAACCCACAGACCACAATGTGAGTTCTTTTCTGTTTCCATCAAAGTGCCTCCTCTCCTATTCACGCCTTGTTTATTTAATGAGAAAGGAGCAGATTTTAGTGTCTGCGGAGAATGTTTGTGACGACTTGATCTATCCCCATAGAAATCAGACTGCAGTGTAGGTTTCCCAGCACATCGCTGATTGCACTATTTTGCTGAGGCCTATCTAATGTAACACACAGTATATCTGGAGTTTAAAATACTAAAGATATCTCCAGAGAAGACACGGGCAGGTCAGAAAGTCACTATGGATGAGTGAGATGAGGCCTCTGTGATAGGTCTGTCCTCTGTTTAGCAGTCCCCCTTGCACGTGTGATCTTTATATTCTCCATCCTCTATACTCACTCTTAACAGGGAACTGGGAGCATGTAGGAGGACTCCAGGATCTTGTTACATCTCTTCTTCGTGATTCATTCATTCAGAGTTTGAGTGTCTATCTGACCACAAATAAAATTCATACTTACTCTCTACCTTCCGTGGATAAGACATGGACCCTGACACCAACAACAAACTCATAAAGGTTGTGAAATATGAGGCAAGTATAATGAGAAGATACAATTGTAGTACTTCACCCTGAGATTGACTAAATTTTCTTACTATATTCAATATAACTTGGGGTAATATTTAACCTTATGCATTATGAACAAGGAATAGGGTTCTGCCTGTGAGTTCACAGAGGCCAACATTCCTCTCCAGCTCTGACACGTAATTGCCCATGCCCACTGACATGTCACGTAGCTTCTTGAAACTTTAATTTCATCATCCAGAAAATGGCAACAGAAATAACATCTTCATTGAACGATTACCTTGATGATTAGGGAAAATTTAAAGTAACCACCAGACAGTCTGGCTCATTACAGGTGCTAAAACAAAAAAGTAGTTTATAATCGACAGTACAGGGAAGTGCTGGAAGTTCTTGCAACACTGTAATTTACAACATTTTTCATCTTTGTATGACCAGACTATATAATCATTCTTGAAGTCATGCCCATAGCGACTTAATGGCATGCCAGGTACCAATATGGAATAATTGCACAGCCATATCCAGAAATACCTTTTGTTTGTTTGTTTGTCTTGAGAAGTGGTGCTCAGTGGGGCTTTTATAAATGCACACATGCTTAATGAAAAGATATTAATTGTGCAGTATCATTAATGTCATAGCTTTTTTAAAAAATTTAGGTTGCTGAGATGAAATAGATTTTAAAACCCTTTTAGAGTTATATGTGAAATACATATATGCAAACATTCTAATGATAAAATAATAAAAATTTGGGGCTAGAGGGATGGCTCATTTGTTAAGAGCACTGCTTGGTCTTGCAGAGGACCTGGTTTTGAATTACATCACCCACATGGTGGCTAACAATAGTAACTCCAGTTCCAGGGGCTCTGACACCCTTTTCTGACCTCCAAGGGCACTGCACGACATGGGTGCACTTACATACATGCAGGTAATACACTCATACACATAAAATAAAAATATTAAATAAAATATATATTTAAATTAATCAAATATTAGTGAAAAAGTTAGCTAATCTATGAATTAAGGATAAATTCTTAATCAATGAATCTGTGGTCTGGAATAAGGCCTAACATTCTAATGTCTGACTTTTAATGATCTCTGGAACTATTTTTCATTAATTTGCTGTTCCATTTTAATATTAATACTGCTATTAATGTTGTCATTGGGGAAAAACAGCTGTGTGTTCACAGGTACATTTTATTTAATGTCTTCAAACTATTTTAATTTCTAAATTAATCTCAAATTTGGGGGAATTTTATAATTCTAAGATTAAAAACATGCTTTCCTTTTCAATTTTTTTTCACTTGTTTTTGAGACAGTATCTCCCTGTAACATCAGCTAGCCTGGAACTAGCCATGTAGACCAGGCAGGCCTTGAACTCACAGAGATCCACCTGTCTCTGCCTCCAGAGTGCTGGTATTAAAGACGTGTACCACCATGCCTGGCTCTTTTTTCAAGTTTTATATATTCTGAGTTATTTTTTCAAGCTATCATTTTTACAGAATGATTTCTTAAGTAGACTACACCTTTCGGTTGATGATAATAACTCATTTGACATGCACTTGCTTGCTGGGCTCTAGGCTAAATACTTTTCATGCACTGATCTCTTTGGGCCTCAGGATACCAAGAGCATTTACTTCGTGCCTTCCTTCAGACCCTGACATGTAGACAGATATTCTCCTCACACCCATTTCGAAGAGAATACAACTGAAAAATGCAAAGAGACACAAGTCAACAGCAAGTGTTAAGGAGGAGCAGGACTCATGGTTGTCTCTCTGACCTCAGTTGTGAGAGAAGTCTTCGCCCTCGTCCTCTCCATCACTGTATTTCAGTAAGATCGTTCTCATCGTTTCCTTCTCCCCGTATTCAGGATGTAGTCCTGCTAACATAAAAGTGACTAACACATGCACCAGGCTTTTACCTATCTGATAGTCTTGTATGTCATTTGTATTTTGCTTCAATTACTATCATAATACCTGCTTTTCCTTATGTATGGAGGTCCTCCTGATCCTTGAGGTCCAGGAAGAACCAGAGTAGGCTTGAAGAATTGCATAAAGGGCTTGAGAATGTATGCCAAATTTTGAATTTGTGTTCATTCTGTGGAGAATAAAGAGCCTAGCCCCTCACATTCTTGAGAAAGTGCATGACCCACATAACCAAGACATCACAGACCTCCTTCTCTTAGTAAATTTATCAGTATTGGAGCAAATACAGCTTACAATAGAGTTTTAGATTATGTTTTAAAATTCAAGCTGTAAAGCCCAATCTAACTTCTTAGGCAAAAAGAATGTATGAACCCATTGTTTTACTTATTTTTAAAAAAATAAGGACTAATATATCCCAGGTCGGCCTGTGCTTCTCTCTTAAAGAAATAAGGCAAAGAGTGATAAAAATTTAAAAAACACCAACTTTCTCCTCAGGCTTGTGTAAGTGCATGTACACAGACGCATACACCCATATATTCATGTATGTACACACATATATACATGTGCTTACACATAAAAGCTAATCAATTTTACACATACATGAAAGGAAAAGGAAATTTCTGTATTATTAAAAATAAATTATATGATTTTTGGTTTTTAAATATTTTATTTATTACTTTATGTGTATGAGTGTATCACCTGCATGTATGTAAGTGTACCCATGCCATCCAGTGCCTATGGAGGTCATCAAAGGCCATTGGATTCCCTGGAAATGGAGTTATGGATGGTTGTGAGCTGCCACGTAGGGGCTGAGAACCAAACCCTGGTTCTCTGCAAAAGCAGCCAGTGCTCTTAACTGCTAAACCATCTCTCCAGCCCCCTTTACTGGTTCTTTGTAACAGCTTTGTGAAGTTGATTTCACAGATAGGGAAAGTAACAGCCAGATTAAATAGCAAAGGGTAAAGCTAGAGTGAGCAAGGCAAGCTGACTGACTTTTGAGTTCTGAGTGATTCTCACTGCTCCCTTCCGGCCCTGTGGTATGAGAAAGCAAGTCTTCTGTTCTCAGAGATTTTGCTTATTATAGTTAAATGTATACTTCAAAAGCTGCAGGTTCTAACCTTTCACTACCTAAGTGGTGCTGTAGTGGCAGTGTTTTATTATGTACTGAAAATGCAAGCTTGTTACATGATTCTTTTTAATATTTTATTTCTTTTACTAGTGTAAAGTCAATGTAAAAAGTGATGGGTTCCACATGACATTTTGATCAAATTATACTGTGTGCTTTGAGCATGTTCCCTTCTCCACTCTTCCCACACCCTCTGCCTTCCCTTTCCCAAATAGACCCCATTCTATTGTTCCAGTCACACCATTCTTAAGTGATCCTGACCCTGCTTGAGAAATCTCAGTTTAAATTCTGGATGAATCATGTATTTGTCTTGACATTTACATACCTTCCCTTAAAGGACTACAATGCTACAGCCTTACTGTTTGTTCCCTAAGCTCTGTTTGTGCATTGTCTCCATGTAAGGCTCCAAGCACTCAATGTGTGTCTTGCTAACGATTAAGAAGTGGTTCACCCTGTTTAAATAATCCTTGATTTACTAGAATTTGACATTCATCCTTGGTTCCCTCTAGTTATCTGCTCCCCTCTCACACCTCCTCAGCTTGCCCCAGCCACCGTAGCCTCCTTCCCTCATCCCTGTCTTCCCAGGGATCTAACTTACTCCTGACACCCCCAGAATTAATTTTTACATAGTCCTTTAAAATCTGAGCAAGATCCTCTCCTTCTCGAGCTTGAACAACGCCAGGAGATTCTGGTCATAATTTTTTTTAAGTACAAAGTACCATGGCCTACAATTCCCATTTGATTCATCTCCTGGTAACATCCTGAAATCGGTTCTTGCACCCTTTTTCTCCCTTATTCTCAGAGTCACACAGGCCTTGTTGATGCTTAAAGCAGTCCAGACTGAGTTCTACCTGAAAACCTTTGCATTTGCTCTTTGTTCCGCTTATGTTTTCCTCTACATGCCCTTTTATCTCTTACTTTATTCAGTTCTCTGCTTAAATATCAAAGAAGCCATTACTAGTCACTCAGTTTAAAACATCTTCATAACTCCCCACTTTCTATACCCATTACCCTACTGTATTTTTACACACACACACACACACACACACACTTCCATTTGTTTTTGTTTTTTTTTGTCTTCCTCTGGAAAGTTCACGAGATCAGCGTCTTACCCAGTGAGCATGCACTGTTTGTAACAGTGGTCAGTGCACTAGACACTCAAACCCTGTCTGTGAAATGAATGAATGAGTCCTGCAAAGGGTAAGTTGTTGATTCACATAGCTCATAATTCCCAGAGGCGGCATCTGAATGTAAGCAACCCAACCTCCTATGTAAAATGCTATTGCCTTGATGCCAAGGATGTGTTCCCACTATGTGCTACACTATGATGTGTACACAAAAGGAAGTTTGGGAAATAGAAGATGACAAGCTTTCCATCTCTGACTCGCTTACATGTGGCTCATTACTCGGGAGAATCAGACTGAAGGTTAGTAGAAAAGACAGATGCTGGTTGAAAAATATGCTCAGATTACTGCTCAGTTTAAAATTATTCCAAACTTTGAAGATCACCGAGCTGCAGGATATTTTCCCTTCCCCTTTAGTTTATTCTCTGTAAATGCTGGTGCCTTAAGACAGGATGCAGACAAAACAATTTAGCCATGCAGGTCATTCTTCTCTGTTTGGCACCCAGACTTTTTTCCCCTCTCTGCCTTCCTGTGTCTTGCATTCCATTTTGGGGACTGTACTTGAAAGGCCAGACTTGTAAATTCCATCAAGAAAGAGCTCTTGTGGAATAGAGTAAAACATTGACTCAAGCTTGCTCTCTTCCCAAGAAGGGTCAAAATAACCATCCAGGCAGCTGCAGCTTAGGAGGGATGGTGTTGTGAGCGTGGGCTGGCGCGCTTACCAGGCTGAATGTTGAGCCTCACACTCAGGGATTCTAATGCCAGGGAGCTGCAGCCCTGGTATTTTTATTACCAAGTTGCAGGAAATGGCAGTCCATTTCGAGTATCATGGAGCCCAATTCATTTTCCCACAGTGTATTAGGAAACTATCCATCCCAACTCAGAAACTGAAAGAAAATTTGGGAAAGGGAAGTTTTAGCCATCTTGTCACTCCCCTATCAACCCGTCCCTGTTTTCAGTACATAGAGCTAACAGAGCCCCAGATACAGATGTAGAGTCAGGATATCCTCCAAGGAGGGAGTAAATTCCAGGTCTTAAACCATCTCTTTTCACTTTTGAGCTGTACAGCTGGTGGGCCACAGGACAATGAATGGTTTTTAAAAAGCAGATTTTTCTGATCATCATGAAGCATATTGACTCAGATCCTTGATCCAGAATTCTTTGTTTCTTTCTTTTATTCACTAACATCTCCAGAAATAAACCAGCATCTCTTGTCAGAGTTGAAAGGTAGAGTCTTTTGTGCTCTTAACAAAATGGATTTTCTTTTAATCTCTGACTTTCTCTTTGGACTGTTTTACTCACAGGACTCTTCTGAGTGCTTTTCTATGTACGTAAGAGATAAAATGCGGCTTCTCTATCACACTCCAAGTTGCTCTGCAAAAGAGTAGAAATATATCTTTAATACTTCACAAGCATATTTATTTTTAAACACACATTTTTTTCTTTATTATTAGCATTATTATTTGCTTAAGACAAGGTCTCAATATGTATCCACTGCTGACCTTGAACTTACAGTCTGGCTTCAACCTCCTGAGTTCTGGGAGTATAGGTGTGTCATACTCTACCAAGCTAAGCATGAACATTCATGACACAAGGATGCAGTGATTAATTCCTTTTAGGGCATGTAGGAAAACATCAGGCATTCAGGAGCAGAAACATTTGTCTCTTAAAAGGATTCATACTCTTCATTGACTGATCCTAAAGGAAATGCAGTGTTAAAACACCTTCCCATCTCTTTTATCACATGAGACACCAGCAACCACCCCATATCAGAGTTTCCTGATGCTGAGGGATCAAACAGGAGTAGAGGACTCTTCCCGTTCCAAAACTGATTGAGTAAGACTAAGCCAGTCATAAAGTGTGAAAATCTAAGACTTACAACATCCTCTCCCTTTTTGAAACAGACAAAAATCAGGCTCCTAGAGCTCTCAGCAGTTTTTACATCCTGACCAGAACCAATTTATTAATGAGGAAATTTATTAAAAAGGAAATAAATCCTGTGGTCTCATGTACTTATCATCGCTAGGATAAATATTCAATTTGGGAATCAAGTTTAAGAATCCTTGGGATCAATCTTGAAATTTTATCCTGATAGACACATGACCTGAGGCCAGTTCTGAATCAGGAGTTCTGGGATGACCAACTCTCTTCGTTTTAAAGCTGTATAGACTGGGTTCCATTAACCAAGACTCGGGCCAAGAGGAGAACTTGAAGATTTCTGACTTTTATCTTTCTCACAGCTTCTAAGTATTTCATGGAACTGGCTGTGTTCAACCGATGCTTTCTATAAGTGTATTTCTCCTAGACATTTTTCTCCATAAGAGTTTACATTAAAATAAGCTATAGATGTGGGTGTCTTACTCAAAGATGAAGCTTCTTGGAGTCAAACCACTATTTCATGTTTGTAGTGCACACATAGGATGATCTAGCTTTTCATCCCTTTCCTTTTGTATTTCTAGGGGCAGAAGAGGGTGAAATAAAAGTCTCGAATCTCTCCAGTGTGTCTAACCCAACCAACACTGGCATAGATTCAGTCCATGACACTAAAAAGTGTGTAGGGGCCTCCAGAAAAATAGCTTGTAGTGTTAGCAGGGTCTATTCTTTGAACTGTCCCAGGAAATCGGACTTAATTTAAGTTGCCTGCTTTAAAATCTCATATTTTAAGTAACTGTGGTGGGATAGGCATGTCCTGCACCCACCTGACCCCTTCTTCATCAAGTGTCTTCCCTAGGGCTCTGATCAATTATTTTTCCTGGAAATTTTCCTTGACTATCCTTCCCCTTGTCTTCTTGTCACATCCTTGGTTGACTAAAAGCCATTGCACACACACTATCTCACTCATAAGAATGTGAACTCCCTTTTAATTCTGTATGGACACTTGAACAAAGTGCTGGGTAGGTCCTTGATATTTGTAGACGTGTCTCAGGGTGATTGGCAAGCAAAAGACGGGATGGAAAGAATTATCTTTCCATCAAACACTGAGATGTTGGTAACAGCCAAACAGATTGAGGAAATGCATGAATAAACAGAGTCTAGAAGATTTGTTCACAATATAACTCCTTAGAATCTACTATGCAGTTCCATATCCTTTTTTAAAATTGATATTTTCTAATTTTTGAAGTATGCATAATTTTCCTTCTTTAATTTTTTTTCACAGAATGTCCTCTAGGAAAAAAAAATAATATGGCTTATTATCTTCATTTTACTTATAATTATTGAGATTCCAGAAGTTCCAGATTATCCATTAACTCTGAGGTTTGATCAGAATGTAGTTGACATGCTTTATTGTAGGAGGTGGGGCTCTCTAGAGCATGTTCTCCACAGTTACCAATCTTAAAATTATTGTTCCCTTTGGCACAGTCTCAGAGCACTTGAACCTTTATTGTAGCACAGTTTTCTTTATATCTGTTCTAACGTGTTCTCAATGACCCCCAAAATTCTAAGTTCCCTTCATCTAAGGTATTAAGTATTAGTGGAAATGTAAGACGTCAGTACCATTCTCTGTAATTGCATTGGTATATACTCCAGGTATTAATAAGGTATACTCATTTTAGAAATAAGTTCTCTAATTTAATTGCCACAGTAACCTACAAAATATTGACCCCAGGTGAACAGAGTAAAATAAAGATTTAATATTTTTATTTAAAATCTCCAGAAATTCTTGGTTTCAAACTACCATTCATCCATCTCTCATTTCAGCCATGTTTCGATGTTTTTCCCCACTATCAGAAGGTATACTGCTATTTATCAAATCCCAACATAACCATCACCTCAACAACATAATTCCTGCATCACTGTTAATATCTAATTAAGAACAGTTTAAAGTATACCTTGCATTCGTGAGATAAGCAGGTGTCGTGGAATTTTTTAGCTAGGGAGACAGTAAAATGATAAAGTCAGTTTAAAAAGTATTTGGGCATCTGGGTATAGATCAGGCATTTAATAAATGTTCAAGTAAGATTGATTTGTTAAATATAAAAATCTCCAGCATAATAGACTGTAACCTTTGGGGTTATCTCTTTTACTAGACAAAAATTATGTGTATGTTTAACAAGCATAATCCTCCAAGTTCATGTGAAACTTAACTAACTCTTCGACCTTTAGTCAGCAATAAATAAAACAAAATATATTTCCCTTAATAATTAATTGACGTGGGGCTAAGTTAAGTCACCACACAATAACAAAATGAAATAATATCCTTTTTTTTCTAAAGTTTTAAATATTTTTCCTAATGTTGGAAAGCAGGTTCCACATTCCAGGAACATAGATTACATATTTTATGAGAATTTACCAAAAGTTGAATCTATGTCTAAGATAAACCTTTGGCTTTTCCTTGTTAGTTCATGCAGAGGAATTTCATCCAACATCATTATTATTTTGGAGATGTTAGAAACAGAAAGTATATATAAATCTAATATTCACCATAATGCTTTTCACAGAACTACATAAAGACTGTCTCTTTAAAGCAAGTTTGAAAAGCAAGTAATCCTAGTGTATCTTACATACACACGGAAGAGACTAGGAGAAATTAAGAGCGATTCCCAAAGGCATGATGCTAATAAATTCCAGTGCCAGGGCCAGGATCCAAGTCCAGATAAATGGTATTCTAACCACATGTTGATATTTGCTGGAATTTCATGATTTCAAAAGTACCAAATTGTATTTGTTTTATATTTTTAAAGCACTGATATATTCTGGCTATTTTTTTAAAGTAATATTCTTTGTTACAAAGAGGGTAGACAAGCAAGGACCTTGAAAAGTGACCAGTTAGAGAAAGAACTGAACTCCATTTGATAGAATTATGTACAAAGATATCCAGAGCTTCCATTTCATTTACTTGATTTAAAGTCCAGAATAATATCAAAGAGTGATGGTGTTGTGGTTGCAATTAGAGATTTGTCAGGGCCAGGTAAGAAGGCAGCTCTTTACCCAATATGATATACTTATTTTTCATTTGTTCTTCCAGACTGGGGACATAAACTTGAAAATGCTAATGAGTTGACCTGCTTTAGGAAGCCAGTGAATTTTCATTCTAACTTTTCAGTGTATAAAATAAATAAGCACAAAGGGCTAGAGAATGTATGTGTAAAGCTATTACTACACCTATAAAGGGAAAATTACTTCCTTATGAGGAAACCAAGCCCTCCAATACTCCACACCACTCTATACCTTTCTATTCTTAGAACTCAGCTCCTTCAAATCCTTCCTCCTGTGCAGATGACATAGAACAATTTCTTGCAGGCTGGTAACAGTTTGTTAGGGTAGCTTTCTTATGTGAGTTTGTATTTGTCCAGGAATCAAAGCCTTTTAAGCTCGTAGTGCATGTTGGGCAAGCAGAATGGGGCTACTCTGATGAATCTCTGGAGTCGTTCCTTCCAGACTCTTTCCAACCCTTAAGATCTCTAAGGCTGACTTGCAGGATGAATTGGGACTTTCTCTACTTTTGAGAAGAAGTAGAGCAACCCAGGCCAGACTCAGGGATTAAATTCTAAGAACTCTGAATATTGTGGAATTTCATTTTAAAAATAGTAACCCTAAACCCAGGAACAGGAAGAATATGAAGAGGAATAACCTAATTCCTTTCTTAAACAGCTTGCCTCACTGACCCATAGAAATAAGGCAGTGTTTCCAGTGTACATTTTCTTCTTTAGTTTCCAGTTACTGTATATTGATCAAAATCACAATAATTTCAAATGTCCAAACAGTCGCTAATATATCTTGACTTGAAAGTAAAACTCACAAAGAGCACAGTCTACTATGACCACTAGCAATTTCTCTTTCTTAAACAGAATCATTTATATTCTGTATCATATGACTGTTTACTTTCAGTGGACATCCGTAGTGCACAATTAAAAACCATTAGAATTACAGCAATGAAATATATTTTGCTTCATACCATTCTCCAATGAGTCTGGGAAAGCATATATAAGTATAGAATAGTATTCATTGCATTTTGAGCAATTGTTTTTTTCTATAATGATGTATGTTCATGATTTTCCAGATTTCAAAGGTAACATCTAATTATTTATTTGTTTTTCTTCTGTCCACATATCCATCCACCAATCTAAGTACAGCTTAGAAATTGAAAATGTTTCATAATACCCAACTTGTACTCCCATATCCCAGCTCATTGTTAATAACTGTGAACTGTCAATATTTACTTATGCATGTGCTGATTGGTCCTTTGGCAACATGAAATCCTAAGTTACTTTCTCTTCTATAACTTTTATCAGTCATTTAAGTTACATACCTGGCTGTTTTTCACATATTTCATTTTCATGGCACTTTTAATTACCTTCTTTGGTATGGTAAAAAGGGCAAAATGTGTGTTTTCAAAATAAATTTTAAAATCAACTGTATTTTAAAATGGCATCATAAATTCTGGTCCTGCCTGACTTTGAAAAGTCTGTTAATTTCTCTGTAACTGTGGAAGCTCATGGCACTCTGCTTCGCAAGATCCCTTTCTCATGCTGCTATCAAGATGGAATGTAATCTTAATCCACACAGTCACCGGCCATCTTAAACAGAGTATTCCAACTGCACAGGAGCTGTATGCACCTGTAAGACTGCAGGTGCTGCAGAAATAGCATCTTAGAAACATTAGCGATTATTTCAGTGTTTGCTTAGAGCTAAGCAAACAGGAAGGAAGATGCTGGGGACACACTCCAGGTATTTGTTTGGCTATGTAAATTGTCTTAGTTCTTAAAAATCAAGCAGCTTGTGTATGTGTGCTTTGTGTTACATGGTACCTCTCTCCTTGACTCGGGAGCACAGGAGCAGCTCCTCAGTGTGGAATCACCTCTTATTTTCGGGTCTCTTTGGATACTTTCTCCATTCCTCCTGCCCCTTCCACTCAGTTTCTTTCTCTTGTTAATTATATTCCCATATTCCTGTTTATGTCTGTAGGAAAGTATGGAAGTGTTCCTTCCACTCATAGAGGAATGTAGCATCCTTATGATTCTATGAGGACTCCTTATTTCAGTAGTTATGGCTTTCATGGTATGATGTAAGCATAGAATGCTTTGATTCCTCTTTTCCATCTGTCCTTTCCATCCACCATTTACTAGTCTTGAACCATCTAAATTAGATTTGCTTTCTGGCATTTGGTTTAGACAATCATGTACTTTGAGATAGATAGGCAGAGGAAAAGTGCCTGAGTTACAGAGGCCAGAAGCAGTTCAAACAGGGCCGTATAGCTTCTGAAGTCAGGCAGGCATTTCAATTCAAGAAATAAGAGCAGTCCAAAAGTAGAGTTCCATCATAACAAACCCCTCTCTCTAACCCTTTCTAAAGCTGGTAATTAGCACAAGAAAAGTTGTAACTCACAGATGGCTCTATCAGAAGATCAAATGCTAGTTTGTAACTTAACGGTTTAATTATTGTTTCAGTTGTTTTGCATTGAGAATATATAGCATGCTACTTTTAAATATTTCTCTGTGAGTGGATGGAATAATTTCACTCTCCTAAAGACATAAATGGAATATGGGAATATAATAAACAAGAAAAACAGGAAATGAAATGGAAACACAAATAAGGAATTTGGATGATTATGGAAAAAAAAATCGAAAGAAAAAAATCGAAAGAGACAGAAAATAAGAGGAAAATCCATACTGAATAACGCCACTGCCACTGTCACTGAAGGATCTACAAACCACTGTTGCCTTGCTGGGGATGTGTGCTGGATGGGGGTGGGAAGTCCCTTGTATTTCCTATCATTCTAACCTAACTTCCTTGATGAGCACTGCTTAGAATAACATACCTAAGTTTTTAAAGATTTTTTTATTTTTATTTCATGTGTCTTAATGTTGTCTGCATGTATAGAAATATGTTGCCTGCATATATATACATATGCATGTGTGTGTGTGTGTGTGTGTGTGTGTGTGTGTGTACCATATATATACCTGACCCTGCAGAGGCCAGAAAAGAACCTCACATCACCTAAAATGGGAGTTACAGAGTTTCAAGCTACATATCGGTGCTAGGGACCAAATATCTTCAAGAGAAGCAGGTACTTTTAGTCACAGAGCCATCTCTCTAGCCCCAGGTACTTTCTTAAAGCTAATAAAATTTAGGGTCATATGGCAAGAAAAGAGAATTATTCTGTGTGCCTAGGCTTCCCGTGTACGAGTATGACATTTACAAAATAATATTACTGTTTATAGCGATGAAGCTTTCCTGCAAAACCACACCTAACACAATATTGCAACTGAAGTATAAATATCAAACACCATTCTGAGACAGTGAATTTAATTCCTTCCATCCTCATTATTGAAGTTGAAAGGAAAAATATTTTGCAGCTTTGAAGCTGTACCACAATGTCATGTCCAGTCTATTAATTATGAAGTTAACGTAATCACCACATTTGTAATTAAACAGAGACATTTGTCTTCTTTCCCACCATTGAAAATAAATGATTAATTTCTCTGTAATACAAAATGTCTGTGCGTGTGTGTGTGTGTGTCTGTGTGTGTGTGTGTACATGAGATGTCTTTCTTTATCGCTGTCCACCATATTTATTGAGACATGGTCTCTTGCTGAGCCTGGAGTTCACCAATTTGTCTAGACTGGTTGGCCAGAAAGTTCCGGGAGCCTCCAGTCTCCACCTGCCAGCACTGGAACAATAAGTTCATACCACCATGCTTGGCTTTTCATGTGACTACCAGGACCCTAACTCAGGTCCTCAGTTTACACGGCAAGCATTTTACCTACTGGTCATCTGTCTTGCCCCCTAAGGCATCTTTAAGACCACCGTGTATTGTATACCTATTTGACGCATTGTTTCTGTCGATATTCATAATTCCATACAAAGTAATGGGCCATTCCCAGGGTTCAAAGAGTTAACCCATCCAGAGCCAAAGAGAAAATGGCAGAGCCAAGATGAAAACGCACGTCTCTGATATCAAAGCCCGTGTATTTTATTTTCCATTAAAAAGGAAAATGAATAAGAATACTAAGGTATCCTGAAATAGCACACTGGCAGGACAGAGGGTCATGTCTATATTTCTGGCGAACCACCTTGAACCCAATTTCCCTTATCTGTGATAGCATTACAAGAAATAGAACCTCAAACAGGAGCTCAAGAATTCCCAGTGGAAAGAGTCAGTTTAGACAATCTCCCTGAGGGATATGAAACTATTTTTCAGAAAAGAGAACTATGGTAAAACAAGATTTAGCTGGAACTCTAAGGAGCCCTCTAGACTAATTTTAGCCTCTCTGGAGTACCCAGAATTGACCGTCTGTGATGTTCTTTGCACTTAAGTTTTATTATTTTTAAGTGAACATTACTATGAACTGTAGGCGAAAGTGACCCTTTTGCCGGGTTGGCTACATATGCATTCATTCATTCGTTGTTTTGTTTAGTCATTTGACTATTAGACACTGATGCAGTGACATAAATATTCCTCCATGTGGATAACATATGTAAACACACTATCACAATGCAAGAATTGTCTTAGAGATGCTCAAATCTTTGAGGTTCCACCTAAAGTAGTCCTAGGGAGACCAAAATCAGCCTGTAGCCTGCAGAGGAGGACTGCATTGGCCATACCAGCCATTTGCCCCTTACCACAGCAGACTGCTTGTAAACTGTGAGGTGACATTTGTGGCAAAGCACACTGCCCTGTCTAGTCTGAAGTGCAAATCTGAAATTGTTTGAGATGTAGATTTAAGTTCCCCTTTCAGACGTTTTCTTACCCTTCCTGACTGATTTTCAAGCCCAGGATTGATAGTAATAGTTTCTTGACTTACTTCATCCATCGATCTCTTTCTTGATTGCTGTCCTTGTTGTTACTGTTCTTTGTGTGTTTGTTTAAGACAAGCTATCTTTATGTATAGCTCAGGTCCCCCCTGACCTCCCGGTCTTCCTGCCTCAGCCTCCCAAGTACTGGGTTTATAGGTGTAGCCACTGCAACTGACTCTTCCTGGACTTTCTCTCTCTCCCACCTCCCACCTCCATGGGCCCATTTTACTTGGTAAAGCCAGAGTCCCAAATAGCTCATATTCAAACAGAGTCCAGTAATGATGAAAATAACAGCACATTTTCCACTGAGAAGAGCAGACATTTTTTTCAGTCACATGTCACTTCTATAAACCCTTGCAGTTTGGACTGAAAGAGTGATTCCCAGTTTGCCTTTGCTGTTCTTCATTTAGGGCTATCACAGTTCTAACTTTGGGGAGAAGATATTATTATGTTGTTATATTTTAAAAATATAAACAAAGGAAAGGAAGCTGTGCCCATCATGTTCTTTAAAGAATTTAGTTTACAAAGTCTCATTCCTATCTTGTTTTCTTGGTCCTAAGGACTATTGTTCACAGATGATAAAATAACACAACGCAAATGTAATCAAAGTTACAAACCAATCACTTTTGCTTATCTACAAGGAGTGCACTTTCCCAATGAAATGATAGCTGAACTTGAAATACATTGAATGTATGCTAGATATGAATTCCGTTAGCTAGGATTTGTTATTCTAGGAAATAGGCATAAGTTCATTCCTTTCATTTTGTTACATGTAAATGCCTGAAGTAACATGAATGAAAGCTACCATGTAACCATCCCACATATTACTGTTTGTCCATCTTTTTAAGTTGTGAAATATGGCTGCTTACAAAACCCAAATGTCTTCTACCCATCTGTCAATCTAGATATACCAGTTGTTATCACCAGAATTATCTGACTAGTGATAGAATGGACAAATTGACAGAAGGCCTGTGACAGGACAGTGGGAGGCAAGTATCATGGCAGGTGACATGAAGCCTACCTATCACCCTCACCCATAATAGGCAAAGGCATTGCTTTTAGGTTCTGGATGAGAGCGCTGCATGGCTGAAAGAATGCTTCAGAAAGTCTTCATATTTATTTTGAATGTCTCGGATACTAATTAGATTCACCTCTTTACTATTAATTAGATCCACCTCTTTACTATTAATTAGATCCACCTCTTTACTATTATGCCGTTACCTTCCTGGAAATACGGCATCATTTGATCAATGGATTGAGAAGTTTTGATTAATCATATGGATGGATGAATAAAAATGATTTTGAAAAAAAGATTTTTCTTAGAATGATTCCTGTCCTTTGAATACATTTCAAGACATATCCACCTTGTTTTGTCATAGCATAATCATGGATATTCCTCTTGTTACTGGTCCCAATAAAATCTACATTCAATAATTGCAACGCTTACGTATTATAACCTAAGTTACATTAACAAAATTTATATTATTGTGTGATTTCAAGGATATGTGCATTAGCTATAAAAATGTTGCCACTCTCCAGGTCAATGTCCTTGAACTACTCTGAAGTCATCTACAATTAAACAAAATGGCAATTCCTATGATATTGAATTGTTAAGAAAGCTTAAATGGACTAAAAGGCATCACAAACTAAAACAATATTCAGAACATGGTGATTTTTCTTTCTTCCATCCACAACATTGCAATGCATTGGAGCTAAGAGGAAATCATAAATTTCTGAACTTCGACTTACTTACTTTCATAATTATATATTTGAACCATCTCTAAGTCTCCTTTAAATG
The DNA here is from genome assembly GCA_035773235.1 of Eospalax fontanierii. NCBI lineage: Eukaryota > Metazoa > Chordata > Mammalia > Rodentia > Spalacidae > Eospalax > Eospalax fontanierii. The sequence continues at coordinate 25,168,363 of CM069529.1, forward strand.
AACTCTAATGCTTCATGTCTCTATGAGTATGTTGATAGGATTGGAATGGAATATCTGTGATAATGAATATTCTCTGTTTTATGTGGTGGTTATTGACTTCAGACAAGCAGAGTACAAGGGATTATATACCAGAATGGTGGCACTTTAAAGGGACCCTTATGATCAAAAGTGTTTTATTCATTCTTTCTACTTGAGATAAAGAAAACAGAATTGTATGTATGTTTTCCATACAAAACTGCAAGCTCAAAGGGAGGCCTGGATCTAGACTGTAATAAATGCATTTCTAGGATTTTTTTTCCCTAGAACAGTGGTTGCCCTATGATTCTTACAGTAGCTCAAGTATGAAAGTGACTAGTAACTGAGCGCACCAATCATTTTTGAACAGGTTCTTTTTCACACTTTATCATTATACTGAGTCAAGTTTTAATCCAACTAACAGCCCTAAAATTCTCATATAATTCAAAAGCATTAAGAAGAGAAGACTGTGTGATTGTTTCAGCTTGTGTTACATTGCCCAGAAAGGTAAAGAAAATCACTAATTAGCATTTTTGTCTATGAAAACTCAGGGGAAGTCCAGAAAGCATCTTTTAAGTTTTTTTGTGCTTTATCATGTCATTTTGGTCAAAAGTACCTACATAAAAATATATTCTTTTTTGTCTGAAGACAGATAACTGAAACAGTAACCAATCTAGCTGTGCTCCTCAAAAATACCAAAATAACTTAATCAGGTAGTTAATTTTGTTCATCTGACATGGTAAACTCAATTCAAGGTACTTTAAAGCAGGTCTTGGAATTTCATTCTCATAAGAAAGCTTGAATACATTTGACTTTTTGATTGAAGCCAAGTCTGTCTTTTCTGCAGCTTGGTAGAATTGTGTTCCTAACTGTGTTTTGGCTTGCCATCTTTCCCTTTGTCTAGTATCACTGTTTACTATTGAAGCATAAGATTAAGAAAAGGGGAAGAATAAGAAAGTTTAGGAAAACTACAATTGTTCCTTTAAAATAGATTCAACTGAAGAAGACCTATAGGAAGACACAAGGAAACAGGAACTTACCCACACATATTGGGGAGAAAGGATAATTACTTTGATGTTTAAATTGAATTATGTGGCAAAGTGTAAGATAAATGCAGAGTCAAGACTTGCATTCTCAGAATTCAAAGCCATTTAATGAAAACCAGAGCTCTCTATCATGTCAAAAAGCATTTCCTAAGTTGCCAATTGAATGTGGTGCCGTCAAGAGAATTACATAGACCCAGCCCATGACCTTCAGAAAGCACAAAATGTTTAGAAAAAAACCTTCTAGTTTTGCCAAGTGACTACAGAAAGCTTTTAGTAAATCTCTATTTAGAAAAGTCACCATAGAGGAAAATATTTAGGAAAACCATCCTAAAGAAAAACAATCCATCTTCTCTGCAAAATCTGTCCTATTCAATGCCATTGACAAACATGGACTCTAGTACCATAGAAAGAGGGTTTTCTGCCATAGATATGCATTGAAATGGGTTATAGAACTGTATAAGAAATGCCAAGTGCAATAGAAACCTGCGTGTCTGTTCTTAACTAGATTACTCTATGAATTTCCTGCAGAAAATGAAGTTAGAAGCAGTCTAAGCCATCCACTGTTTCAGCCTGTGCTAGTGCTGATAATAATGAAAAGACTCCTTTATTAAAAATGTATCATGTACCAGACACTAAGTACCATAATGTGGTGTAGTTACTCAACTCTTTCTATTATTCTTACAACATCCACAGCTGGTAGATATTATCACTGTCTTCTAGGGAAGAAACTGAAGCTACCAGCCAAGATTTGAGCCCTAGCCACAAGCTTTCAAATCAGGTACTGCTGTTCCATGGACCTCTCAGAAAACTATCCTAAATACATCATTTGAGGATAGAATGATGGCTCAGAAATTAGAACACATACTGTCCTTGCAGTGGACCAAAGTTCAGTACCAGTATCCATGTCAGACAGTTAACAAGCACCTGTCACTCCAGTTCCAGGGAATCTGATGCTTCTGGCCTCTGTGGGCACCTGCATTCAATGCATATTCCCAAACACATAAGCATACACATAGTTAAAAATAAAATAAAAATTTAAACCCACATTATTTTAAGTATTTATTAACCTTTGTATCAGTTTATTTTATATGTGACTCTAGTAGATATGTGACTTGATCATATTAGATCGGGTATTTAACTATAATATCAGTCTTTTATTTAGCAAATGTATCCATTAGGTTCCAAAGTCTGCAAATCCTGTGACTTTCCAATTGTCTATAATAATCAATTTATCAAATTCTTCTTAATCAATTATTTAACAACCTAAACATAAAAGAGTATGTGTGTGCATACTTATGTGGTTTTTTTTTGTGTGTGTGTGTCTGTCTGTCTGTGTGTCTGTCATTGTGTGTTTGCTGCTAAACTAGTAATTGGAAAAATGATGGCTATTTCTATACCGACCTTTGCAATTACAAGCCACAGCCTTAGGATGGCTGTACACTGGGAACAGACTGTCTCTATTTAGAATGTAGTTCATTCACATATTAGATATATATCCCAAGTTGGGAACTGACTGATTTGTTCTTCCATAGGACTATCAGCCCACGCCACTCATTTTTTAGCTTTCCATTTCATTGTATTAAATGTATTTATCCTTACTCATTGCCTTTAGTAGTCACTGGTCATTTTATTTATCGGGGGCATTTAATCCAACGACACATTTATGTAAAACTAAATTTCAGGAAAATTTGTCCTAAAGAATGGGGAAAAGTCTGGCTTTGATAAGGCAGACTCATCATTTTAAAGCATTTTTTAACAGTCTCACTTGGGGTAAAACCAATGTCCTCACTATCCTGCCTCTACTATATGAAGCAAGGCTTCATCTAATGTCAGAAACAAGTCTTGGGAATAACACGTCAGGTCAGAAATAGGTCTTGGGAATAACTCTGAGTCTTAAATAACAGGACTGTAGGGCCCATTCATTTATAAGTCCTTTTTCCTAAGATATGCATTGACTTTTAAAGTCTTACGCTCCACACCCTTTTCTTATTTAGAAACATTAGTTCATGTTAGTCAAGTTTCCGATCCTGCTCTTTAAATAGCATAGTTTTCTTTTTTCCCTTTTTTATCAGCTCAGTACTTTCCCAGGGTAAATGGTAAATAAAGCTGGATGGTACGTTTAAATTTCTTTCCTCTCTGTCTCTTTTAGCCTACCTCATGCTATTTTGATACCAGGATTTACTGCAGTTTGCCAGAACACCAGTCACCAACATATGGAAACCTACTGAACTGAGGACACTAGCAACCTGACTCTTTTTCTCTTAAAACCCTTACTTTAAGCCTAAGAAATGGCCTGGTGGGAAGGAAGAGCCTGGAACAACGTGACTATGCAATACCACATTACTGATAATTTCTTCCTAATCAAGTGATTAGAATTCTTGGCCTAGGTTGAAAATATGTCATAGGGCTGACCAGAGAGAAAATCATTGACAACATGTGGGATCCTTTTCTCCTTTCTCCCCTTCATGTTCTCCGCACCTGTTGCTTGAGGATTCTGCTGAAGAGCTTTTAAGGTTTTTAGCTTGAAAGATCTGCTCACCATTTTTAGAGCAGCAAGATGAAGTTCAACCTTTGGACAAAGAGAATAAAAAAAGTTTAAGCACGGATTTACTGAATTTATTAACTTGGCCTTCAGAAAGGGAACATTCTAGCTATGTAGACAGAAATGTAAATTGACTGCTCTGTGCTGTAGAATATGGGAAATTAATAAGTCTAGGGAAGACTTATGGGCTTGAAAGTTTTGTAAGGTTTCAATGGACAAGATCACTTGAGAGTATTACTTTAAGGGAAACTATGCAAATAACTGTTTAATGACTGCTTTCAGTGAATCTTAAATAGCCTGTTTTTTCTTGTGTGTGTGTGTGTGTGTGTGTGTGTGTGTGTGTGTGTGTGTGGTGTGTAAAGGGTTGTAGTGCAAGGAGACAAAAACCGCCAAGTAGAAATAGGTTCAAATTATAAAGGACAAGAGAGATACTTCAGTAAACTAACAATTACCTATGCCAGCTAGCAAGATGCACTAGATGTCTGTGGTTTTAGACAAATGACAGATCTGCTTCATTCTAGGAAGGTAACTGAGGGTGGTGCCGAGTGCGGGTTGAAGCTAGTAGTGAGCAGATCAAGTAAGATTCCTCAAAATGGTCTATGGAAGAGATCATGAGAGCTAATAGTGGACAGAATCTGGAGTCACCGTGGAGCTGGAACCAAACGTGGAAACTGATGGAGGTATGATGGTAAAGGTCACAGAGACTCACAGTGCCGTGCGAGCTGCGTTTTCAAATACTCAGAGATCAGCGGAGTTGGATTGGGACATGTTGGATTTTGTTCCTCAGAGGCAATTGGAAACGTATTAAAAGACTTAAAAAGTAGAACTGAGAGCTCACCTTGGACCTGGGAGTGGGGTTACCTGACCTTCAATAAGTAATGGCTGCAACCAGCAGATCAAGTGACAGGACTATTTTTATAATTGAATTTATTTTTACTGAATTTCTGTGTATTTCATACAGAATATATCAATCAATCCTAATCACCTTTATATTCCCTTCCTCATTGACACCCTCCCACAGACCTGCCTCTGGAATTCATACACTGTCATTTGTGTTAAGGGCTAATGTTCCCAGACATTCCTCAGTGCAATTTCACCTACTGAGGTCTAGTCAGCCTATCCATGCTCCCTTGATTTAAGATTAGCACTTCCTCACCCAGCAGCAATCAGATGCCAATATTTCTTCAGCAAATATTGGGTTTTGCTGCCCATTTCCCCAGTTCCATGCTGGGTTTTTGTCTGCTTGAGTTTGCACGGTTCTTGAACATGCTGAAACCATTGCTGTAGGTTCATATGAGCAGGGTCCTAGAAGCTTGTAGGATTCTATTTCCATATGGTCACACATATCCTCCTTGGCTCTTACAATCTTTCTGCCCCTTCTTCTGCAAGGTCCCTGAGCCCTCAGTGAGTGAAGCTTAATATAGGAGTCATGTTCAGGGACCCACACTCTACAGACTCCTAATCTCCATGCTTTGGGCATTTGTGGCCTTTTGTGTTCCTGGACCTCTGTTGCATGAGGTTTCATTAATGAGAGTTAAGAGAATCATTAGTATCTTCTTTACCCCTTGTTCTATGTTGCATGAGCCTTAGGTGTAGAGGTTGCATTGTAGATGTGCTGCCTAAGCTTGGCAATTCACAGTGTCTGTGGCTGAATAGTTGTGGCACTCTATAGTAGTCTCTGTCTGGTGCAAAAGAAGCTTCTTTGATGAGTGGTGACTAGGATACTTGACTGTAAATTCAAGGATACATATTTTGCACTTAGTAAGAAGTTACATCATCTAGGGATGTGACAGCTTTGGGGATTTCTCTAAGATCTCTGACCTCTTCAGCCATGTGTATTTGGCTATGATTACAATAGCACACATGAGTTTCCTCTTACTGAGTGGGCTTTAGTTCAATTAAGTAGCTGTTGATTGCTTCCAAGATAAAAATGCCACTACTACACCAGGGTCATATGCTGTGCTGATCATCGATATGGTTATTTGGTCATGAAGCTGGTGCTGGGCCATCAATTGATGTTCTCTCTTAGCAGTTTTCATAGTGCTCTCCAGAGCTATGAGAGCTAGCCTTCAGGAGAAGTGGCTTCCAGTTCAGTTCCAACTCCACTGTTCCAAATCTTGTATCCAAAGTGCATTCTGTCTTCATTAATAGGGTCTTACCTTCAAGTTCTGAGAGGCAATCAAGGTCAATTGCCTGTGTAAATTAGGTAGTCTCTCGCACTACCCTGGCCAACATCTCAAAGGAGAGTTTCTCCTGTCTATCACTGTTTCCTGTTATGTTCAGCTAAGCACATGGACTCATGTAGAAATACTGTATGTGTAATTTGTCATTAGGTTGTTATACTAATATGATTTTCTTTGGTGTTTTATACTTGCTAGGCATTATTAGACTGTTAGGAATAATACCCAAAAAAAAGTTGAAGAGAGCTGTAAGAAATGCTCACAGATGCATGTATAGACAATGAAGAACTTGAGAGGGCTAACTAGAGGCAGAAGTGCTAAACTTCTAGAGTCAGATCAGTGGGACAGGGAAAAAGCATGTTTCAAGGACAAAGGCAAATGTCCATTAGGAATAACAGAACTCAATCCTGGTGGTTAGTGGCCTTATAGGCCAGTTTGTTAAATTCATATTGCATAGTACTTGGGAGTCACAGAATTCTGTGTAATGTTGAATTTCTTTCCTGATTTACTGTTTACAGGCATGGATTACCCGCCCCAATCTTATCTAAACACAAAAGTGTTCCAAATTTTCACTTCTCATTCTCTTCTGCTAAATGTGGTCTTAATACATTTTTTCTAAATTTCTATATGTAGACTAGTAGTTCTTTTTGGCACTTGTGGTGTCTTATTTCTCCAGGTTTGTTGCGTGGTATTTTCAGGGCAAACATTGTGTTTTAAGCTCATTCATTTCTGCTTCACAGTCTAGTAAAATTCTATTCCCAAAGAAAGTGTTAAAACTTTATTTTTAAAATCCTAACATGGAAATCTGATAACATACATTGGATATAACAAAACAGTTACCTCCTTTGATACATAATACCACTTCTGGTACCATGGTCTACAGAATAATCTAAAACATGAAACTACCTTGTGCAGCAATACACTTGCCAGAATTCTTCCAAAGTAGTTTCAAGATCTCATATTATTAGAGAATAATGATGTGAATTGTGAAAATATTTAATTCAATGGGACTATATAAATCTGGTTTATAAACATAACTACAGGGACTGTGCCTCAGTGGTCCTCCATTTGCCTAGCTTAGATGAGCCCCTAGATTCAGTCCCCAGCACTTCAGAAATGAAAACAAAAACTGTCTATAGGTCTGAAGAGATGGCTCAACTGTTAAGGGTACTGACTGATCCTGCAAAGTACCTGGGTTCAGTTTTCAGCACCCTCATAGTAGCTAACAATCATTCTTATATCCAGCTCCAGGAGTTCTGATGTCTTCTTCTGACCTCTGTGGCCACTGTAAATATGGGTACACTTATATGCAGACAAAACATTCATACACACAATAAATAAACAATTTTTACTTGTCTATAGATGACCATGAAGATTATTTTTACCAACTTAGAACTATACTAGTTGTTTTTTAAAAAAAAAAAAAAAGAAGCAAGGCACAAAGTTATTTGTCCACCTTGGTTTCAAATGGAAAGTATTTAAAGTATGTCAAAATTATGAGTTTTAAGGCAGAGATAAGAATGCAAAGTGTTTATTTTGTTTTAAAAATTTGCCGTATATTATTATTGTAAGTCATCATACATAAACATAATGCTCTGTTTCCTATGAAAGACTGTACTGTGGGCTTGAAATACTACTTGTGGTAGTAGAGTTTTCTTTTAACGAGACTTGGCCTTGAGATCAATACCTCTGCACTCTGGTCAGAGTTCCTCCCTGGTTTCTGTATAATCATCATCTTTAAGTTCACATTGTTAATCCAAATGGATCAAATAGATTAGGATAAGGCAACACTTAAAGTGCAGACTCTTCTAGAAGTGACTATAAAATGTTCAAATATTTGAGTCACTGCTAGACTATCTGGAGCCATTAGTGAGCCATGGGAATGATGGCTCTCTCCATTTTTCAATAGGAGCAATTTCTTTCAGCTCATAATTTTGGACAAAAGGGACCACCTTGCCCTTTTAACTGCTGGAAGTTCAGAAGTTCAAAGAGAAAGAGGAGTTGAAAAAGTGGAAATTCTAGAACCAAGGAGGAAGTAAAGAGAGTGGGCTGCCAAAGAACAAGAAAGGGAAGGGAAAGGCTACGGCAGAGAAGGTTTGTAAGTAGAAAGTCCAGTGTGTCTGTGGTTCTCAGATGTTCTTTCTTTACCTTTTTTTTTCTTTTATCTCTTCCCTGCTGCTCATTGGAGCCTTTCAAAGAGAAATGTTGCAGTTTCAAAAGCACAACTACTTTTGATCTTTTTCTCTAATCAATATTCTTAGGTGGTCTTGGCAAGAAAGAGACCTACTGTCTTGATTCACAGAAAATACTATCAAAAGGGACTAACAGCATAGAAAAAGGCAAGTGGGAGATCGAGGGTAAAGAGATAGAGGCAGAAGGAAAGGAGAGTGGAGTGGGGGTCAACCAGAGATGTGGAACACGGTCTCTAGCTGCCAGAGAGCCTTCACCATGTTGGACAGACCAGTGTAAAGGAGAGGGTTCTATAGCTCAGCTGTTCAAGCCAACCTAAGAAAGCCACACTCAATGGTAAAATAATTCAGTTCCACCTCCACATACCTTGCAGAGAGATGTCTGACAGAAAAATTAGCACCAGAAAGGTCAGAATTACAGGCTTACTCTGTGTTCTATAGAAGCCAGCCCAGGATTTTGGATACTGTACAGGCCCAAAGAAAACTCAAACATGGATATCAGTATACATTTTATCTTTTTGCCCACTCTAAGTAACCTATAAAGGACAATAAGATTCAGAGATACTGAAGTGAAGAGGAACTATTTAATGACAGTAAATCAAACAACTATTAGACTATTTTGGGTTTCAAGGCTTGCTCTGAATAGAATTGACCCAAATGTTTAAAGTCACATATACTGTGATTCATGGTATAAATATATGTCATAGCACAATGTAATATAAATAAGATGCATGCTTCTTACAGATTTGAGTAGCCTAGACTTTGACATGGGTAGCACTGGTTCTTAAGGGAAAATCAACACCTTGGGCCAAGCTATTACCCCTTCTGGTCTTAGCCTGGCAGGCCTCTTCAGAAGCCTTTTCTGCCTGACTGATCTCAAGAGGTCGAATTTCTTCATTTCACTTACCAGAAGAGGCAGTTGTGCTTTCCCTAGATTATTGAGCACCAACCCAAATGCTTGCCAGTAAACTGTCTACTTATTTCTGATCATAAAAGAGAAAATTATTGTCTCTAAGAATTTGGGACTGGGAAGACAGTTTAGTTGGTAGAGTGATTGCTATACAAGCATGAGGACTGGAGTTCATTCCCCAACACCCAGGAAAAAGTCAAACACAGTGGCATTTGCTTGTAATCCTGGTGTTGGCTCAGACAGGAAGATCCCCGGGGTTTGTAGGCCAACCAGGCTAGCCTAATCAGTTCCTGGTTCCAGTGAGAGATCCTATCTTACAAAACAAGGTAGACAGTCCCTGAAAAATGACAACCTCTGGCCTCCATTCTCTCTCTCTCTCTCTCTCTCACTCTCTTTCTCATACACAAAAGAAATTGTCCTTTTCCTTCACAGAGTCTGTAGGAAAGAAGAAAGCAGGCTTTTAAGTAAGAAGGCTGAGTCATCATTAAGGAAAGAGTGGGAAGGGATGTGAAGTACTTTCTGAGAGTAAAGACCCGAGGGTGCCAGTGTGTGATGGCAGAGCACTGAGCATGCTCTCTGGACAAGGAAAGAGGCACAAGGTAGGGAAGAGTCAGGACCATATCTTCTCCATCACTTGTGTAGATGTCATTTCGGGCCCTGTGTGAGCAAGGCAACATCAGCACTGTCCCCTGAAAACAGTCCAGATATGTCATACATTAACCTTAAAGCCTATCGCCATGGTCTCTCATTTAAGGTACAACTTGTATGAAGAATAAGTTAAATACTTCTGATAAACTTCATATTTAATATTTATGTCATTAACTGAGAAAAGAGAGAGAAAGGGGGCGGGGGGAGAGGAAGCAGGCTAGAAGGCCATCATATAAATTAATTTTTGTCCTGTGCCTACCAAAACGGGGGCTCTGGAGAGATTAAAATCATTCATTCTTAACTGGATGAGATAAGTGATATTTATGGCAGAGATTTAATGCTCCTTCAAGATGCTAGAAAAAAAATTGAATGTTTGGTTCTATTTATATGTATAGCACAAAATTTAAATAAGCCTGCATGTTTAGGCAGTGTCCCGAAATGGCCTTACCTTATATTTGAGCCATATTTTATAGTCATTTGTTCAAAACCAGGTGCAATAGCCCAATCATCTTTCCAACCACTTCCCCTCTTAAAAACCGTAAGCGTCTGGCCTTCTCAATTGCACAACCAATGCCCACTGTTTCAGTGTGGATTCAAAAGTTTAAAGCCCTTTACTAACGATTTTAAGCTCCTCATATTTCAATCCTCTGGATTTATGATTAGAAAATCCCCAAATCTTTTAAAAATGAATTTGTTTGTAAATTGGGTAACTATACGCCCCAATTTTCATGAGATGATCTTGATTTACACATGTGGTCATTATTCATAGGGCCCCGTTTCCTCACCCAGTGTCCCGGTGTGGAATATAAATCACATGGTAACTATGAGTTCAAGCACATGTGTAGAGATGAAAAACACATTTTCATTCTAAATAATTAAATAAAAAGCATTAAATATATAAACAAACACATCCCTCGTAGTTTTCTCATCATTACTGAAGAATGAAAGCACCCTGATAAAAGACCTATCTTTCTGCCTTCTTTTTGCCTCATGTAAACCTTGGAGGTATTTCTAAGTCCTAGCAGCGTGCAAACAGTCTAGTTCAGCACTCCCGGAAGCTGTCTGGGTAGCAGGGTCTATTTTCTTGTGCTTCCCCCCGCCCCTCCACACACACACACAGGGCAACAGGACAAAAAGCATTCCCTTGCAGCTGTGTGGGTCATATGCACCTTTGTAAAGCCACTCTGTTCACTTTATGTTATGCTGCTTCCTGGTACTTGAATTTTGCCACACAAATATTTATGGAATGAGTGTTAATAGAATTTCAAATTGGGGATTTTAAAAAGGAGATTATGATAGGCAAGTAAGCCAGAAATCCAGATTTGTGTTACATTGAATAGATTAATCACTCACTGTTATTTTTAGCTAAGAGAATTGACCTGTTTTAATGTCGGGTAAAGAATTAATTTGAGATTCAGAGATTCAGAAACGACAGTTTTACTTGTAAGATATGTGAGATTTTCATTGGCAGTAGTTCTTTTTCTTATGGGAGTCAATTAATGTCTTAAATTGATACTGTTTGTCTTTTAAATTCTAAAAAAAAAATAATATTGATGAAATTACAGACAGTTATTTGCCAAGAAGACAGCATATATTACATCTTAGTGTTCCTAGCTACTCAAGAAAGAATGATAAAGACACCAAGAGCTCTTGGGACAAACATGATAGAGTTGCCTATGTGATACTGATTTACAAAAAAATTAAGAATAGTTTTGTAAGTACTATTGCTTTCTGTCAATAACCTTTGTGTCCGTCCATCATTGGCTTAGGAGGAGGGCAGTGAAATGGCTCAGCAGGTAAAGTCACTTGTTGCCAAGCCTGACATGAGTTTGATTGACTCAAGAAAGCTGTCATCTGACCCCCATATATGTTGTGTTGCTATAACACACATGCTCATGAGTGCAAGCACATGTACATACACACACACACACACACACGTACACACGTACACACAATAAATAGATATAACAGACAAAAATATTAGAAACAAAATGCTTGGACTAAAATTTTGGTAACTACTGAATATAATAGAATGGACCATTACTCTTCTATTCTGAATAATGCTATATGTATCAATTATTTATCTTTTTAAATTATTGATTGATTTTTATTTTAGATGATGAGTGTTATACCTGCATGTGTGTAAGTGCACCCATGTCATGCAGCACCCTCAGAGGTCAGAGAGGGTGCTTGAATCTCTGGAACTGGAGTTGCAGATGGTTGCTAACCACCATGTAGGTACTGGGATTTGAACCTGGATCTTCTGCAAGAACAACCTCTGTTCTTAACTGATGAGCCATCTTCCAGCCCCTCTATTATTAGTCTTTAAATGTGAATTAAAAAACTTATTGTAGAGATTTAAGAATTGAATGTGAATATGTGTGAGAGAAAGAAAGAGACAGAGACAGAGAAACTCGATATATGGTGTGTCAAGCACTATATAAATGGAATTTATTATAATCAACTTTGAAATTATTTCATACTAAAATGATTTTGCCCAAATTAGACAGATTGGATTCTTATAAGATATGAGAAAACTTGGTTACTCTTTCATTTACCAAATAATTTTAGATCACTTAGTAAATGGCAGAAACTGGAATAGTTCTGTGGAATAAAAATAGGAAATAAAATAGATTTCTGATTCATAAAATTCAGCCAACTGAGCAAGCAATAACAGCGAAGCCACAGAGCTGCTGTTATGAAATAGTGACTGATGATATCTTTTCTTAAACTCATCTGATGAAGTGTAACAGGAATAAGGTGTCAAGAACTTGTCTCATTGATTAAGAATATATTAACTTGCCAGGCTTGGTGGTGCTCACCTATAATCCCAGCACTCAGGAAACAGAGGCGGGTGGATCCCAGATTGAAGCCAGCCTGGTTTACATGAGAATGTGAGGCCAGCTATGGCTACAGGGAGATCCTGGTTCAATCCTCTCCGTCCACAAAAAAAAACCCAATACACTATCTTTAGGAGTCAATATGACCTTCTTTCTAGTGGCTGCTATGGCACCCTTTCCATTTTCCTTGAGATTCTGCAGAGAATTCTAAGGTGAATAGGAGCTGGATTCTTCAGTTGAAACAGACATCAGCTAATAAACGCTTGCAAATGGACTGAAGTGTGGAAAATGTTTTATTCTTATATCTCAGGTGATTGATTACAAGAAAAGCAATAAGAAGTCCATGGGCCCCCTACCTTATTGAGAGCATTTGGGCCTGTTTCCAGATCTCTGTGTGTTTTAGCATGTAAATCTTCTGGTTCTATTTCTTCTCTCATTAAAAAAAAAGAAAGAAAGAAAAGAAGAATCCCTTCCTTTTAGAAATTACATAAGTAAGTTACCGGTTATATGTGTCTAACATAATTGGCTTATGCAAAAAACAAGTACGTTCCTTGACAGATGTTTTCATGAAGTGTTCATGAAATGATGAAGTCATTATTTAAAAGGATATTAGTTTTGTATGACAGGAAGACTTTTTGAAAATAGAGTCTCATATTCCCTTTAGCTTATAAATGAGGAAATTGATTCAGTGGCACCATTGCTTAATGGATGTATTACCTTGAACATCCACAGAGCCAAATTCAACACAGTTTCCAGCTCCCAGATAAGGATTTCTGTAGTCTTTGTTATGCATGGCTTTCTTACACAACCTCTCCGACTGGTTAGAAAGGGAATGCCAGGGGACAGGCTATCAGTGAAGGGATAAAAGCTGCCCATGACTAACAGTCAAGCTGCTTAATTTTGTTCTGAGTCATGATTGATGGAGTTCTAAGGGCACAAGGACAGAAGAGGTCATCCACATTTATTTTAATGCATTTTCATTAGTTCATCAAATGTTCTTCTGAGGAGACTCTTCAAAGATCAAATCTGGAAAATATTGAAAATGGAGGAAAGTCTCCCTTTAAGTTTGATCTCCACATTACATGGTCTATTGAACTTCATGCCTTGCTCTTCTTCAAAATGACACATGCCATCAAAGTAACTCAAACAATATTAGTAGTTTAAAGAACCTAAAATAGCTGAAAGCTATTTCCTTATTATTTAATAAACTTCTGATCTCATTCAAATCCCATCTTCATCATTTTTACCACCAAAAAAATAGTTTGATATTGATTTTTCAAGTTTATACACAATGAAACGTAGACTAAATGCCGGAGAAGCAAGCTATAAGCTCAGAAAACCAGATAACTAATCCCAGTAAAGTGAATCTGTCAACTACATACAGAACAGAAAGGCAGAATGAATTAGGAAATGACAAAATGTCGGGGGCATAGTTGATTAGTATTTTGATGATGTCATTGGATATCTGGTAATTTTGCACTGAAAATTATAAGTATTCATGTATTGACACTGAGTCCCAACTCCACGAATTTTTGACTTGGCAATGAATCTACTTTTGTCTTCTCTCAACATCATGACAAAGGGATTTGTCATTACCTACACTTAACAATAACCCATTCGTTTATTCAAGAAACATCTACTTTCTCAAATATTAATGACAAAGGTGAATACTAGAGTTATGATTCCTAAAATATACTTGATTATTTTGTTGTATCATTTATGGAAAGAATTCCATGTGGCCTCTAAAGGGCAGCACAGTGGCCAGCAAAAGAAAGGGGCGCTAGAGAGATTTCTACCCTAACAATAGGAGGAGCCGTGTTAGACATACGTTTTTCATTCACTGTTTGTTCAGGAAACCTGTATTGAACAACTCCAGTAAAAACCATATGGTCCAGAGAGGGATTGACTCTGCCAGAGCTAGTCCAACCAGGCAGCAAACAAAGCACTGAGGACTACTTGAATAGTAATGACAAAGTTCATGTTATAGAGAACCAAAGAGAAGAAGAAAATACAATCTTGGTTACATTAGACCCTTAGCCCAGCACCTCTGAGCAGAGAGAAATGAAGTAAAATTAGTGTCAGTGTTGACTATTTTCGTCATTCTCCAAATGACATAGTCCTAGCTGCTGCAGGCTATGTGAGCGCCTGCTTTCTACTTAGAAAATGGGAAATTTTCATTGTGATTGTGGGCATCTGTCTAAAACAGCCCATTGATCTGATTTCTCTGAGGTAAAATCAAACCATATTGCTCATGAGGACGCTGTGCTAGGAATTAAGGCCTTTCCACCGTGTAAACATATAATAGGTAGGAACTCATATCTTACCTTCCAAATCTAGTTTCTTGGTGGCTGGAAGCTTTCCAAATCAGGCATATTTATAGTGTCAGCAAAGCCATAAACTAAATTCTAGGAACTATCCTTCTGTAGAAACTCTTTATCTCAACCACTAGTTTTATATTCAAACTTGTCACTGACATATTAAAAAGAAAAGAGACCAACTTGGAGAGAATAACTTTCCCAAGTATGCACACCATAAGCATTTGATGTAACAGATGTAACTTGCTATAAAACAGCTTTGTGTCTGAGAGATAATTGTATAGCTTCTAATACCCTAAAGACTGAATTTTCCTCATCCATTATAATCAACAGATAAAATAGTAACATTACTTTGCTATGGAGTTTTATAATCCTGCCCAGGTATTGCTTAGTACAGTTTATATTTATCTAGATTACTTTGAAGAGTATTTCAATGAGTGAGATTTGGAGTCAGGTGATTCTGGATCTCACCTACTGACCAGTAAGGACATATTTGACTGTGGGAATTTTATTAAATCTTTCTCTTTATATCTGAATATTAACAATACCTGACTTCCAGGGTAGTATTGTAGACTATTCAATTAGCTAAGACAGCACAAAGGAGTGGTTTAGTATGATGCTTGATACATAGTAAAAGTGAGTCAGCATCATGTTGTGTGCCACAATGACCAGAAATAGGCATTTAGCAGCACCAGTATCCAGCTTCTACTAGGAGGCTGGGCATGGGTGGTTCTGAGATAAAAGAGACTCAAATAACCATATTTTGTCCATTTCTTCGGAAAACTTAGATGTTCACCAGATTTTAAAACACATGTTGATGACTCTTTTTCACCCCTTTTCTAACTGCTGGCTTTCAAAAAAAATTATTTGGCATGCTTAAGATGTAAAGAAAGAAAGAACAAGAGTTGCATTTTCCATGTGATATCACTACTTGCATGGATCCATTCTTAGCACCCTTTCCGGCTCAAATCCTGTGATTCTCTTAGAAGAAATCTACATACTATCAATATCCACTGAATATCCATAGCAACTCCCGTCACAGAACCTCGGAGACCACTGCAGAGTCAAGCAAAGTCTCACATCAGGGTTTCAGTGTCATAAAAATACACCATGGATTTTGAAAATTGAAGAAACATCACAAAATTTCCGTCTTATTTACATGCCACCATGATTTCCATATTAAAAAGTTCTCTTTAAAAGGACCACTTAAGTAAAAGATACATTGTTTGTTTCATTTTTAGATAGGTTTTATTCAGAAGAGAAAAACAAACCTGCAGTATAATGTCTCAAATACTCTGGTTTTCTCCAGTTCCTCTTCTGATCTCGTTGGCATGCAGCTTGTGTGTTCCCACTTTAATCAAACAATGTCTGCATGCTGTTTTAGGCTCCAGTACAAATTTGCTTTTATTTTTTTCTTTTGATCACTGCTTTGTCAGTGTTTTGTTGATGCAAGTCAGAAGTTTACCCCAGCCTAATTCTAAATAGTTATTTTCCCTAACTTGGGAAAAATAGGGACTATAAAACCAGTAAAATTACATCATGTATGTGACTTATTTTTGTTACAATGGCCTTGTTTGAATCTGAAAAATGATGACTATTAAATACATTCAACCTTGGATAGCTCTCAGGACAAACTTGGAAACAAGAAGCTAGAAAATACTCCCTCCTTGAACAGGGAGAACCTTTCTGCCAACTAAAGCTTCAGAGAAGCTAAACTTTTAACCAATGTACAACCTTAAATTTAGGAGATTTATTTTTGGTACTATAAATGCTACTAATAATGAATGTTCAGCTAAACCTTTGAACATTGTCTTCCTAGAGCTCTGTCTGTATAGGAGGAGACATAAATAAATAAATGAGCCTGGTGATGAAAACATAGTGCTGCTTCGGGGACATATAACGAGTTCAAAGGACACCAAGGATCTGAATTCTGCAGTGTGAGACTGGTCACCCTGAGGAACTGCACCTGTACTGGCTGATGTGCAAAACCAGAATGGACAGGGAAGGGTCAGCTATGTTAGAAATGAAAAGTCCCATCTGTAAATGAGCTCAGAAAAGGGCTGAAGAGAAGCAGGGAAGATGGGGAATATGTAGAAATAGTATCTGTTGAAATCTGTCTGGGAGAGGAATAGGTGCAGATCCACTATATTGTGTCAATTTTATACTTTCCTCTTTCTTCTAAGGATCATGTGAGTACTGGTAGAAAGACAAAGTTCTCAGGCCCCACCCAGAGCTACTCAAACAGGTACTCTGGAGGTTGAGTCCCTAGAGTAAGGAATTCACAGTCTGACCCATATTAGACCACTAGGTGACCCTGGAACTCTGCTTTTGAAGGGGCTTCTAATACATGAAGGAACTTTAATCTCTGCTGCTCTTCCAGAAAACTTCATTAAGTAGAGTTTTTGGTGCACTCCCAAAGACTTCTCATTAAGTTAAGGGGACTCTTTGAAGCTGTGAGTGAAATCTCTGAGAATTTAAAGGTTAATTCTGTTTTACACAGAGGCTAGGAATGACCCTTTTGTGTTCTCTGCCTCATAGCATAATGCAATCTATTGTCAAAAATGTTCATTAAAAGGCATGATTCCATTAAAAGCAACCTAGAATCTAAACTTAGAGAATTTCAAATGGATAACAATCACAGATGCTAGTATATAAGACCCTGTGAAGCCAAAGCCAGGTTCAAGTTCACAGTCTTCTTGGCTTGTCAGTGATCATACAGATCACACCAGTGCAGACATGAGATGATATAATGATCATTTTGAATGTCAGCTTGACTGGATTTGTAGTAACCTAGGAGGCAGATACACCTGGGTGTATCTGTGAAGATGTTTCCAGAGAGCTATAACTGAGAAGAGAAAACTCACCCTACACATGGATGACAATATTCCATAAACTAAGGTCCAACTGCATAAGAGAGGGCAAAGGAGAAGGCAGTGAGCACCAACTTCATCTCTGCGCTTCCTACCTGCAGGTGCAAGATGAGCACCTACTTTCCTTCCCTCCACTTACCTACTCTGCCAAGAGGAGCTATTTGCGCCCAAACATGAGTTTAACAGACCCTTCCTTGAAAGGAACTAATCCACTTGGGAAGCTAGATGTGTTGTAAAGCTGTTAACATGGGGCCAATCTCTCCCAAAGACTTTAGCCTCGAGCTGTCTGAAATCTAGTCCTTATTTTACAGGAGCACTTCAGGTGATGTTCATCAACTGTATTTTACAGATTAGACAATAGAGGTGCTATGTTTCCAATTTTATTATTTTAAGGTGGGGATAATGTTAACAATGACAAAAATGTTGGTGGAGTGTTTGCTCAGTTACAGGTAACTGCACTAAGTACTTAAATGTGTAGGCCAAGATCACTGTATACCAGGTACTGCTATCTCCATTTTGTAGACAGGGGAAGGAAGGCTCAGCACAATCCAGTATTATATCTAGAAACATACTATTAGTTTAGTGGAAGAACTGAAATACAGATCCAGGCAGTCCAGCTTAACTGTCGCTGCATATGAATGTATTATTACTCACATCCTAATTTTTAGGTCCCACATTACCCAAAGGTAAAACAGAGAGGCAAACATCTCAAAATCGGAAATCAACCACTTCCAAATACATTTTCATTTTTCTAGATGTTCTCCCTGCAGGTTCCCCCTTCCCATAGTTGAGTGATTATGTGTCCATCTCTGATCAGTAAAATGAATGATATTATCCTGCTTATTATTTCTATCTCTTAGCCTGGTGCTTAGTGTGTATTTCTCTGGAAGTGCCACATTTTTATATCATCACTGATGATTATATTTAATGTTCAAGCAGTGTATTATAATTCAAATTAACACACAGGTCTTGTTTGTGTGACAGATGGAATCATTTAGTAGAGAATCTTACTGGCAGTTTATTTTTTTATCACTTAACTTACTTTTAAAAAATTTGATGTGTGTGAGTGTATTGCCTGCAGGCATGTAAGTACACCTGTGCTATGCAATGCCGACAGAGGTCAGAAGAGGGCATCGGATTCCTCTGGAACTGGAGTTATGGATGGTTCTTAGTTATCATGTGGATGCTGGGAGTTGAACCAAGGTCCTCTGCAGAACAGCCAGTGCTTTTAACTGCTGAGCCATCTCTCCAACCCCATTGATGGCATTTCATGAAAGATCTCCCAGAATGTGGATGAATATTCTCAGAATCTATTGTCACTGAGCTTGCACAGCACGTGTCACATTCTGATTATTTTATCTTCCTTCACTAGAGTAATTACTATGTTTAGTTTAGTCTTTCCCTGAAATAAATTAGGCAGAATCTTCTAGGATTTTTTCATTGAGTTAGAGTGTGAAACTTGAAAAATAAACCTGTTGTTTTATTATTTCCCCAAACTGTGTCAAATATCCACAGGAAATCTAGTAAAGGATCAGGGTGGGATCAGATATCAATGGTCTCTTATTTGATACATTTTTGTTAACCTGTCTGTCCAGTAGGGAGGCACCAGAGTCTCAGAAGTGATGCAAGTAAACCTGAGTGATTACTGCTCAATCCAGTACAGTTTTGTAAATGTTTTTGGCAAGTGTGGAGTGCATGCGCATGGAGAACTTCAGTTCAGGTTCTATAAGACAGCAATGACCAACCAAGGTTTAGTCTCTCTGATATTCCTGATCTGGTGTTTGGTATTCTAGATCTTTGTTGTTTCATTTTATTTTATGTTATAGTTGTTTACACAAATTTGTCTGTGAGGCATTCATTTCTTCAGGTTGACCGAACTCATGGAAGTTCACAAGTGGTTTAGGAAACTTCCATGTTCCAAAGAGTGTTTTGCAAAATTTAAAACGGAAGCATCCTTTTTTTTTCTCAAAGAATTGAGTAGAACAGTTTGCTTAATGAATTACATGTACTCTTAATGTTAATTTGCAATTGCGTATTGATTTCAGAAGCATTTATTTGACCCTATATTAACAGCATTGACTTACATCCAAGTCATCTCTCTGGCCTTTATAATCCTGTAATGGTATAAGCTGACATCAACAGACATTCCATTTTACTGAGCTGTTGAATATCAATGGATATTACATGGATAGATGCAGTTATAGATATTACTATTAATATCATTTGAAATTATTATATAGGACCTATTGAACAAATCAGATTTTGTCATGATAATTTCAAAATTATATATAATAAAATAATAATTTTTATTAGCTGTTTTATATTCAAATTATTAAAGAAAAAAAACACAATTAAAGAATGGGAAAACTTCTTTTGTAAATTATCTCAGCAAAAATTTTGTCATGTTTAAATAAAAAAAAGTAATTGGTACTATATTTGTGAACTTTTAATATAAAATGCATTCATCAGGGCTGGAGAGATTGTTCAGTAAAGTGTGCATATTAGTCTTGCAGAGGATCCAAGTACCCACATCAGGTAGGTCAGAAACACCTGTTGCTACAGGCCCTGATGCCCTCTGACCTCTGTGGGTACTGCAATCACCTTCATAAACCCACACACATCATATAAAATACTGAAATTAATAGAGATCAAATTGAACTCCATTAGCTCTTGACTCTTTGAATTACACTAATTTAAATGCATTTCGTCCATTGACTAAAGGTTTTTATTCATTATAACACAACTTTAGATAAATATTCCAGAAGGTATATTTTGGACAAGAGAGTGACATTAAGTCCAAGTGGTCCATTTTTATGTGTTTTATTTTGACAAATTCTTCAAGTAGATACTATGATTTAGGGATATATTTTATGTTTCAGTTCAGTGTTAAAGAAATCATGATCATGATTTTTTGTGTTATTTTTGGGTTTTGTGGGGGTTTTTTTGGCTTTTAAACTCTTATTTAGAATTAACTCAATGGAATCTACTGAATGTGGATTCAAAAGCTATTGTAAGAAGTGTTGCCAGCTGAAATGCATGAAAGTCTTCTAAGAAAGAATATGGCTATTTCTTCACTTCAGTTCAATTTAGTGTCCTCAAGGCAGTAACCTTATGCAGGAATTTACAAGCAATTATAATAAGTGTTTATCACATTACTGTGATGAGCAGTACCATGTTAACTTGAATAGCTAAAAAGGGAAATATTTGGTTGATAATACAACCTGATTGATTTCAAAACCCATTATATAGTAGAATAATTAAGACAGTGTGGTAATATCTTAAAACAGAAACAGATGAACAGAACCCAACATAGTATATGTCAGTTGATCCACACATGTACTGACAGAGGATTTGGGTGTTTATTGTGCCTTTATTTTTCTGTGATAGTAGTAGTCAAGCATAACCCCTCATGCATTCTGAGAAAGTGCATTACACTTGAGTACCTCTCCAGAAACTGTTTTTTCTTTTTTTAAAAGAAAAATTTATTTATTTATTACTTTTATTTTATGAATGTAAGTGCACCGTGGTGTTCAGTGCCTGTGGAACTCAGAAGAGGACGTTAGAGTCTCTTAGCACTAGAGTTAAGGAAGGTTGTTGTCCACCATGTGGGTACTGGGAATAGGACCCATGTCCTCTGCAAGAACAGCCAGTGCTCTTAACCACTGAGCCATCTCTTCAGCCCGTCTTTATTCATTTTGTATAAAAATACAAGGCAATTAAAAGGAGATCAAATCCTGACAGAAATATTGTATAAGTCATCTTGGAAGAGCTGATTCTCTGGAACCGACCTCCCATTTCCTCTGAGACCCAGCTGTGGTCCTCAGTCCACACATGGTTTGGGTAGCCAAGCCTCAGTGTTAGACCTCTTCCATTACCAGACACCAAAAGGTTTTCCATTATTTATCTATTACTCCTCTGCAACCACCATATGCCTTCCTCAATGCCCTAATTGAATACCTAGAGATAAAAATCACAGTCTGGGAAGTTAAAAGAGAGGGGAGAGAGAAAGAGAGAGGGAGAGGAGAACTGTAAGAACTGATAATGTCAATAATCCTTAAACTAAAAATATATAATTTCATCTTAGATTATAAATTCAAAATTCAATATGTGTACTGTAATTTTGGAATATTGTTTACTGAAAAAATTCTATTACAAAGTTTCAACAATAATGTGAAATTTGTCAGTGTATCTATAAAATGAGCTTGCCCTTTCCAAATTCTCCAACCTATATAAAGTTTTCAATGTAATCATGTTACTTCTTAAAGAAAGCAATTGCATGAAATTCTGTGGATGGGCAACGGGGCAAGTGCAGATAAGGGAAGGGGTCTAAATATGATTAAGATGTATTATATGAAATGCACAAAAATTTGATAAAAATATACACTGAAAAAAATAAACAATTCAGGCACTTATTTTATACAAAAAATAAATTACTAGAACTGTTATAATTAAAAAAATAAAGAAAACATTAGTGAGTATGATAGCACTGGTCTTTAATCCCAGCCCTCAGGATGCAGAAACAGGTGTTTCTCTGTGAGATGGACATGATCCTGCTTCACATCATGACTTTCAGGCAGGCTGTGACTAAGAAAAGCTCATTAAAAAACAATCAGTCAATCAATCAATCAATAAAACAATGCAAATATAATATTTTAAATAAAAAAATAATTAAATTTGAAACTACATATATAATTCAAAATTTACCTTTAACATAATATAAATTCTAAGTTATAAAACATTTAGAAAAAACTAGAGATGGAATATCTTTAGCAACTCAGGCAAAGATTTCTTGGACAAATCATTAGAAATATGATCTATTTAAAAAATGACAAAATCTAAACCTTCTATGTGAAAAGCTAATATTCATCGAATGAAAAAATGAGCTAGAACTAAAGACATACTTTCTGGAAAATTGTAGATCTAACAAAAGATCTCTATCTGGAATATACAAAAAAAAATGCTCCAAATTCAACAATTAAGAAACACACCATAAAACTGACAGATTTGAGGAGACATTTCACTAAAGAAAATACACAATTATCAAACAAATGCACACAGAGGTGTGGCAGCACAATTAGGCAATTCAAATTTAAGGGAAATATAAATTAAAGCCACGGTGCAATATCACTGCATTCTAAATAGACACTTATTAAGTCTGTTAAACTGAGCACCTCAAATATGTTCAGGTCATTGTATGAGGGGACGTCTTATCAAAGCAGTCAGAAAACACTAAGGCAGTAACCTCAAGCCAATGAGAAAAACTGTGAAAAGGTATAAGATGCATAGCAAATCTACAGTTTGCTTCAACTTGTAAAACTCAATGCAGTTTCTGACATGCCATGATTCTAAATCGAGAAGCAGAAACTTTATTTATGTGACCAGCATGGTTTCCATTCTTTATTTTTTATTCAATGTGTTTGATCCATTAGTTTAGAATTAGAAGTCCTTCCTTAAAAAATATCATGAAATTTACAGGAAAATATCCCTTAAAAGCTGTATTACAAAACTTGAGGCACCATTAATATAATCTGTGATTGGAAAAGCATCTATTAGTACTCAGTGGTTAAGAGCTTGTATTGTTCTTGTTCTTGCAGAAAACCTGAGTTCAGTTCCTAACACCCACACAGTATGGCTCACAGGGCCCCATAAGTATGTCTCACAGCATCCCATAACTCTAGCTCCAGAGTATCCTACACTCTCTTCTGACCTCCACAGGCACCTGCCCTCACGTGCACATACCTACACACATTAAAAATAAAATTGATCTTAAAGAAATAAGAAAGCACCTCTCAAAGTTGTGAATCTGGATTATGATACTCTTGGTAGGTTAGCCCTTGGGAGAATGAATGTCATCTATTCTTGCAGCTTTCAACCTCAGTAATGAGCAGTGCATTAAATCAAAGTCCCTTGTAGAGGGATTTTCACAGGAGGTACAATGTTTGGAAAACTCAGAGGTCAGTAGTCCAGTAAATTTAGCAACCAAGTGGAGATGGATTGTTTGCTTCATTATAAAATAGGAAGCCTAGAGCTTGGGAAAAGTCCTAAACAGTGAATTGGGCATTACTCTTGGGAGAAGATGGTGGTTCAAGAAAGCAAAAAGCCTGAAAGGAGCCATGGCTCTGAGATGCTAGTAAGGGGAAGGACAAGGTCAGGGCTGCTTGTGTCTTGTTTCTTTTCACAAATGTCTATTTCTTTTGATGAGGACCAACTGAGCATTTTCCAAAGATGGTAATGAAAATTTGGTTTTATTTTTGCCACAGAATCTAAAAAAGATGCTTGTCATAGGAACAGTGAACCAGACTAGAAAACCAATATTCAAAGAAAAGCCTTTTTTCATCATTTGTATTTATGCAAGTAATCTATGTTCATTGTAGAGAAACTAGAAAATAAACCTAAGAGAACAAAGACAAAATGTTAAAATCCTTGTATCATTCAATTAAAATTCTTAATTATTTAAGGATGTCCTTCCAGATGCCTAACAGCTGATGCAAATTTTAGGTTTGTTTTACAAACAAAATTTTTAAAAATTATTCTCATATACTTTAAATGTACTGCCTTAGAGTTTTTAACCTTTGTTTCATATATTTATAACATGTATAAAATCATCAAAATTTATAATCTCTTCTATAGCCTTTTTTCCTTGACATTTTACTGGTCTTCATGTCAGTAAATAGATCACCATTTTAATGCTTTTAGTTTTCTAAATATAAATATCCTGAAATTTTGTGGACTAATTTCAAGGCTATTGGGTCTCTTAATTTTTCATGTCTTTTTAATTTTTCTGAAGAAATATGGACTTCTCTATCGTAAACCTAGAAGAGAAATTTATTTAAAAGCTATCATTCTGAATTTAAGTGGCAGAAATTAATTTTACGATTTTACAGGCCTGTTGAACACAGATGCTACTTCATGTGCTTAGGTGCATACTCTAGGCATTACTGTTCAAGTCGGTATGGAATTAGAGCTTGCTTTTTGGCTGACATGTTAGGGACATCAATCATAGCTCTCAATTTCTAAACATTAAAAATTTTGTTAAAGAGGGAGAGTTGGAAGTGGGTAAGATCGCTTTCTGTGTAAGTGAGAGAATTAGATCCTAGCACCTAGGTAACAAGCCAGGTGTGTCCACATGTGACTTGTAACCCCAGCACTGCTCTGGGGAGAAGACAAAAACAGGAGAATTCCTGGTTTTTCTGGCTGCTAACATTGCTCCAAGTTCAAAGAAATATACTGCCACAGAGGAATAAGGAAGAAAGTTGTAGCACAGGATACCAGTTGTCCTCCTCTGGCCTGGACCCTAAGAGCACCCTCAACCACTACCACATTCACACAAGCTATATGAGAAAGGACCATCAACCATATAAGCTAATTAGAAAATATCTAAGACCATCAACTGGTTCTTATGTATAATCACATTGTGACAGGAAGTAACTCCTAATATGTGGCTTTAGTATGAGCCTATGACTAAATTCACAACTTGGGGCTATGGTAGTGAACTGAAATGGATTCTACTGAGGAGACAGAAGGCAAGGTTTGTGGTCTTGTAGAGCTCTCTTAGCCTCTTGAACTCAGATTGTTCGTTCAAAATTATGGAGTTGGAAAACACAGCTTGACGATTTCTGTCATACAATATTCTATGGTTCTTATAGAAGTATAAAAGCACATGCCCTCAGTCAGGACTGCTGCAACTGAACCGAATACTTCAGGTCCTTGGCTGTCTGTTCTATATTTTTTGCTACTGACCTCCTCTTACTCAATGTTTTTCTCTTATTTGTTCTATCAAATAGTATTTTACCTTGCATTTTCTTTCCTAAATTCTCAGATACTGTGTTTCTTGTTTATATTTAATGCAATCTCCCATTTCTGACTGGGTTGAGACCCACTATTTTTGGTTACAGTAATCCTTAGCTGCACTGTTAAGTATTCTGTCTGTGACTATGGCATCCAATATTAGATATAAAGATGAGTTGGACAGCAGCCAATTCAATGCCTATTTTCTTTGTACATTGTGAATGCTTAAAAACGTTATTGGCTACTCCTACCTGCTATGATGTGGTAAATGTGAAAGCATCATAGCACGTAGAAAAAGCCAGAAGTGAAAGAGCCCATATTGCACAATTCCAGTTTTACACTGAAATATCCAAAATGAGGCCAACCATAGAGAGAGAATGATGTGGGTTAGTGACTGAGAAGGGTTGAGGGAAAGGGAAGATAAGAATGATGAGTTCAGAGTATATGTTTTTTTCTGAACATGATTAAAGTGTTCTGAAATTAGAGAGTGGTAAAAAGACTAAAACTACTGAGTTAGACACTTAATGGAGAATTGTATCATATACAAATGTATCTCAGGTTAGTTTTTTGTCAACTTGACATAATCTAGACTTACCTGAGAAGAGGAAACCTCAATTGAGGAATTTCCTCTGTGGGCATGTCTGTCCAACATTTTCATGATTACTAATTGAGATAGGATGGTTCGGCCTACTATGCGTGGTGCCATTCTTAGGCAGGGGAGCCTGGATTGTATAAGAGAAGTAGCTGAGTAAACCAAAGGAATCAAGCCAGTAAAACAACATTCCTCCATGGTTTCTGCTTTAGTGCCTATCTCCAGGATCGTGCCTTGAGTCCCCTCCCTAATGTCCCTCCAGGATAGATTATGCTTTGGAAGTGTGAAATGAAATAAACCCTCTCCTCCTCAAGTTGCTTTTGATCATGATGTTTATAAAAGCAACAGAAATCAAACCAAAACACTCCCTAAAGTATTATTAACTAGGTAAAATACTCAGTTAAACATATATGAACACAATAAGGCCTCCTTAGACATTTGACAGTATTTCAGTATTTTAGAGAGATAATTAAGATCATGTAGGTACAGCCCCAAATGGGTTTCGTCTGAGTAGACCCCAAAGCACTTTCCCTAGGGAGGAAAGTGGATCACTGTGAAGAGAGCATCAACAGAGACTGGAAAACGTCATCTCTGTGTCAAAAATGTAATTCTTGTCTAAAGTATTTGAAATTTGTCTTGACTAAGTATGTAAGCATGAATGAAGAAAACCAAGATTCTGCCTGAAGTGCTATCACCTTGATATATGCCCCTCAAAAATCTGAATTCAATAAAAATAATAAAATATAAACAATATCAAAAAGTTTGGATTTTACTAGCAGATGTTATTTTACTTGCAAAATAATTGATTCAACTGGGTATCTTGCTGTATCTAGGAGATTTAGGGTAAGTAAACATAATTCCATTATCTCCTCTTAACTATGGAGTCCAACTAGACAAAGAACCCAGTGTCCCAAATAGTTCAGGATAATGAAAAGCCGTCTTCTTATCCACTTCCTACCCAAGAAGATTTATGCTATGTATCCTCCAACTGCTGAGAATATGTCCTATTTTTAAAGGCCCCCAGAGAAGACACTGCTTCAAAGAGACAGGATGACAAAGCCTTGCCCTCTGAAGCATCCCCAGTGGAGCTAATCAGCTAGGTGTCTGATCTCCATGGCATCTATTTGACTCCCTGTTTCCCAGCAGGACTGAACCACTATCGGAACTAATTGTGAGCCCAGTATACCTTTAGAGGTTTGCTTGTATTTTGTTTTGATTTCTTTTTTACCAACTGAGAAATTCTTTCTTATGGAGTAAAGAATAGGATTAAGATGCTGGTGTTGATTCATTCCCAAGAGGCTCAGAACATTAGAACATCACCTAAGAGTAACCAACACAGCTTCTTCCTCACACTTCCTAGCTGGAAGAAATGGCCCAGCTTCACCCACAGTAAGGAACTGATTACTTCCCACTCACACCACAGTAGATCTGAAAGATGTATAGCTGACTGTCATTACTTTGAAGAAAGATCGGAGATGAAGTAAAGACTTAGGAAAAGAGGTGACTGTAGTGGAGTACTGGATCCAGGGGCTTCATTTATGTGTACCAACTGTACTAACATTCTGTCAGCTTCATTTAATTCCAGTTAGGTTCATGCTCCTTCCCAATAGGAAAAATCATTAAGATAATGGTATTGTAGTAAACCATAAGGTATTTTGTCCTCTAAAAACCTGGTAACAAACAGGTGCTGTACAAGAAAAGCAAATGAATACATAGTAAGGACCAGACATTTTCTAGTAGTTTATGTCTCAAACCAACATGAGGGGTGCTTGGACTTGAGGATAAAAACAATGTTGAGTAGTATTTGTTTTCATTGCATCTTTTTATTACTTAATTTTTCTGACTCCTCCAGTCTTTTCCTCTTGTTGATGATGTCATGGTGGTAACATGATGTCTGTAGTGGTGGCTGCAAAGGGTGGTTCATTACCACAAAGCAGAGCTGCCAAGGGCAGCTAGCAGACTCTTCGGTATTACCTGTTTCTCCTCTGGAGGATCCTATTGTCTTTGCTCTTATCCCATACAATTAAAAGACGCGGGCTAGTTAAAACATGGACAAAAGCCATCAACTGGCAGTAGTAACTTTGCTTCCTTTCTATGAACAAATTGTGTTACTGATGAGGAAGCTCTACTAAGCAAAATCTTGGCTACCTGTGCAGAGAAAGCTAACCCAACGTTGTGCTCACCAGCCAATTTCTAATTCTAAAGTCTAAAGTGATTGTTCTTCAAAAGCTTTGATTTTCTATGGTGGAATTTTACGTATTTTTAACATTTTCTGTTTCTGTGAATTATAAATGCGTTATAATGAATAGAATCAAACCATGTTTATATTTTTATGACTGCCTTATTTCAAGGTTCATCCATGTTAGAGCCCATCACAAAAATTTTTTTCTGCAATTTGTTTATCCATTCAAATGTTGAAGAATATTTTCCTCAACCTCCTTCCAACTGTGAGTTGGGTCCCTATGAACATGACAGTGCGGATTTCTCCTTAAAACCTTCAGTTTGATTCTTGTGGACGGGTGAATTATTTTGCTGTTTCTGTTTTTGATTTTTGAGACTGGGTCTCACTGTGCAGCTCTAGCTGGCCAAGTGCTCATGATGTAGAGCTGGCTAGCCTCTAACTCATAAAGATCCTCCTGCCTCGGCTTCCCAATGCTGGCATTAAAGATGTGCACCCTCACAGCCAGCTGGCAAATTCTTCATATAGTGATGTTTTTAAATATACTGACTAAATAAAAAAAAAAGGTTTGGAATAGAACATTACTCTTCATTAAACAAACAAATAAAAAAATCAGAAATGCATCTTCTGACTCACAGTATTTCTTCAGTATAAGTTGTTGGAAAGTTTTAGATTTCCCATTCTTCAGATGGGAAAATTAGAGGCGAAATGTTCCTTCCATGATCTTGGCCTTGACTTCTGATCTGCTGATTTCTACTTATGTGCAAGAATTGACATTGAGGCTTAACTAAGAAAACATATTCAAAAAGGAAAGATTTGCCATTTTTTGGGCAAAGGCTTCCTAACTTTGGCAACAGCAGTGAGTGTCACACTTTCCTTTGGCAGTCATGGGTATTTCTATCCAATTGCTATATATTTCCAAGAACATTCCCTGTGGGCCCATTTTAGCTTCAATTTATAAAAAGTTAGGGGATAATAACACTTAGCAAGTACATGTCCCTGCTGTTCACCCTGTTCACCACTCCTTTTCATTTTATTTGTCCTTAAACACCTTGTGTCCTCCATATTCCTTAGTCACAGCTCTTTTGTTCGACCTCAAGCACGTACCCTTCTCTATTCCTGCCTCCCTCTAAAGTAACCAGCTTCATTGGCAAGTACAAATTCTGCTTTTATTTCTTATCTTTGCCCTGCCATCTGATGTTGACTACAAAAGTGTCCCTCCACTCTTTACCTCCTGCAGTTTGTAAATGCAGACACTTCCTGATTTTCTTCTTACCTATGATGCTGGTTTTTCATCTGATTCATGCCATGAACATGCATAAAGGAACTTCAGCATCGCAGAATAGATAATGCTTTGGAAATGCCCTCATGGTCACAAAATCTTCAGGGAAAATGAGGCTAGTCCTCAGAATTATGCATTCAAAATGCACCAAGCAACAAAGTCCACCATACCGCTTAAAAGCACTTAAAAGCAGAGCTATGTGTGTATATGCTCCTTTTTCTCCAATATGAGTAGTATGATATGATGCCAAGAAAAGCAATACAAACTGCTTTTAAAAATGATCATTTTTAAGAGCTTTATTTTCTCTAAAGTATCTATATTCCATTCAAATTATCTTGAAAAAGTAAGCTTTCTCCCTTCTCTCACAGAGCACTTGATAAATATATCCATGAAAGTATGTCAGTGAAATAGTTAGACATTGACATATGAAAATATCTTTTGTATTAGATGTGGACAGAAAAAAATTATTTTGATTATCTGGGAGTATGACATTGGCAGTATCCGCATATCTAACAAACTTCCCTTGGTCACTCACCATGTGCCAAATGCTCATCATACTTTGAAATCTTAATAATCTTTCTTGTTGAACTATGTGTACACAACTCCTGTAACTTGCTCTCAATTCTTGTCCACCAGTGAACATCTAACCGTTTCAGAAAACAGTTTTGATAATTACAAGTGAAAGGATGCTACTCATTTCTTTAGGTAGAGAACAAGGATGCTGATAAATAGCCTACAGGTCACAGTACAGTTCTCTCACAGATTTTCATCCTCGAATGCTAATGATTCTCCCTACCACAGACTGCAGGCTCCTGGGACTGGGAACTGTGTTATCATCATCCTCTCTACTACCTCATATATAGAAGGATTCCCCAATGCTAGGGGCAAAATTCCAGGAGTACAAAGATGCTAAGATTGAGCCTATTTAGAGAACTGATACTCAAAAGCCATCCCCAGACTAGCAGAATTGCCATCATCAAAGAAGTAGAAATAAGGAAATCATAGCCCCATCTCAGATATGTACTGACTCAGAACCTTCACTCTAGGAAAATCCTCAAGGGATTTAAATGTACACTAAGTTGTGAGACCTTTCCATTGTGAGACCTACTCCACTGATGGAGTAGAAGGGCAGGAGATGTTCAAGAGTAGAGATCCAGATTCATCTGGCAGCACTGAGGAAAGGTGCTCCCTCTGGGTCCATTCCTGGAAACAGGGTTCTGGTGAGCATAGCTGCAGACTAGGGAATAGCGGAAAATTGTTGAAGACCTCATAGCCATTGACAGCACAAGTAGAATAATGCAGTTTTAACAGATTCAAAGACAGTTGGATGATGAATAAGCAAATATTGTAGTACGAGTGGCAGCACCAGGTCAAGAGGCAGAACAAGGGCATGGGCAGTCCATGTTGAAGGCTGCCAAGAGCACTAAGAAAGAGGCTGACAGTGGGAAAGGACAGGCCATGTGCCAAGCCCAGAAGAGGCCAAGACTCTGAGACTGCGGGGGTGAGAGGCAGCAGCCCAGACTGGCTACAGGCCTTTCATTCCATCGTCTGGGTGGCTCCAGTTCATTCGGGGAATCGAGTTACCCAGAATCCTTATTCAATAGCTCACAGTCTTTCCAGGACTTGATAATGTGGTAATTAACATGGGGATTCCAGGAATGCTTTGGATTTGAGTTCTGTCTGTAGCAGGCTGATGTGTCTGGAATCTGGATATTGAAAATTGCTATTCCAACATTCCCTTTATTTCCTTCATGATGGATCAAGTAGACTCAAAATCTGAGCAAAAGGGCAAATATAAACTAAACAGAAGGAAATCTCTGAGGGGCTAGTCTAACAGCATCTGTCAGTTTTTCCAGCAGTCTAGATCTGGCTGTGGTCAAAATACTGCCATTGTATTTGAATACTTTGGCATTATTCAATGACATGAGAAATATTTAAAGGACTTAAATACTGTGCTTTCATTATTTTACATGTATTCAAAAGTCAATGGAATCATGTCTTATGGAGATGTTGACTTAACCAGGATATCTTAGTGAATGACGTCTTCTTGATCAGCAGCCTGTCACAATATGATCATGGCCATGATCCAAATCATAATCATGATCAAGACAATGACTGCTACCATGTCCATGATCACAACCAGGACCATGATCATCACCACAGCCATGACAATAATCACAACAATAACCACAATCATAAACACAATCATAACCATCATCACAGCCACAACCACAACCCTGATCATGACTATAACCACTACTGTGACAGTGACCATTTCACTTGCTCTGGAAGATGAGGAAGAATTATTATTAGCTGCATGGACTGACTAGATGAAACCCAGAGGCAACTGGCCTTCCTCATCTGCCCAAGTTAGTGACAGCAATTGTGCATATCTGTTTTAGATCTGAAACTGTCTCAAAAATCTTGATTCCCTTTAATCTGCCAACAGGCAACAGTGGGAAATCACCAGTGATTCCCTGGGTATGATTATAGCAAATTATACTTCTGAGTTATCTTTAAACTTTCAGTTTATATTGAAAGCCACCACGTTGTCTACACATGCTTTTCCCTTCTCCAGTGTCATCAGGAACCCATTGGAACATATAAAACCACAGCATCAGTTAGAGTTTCAGATTTAGATTTGGATTTTATTAGTTTAGACATTAAGTGTTTTTGTGGCCTTGGTCAAGTTGTCTAAATTTCACCTTCAGTTTTTTATCTTGAATAAAACATTGATAATTCCAATTTTATTGGATTGTTTTAAATCCTAAGTGAAAGATGAGGAACTTAGCAAAGTCTCAGCATACAGAGTTCACTAAACAAAAGAGGTTATCACTATTTTTGCCATTGTTCTTATTATCTCCAATCCTGACACTGTTAGTGTGAGTTAGGAAGCAAAGTCAGACCACTGACTCCCAAGCCTATGAGCATCCTTTGCCTCTGCCTCATTCTGTTCCTCCCAAACTATGGGCCTCAACAACATTCCCCTCATCTCCTCACCTGGAAGATCTCTATCCTCAAAAGGATGGCTAAATATACATTTTTTCCCTACATACAAATGTACTAGTGTCACATATGTGCTAGATATTCAGCTCTAGTTCTTTGGTCTTTATATCTAGTTAAGATTTTCCTATATGTCCTTTAAGATCATCAGGAAAAGGATTCTCTATAAGGCAAAATAAAGAGTAAATACCAGTGAAGCTAGATTGAGTTCTCATAGGTTGTTGTCTACCATCTTTCTCTGAGTAGGATGCTCTATCTTTTACTCTGGAGAGCCTTCACCTCACATTCTCAAGAACAGAAGAATAAGACTCTAATCCCCAGGTTCTGTGCTAAGGTCAAGGCTGTGGCAAAATTCAAACCTCAGAGGGCTGATACTCAGAATTTAGATCTGGAGTTTGAACCTCAGAGAACCTCTGGACTCAGAGGGCAAACTGGGATTGGGAAGAATTCTGATACAATCCCTATTCATTGTATACAGATATGAAAGTATAAATAATTTTACTTGCCAACTCAAGACCCTCCTGCTTGACCTGCTAAGCATATAACACCATATCCAACAGAATGGGACTTTTGAGGGGTATGCTTCTCCTGTGTTGTGGGTTGTATTTGTACTCTTGAAATTATGACCTCTTTAGACATGAACATTTGATTTTTGTTGTCAAACTCAAACTTGAAGTGCCTGGGCCTCTTATCTTCGTGGCCTCCTAACTACTCTCTCTTTTGACCTTTCTACTCTGGTAGGGATTTTGTGTCCATATGAACTAATCATTTATTTGATCTTAACTACTGGAAGTAGACATCAAAGGATGTAATCTTATAGAATTCAGGTAATCCTGAATAGAATTGGTCTTTCATCATCAAAACAGCCTTCATTTATGTGTTATAGACTGAAACAGTAAAGACCTTACACCTTGTTATTTCCACAGAAAGTAAAAACAAAAATAAGTTTTTTAAAAATACTTGGACGGGAGCTGGGGTGATAGCTCAGTCCAGCAGGAGGAATGTGATGGAGCCAGCCTTGGAATCCCAGCATAGGAGAGGCAGAGACAAGAGGAACCCTAGGACTCACTGTTAACTGACTTTCTCAAATTCAAGGCTGGTGAGATACCTGGTTTCAAAAAAAAATGAACAAGCCTAAGGTACGACAACCCAAGGTTGAACTCTGGCCTCTATAAATACACACAAACACAAACTCCACAGTCTGTTGATGAACAGGCTGCTTTATGCATCCTGAGCAACAGTGACCAGCATCTGCCAATATCATTTGAAAGTTCTGGAACCAGGAGCTAGGGAAAAGCAGATGCTGGGAGCACTTCTAAAACGAGATGTAATATACCTGTCCAGGAAGAAAACAGAAGCTCTCCCTGACAAAGAAAAGGACTGACTGTTGACTAGCTGTAGTGTAATGTTTAGAGCTCCCTTTAGTCAGATGTGTTATTGTGTAGCTCTTTTTTCTTCTTTTCTCACCAGCAGCTGGGAGTATAGATTAATCATTGATAGCATTGTAATTATTATTTAATAAATTCTTGGATGCACTTTTAAAAAGTTAAAAATTTATTCTGATCTATTATACTTGTCTCCTTCTAAGGACCTGAACAATATTTTGTCATGATGGGAAACAAATAATCTTCTCTATAGGATGGAACAGCCTGGATTTCAAGGACCTAGATTTCCAAAACAGTAAAATATAGGGACTTTGAAATCATCCAGCACTAGCTACAATTCCTCACTAATGCTGTACTAAATATGTAACTTCTCTAAGCCTGTTTTCTCATCAGAAAAATGGATGTTTTATTAATAATGGGGTTAGAATGGGGCAGCATTTAGCACAGTGTCTAGCATAGACTGGAGGAGCATACATGTCCTAGATTTAACTAAGAGAAATTGGCTCATGGGGAATTCAAAACAAAGCTCATGGTCTTTACGGGGTGTGTATGTGTGATTCATGTGCATTTGTGTAAGGGGAACACTTGCCCATAGATGCATGTAAAGACCAGAATTAAACTCCCAAGTATTTTCTTCTATTGTTCTCTACCTTATTTTTTTGAGACAGGGATTCTCACTGAAAATAGAACTCGTGTTTTTGGCCAAATTGACTGTTCAGGGAGCCCCCAGAATTCTCATCTTACTTCCTGTGTTCTAGAAGGAAAGATACTCAGGGATATTCACAAGGAGATTCTTTTGGAATTTGGCAACAATTCAGTCAGTGCTGAATGGCATGGAGAGAGGTCTATTCCTAGGTAAGCCACTCAATCTGTGTTTCTTATCAGCACAGACTATGACACATAGCCGAAGGATGACTATGGCGACCCTCCTCTACCCCTTTGCATTTCCACTTTGTAAGATGTTGGGTAAAGGCAGATAAGAAGCTGTAACAGTGCAATATACAGCAATGGAATTAAAGTGAAAGGGGCAAAGACTCCATATAACCTGAATCATCACCCTCACAATACAAACTGTGAGCCCCATAACTTCCACGGCACCACCTCCTGAGAAGTGAGCGATGAGTCACTTTCTTATATCTCCCTTACCTTTGTCATGTTCCATCAAGTGTCAGAACAGAATTACAGAATTAACAGGCCTTGCAGGGTTCTTTTAATTCAAAATGATCAATCCCAGCACTTATTCATGGTTCCTATTAGAGAAAAAGAGAAAGAAGAAAAAAAGAGAGAGAGAATATAGCTGACAGTGTCTTTAATGAATATTTCTCCTCACTGTAGAAATCCGGCAAACCACTTAAGCAGTCAGCTCTTTTCATGGTTAATGAGTGTGGACATCTTCCCCAGGATCCTGATGGCAGGGGGTGTAGAAACAAATTGTTTGTGACACAGAGTCACCTGGATATTCACTAGCTGGTGCAGCACAGCGATCTCACAGGGCTCTGCCACTTACAGAGGTGTTGTACAATGCCTGCCAGTCTCAAATCCAGGTCACCTGGTGAGAAGCACTCTAAGCAACTGTCTTACGTGAGAATTGGGATTCTAGGACTTTATGTTTTGCTTATGTTTGAGGTAGCCCACTCTTTTTCTCCAAGTGAATTCACGGTTTTTGGCAGTTTTTTTTACTACCAATATGTGAAAGTGGGGTTCTAGGTTATATGTCTTAAAAGGAGGGGTAAGGGACAGCAGGAGGAGAAATAATGTTGAAGGGCAGTGTATTAGTTAGCCTTCCTCACAATGACAAAACACCTGTTCTTCTATCTTCTTTTGAAATAGAAAGTTAATCAAGAAGATTAAAGTCATTCATTGACTTGAGCGACACAATATTGGTGAATATTGCTCACTATATATTTTTTTTACTAGAGCTGAAACCCCATATATTCCTCAAATATGTTACACACATCTAAAATCTATTATCACATTACTATTTTTTCATGAAGACAGAAAAACCTCCTTCATGAACCTCATTAAGTTAAAGCTGTTAAAAACAGTAATCCTGTTTTCCAATCCTGTGACCAAATCTATTTATGGAAGAAAAATAGCCAAGAAGTCAGTGTGATTCCCAATAGGAGAGTGAATGGAAGCAATTTACTAGACAAAGTAGCCAATTACTGTTTGAAGTGTGTGTCCCATTTCTATCATCCTCATACTGGTTAGCCTTTGTGCATAGACACTGTAGATTTTATAGCATATATATTTTGCAAATATCCCAGTCCCTATGAGCTCACATTTGAACCCTGCATCTTTCTCTGTGCACAG
This sequence comes from Eospalax fontanierii, assembly GCA_035773235.1. Taxonomy (NCBI): domain Eukaryota; kingdom Metazoa; phylum Chordata; class Mammalia; order Rodentia; family Spalacidae; genus Eospalax; species Eospalax fontanierii. The sequence goes on from CM069529.1 coordinate 25,204,460, forward strand.
AAAGGTTCAACTTAACCTTTGAAATATGTGGCCCGACCCCTGGATTGAGGATGCGTTATTAAAGATTCATTTCCTGGAATTGTTTATCCACAAATGCTAAGATCCTTATACTTTCAGAGAAGTGTTTTGGGATTTCTGAGTTGATTTTTATATATATTAAACAAATAGGTAAAATATCTAGTTTTGTTCATTGTTTCTAAATTCACAGCTAACTGATATCAAGAAGATAAAATTTTTAGATATACTATTATATGTTTTGTTTATACAGATTGAACAGAAAGTAAAGTTTTAGTCTCAGGATATATGGACATATTAAAAAATGTACTTTAAGTTTCTTTCAGAAAACTGTATAAGGTTAAAAGTTTATCTCACTTTGTTACAAGGCTGAGAAAGGTCTGTACAGGCACAGTTTGATATAAGAAGGAGACCCTGGTACCTTTACCACTCTTTTGTTTCAGATTTAGAACTCAATTTCTCAGAGACTAAGAAATGTAACTGAGCTATATAGAAAGAAAGTTTTGTAAATGGAACTAAAATAACCTTTTCAAAAATTGCACTTTCCCTAATAAACAGTTACTGAGCACATGTGTAGAAGCCATGCAGCTGACAATTCTGAACATGGGAATCCAGAAGTGAGGACAGAACGTCTTCCTTCACAGAATTCACTTTCTATCTCTATGTCTGTCAGTGTAGTTCCTAGCATGACCAGAGAATACCCCAGTTCTCATGTGCTTTCATTAAATTAAGACATTTGAGAAAACCAAGATGGAGTGATAAGAGGCCAAAGAGTCTGGAGTTAGGTAACCCTTAAGTGGATGTCATCCCAAAATGTGTTGTTTGATGTAAACCTGGCCTACAGAGAGTTACACAGCAGCAGAGCACAGTCAATCACTAGATCCAATCCAATGCTTTGTCAACTATCCAAGTGAAAGATCTAGTGTGACTTAACGAACCTGGTGATGACATTAAAGAAGGAGATAGAACAAAGACAATCCATGGTAGTTTGAACATTAACAGACATTTCCCATGAGATGGAAACTTAGTCAATAATAGACTAAATATAAATTATTGCATGAAGCCATGTAACACAACAACAATATAATCACTAGAATCATTTTTAATTAATTGATTATTTATTTATTTATTTTAAAATTTTGCATGTATGTGTACATTGCCTGCATGTGTGTAAGTGCACCTATGCATTGCAATGACTGCAGAGGTCAGAATAGGGTGTTAGAACCCTTAGAACTGGAATTACAGATGGTTGTTAGCTGCCATGTGGGTGCTGAGAATCAAATCCAGATCTTCTACAGTAGCAGCCACTGCTTTTAACTGCTGAGCCATCTCTCCAGCCCCCAAATCATTTAATTCTTATTTCAGTTAAATAACAGAGATTTTTTCTTTTTTGTATTATTTTCTTAAAAGAGAAATAGAAATGATCAGAGTTAGAATTTAGGAAAATTATATTACAAAATAAAAAGTGAAAGTTTTGCCTTAAGCAAATTCAGCTTTACCAAGTTCCCTATGACTCACCTTGTTTCTCAGTCTTTTCTTAGCATTTTGTGGCCAGGCAAATTTTGGTTTTCTCCAGTTACCTTAAAGCCAAAGTTTGAATTGTATCTATTACATGGTGAATCTTTTATATATACATTGGCAGAATAATGGATGTCCTAAGTATATATTAGCTGTCCATATGGTTTCCAACCATTGGCTGTATTAATACATAGAAAATATTTAATTTGCCATCTGGTCTACACAATAGTTGAGAGTCTACCATGTAGTCAGTAGCATAAAGCAGGGAAAGCTTTATGAAGCCATATGAGGAAGCAAAAGTCATTTCAACTACAAGTTTAATGAACTGTAAGATCCTTATAAAAAATATTGGGGGCGCTCTCTCTCTCTCTCTCTCTCTCTCTCTCTCTCCTCATTCACTCCCCATCCCCTATCTCCCCTTCCCCTCACTAAGAACTCCAGGGTCGTCTCAGGAGTTGGCCATCAGCATGAGTATATTTCAGGCTGTTCTGAACAAGGAAATGTCATCATTGCAAGAAAGTTTAAGAACTAGTCATTCTGCTCTTGGAATGTTGTAGTTAAGGAAGAGATACCTGAAGCACTTTGGGGCATTTTTTTCTAAAATCACTTAATATTTCATATTGCCACAGAGTGAGTAGGGATGTATGACAAACACTAGGCTACATAAATCAACTAATGAGAGTTGATTGACTGACTTGAGGCCTGTCCTTTATCTCCTTACAAAGCAGAGTAAATTATGAGGTTATTTGACTAACACTCAGAAGTAATTACAGGTCGTACGGATTAAGGACAATTCCCAGCTCTCAAGATGGTACCTGGGCACCAGGAACACTTCTCCCTCCTCACAACCAGCACTCTCCTTACCCCTGGCTGTTCCTATCTAGTCCCTCTACTTCCTACTCACCACAGTGAACAGTTTGAAAAGTAGCAATAGAAAGTACTTTTCCACACAAGCTTTAACGAAAACTTTCTTAAGACTTAATGAATTCTGTATGTGACAGCTGGAGGAAGGACAACGACTAAAATGCTTATACTAGAAGAAATTTATTGAGTCATATTTAGTTTATTTTAATTCTAATTTTATACACCATCACAATAGGACTTAATAAAATCCAGTGTCAGTATTTCAGGATTCACCAGTGTTTTTGGAACCATATTTCATTCTTATGATCAAAATCTTCTAGTGGGCTTTAATGCCACCTTTTATCACTGATTGTATAGACAGCTTCATGGAATAATACTAAATAAGTAAATAAAATGCATGTCACCACAAAGAATTTTCTCAGTTCAGTAATATTTATAGATACATATTTTAAATGCATACAGCATTTTATAATGACTGCAGTGTACACCAAATCATCACAACTCCACCTTTTTACCTTTAATGTACTCCCTTCAGATCTACCACCTGTGGAATGCTTTTTATCTTTATGGATTGTTTAAAGTCACTTTTCCCATGTAGTAAGCTGTGTTTCCAAAAGTATCTAAGGACAGTTCATTTTGCTGAATTGTTTGCTTGCTTTATTTATTTATTTATTTATTTTGGTTTTGGTTTTTAAGGGTTTCAGGCACCCTCCCTTGAAGCCAGGGTTGCTGACAATTGTGAACTACCTCACATGGGTGCTTGGAACCAAACTCAGGTTTCTGCAAGAGCAGTATACTCTCTCTCTTTTTAAAAATAGATGATTTCTAAAATTTTTATGTCTATGAGTATATTGTCTGCATGTATATAAGCACACCCATGTCATGCAATGCCTATGGGAGGTGAGAAGAAGAGGGCATGGGATCCCCTGGAAGGGCAGTTACAGAAGTTGTTAGCTACCATGTGGGTGCTGAGAATTGAACCTAGGTCCTCTGTAAGAGCACCCGGTACTCTTACGAGCTGAGTCATCTCTCCAGCCCCTGGAACAATTCTTAATTAGCAATATTTTTCTGCCCACCCTAGAAGTGGTTCATTTAAGACTTTACATGTCCTAATGCATATTATAGGAACATGTGAATGTAGGCTACATTTAAAAATGGATGCCATATTAGCATCTTTTAAATATTAGGGAACAAAATAAGTGGAACACTTTGGAGCTGTTGCTTCTAATGTGATGATAGGATACACTGAATTTTATTCTAATGGACAAAAAGAACTTCTTTATATTGTCAAAAATACAGAGTTGAAACATTGAGAAGTTTAAAGTAGGAAGGCGAAAGTTCACTTCAAAACTTTGCTTACAAATATAGGTTAACTTCAGTTGCTTTGAACAGGTTCTACCTGGCCTCTCTTGGGCACTGATCGATGCATTATGATGTGTGCATGTTTGCCTTGCTACATTATTGTCACTGTACCTGTTGTTTTGCAACTTGCCTTTTTTTTTCAAATTAGCATACAAAGTATACGATATCATTTCGGCACTTTTTTAACAAAGTGTGTTTTAGTAGAGTCTCCTTCCTCTCCGTGATTCTGCTTTCTAATCCCCACAGTCCCCTTTCTTATTTCTCTTTCCGTGTGACCTTTTTGCCCTATGCCTCTGCCTTCCTTGTCTCCCATCTTTACCCATGCCTAGTTTTGTCTAGATTTTTAGGCTTGAACCATATTTACAACCACACACATGCAAACACACATAATATATACAAGATAGGATCTACATGAGAGAAAACTTTTTTTTTGTCTAAACTTGGATCCCCGCTTAATACTTTTTCCAGAAAATTCCACAATTTCATTTTTCTTTACAGCTGAATAAATGAATCTTGTTTATATCACTACTTTGCAACTTGCTTTTATTTAAACTTAAAGATATATACTCAAAGCCTCCTAACGGCTGTCACAAAGCCTCCATCTAATCATTGAGAATGCGTTGTCCTCCACACCAGTCAAAACTGCTTCTAAAATAATATCTGGATACTGTTTTGAAACTGACTCAGTATTGTTGGCTTTGGCCTTTTTTTTACCTTTTGAAGACAGAAAATTATGTAAATTATATAAATGAATATACCATAGAGAAGTGTGCCAAACCGCTGAACCCTCTCCATCCATATGCCTCTGAGTGGATAGCAATGAAATAATCGCCGGCAAATTGGACCCAATTGAAAGCTTTTCAATTGCCTTGAAGAAACCAGTGAGAAACCAGGTCAAAAGCATAATAGAATTGCTTTTCCTGCCCTTCACTTTGCACCAATGCTATGATTATGTTCTGGCCCTTAGAGTGCCACACAAGGGTGACTATTAAAATGTCCTCGATATTAAGGGAAGACAGCAGTGTTTGAGTATCACTTAGAGGATCTACTTCTGCTGAGAAAAGTGTGGCTTTAAGAAGTGAATGATGAAGTTTCTGTGACTCATGGTAGACAAACTAAAACTCCCCCATACGGCTAAAAGTCTATTTAATTGAACACAAACATACCACTGCCACATCACTTAAAATCCAAGTTCCGATGATCAGTTTGATTGTAGTCTCTGTTCTCTCATTTATACTGCATATTTTAAAAAATACTTTATTTATTATTGTTATTTTATGTATATGAGTGTATTGCCTGCATGTGTGTAAATGCACGCGTATCCTGTATGTATATGAGTGTATTGCCTGCATGTGTGTAAGTGCACGCGTATCATGCAGTGCCACGGAAGGTCAGAAGAGGTTGCTGAGTCCCAGATGTTGTAAGTCGCCCTATGGGTGCTGGGATTCAAACCCCAGTCCTCTGTTAGAGCAGCCGGTGCTCTCAACAGCTGAGCCATGTCTCCAGTCCCGATTTATACTATATATTTTTAATACTTTTCATGAGTAGTATTTCTTTAGCTCCTATGATGTTAGCACACATGCCTGCCTTGTGAGGCCTTCTTGCCAGTAGCAGAAGAACCAACATGTGCAAAGATTTTGTGACAAATAATCCACTTAAAGAAAAGATTGAGAACTATTGGAACATAATGAGGCACAAGATGAGCCAGAACCAAGTTGGAGTACTCAGTCCCCCTCCTAACATGACTTAGGATCTCACATAAGTCCCTTGCGATTAGCCTCTAATACGTGTTCTCTCTGCCTCACCTCAAAGTCCCTAGAAAAAGAATTTTCAAAGATAATAAATAAAATAAAAGAACATTCTTTTTATCCCCCCCGCCATTGGCACTGTTCAAGCACATAAAGCCATTCGTCCTCTAGCCCCTTTCTCGCAATGACTTAACAAAAGACAAATTAAAAAGTACAGCAATGTGTTGAGAAGGGAGCCATTATTTCTGAAGTCAATTGACAGAAGGTTTCCAAGGTTTTATTGATTTAAAATATCACAGTCACTCCTCTAGGTGTATTTCTGTCTGTTAGGTCTTCAGTTCACATTATACTCTGTTCAGAAACAAGCGCTGTTACTATAGATGTGTCTCCAGGATGGATAATCATGTAGGGACCAAACAGGACTGAAACAGCTGACTCACACAGCAACCCTCAAATCTAGTTGCTGGAGATAAAGCCCAGTACTCCATGCAGGAATCCCTGATCAGTTGAGAAGGATGGATTAAGTCTGTCCTGTCAGCAATTGACAGTTAAAGGGTCTTTTACTGTATGTTAGCCTCATACCATCATTATTCAAACACCCATTTCCTTTTGCTGGTTCCTTAATGTGAAGACCTATGTCACCAAAAGAGAAAATCCTGCATGTTGATCTCATGACTTAGTTTTCCTCTACCTCTCCTTAATTTCTTTCCATGGAGCTACATGTAAAAGTCCTTACGTACTTTCTGTGTAACTCACCATGTAAATATAAAGATTAAAAATAAAACAGACAACTAACCATGTGGAGCTACAAGTTCATGCAATATTTGATCTCTCTCACATGTTCACATTGGTCAGTTTAACTATTTGCAACATTTAAGAATTTTTAAATGAGCTTTACGGTGGCTAAAGAGGGGAAGATACTTTTCTCAGAATTGGGATACGGTGACTGAGGATGGTTTCAATCTCTCAATAAAAATTCAGAGTGACTATTAGCCTCTTTTATTGAAATATGATTTTTAAAGTTTATATTCATTGAATAGTGCCAGTAGATAAACTGTATTATCATTTTTAAAAAATTAAGAATTTTTTGAGGGCCATGAGAAGATATTCTTTAGATAGTTGAGGACATGTGATTCTTTCAGAGCCAAGTGAAACAGTATTTCACTGGCAGAGGGACAAGTGGGCAGACTCACACATGGGTTATGTTCAACATGTGCCATTTGGAAAGATACTCCTCTGTCCATAATCCCTGATCTCTTTAGGAAAAATGACTGTAATGACTGTGTATGGATGTGTTTTGGTCATGCTGTGACAATGGAGCCCTATATTTTATTAAGAGAGCAACTCAAGAATCCTGGGTAACTTCTACCATGTGGTATATATAGCTCTTCCTTTCTTTTATTTTTTAAATTTTATTGAATACAGACAGAAACTTAGGGATGATGTCATGGAACCCTACAAGTATGTTTCATAAAGTCCTCAGCACATTGGACATACCTTTCAAATATTCATGTGTGGTTTGACATTTTAGGCTGAAAGATACATTTAAATAAACATCTCTATTTCAGTGCTAGGGGTTGAATGCACGACCTCTCTATCCTAGGTAAGTTCTTTGCCACTGTGTTATGTCCCCAGTCGATAAAACATGTCTAATAAGCAAGAACACAAAAATTTTCATGGCTGAGGCACATCTTCTTTGAAAGACTGGTTAAAAAAAAAAGAGTGAAATAAGTTGCCTCTGTGTACAGAAATCCTTCACAATTAAAACTGTAATGTGTACCATCACCTTTGACATTACTGTGAATGCCAGGTCAGATGTTTAGTTGACATCGACTTGGTCTGCTGCAGATTGTTTTGCATTTTATGTCTAGAAACTGTACTGATTCTATGTTTCAGGGCCCATGTATGGACAAAATTTCCAGTTTGATCATATTCATCAAATTTGCCAGAGCAGTCATTTGCAGTCTCATCTAACCAAATTTCTTGGAATTGTTTTGTGTTTCTTAAATGATGTATATCAAAAATAAAGACAGACACCTCTACAGACTAAAATAACTATGTAGAATAAACATACAGAATAAGAAAAGTTGTTAGTACACATTATCAGCTTTAGTAACAGAATTTTTAGACTCCTTGCAAACCTTTTGGCCCAACCAATAAAACTACCTATGACAACAAACATGTTTTATTTTCTGATTTCAAAAATAAAAGCTTCGGGGAACGTCTAGTTTCCCTTTATTGTAACTCATGGCCTCTGGAGCATCTAGTGAACTCATGCAGACAATTAAACAATACAAATCCAGCTATGGTTCTGATATAGTATTTTTTTTCCTGACAATTCGTCTGCATAGTTTTCTCTTCCATCTGTAGAAGAGGATGAAGTAATTGTGAAAAGAACACAAACTTTAAAATATAATGCCATCTTCAAGTTGGGTAGGAATTGAAGCAATAGAAATGAGGCGTGGAGATTTGCCTACAACTTCTAGATTGAGATAAAAACAAAGAAAAACATGTTTTTATGAAGCAGCATTCCATAGCCCATTCATTAACTTTAATATGATCTGGGTACCTTTCAAGGCAGAAGGATGAAGAAGATAGTTTCCTTGACATACAGAGCTACATACCTATCTAGCAATTGCACCTGAGATATCAGCAAAATTCTCTGCTCCTCAAACTCCCACCAAGTGACCTACATTGTCTCAAATTCACTACTATAGAACTCTTATTTTGTCAACAGGACACGTCTACCTCCAAATAGCTATGCAAATATGTTTCACTTCTGTCCTACTTCCTCAAACCCTGTCTGCCAATCTGTTGTTGTTTTTTTTATTGTTTTTTCATTTCTGTGGGAAGAAAAATGAAAATTTTTTCAGAGATCTATTTATTTGATTTTTAGGTGCAAATTCATGAAAAAGCTATAATAATCCAACCTGAAGGCAGGTTTATTACCAAGACAAAACGTCTGGCCTGAAGCATCCCATATGGTTTGCACTATCTGCACGGGAGCCAGTGCAGCTGAGGGCAGCAGAAGGAGAAGGCAGAAACAGCTTCAAGTCAAAAGAACAAGAATTGCTTTTGTACTAAAATTCTCTTCTTCTACCTTCCCTTGTTATTCCTGCCATCACCATTAAGTGTCATAGCCTCTTTGTGCTCTTCCCCTCCAATGACCCTTGTAAGACCCTTGATCAGACCTGGAGTTCAGTGAGGCAGAGTGGTGTCAGTGGGGAGCAGTGAAGCTAAGAGAAACTGTCTTTTGTTTCTGTTCTTCTCTGTCCCCTGGAATAATAAGGAACCAAAGACATTCCTTGCAGTGAGTTATAAGCCTAAAGCCATCAGAACTAGAAAATGACAGAGCTTCTTTTGAACCCATATTCAAGCTGTCTCCTGATAACTTTTTATTGCTATATTATTCACAGACTCCTACTTTTCTAAAGTAGGAGATTTGATGACCTACAACTCCCTTGGCAGAGGATAGACATCACATATAGACTGTAAGAGCTACTTCTGAAAGGGTGACTCCATGACCAAAATTGTACTTAGATGACCCGCAGGAATGATTCCACCTTCTTCATGGTGACATCAATTCTCACTTCCAAATTTAAGGCAGAACACAAGTGCACATCTTGCTCAGTCATGCCTTTCACCAAACAGATTAAATACATGATTCACAAGATCCATAAAGAGCACTGGTCTCACCACTTTTTCCTGTGTGTGCCACATGGTAGTCCATGGTTTTTTTATTACAACTAAGAGTAGCTCTGAATGGTATGAGTGTGAATTCCATAGGGCATCTAAGCTCAGTGCATCAGACACACCCTAGAATCTGCCCAGTTCATTGGCCCAGATGTCTTTCAGTGTACTTCCCATCATACAGCCAATCCAAGGAAAACCAAATTCTCAGTGAGTACCAGTTCTGCAGAAGTTAACTGCCCACCAAATCCTCATTTACAACCAAAAAAAGGATAATTTTTAAAAATATATAGTAGTCTTATCATAAACTTACCATCTCAAAACATGTACCTAACCAGGACCTTCCAAGGTGAGGCGGCTTTCTCTTATGAACTAGTCTAGGGCGCTGCTTACATTCAAGGGTGAAAACCTGAATGAGAAACAATTCAACGGACATGTCTTCCCCTGAGCATGGGGCCTTCCTGTAACAAAGCTGGCTTCTCTTCGAAGATAATTTGGGGCAGAAAAGAATTAGAGTGAAAAATACCATGTCTGGAATCTCTGGAGAGCAACATGGTGGGGAATTCCATTTACTCTTTGAACAGCTTTCCATTGTCTAGCGTTTTCTATGACGTATTGGACACTGTTCTGGGTACTGGGTACTGATCAGTGAATAGTACAAAGACTCAGACCAGAGTTCTGACTCAAGCTGTTAGGGAACATACCTGCTCCTAATATTTTCTTTTTATAGATTTCATACAAAATTAATCATGTATCAACATTATTTTAGAAATTGTTCTGTAATCAAAAGATCACCTTGGAGGTCAAAAGATCCCCGGGAACTGGAGTTCCCGGCAGTTGTTAGCTACTATGTGAGTGCTGGGAAGTAAACCCAGGACCTCTGCAAGAGCAGCTGGTGCTCTTAACCACTCTCCTGTCCCCCACACTCTGTTCTTTTTTTGGTTCAATGCTCAGGAACAACTCTAATTGATTTTCATTTGTATTTCAATTGATTTGGTGAATGAGTAATTTTGCTATGAAACCCCACATTATCAAAGTCTGGTGGAAAGGAATGAGCAAAACTGAAAGCACTGTAAATGTCCTTACTTTGTAGGAGAAACTTGTTTACTTTGTTTAACCAAGAGAGTAATTATTTAACTTGGCACAGGAGGATCAGATGAAAAGCCAGATTATCCCTTGGATAAGCAGTACTATCTTCTTCTATCTGGCTGTATAGTGGGCCATTCTGTGGATGTCCTTGCCTAGGCTTGGGTAAATCACATCAGCATGAACAGGGAATATAAATAAAACTTAATGTTTAGGTCAAGTCTTGTATTTTTCTGAGAGAGAGAATGTCAAAAAGAAAGCATATGTTTCAAAAATAAACCAAAAATTCCAACTAGAAGCTGGCTTTCCCAACCCTGCCACATGGTCTGTGACACTAGTTTCTTTCTCACAGTACTGCTGAAAATCTTCTTACAGTTTGGGCAAGGCTAGAATTTCTATAAGAAATATATGACAGGATTAAAACATACAGGCTTTGGAATCCAACCTGGTTTCTAAATTCCCTAAATTCCAGCTTCTCTCTGGAATCTGTAAACTAGCTGTGTTTCCATTTCCTGATCTATAAAGTAGAAACATAATGCTCAGTTCACAGGGTTGCTCCGAGGGTCTTAGGAGATACCTAGTGAGGGGGAAGTGCTGCCATCTCTGTTTCTGGAGTCTGTTTGACAATTTTTCAAAAGTGAGTTTGTGAGAACTTGTACTCTACAGCCTATACCTAGAACATCAAAATAAATGAGAATAAGAAGCAAAGAGAAGAAAGCCCAGACTTACCCAGATCCTTCCACAAGAGCATGAAGCTTTCTCATTCCTGGGGTGTGAGGATCATCACCTTTTACTCCTGTAGAAGTAAAGACAAGACAACTCCATCTATGTTTTAGCTGCCTAAATCACTATTTCTCCTTGGTGAGCAACTGTGCAAACCAAACTTCAAAGAAAAAGATGGAGCTGGCCAACTGCACTGAACCATTTTTGGATTAGACCATGCAATAATAAATGAAAAAAACTGTGAGAAGTTATGTAAAAGTGTGTGTATCTCTATACACAAGTGTCACTGCCTGTCACAGATCCAGATGTGTTTATCATTTGCCAAAACTGTGTTCATGTTTATCAAAAAATCTGAATGTCAGGCTTTAGAGATGATACCAACACAGCTGAATGAGAAGCCATGAAATTTTGGACACCAACCTTCCTTTATCTCCATTTTCACATCTTTTCCCTCCTGTTAGGAGCAAAAGGAAAAAGTTGCAAGTTTTTGCGTATTACCTTGTTTTAACTGAGGGACCACTTGTTCCGCTAGTGTGCTTCAACCTCAGTAGATCCTAAGTTATCTTAAATCAGTTAACTTAATAAAGAAAATTAGTAGTTGGATTATACTTTTTCAAGTCTTCTTACAAAATGGTGGTGAACAAAATAGGAAGTTAATAAAGTCACGTTCTTCCAGGAAAAAACTTCAGTGAAGCAATAGGGTGAAATCATAGGCTGTCACTTACAGAAAATATATAATAAGGCTTGACCCAGGTTCTCTAGGATGCACTGGGGACCATGCCTACAGGTTGGTGATTGGATGGCATATCTGTATCTTTGCCTTCGTACTGGATCTAAGGTTATGATCCTTTTGTAGTCAATGCTTGGATTTTTTTAATGTCTGTCTTTGTTGCTAAGCAGGACAGAACACAGAAGATGACGATCTTTTCTTAAATTCCTGGCAATTAATTCTAGCCAGAACAGGATGCCACACTTCCCGCTAAAGCCTGTGATATATTTTCCTTTTGGTATGAGGCAGAACTGAGCAAAGAATCGTGTGGAAAAGAAACATAAAAAGCATAGCAATTAGTAGAAGGTCTCTTGAGAGAGACATCTAGGCTCCATTTTGATGCTTAATCATAGCTAACAATAATGTTAACAGTCTATATAATCTTGGGCTCATGAGCAAATGTATTATGGAAACTTTAGAACAGCATCCTTTACATCAGTGAGCATTATGCAGGCCTCAGTGAGAGGGAACATGAACAGCATGGCTATAACTCTGCTGAGCATGAAAAGAAACTTCATCCAGAACGCTTTTTCTTTTTATTGAGGTTTGAATCAGGGCTGAGAAAGCTGATTACTCGGGCTTATCCCAGATCAGAAAATGCTCCCTGCTACTACTCCAGCCTTAAGAAGTTTCAGAACATTTTCCTTTCAGATTTAGCTAAATTTCTCAACATGCCTCTGAATTAGGTAAGGGACATAAATGTCCCAGGAGGGGGTGGGAGACTCAGGAAAAGTAGCATTCTATCGCATTTCACTATTTTACTATTAAAAGGAGAGAGAGAGAGAGAGACCTCCATCATCGATGGAGTCATTATGGTCACAAAAGTTACATTCCTGTTGTGGTGTCTAATGAAAGGACAGAAGCCAACTATCATACATATTTGCAGGGATAAACAGACGTTGAGAATTGCCAATTTTGAATAGTAGATTAGGCTAAATCCACAGGTTCTGTATTCCACTCCACATTCAAATGAAGACAAAGCCCACAATGCACCAGAATGTAGAATCACATCCTGAGGCTCAAGGAACATTTACCTTTGACCGCCATCATTAGCTGCTTCCGGCTGACAGAAATCCCCTGAGAACCAGTGTTGCAGTAACCTCTGGTCTCCGGCTCCATTTCTTTAAAAAGAAATCACTTTCAAATAATGGGTCTTTCCTTTCCAGAAGTTGACAAAGCTTTCTTTTGGACATTGCCTGAAGGGAGCAAATCCCCTGACCCTGCTCTGCCGTGAACTCTCTCTCAGAAAGGTAGCTCCCACTTCAGAGTGACTTTTTACAAATGCTGGCTGGGACTCCTAATTTGCCATTCGTGACTCGCCACTTTGTAGTTATTCTTGGCAAGGGACCTGTGCAGAGTCGGCTTGGCTTGTGAGACTTGCCCTGTTTGTGGCACTTTTCAGCTCAGGTGCTTCAAATGCTGACCAGCACTGATGCCCATGTGTCTGTTCTTACCGCCCTTTCCAGAAACGGTGCAAAAGGCAAAACAGTCGCGGCCCTCATTCCAGCCCTGCCTCCCAGAAGCACATTTCTCAGGCACTTTTTTTTCACATGACCACAAAAATGCCTTGCAAAAGAGAGTATTTGAAAAGACTAAGACTTTCTTCTTCCCAGTCCCTGGGAATCAGACCACATTTGCACAAGGGCTCTGTTTGCTAATGAGTGGGATAATGAGGGTTGTGGGGTCGAACATACTTGACACCTGCTCCCTATGAAGTCTCTCAGTGATTGCCCCCTTCGTTCCACTCAGCCTGCGAGGGAAAGTCACAAATGCAAGTGAGGTGCAAGGATGGATCAGGCAGATTCTGCCAAGTTACTGGTCCCTTGGTGAAATGAGCGTGAGGATCAAGAGATAATTACACTGCTCTTGTTCATAGAAATCTACATGTGGAGATTGATTAATTATGCCTGAGAAAATTAGCAATGCCTTTTAAAATGTTTATTTATCGATTTTTTAATTTTTATTTTATGTATATGAGTTTTTTTTTCCTGCATATGTGTATATACGCCATGTGCATGCCTGGTGCCCACAGAGACCAGAAGAGGGCACTGGAATTCAGTGGGTATTAGCCTAATAATAATACCCATTAGCTAATAATGGGTATTAGCCATGTGAGTACTGAGAACCTGGGTCCTCTGGAAGAACAGCCAGTGCTGTTATCTGCTGAGCCAGCATCTCTGTGTTTACACAAATCTTTCCTCTTGGCCTGGAGCACCTTGCTCTGGCTATTCTTCCTGAGTTCTCAAAGATGCCATGTCATCTCAAGAGCCTTCCCTGAAATTGTAGGTCTGGATTCATGGTCTTCAATTTACACCTGTATTTATTTCTACTACAGGGTTAATCACATATTTTAGACTCCTGAAGCCAGGGTTAAATCACTTGCTTCAGCATCTCCAGTGTCTGAATATCACTCTGTGTTCAAAGCAAAGAACGAATAACCAAGTGGGTTCATTAAGCCCTGTGGTGTTGCAAGTAGTGAGCTAATCAGAATTTCATAACTGAAAGCAAATGTGATATTTGTATATTTCGACCACCAGCTTTTTTACATTAAAACAAAGTAGTTATCTAAAAATGGAATGTATATTTCCATCTACTCATGTGAAAAATTTCTGTGGTGCTTTACAGAAATGGGCTTCTGTTATTTTTCCATTGTAACAGATGTTTTACTCTGTGACTATGAATGGTGAAATAAAGTTTCAGGACTTTTAAGGAAGAGAAAGCAACCTTCCATTTTCTAGTGTCTATTTCCTCAGGTTTTATTATCATTAGTTATATTTTTTTATAATAGCAGACATTCATGTTTTCAAGTTCTATTTTAGTCATTAATGTTGTCAGTATTCATCCCTGCTTTTGTAGTTGGGGATAATCTTAAAAAGTTACCACCGTTATCTGAAAGGTGAGATTTAAAGTTTTTATTATCCTCATGTAACTGTTCAATATGACATTCCAAGTTCTTCACAGCTTACAATTCACAAATGCTTTAGCCTTTAAAACAGCAGGTTCCATACACTATCATATTTTCACATGCATGTCAACTGTGACTGCTATCGTATATGATTCAGAATTTTTTTAAAAAAGGACAAGAAAGAGGCAGGACAGTCTTCAACCAAAGACTTGTAGAGTGATTGCTCTATGCCTGAATAATCCCAACAATTACAAATACAAATCATTTCCCTCACTCCTGTGATAGTATTGTTTTAACTATTTTGTGAATGAGACAAAGCTTGAAATCTCAGCATGGGAGGAACTAAAGAATACAATTGATAACTAAAAACCAAGTGCTCAAAATGGAAGATGGAGAAGCAGGAATCACTGAGGGAAATCTCCACAAACAGAATTACCCACTTTTTTCATCCTAGTTACAGACTTTACCATGTGTGCCAACACTCCACAAGACTAAATCTGGTAATGCCCTGTCCTAAGTGTACTGGAAAGGTGTTTCTAGTGCACAATGGCTCAGAGCTATATTAAGCTCCATCAAGCACCTCCAAAATTCTGTTCATGTGCATTGGCAAATTTTCATTAAAGGGTTTTGTTTAATTCCACAATAATGACATTGGGACTTGTCCCATTGAATTTCACGCTTCACATTCCTCAAAATTGTTAGCACATGAATCCGTTCTTCTTAAACTGAAGACATCATCTTTTTTTAATCCTGATTTATAAAAACATTTTTTTTCAGTTTCTGGCACTTTTTCTTTGTGAAAGCCATTTTGTATTTCACCAGTATTTGAATATTTGTATAAATCATTTGTTTTAAAAACCTGTGTTATAAGTAAGTCGTCGCTAAATTATCCAAGTGCCCTATGACTCTTGGAATGCTTTAAGGCCACAGTGTAGTACAGGGGATCCATAAAATTGTTGAAAGAAAGGATGACTAAATGAGAATGATATTAATAGCAGTCCCAGGAGGATCAGCTCCTGGACTCTCTGTGACTTTGGGCACAAAGAGACAACAGCTGTAAACCACTCATAAACAGCTGTGGACCACACATTTTAAACTGTCGACATCAATGGGAAAACAGTTTTGATTCTTAAAATTACAGACTTGAACCAAGGTTTGGGCCTTGTAAAATAATCAAGCTGTCACATCTTTAAAAATCCAAGATCACATTTAAAATTCCATGGCTCTGGAGTAACCATTAAGACCTGAAGCAACCAATATTTAAGCATCTGTGCTTTGAAAAGAATTATAAAACTGTTTCTAAAAGCTATAAAAGGGAATATTAATTTGATTATATAAGTTTTTTTTAAGAGTTCAGGTGACATGGGTGAGGACAAGAACAACTCACGCAGGAAGAAAGAGAGGAAGGGACGCGTGTGCCTCATAGAAAGAAAAAGGAGAGCAGGTCCGATTGTCTGTATCTTCAGCCCCTACATCAAGCATGGCAGGCATGGCTGTGCACACAGCATCAGATACATTGTTTTCACATACAGAAGTGTATACCACATAAAATCACTTTAGTCCTGCTTGTCGTTTCATAATGCTTTGATTTTCAGAGATACAGATAAAATTGTAAAGAGATTACAGATAAGATTGTGGAGTAATTATTATATATTTTAGAAGTTAAAAATCAATGATAAGCAATTTTTTAATATTAACCAGTTCAAGTAAGACTGAGTTCCTGTAGGTTGTCTGGACAGATGTTATTTCTTCTGTGGAAACCCAGGTTAGTTACATTGCCTTTCTGTCCCTGGATTTTCTTTTCTATGCGATGGGGATACTAACATATCTGTCTTAGGAAGTTGGTGTTAGAATTAAATTCCTTAATAAAAATTATGCTTATATGTCTTTATATGTGATCATTGCCACCATTTCTGTTCTGTATTTTTATACTACCTTTCTTTTCCTCTGTTCTTGCATGTTGTCTTTTATTTACATGTGTGGTGCTGTTTTAGCTGAATGACTTTCGACTGTGACATGAAATCCCATTTTCTCCCACTTAAACTTTCTAACCTAGACTATTTGACGGAAGACAGACTTTCTAAACTGAAGCATAGTAAAAAGTAGTTTCCCCTAAGAAATTCCTATAAAATATAAGGCCTTATCATTGACTAGAATAACTCCTGTAATATAAATCATTTTAACCACGGATAGTGCCTAGTGAAGATCTTAAAGGGTAGAGAAATAAAATAGTCTTACAGCATGAGATAAAAATGTCAATGAAAAGAATGGTCCATTTAGGTATATCTTCAACGATTAAGCAAGTGATCATTTCCTGAGCTATCATCACACTCACATAAAGCACAGTGGTACCCTTCACCTCTGCTGTCCCCGAATGTCATTCACTTAGATAGTCTTGATATGTGAAGAAATCACTTAACAGATTTGATGACTTGGTCTCGCCTTTAAACCCAAGTTTCCATGAAGATACCGTAGTATAGACATCTGTTGACATAGAGAATAGATATTTTATGAAATGAGGGCAATCCCCCAAATCTATTTAAGACTCTTGTTTTTGCTCATTGTTCTCACTAAGGCTTTAGCGTTTGAATGGGATCACAATCCCATTGCCATTTTTCTCAGTCACCACATACTGAGGCAGTTCAACCAACTTCCCTTATGGAAACTTTCTTTGAGGAACATGTGGTCACTTAAGAGCCTCCAATGGAAATCAGTCGAATTTGATAGTTCTCAGCAGACGGAACAATATGAAGTGAGTTTGTGTTCACAGACTTCCCAGATATTGTTGCCAAACTTGACATTATAAAGTCATCGACTGGAAAAATTTGTTTAGACCAGACAATTGAACTTTGTAAGCTTGACTTTCTACCTAGCTGTCTCCATCTTTTAGAAAGTTGAAATAGAAACATCCTTAATACGTAGTCAGTTGTCCTGATGATCTACAGGAACAGTGAAAATGAGACTTTCAACATTTTTAACAACACTCTGCTGGGTGTAGGGATCACCTGATGGGGGCAGAGCTCTTGAACCTTCAGGAGGAAACCATTATGCAGAAAAGACCATCCCCAACATTTACTCTCAGTCCCACATCCAAGCAGGCTGACCTCATTGGAAAGCGTTGACTCAAGGGACTGTGCTGCCTTGGTGCTCTGTGTCCATAGAACACCTCTGGTTTACAAAGTACCTTTCACATAATGACAACATGTGATGATCATAACATCCCTGCACGGTAGATGAAATGAGGGTCATTATCTTCAATTTAGGGCCACGGAAGTTCAAGCTACAAATGATTATGTGTTATCCAAGGTACATGAACATCTAGTCTAAGGGAAACACTTTAAAACCAGGTATTCAGTCCAACGCTGTTTCCACATAACCTGCTGCTGCAGATGACAGCAAACTCTACCCTGAATATGACAGTCTGATGTTTTGGGGGGTCAACCTTCAAATTTTTCTCTGCAGGTACAGAGTGATTCATTTGCAAAAACTAATGTCCTTAGTTAAAGTCTGGGTGACACTTATAGCTAACAGCTAACTTAATAGATGCTTAACATAATATATGTCTCTTGATCAGAAAGTAAAGACTTGATTCATGATCTTTCTGTCCTGTAGCTACCCCATGGTCATAATTAAGGATGACTCCAGTGGTTTATACATATCTCTTGTCTATATAGACTACTTTGCTTGTTTCAGGAGGACAAAAACTCTTGTTCATCATGGAGGGACCTTTTGCCAAGCTAGCCACTATTTGTAGTATTTACTGTTTATTTATAATAAGATAGCAAGCTTCTAGTCATTGGGGTAGCTATAGAGCATTTTTATATACTAACTGCAAATGAAATTTGTTTTTTAAATGCAAATACTAATCCCTATGTCTGGGTTTCCTGTTTCAGAAAAGGAAGCTAGTTCATGTGTATATGCCTTATTAATCTTTTGCCAAAGTCTATTAATGAGTAAAAGGTCCAGTGGTCAAGACAGTACTTTAAATACACATACAGATCTCCATTCCTTCAACACATCTTTAAATAATTTCTTCAAGATTCTTGTTTACATAAATGACCACATTCTATGACATTTTTCCTGACTGTTGGTGGAAAGCCTTAGAGTACTATTTCAATTGCCCCTCATTATTGGCCTAGACAGCCTTTTATTTACTTATAGTTAATCTTAACATTTCCAGTTTTCTTTATGCAATGAGCAAATTTGGAAGGGATGGAAGGTGACACAGTGACATAATTACTTTTCTGTTGCTTTAGTAAAACACCATGACCAAGGCAACTCTTCCATAAGAAGAGTTTAATTGGGCTAAGGGTTCCAGAGGGATGAGTCCATCATGATCAGGGAGGCATAGCAGGAGGCAGCCAGAGCAAAAGGCAGAGCGCTCATATTGTCAGACGCAGGAAGCAGAAAGAGAGACATTGGACATGGAATGTGGTTATGAACTCTCAAAGCCCACCCTCAATAGCATGCTTCCGCCAGCAAGACCGCACCTCCTAAACCTCTGCAAACAGAACCAGCAGTTAGGCCAAGTATTCAAATGCTTGAAGCCTGGGGGGAGCATTTTCATTCAAACTACCACAGAGCGTAGCAAATGTGTAAATGCAACTGAGAAAAGAGCTGAGCCTTCATGGTCAGTTAGAGTCTGTGACTTTCTCCTGGAAAACATCGCTGAGACCCAGATTAAGCTTGATGACTTCTCTTTTAGCCTTAGAATTCCTCAAGCAGCTTTATAATAAAAACCTGGGATTGATGAAGTAAATGAAGTTTTTGGGTCAATAACAAAAGTGAGTTCTCCTAGCCTTATGAATGTTCACGCTTTTCCTGTGTTGTTCTGACTCTCTGAATCTCAAAGACTTACCATCCTGGAAGTACTTATGGGAACATGGAGACTGTATACCTCTTGATTATCATGAACCATATTTGAAGTTTTTACACCCTCTGAATTCTACTCTTTCTATGCTGCTCTCCAGGCTGAAAAATGAGGTTACTTTTGAATAGAAATTTGGGGAAGTTAATAAGTTTAACTATATTATTCCATACTTTTGAAGATGATTTGATTTGTGTGTTTTCTTGGTGCTAGAGCTCCTTTTCTTAAATTTTGGGCATTCCCTGACCTCTTCTAATACTTAGACTGTCTCACTGAGAGAGGCAAGAGTGCAGGAACCCTTTCAGGACTTTGGACTTTGCTGATACAATGGAATAATTCCCAGAAAGTAGCTTACCAACTGTGACCTATTTTCTGCCCCATACGTGTGCATGGGAATCCAGATGGTTTGATTAAATATAGCTTCTCCTGCTTCTAAAGGGAACACTTGGCAGCATGGAGATTGGAGAACTAGCCACGTGATTCCTAATAACATTAATGAGGTGGGAGGCACCAATGCATTCCCTGTGCTCTGACCTGCAAATGCAACTCCAGCGGTTGCTAAAGAAATGCTTATTCCATTTATAAATCATCTGGCTCCTACTGTCATTTATGCAAGTGCATGACAAATGTCTTGCCCCAAGTCTGTACATTTAGAGGTAGCTGAACATAGCCCGGGGCTTCTTGAACTTTGGTTTGCATTAGAACCACTTACTGGATTTTTTAAAATGGAGATTCTGGGAATTCCACTTTAGTAGGTCCAGGGCAGGACCCAGGAGCTTTAATCTTTGTCACCTATTCTAAATATTTCAAATATAGGTAGTCCTTGAACTCAAAGGACTCATGAGTCTCAAAGGCCCATGACAAGAAAAAGAAATGATCCCTGTGATGTTATGGAGTGGAGTTTGAGTATTAACTCTCCACTTTGGATAAAGCCACTTCCTCTCTTCTAATATTTACTTACTTGGTTAATCAGAAGAGTCAAAATGCCAGCATCAGAGATTTATTTTCAGAATTAATGTGATAACATATGTGAAATACTCATCATAATTCAGTAACTAGGCTTCCTTCTTCGTCCCCATCCTATTAACAAAGAGATACATTTTCCACATAGGAAGCAAAGCAAACTGTCACTATTAGATTTTCTTCATGTCATCTCAATCACTTGGTAGACATATAGAGAAATACATGGGATGACCCTTTTCGTCAGAGGAGAGGAAATTGCTGTAAAAATAGGTGACCGTGTGTCCAGTGCACATGTGAAACTAACTGATGCAGTATCATATCCTCCTAAAACACGGAAAGATGAAAGCTTCCTTGTTGTGATATGAGAACTCATAGCACGGTAAATGAAATGTCTGCTTTGCATACCCCACCCTCGTCCTCTCCTAGCATTCCTTTAAAAAATGACATATTCTGTATTTCTCCTTATTCCGTTATTCATATTTAACAAATAGTTGCTGAATGCATTCTACATACCAGACACCACCGCAATAGCTGTGGGGATAAACAGTTAATAATATGCAGAACACACAGCTGAGAGAGAGCATTTAGGCAACTGCATATATATAGCAAGCAATTAATATCTTTTCTCAGGACTGGTATTCTTAGAGTAACTACAGTAGTCAAGAACGAGAACAAAATGATGGTATAATAGGAAAATATTAATGAAAAACATGGTCATTTGTCTGTATTATAAGCCTACTTACTGAGATGATACTATTAAATTTTCCATATCGTAAGTTCATATATTTGCCCTGTCTTCATCCCTTAACCTCCTTCTCTTATAGGACAGCAGTTACTCAGAGACACAAGACTGATTTAGGTACCTCAACCTTAAGTCATCTTTGTTCCTTCAAGAGGAGAGTTCTTGATCATGCTAATATATTAGCAAAGCTCTTTTATTCTGTTTTCCTGTTTCATACTCCAGCTAATGAGTGTTTCACTATTAAAGGGGGTACAAAGCTCCTGATTTTTCCCATTTTATTTGAACTTTCATCTACTATTTTTGGCCAGAAAAAAAATTGTTGGCTGATAAATGGTGAACTCCATACATAAAGCAAACTATAAACAAGTTGGAAAGCCCTAACCCTACCCTTTGCTGTTCATCACTACTCATTTCTATGGGAAATAAATTGACCAGACATTTTATCTTTTATTACACGAGTTCAAGCTATTTGCTGATAGCCAGGCCTATTAAACAACCAAATCCTCATACTGGTGAAGGTAGAAGGAGAGGATCGATTTCATTCTCAACCGTCTTCAGGGATTCAGCTCTGCTCAGTGACACAGGAAACCGTGGTTCATAAGGCAGTAGCCTTCAGTTTAAGCACCAGCATTAGCTTGATAAGGAGAAAATGTGTGATGATCCAAGAACAAGGATGTAGCACAATAAACACATGAGCCGTGAGGAGTTCACGGTATAGAGTTAGTAACTGGCCAGTGTAGTTTTCCTAACTCTTCCCTAGAGAAATTCTGCCCTAGAAAATGGTGGAAAACAAAACAGCACTGTGTAGCATTCTTCATACCCCCTGTAAGCCTGCAGTGTCTAGAAGCATTGGGCAGACTGTGTTTCGGTATCTCAGAATAGTTGCTGTGTGTCTCCCCGATGCTCAAGGTCTTTACTCCAACCATAGTGATCAAAGGGCACAAGAAGTAGTGCTTCCTTTTGGACTTGCTGTGGGCCTAGGGCTAGAGATGCCAGAGTGATGCAGTTGGTAAGAAAAATGGGAACTTTAACCTTTGGGACATGGCTGGCCACTAGGTGTAGCTGGGCGTACTGGGCTCGCAAACAAAAGAGTAGGAAGTCTGAGAATATAGTTCTACAGTTTAGAAAGAAAGAAATCCCTGCATATGGTGGCCCAGAAAAGACCTCCTTCTAGCAATCTCTTAAATGCACAGTTATTTCAATATTTTGACACAGAGTGCATGCACCAAATTCTAGAAAATATTTAAACTCAGACTTCTGGGGGAAAGAAATGAAACCACATGAATTCAAAATTCTTTGTCTTCTTATTGCCAAAGTGGATGGTAAACATGACTCGTTAGAATACCCCTCTTGGGAAATTAATTTGGCCCTGTGATGTTAAGTGAGTCAAACTGAATAAGTTAGAAGCATTTATCCTTGGAATATTTTCACTATGGTTCTTGCAATGCCTTTGGATTCTAGTAGATTGGAGGTATGGCTGAGACTTCTCTCAGCAAAGAATTGCACAATATAGAAATGTCACTCCTTTAAATCTTGTTTCGGGTGATGTATAAGGAAAGTCATGCTGCAAATAAAAATTAATCTTTTCTCACTATCTAAGTAGCATCCCAGAGTGCCATGTGGAAAACGAATCACTGCCTTTGGTCCTAAAAAACATCACAGAAAATCATGTAAAATTTGATCTTGTAGCTTCAGAATTTCTATTCTTTGTAGTCTTCAGGTCATGAACCGGCAGGCAACCAAGAATTTCTTCAAACCGAAGTGGTCTTTTCAATCTGTTCAGTTCTCTGACCACCTCTTTCCTACTTCTCAACTACCTTTCTCTTGTCCTTTTGCTCACTGCTTCATATTTCTTTCAAGAATAACAGAAAAGAGAAGTCAATTTTCTCCTGCAGAAAAGATGCAGTGACTTGGATCAAATTTCTAATAAGCAGTGAGGATATTTGGACGGTAGAACAAGAACATTATCTGTAAAATAGTAAGACCTGAGTTGGAATACTGCATCTTAGCAGCTTTTCGTTTCAGCAAATAAGTAAAGTTAGGTTGTGCTTCAGTAAAGGCAACTGTAATGTTCCTAGGGGCTTAAAGCCATGATGGGTTATTTTTGGCCTGTGCTGCATGTCCACCATCATGAGGTGGAGGCCCTGCTATATAACATCCCCACTCCAGGACACAGATTACTGGACAATCATCCTCTGAAACATCACTGATTGTGGTGACCCAGAAAGAAAAGAGGGCTTTTAACAGCTTCTATCCAGAAACAACTTATGTCCCTATCATTTATGTTTCGTAAGCATGACTATGTCTAATTCCCAGGGGAAGAAGTATAATCCTCCTCTATTCCCACTCATAGTGAAAAGCATCTTCTCCCCTTCTAAGTTCCCGTTTTCTTATCTGTTAGATAATACTGATCACTTTTGAGGGATGTTGTGTTAATGGTCTTGATGGAATGAGTGTTATATGCTGAATAACAACAGCTTCTGTGACAGTTTAGTACCTTTCTGCTATTACATATCATTTATGGTGCTAATGATGCATATAGTTATTTTATTTACTGTTCACAACCATCCTACATGGTAGGTTTTCTACAGATAACACTGAGGGTTAGAAAGATGAAATCACTTTCCTGAGAATCAACTCACAAATCAAGGAACAATGACTTCAGTCATTCTGAGGATGTCCACTGACATTCCAGTCCTACACATTTGCTGCTCTTCTCTGAGTATTCATACTTTAAATCATGTCTCTGTACATATATGTCAATAAAGTGAAAGTTCTCCTAGTCACATGTCATATTCACCATAAATCAAGAGTAGTTCATGAGATAAGTAGGAGTTAAAGAACTATCTCTTGAATGAAAAGTGAATTCAATGCATTTGTTCTTATAAACATATAGTTTCTCTATAGTATGTGTAAAATAGTTTATAAGCAAATAGACTAAAACATACTAGAGATGTTGAGACTCTTCTCCTTTGGTATTCAAAATAGATTTTGCTAGCATTTCCAGTCAATCAAAGACCATCTTTAAATCCACCACTGGCTTTGGTCATCATAATACCTAGATAAAAGAATCCTTACAACTTTCTCACCTGACAAAAAGAAACCATTATTTAATAATTCTTTGTTGTAGTACACCAAGAACTTCAGTAAGCAGTGAGAATAGAGTAGTGACAGAAAAGGAATAGTTTTGTCTTTAGAGAACTTAAGGTTTGTTTATGGCTGCCTCATTTTCAGGGTGCACCAGGTTCTGTCTACAACTTGCATTCCCTAAGTTTCTGAGAACAGGGGATCGAATCAGCCAGCTGAGAAGTATGGATTGAAATCACCCCAACGCCTAAAACTTCCATCATATGTTGAGCATTTCAATCACAGTAGAGGCACAGCAAAAATTCCAGTTGAGCACTTTCTAATATATTCTTTTAGATTGATGTCTCGGCTTAGTACAAAAGAGAAATGTTCTCAGCCAAGTCACAAAATAACCAATAAATAGCTTCTGAAAGCATCCCCCCCCCGCCCCCGCCACAAAATGATTGCTTCTGCAAGCACAAGCTGTTTTGTGTGTGCACAAAATGTTTGTATCCTGGGTTTCCCTGTTAATTATGGGATATATTCCACAAGGTTTGTGGATAATTGATGTCCACATATCCAGCAAACACACCCCAAACTGCCTTTCCATTTAGTGTAATAGAATGTCCTTTCAACCAATGGCCAAAACAAGGGCCATTTTGACCGGTGTCCATTCCCTTCTAATGTACTCAACAGATTTAGACTGTTGAGACAGACACATTGGCGCTTTCCATGTCTCCATTCCTGTTTCATAACTAAACTACATTGTGAACTAAGCTATTTTGGGTATTTCTACCCCTTTTAAGTTATAGCTGTAAACAATAAACAAAAGTGAATTTTGCCATGTTGCCACATGCTCAGGCTTGACTAGCTGTAAAGAGAATACCATGCTCTGCTTTCTTGCCTCAAAGAATCCAGATATACAAATGAGCCACTTTGTTTCAGAGGTTGTGGTTATGTGTGGGCTATCTAAATTATATATGTATATAAAATACATGCACGTATGTCCACATACATATAGATATGTAATATATTCATGTAATCTTATCTGAGAAATATCAGTGTTTCAGTAGAATGTGTCAGGGGTAGTGTTAACAAGTATCAGTTAACCCTCCTATGTGCTGAAACTTGATTTTGCCTTACCTCTTCTCCAGGTTTTGTGATCATAATTCTGATTTAAATGCCTTTGAATTCATTCTATCATCAACACTGATAAGACACAAAAATCTGCAACAAAATTCATTTATTTGGATCTTTATGGTTGAAACTTATGTTTCTGGACAGCTTACCGTAGGTTGGAAGTTCATGGAATGAAAGGGTGCAAAAACATCTGTCGAAAGGCCAATAAAAATGACCCAGTTGACAGCACAGACCTACCTTACATCAGCTGTAGATCTTCAACTTGTCTATTTATAGAAAACCACGGCTTACAGTGAGCACTGGACATCCATTGCTTGATTCCCTTTCTGGTTTGTTCTTGAAGTACAGCATGTCAGGGTTAAATTAGCTTTTACCTGTATAGAAGAATGAAAGAGCAAGAAAGGGAGAGAAGAATCATTTCCTGGATTAAGGAAATGAGTCACTAATACTAGTCTGGTTGGGTTGTAATTAATGTTTAAATATAAGGTGTTAACGAGGTAGTTTAAATGAATTAAATCCACCTTTGACTGTCTTGGGAATAAGACATAGTACATACACATTTTTGAAGAAAACATGGCTAGAAAATATTCTAAATGCCATCCAGTTGAACTCAAAATTGTGAGAGGTCTGTAGGCAATCAACATGAAGCATAGAGGTATTCCATGCCTTATGAAAAGATTAGGAGAGTACAATATGTGTTCAAGGGAGAAAATAAGATTCAGTTTCCCTATCTACTAGCCCAAATGATTTCCCAATTTTTGGGTAAAAGGACTCTTGGCTGTTTTTAAAACTAAGAAAACATAATTTTTTTTTATGTTGGTGATACCATGGAAACCTTGATCAAAGAAGGTCCTACGATAGAAAGGTTCTCTTATAAGTTATAAAGATAAGAAGAAGGCAAAGAGACAAAAGGCAAGAATTCTGAAAATGGAATAGGAAGAACTGATCGGTAAGGTGCTATGCAGAGGAGACAGGCTCCCTCCGTTGAGAGAATCTCTATGCTGACATGTATGGATTTGTTGTATATAGTGACAACCCTAGTCATTTTTAGTTTAAGTTTCTTTTATTTTTTGAGAATTTCCTAAATATGTACTATATTTACATCATTTCTACCCGCTCCCCCTTCCGACTTCTCTCCTCCCATGTCCTGCCCAACTCCCACTCAAATTCATGACCTATTACTATTATTGTTATTGTTGTTGTTATTGTTGTTGTTGTTTGTGTGTGTGTGTGTTTGTGTGTGTAAGCCTACTGGGTTCATCCCTGGAGAAAACTGAGTCCCCTTCTCTCAGCAGTCATTGATTACCTGTAGCTCTTCATACAGCGCTTGGTTTTTTTGAAATTTCCCCCATTCGTTTCGGCATGTCCGCTGGTGGTGTTGCTATGCGAGGTTTGTTTAGGCAACCATATTGTTGAGATTTCATGGGTGCAGCTTCTTGTTATGTCTACAAGACACTATCTCCAAGGAGGCGTCCTTGGTCTTTGGACCCTTACAATCATTTCATTCCCTTGCCTGCAATTTTCCCCTGAGTCTTAGGTGTAGGAGTTGCATTGTAGATATATTAGTTGGGAATGAGCTCCCCACGATATCTTACCTTCTTCATTTTGATCAGTTGTGGATCTCTGTGATAGTCTTTATCTGTTGTGAAAAGAAGCTTCTTTGATGAGAAAAGATCTTAAGTCTTCATGCAGACAGGTAAGGAGGAGCTGTTTTACACTGATACTTGGAGGAGTTCCATCTCAGAACCTAAGTAGACTATATATATATATATATATATATATATATATATATATATATATATATTATTGAAAAGGTCACTTATCGAATGACTTTTAGTGTCAACTCTTATCAATCCAAGCCTCAGTTAGAAACTACTTCTGGATTTTATCCAAAGTGATTCTACCCACATCTTATCTCTCTCATTTCAAAGGAGGCCTCTTTTCAGTGTTCCTCTTTATTTACAAGAAATTATCTATAAAACTATGCCAGACACTAAAAAAACAAAAAGAAAATTATTGTTTCCATTGTTTAATCTCACTAATTCAATTATAGCCATTGTAGAATATCAGCAGGAAATTTTATTTCATAATGAAAAGATCAAAGTCCTTAAAATATACATTAGTCAAGTCCAGAACCCTGGTGTCTTAACCAGAGAAGAGAAAGGAATAGTAAGTGAAACTGTATGTAAAAAATCATATTTAGAGCCAATGTAACCCCTATAAATCTGAGAAAGCAATGTGTCAGTTTCTTTATTTCATTTTGATGTCTGTAGGCATGTGACTCCCCATGCCTTGAGAGGCACTCTTGCTTTTGCTGTTAGCATCCAGTAGCAAGCTACCATAGCTAGACCCCATCACAGACATGCCCGCTTAATGAGGGAACAAATTGTTGAATGTTACATGTGATATTGGAGATGTCAGTCTGGAGGCAGTCAGAGAAGCCAAGGGTTGTAATTTGAACAAAATGTCACTGTTTAGAGATTTTCCTTTTAATGTGCTTTTTCCATGATGATAAATCATAGGCCTGTGCACACGATAATAACACAAAATGTTTGACAGCTTTTCTCACAATTGTTTGACATTCTGCTTGCCTAATTATTGTCAGCATCCCCCACACTAGTAAATTGTTGGAGAGCGTGATAGTTCCTGTCAGAGTAGGCACTGCCCTCTCTTCCTCTGCTCCTGCTGGTGAATTGTAGTTGAACAATGTTCATCTTTACTGGGGAAAACACTAATAACCTTGGAGTCCTGTGTCCATGTGAGGATGTGCTTCTGCCACCCCAACAGCAAAACAAAACATTAAAAATCTGGTGAAGAACTTTGAACAAGGCATTTAAAGAAAAGAAAACAGTTTAGTTCCATTAGGTCTGTCAGCACACAGAGAACAGTGCTGAGGAAATCACTCTCCTTATGGGTATGGATTGGAAATTTTCTATTTTTATAATGACCTTGCTTTGTAAAGGAAGGGAATTAATTGCTGTAATTAACTCCAGTAAAGATCAGTATGTTGCAGGGGAAATGTTGACATAATATGTTTTGCCATGATCTGATGTGCTTTAGGAAATAGTGTGTATGTCAGTAATCATTTCCTTTCTCTGGAACTTCACTGATAATATTCCTACCACAAACTAGGCTGTCTGTGAGGAGATTCAAAATAGAAGAAAAGGCCAGAGAAAGAGTGGTAGAGAGTTCATTTCCATAACCATCATTGACTTGGAGGGGGGTGTTCTTTATCAGATTGGGCCCCTTTGATTTTCTACCAGTGACTGATAGCAAGTGAATAGGACACAGTGAATCAGATGCCGCCATCTGTTTCTGAGCAGAAGATTAAGAACTTGCTTTAACTGTGTCTTCCTGTGGCATATCGAGAAAAGCTTTCTGAAATACATGGACATGTGCTGATGCATCAAGGTGTACCAGATTTGGGTGAATCCATTTAGAATGAAATGAGTGAATCCACTTGGAATTTAGAATTAACTTTTAATACATGGACATGTGCTGATGCATCAAGGTGTACCAGATTTGGGTGAATCCATTTAGAATGAAATGAGTGAATCCACTTGGAATTTAGAATTAACTTTTAATACATGGACATGTGCTGATGCATCAAGGTGTACCAGATTTGGGTGAATCCATTTAGAATGAAATGAGTGAATCCACTTAGAATTTAGAATTAACTTTTATCTTGAAGACTGTATTTAGATGCTGGCTGTGAAATGTGTGTGTGTGTGTGTGTGTGTGTGTGTGTATATATATATCCAATCTTGTCCATATATATGAATATGATAAGAAAAGTTAGAATAAGTAGTAACTGTTCATTTTATTTTATTTGGCTTGGTGGCCATGGTCCTGTGTTTTGGCAGGTGATACTGAAAAGATCCCAAGACTTGATTTGCTAATGAACTCAACTTACCTGCTGTTATAAATTCAGCAATAGAAATGTCCTCCGCCCACCCCATTCCCATAAGCTTCTTTGAGGGAAAGACTGCCAGAGATAGGCTGACTGCAGGCCTAGTGCCAACATCTCCATCCTCATGGACAAGGTAAATGCCTTTGGCCTTCAAACGTATTAGGGAAAGTCCAACTCAAAGTCTTAGGATAGGTTCTAGCTCTGCAGACCTATGCACAAGCCATACAGCTTTACCTAGCAACAGGAAATACTGAGTGACAGGAAAGGCAAAATAGAACTCAAGACAGAGAGAGAAAGAGAGAAGAGAGAGGGAGAGAGAGAGAGTCTTATCTCCTACAGAATTCACTTATTGAAGGCTAGAGACATGACTCAGCAGTTAAGAGTACTGGCTACTCTTGCAGAGGACTGAGTTCCATTTGCAGCACCTGCATGGCAGCTAACAACCATCCATGACTCCAGTTCCAGGGAATCTGACACCCACTTCTACCTCCAAAGGCATTGCATGACTTGGGTGCACTTATGCACATGCACACAGTACATTTGTACACATAAAATAAATATAATAAATAAATATTAAACAAAAATATCACAGAGCAACAACATGCCCAAAAGAGAACAATTAATTCAAAAATAAGAATGCCAACTGTATCCCACAAAAAAAGTGTCGAAGAGTTCTAGATAGTTGTATTGTAAAAGAATGGAAAAGACGATCATCTTCATTCAACCTGGAATTTCTGACATATGAAGGGATTGTTGTATGTAGGGTCATATCGTTACTATGACTAGCAAGCATTTTTAAATTCATGGACTTGTATCTTGGCCAATTAGTCTTAGTTTTAAAACATATCAGCGTAACTCTCGTAGATGTTAGGCAGCTCCCTTGACAACAGTGTAGTCTACCGCATTTCTATCTTCATTCACAATTTGACTGTGTTGCATGATATTCAGTTTGGAGCTAGAGGGACTGATGTCACTGGATGCTCATTTGAGAGATAAGAATAAGTGCTATATCTCTCAGGGTTTTAGAAACAACTGAGAGTGTTAAACAGCAGCTTTTCTTGCAGATAATGGCATGCCTCTAGCATTGGAGGTTACTTTGATTCTGCTGAATTTTGGAGTTCAAGCACAGCTCCAGCACACCTCTCAGGGCCAGTAAGTGATGCTTTTCTACTTTGCAAACTGGAATCACTGTACCTTGGTCCTAATTTCAGTTTGATATGCAAATGAACACAGAGGCAGTGCTGGAGAAGGCATGAGGTGGAATTGTTGCCTTCTCTTGGGCAGAAGTGATTTCTGCTCAGGCTCACATTTTCTGAACTCATTAATGGAGAAGCTACAGCATTTGTTTTCTTTTCTGCCAAATCCTGTCTGACGGAAATATTGTAAGGATGTAATGGTAACCGGTTCCTAACGTAGTTTTTCTGCCAAAGCAGAGGAAGCTCGCTGCATGCAGTCTTTCCGTTCCCCTCTTCTGCATATATTTTCCACAGGAGACTCACGAATTCTAAAGCTCAAGACCCCAACTCACTTAACTTTACAATCATTACAATCAAGAAGCCCAAACCCAGTTGGTAGATTTATAGAATCAAGATCCCACAAGAGGACACTAAACAGAGAAACGCCCTGACACTCAGCTTAGAACCCCTTTCCCTACTCCACATTGTCCTCCTTTTACAGTGCAGATCTTCTCCTTACAAAATACAAACTCAAAGCGTTTTCCCTTTGAATGTACATCCCTAGAAACAGTCCAATAGCTGAGGAACATGAAGAGATTCTAGGACGGCCCCGAAGCTGCAGCTCTGGATCCCTGCCCTGGGCTGCATCTCCAGCTGGTTCTCTGCCCACTTCCAGCCTGTGAGCAGGCAGATGGTGAGGATATCATCATTTCCACCGTGGAGGTGGGGGGAGAGGTTTATTTCAAATTCCTGGTTGTTTATCATGCTGAAATTCTCTCACATTTGCAGATGTTATCCAATAGCTCCGAGGAAAGAGTTCTTGTTTTAAGCTGAGCCATAGAGGAGTTGCAGTGGAGTAAAGGTCTGTCATTTACGGAGAAGGAAAGGAGGAGAAAGAACAGGAAAAGAAGAAGGGAAATTTAAAAACAAATTATAGAATTTATTTAATTTTTTTTTCTGTATTTCCTACAGAACATCTCAGTTACTCTCAATCACTTTTATAACCCCTTCCTCATTGGCACCTCCCACAGCCCCTCCCCCGGAATTCATACACTGTCATTTGTGTCAAAGCCTATTGTGTCAAGTTAGTGTCCACAGACATTCCTCAGTGCAAGTTCATCTACGGAGTTCTAGTCAGCATATACACAGAATCCTGATTTAAGATCAGTTCTTCCTCACACAGCAGTAATCAGCCGCCAATATTTCTTCAGCAAAGATCAGGGTCTGCTTCCATTCCCCAGTTCCATGCTGGGCTTTAGTGTGCTTGAGTTTTCATGGGTCTTGAGCATGCCTGTTGCCATTGCTGTGGCTTCATATGAGCAGGGTTGCAGGAGCTTGTAGCGTTCTCTTTACCTATGGCCATGCACCTCCTCCCTGGCTCTTACAAGCTTTCTGCCCAATCTTCCACAATGGTCCCTGAGCCCCGAGTGAGTGAAGATCTGTTGCATGAGGGAGCTTCATTAATGAGAGCTGGGAGATTCATTAGTGTCCTCTCTACCCCTTGTTCTATTTTGCATCAGCCTTAGGTGCAGAGGTTACATTGTAGATGTACCACTTAGACCTGGGCAATTCACAGACAATATCTTTGTGTGATCAGTTGTGGTACTTTGTAGTAGTCTCTGTCAGGTGCAAAAGAAGCTTCTTTGATGAGTGGTGACTGAGGTACTTGACTGTAAACACAAGAATACATATTTTGCACTTAGTAAGAAGATACATTAATCTAGAGATGTAACAGCCTTGGGGCTTTCGCTAAGATCTATGACTTCTTCAGCCGTGCGTATTTGGCCATGATTCAACACCACATATGAGTTTCCTCCTACTAAGTGAACTTTAAATCCAATTAGGTAGCCATGCATTGCTCTAAAGATAAAAGTGCCACTACTGCACAAATGTTGAATACTATGTAGGCAATTGATATAGTTATTTGGTCACAAAACTGGTGTTGGGCCATCAGTTGATGTTCTCCCTTAGTAGCTTCCTTAGTGCTCTCAGAGCTATGAGTGCTAGCCTTCAGGAGAAGTGGCTTCTACGTCAGTTCCAGCTCCACTGCTCCAAATCCTATATCCGAAGTATGTCCTGTCTTCAGCAATAGGGTCTAACCTTCAAATTCTGGGAGGCAATCAAGGGCTATGGCAATAGCCTCTGTAATTTTGGTAGTTTTTTAGATCACCCTGCCAACAATTCAAAGGAAGGGTTCTCCTGTCTGGGACTGCTTCTTGTTATGTAGCCTTCAGCTATGCACATGGACTCATCTAGAGATACTGTATGTGTACTTTGTCATTGTTAGAGTAATATCTGGTGTTTTATACTAACTAGGCATTGTTTATCTCTTCTCTTCTCTCTCTCTCTCTCTCTCTCTCTCTCTCTCTCTCTCTCTCTAACCCTCCCTCAGTGCCTTCCTCATAAAATGTCCCATTTCTCCCTTGATAATACCAGTCTCTTATGGCCCCACTTTTCTTGAGCTTTTTCCCTTTATCCCCAAAGTACCTTGCATACTTCTCCCTCTCCCCTCCTCTTTAAACACCCCCATTTTAATCTATTTCTCCCTTAGTAACACCTGTCTCCTACTATTCTTCTCTGTTAGGTTCTGAGTAAAAGGGAAATTCAAATATGTAAAGACAAAAATAATTGGAAAGGCAGGAAGAAAGGCATAGAAGAATTAATGCCTGGGCTCCATCCCATACTGTTCTTATAACTGGGCCTCGCACACATCAGCCCAATGTTCGCTCTTTAATCTAATTGCTTCCTCGTAAACATGTGTAAAATTACAGTTGCACACTTTGAACTGTCAATGGAAGGTGTCAACAATGCCATGATGAGCTTCCCAATTATGAAAATTAGCAAGAATCAATGTGCTGGCAGAAGTTAGTCTCTACAGATTTTGGTAGTTCTGACAATTTACCAATTATTCAGGCCAACCAGACAGTATTAGTGTGGCATTCATTACCTTGCAGTGTATAATGTAAGCTCAAACTGACAATATTCTGGAAGGAAATTTGAAATAAAAGGCTAGTAAATTTTAAACCATTTCTATAGGATGCTGATATGTTCGAGAGCTGAAGAGGGTAACACTTGGAGGCACTTAGCTTCATGTTGTCTGATGACCTTTCTTGAAAGGGTTGTCTGTTTGATGGTGGATTATAGCAGCTCGCAAAGAAAAAAGCATGTTTAACAACTCAGGTTAGGAGCAGCTTGATAGAAAAGGCAGCGCTAAGCTTCTGGCTGCCTCCTTATGAAGTGTGGTGCCGTTTTTGACCTCACAGCTCAGGAAAATGGCTTAAGACCCTAATCTTGATTTTATTTTTCATCTGCTGATGATTTAGCTATTAAGAAGTACTATTTTTTTCTTTCAGTGTGTAATTGACAATTCTCACATTCACCTTCTGTACAATGGAAAGAATCCAATGAAACAAGAACAGATTTGCAGTCTTGTTTAATCACCTTTCAAATTAAGCAACTTCTATGATGACAGGTCTGAAAAGAAATATTTAAAGAGAAATTTTGTTCATTGAAAAAAAAAACCTGCAAACAAACTTGCAAATGTAGAAAGAACTGTTTTATAACCGGACTTTATCAAACAAAATCATTTCAAATTCAAGAGAGTAAGATGCAAATGCAAGATCTGAAATCAGATTCGCATTAAAAAGCTATAAAGCACTGCCATGAATGAATTCATACGGCCACATTATAGTAAATTTGAAGATGAAGATTTTAAAAAGATAAAAGAATAATTCATACTCTATGCATTATTAATGCCCATGAACTATTTATTATTGGTTCAACACTTCAATATATTTATAATAGTGTTTCATATATGATGATGTAAAACCCCAAAATCTCACTGAACTTTAAAATAAGAGCATTTTTTATGTATCAAACATTGTGAACACCCTGAGGAGCCGGGAATGCTTATAACTGTCCTGCATTGGCCTGTAATAGCCTATACTGAACAGATAAAAATAATGGAGAAATAATTGTTGGATATGCAGTTAGGTTGCAAATAGTTCCAAGAGACTAAAGAGAGATGAAAGTTATGTGAGGCTTACTATTAGGAAGTAGTGACCTCCTCCGTGAGCCTGGGGTTTAGCTGCCTGCCCTCTCCCAAACCTCCAGGCACTGCTCTCCCCAGGAAGTACAACACAAACATACAGAATGTCTAAATGAAGAAGATCCCCTGTGAGGTTTTCTCACACTGTTAATCTAAGCACAGGAGCTTTCCTTAATAGGATCCTTTCTTTCCAGTGGTTTACCTCTTAAGGAGGGCCCTCTGTGCCAGACTAGCCTCACTGGAATTCAGATAGCCCACTTTGGAAAAAAGACCTCCATTCTTGTCTTCCTCCGTCTCTGCCTGCCACCTCTTCCTGCTCTTCTGAAAAGAAGCATGCCAACAACAATGAAGAGTTTTCCACATTAGCCCTGCTGCCAGCCAGCTACTTCTCTTTGTTTAAGTCTGTTTACACAGTCTCCTTGGCAACATAAGGTAGAAGTTGATATTTTTTATATCTCTGACTAGCAGGTTTGGTTTTCCCTTTGTCAGAGGCTTATCCACTTCATACAGTTATTTCTGGTGCAGTTTTTTTTTCTTTTTTAATTTTTAAAAGAGAATCATGTCCACACCCTTACTATTTCAACAATATTCCTCCAGGCATCTAATATTTTAGGGTGTTTTTCAAATACCCCTTCAAAAATGATTACTAAATAAAATATTTCTTCTTGATTTGAACTTTCTAATACTTAACCCTTCCCAGGAATGTCAATGGGTTCTATAGATCTGCACATGTTCTCACACCTGATACTGTCATTTGATGGTGAGAGAGAGCAAGACCATGGGGCAGAGAGAAAAGACTGCAATCTGACCTCTCCTAGGTCTGTGAGTCAGTCAATGAACTATTGAATATTTTTGCATACAGTGTACTTGTTGCAGCCAGCCTGTGCCCAAGTACAACGCAGAATACCCCATCTTCTGCCTTTG
The DNA here is from genome assembly GCA_035773235.1 of Eospalax fontanierii. Lineage (NCBI taxonomy): Eukaryota > Metazoa > Chordata > Mammalia > Rodentia > Spalacidae > Eospalax > Eospalax fontanierii. Next base: position 25,239,975 of record CM069529.1, read on the forward strand.
TAAACCACAGAAATTTAATTTGCGTTATGGACAAATGTGGACCATAAAGAGATATGAACCATGCTAATACTGTTGGCCATAAGAAAGTTTTAGTAGCAGCATGTTCTAATTTCTTTTCAATTGCTGTGATAAAACACTCTGACCAATACCAGTTTAGGGAGGAAAGGGTTTATGTGGCTTACATCTCTTGGGTCATATAGTTCATCACTGAGGGAGCCCAAGGTAGGAACTCAGGGCAGGAACCTGGAGGCAGGAGCTAAAGCACAGACCATGGGGGAATGCTACTCACTGGCTTGCTCCTCTGGCTAGTCTCAACTTGCTTTCTTATACAAGAAACCTACAGTGGGCTGGATCCTCCCACATCACTCAACAGTCAAGAAAATATCCCACAGACAGAGCCACAGGCCAGTCCAATGGAAGAAATTCCTCAAATGAGACTCCCTTTACCCAAGTAAAGTTGTCAAGTTGACAACTAAAGCTGTTTAGCACATAGCAGATCACAATAATCAAATAATATCATATCCCATTTGCATGCCTATGAGAAAGATTAAAAGTCACTGGGTCAGTCATGTATACTAGAGACTTGCATTAGGATGATCTGGGAAGTTTCCTCCAAACATACAAATTTCACCCTAGACTTGGATTCTCTTGTCATTTATCAAATGACATATTTATGCAGAATTTACTCAGATCATTTTTGTTGTTAAAGAGCCAATTAATAACCATCAGTGTTAATAATAGCAATGTACCAAGGCTTCTCCAGTTGGTGCTGCAATCTCTTTCCATCACATTTAGTATTCAGGAAAATTCAGGAAAAGAAACTGAGCTTCAAGCATGTTGAATAATTGCACTATTGTTTACAGAAAGAATTTTAGTTTACCCTTGTTCCAGAATCCTATTAACCTCATTCCTATTAATTTTTGTCCCTCAAAACAATAATTACTTGAGCAGTGAGTTTCCTGACAACTGTTATTTGGCTAACATGTTTTAAATATTTATCATTATGCCCTTTAACAACTTTAGTGAAGGGATTGTTTTGTAAATTAAGGAAAGGTACAGAACAATAGTTGGATTAAAATTACTTTAAATGTATTTCTCTGTCTCATACGTGCTGTGTTCTTTAAACGTTTTAAGAATAGACCTAGACCAATAGATTTGGATTTTCTTTCTTAATATAACCTCAAAATTCTCTAAAACCAGTACTGCTACTTATCAAAACTCATTTTATTAATTGAAATCTCCAAGCTGGGTACTCATGAGTAATTTCCAGTGAAGTCCCCACCCTTCTTTGTGTGAAGGGAGCTCTGGGTACATTATATAGCCCAGGAACAGGCAGATTTTGAGTCAAATAACACATAATGAGTTGTCAATATGCTTAATGATTGCTTGACAAATTTTACTATAAAAAATGATTATTCTGAAAAATGGTAGCATTCACAACTGACATCAGGTACATATTTTGAAAAACATTCTATTTATATATTTTATGTGTATGCGTATTTTTCCTGCATGTACATGAGTGCATTCATGTGGTACAACACCTGCAGAGGCCAGAAGGTTTTAGATCCTCTGGAACTGAAGTTACAGATGGTTGTCAGCTACCATGTGGTTGCTGGGAACCCAACACGGAAGTCCTCTGGTAGAGCAGCCAGTGCTCTTAACCACTGAACCATCTCTCCAGCCCTGAAAGCCATTTAAAATATCAAAACAAAACAGAACAAAAAACTTCGAATGCTTTGGGAGGGATCACCTATAGGAGTGTTTGTAAGCGTGTTGAATCAGGAAAGGAAATACTCTTTTTCCCCTTACATTTGCTGGGGACTGAGGCACAGGCTCTCCATCCACTTGAGAATATTAAGGGTTAAGAAAATATTACAAAATCTGTTGAATTATACTAAGAACAATGCAGAGAGTGGATTTTAAAAGCCACCAATGCTGGAACACATTGCCTTGATTCTAGCATTCATTCTCGGCGGAGATACCAGAAAGTTATGCAATCCATAGTGTCTTTATTGCACTACATTTTGAGAGAACCTCCTTTTAAGTATGGATGGGAGTTCTACATAACATCCTGGCTTCCAGTTGATAGCTATGACAAAGATGTCTGGAAGGAACAAGAACTCTAGCTACAGAACAATGGAGTTTGTAGAAGCTGTTTTCATGCTGGTTGTTTTCTGGAAGGTACTTCAGGGGCTACAATGGCAGATTGATTCTTTTGTTCCTCCCATCTTGTTCTCACTGAATATTCCTAGAAATAAAAATCTGTTTTGCTTCAGTGATGCTGAGTCAAAAGAGTGAGATGCAGTCAGGTAGACACATTTTGTTTCTTTGCTTGTTTGGATTACAAGGTTACTTTACTATGGATAGATGAATAATATCACTCCTTCCAAACCACAAATGACCTAAATTCTGAAGACTAGAACTAAATCTCAGCCTTCAGCAGCCAGATATACACCTAGAGTCTTGTGCCATCTTAATTTGGATACCCACATCTATCTATTTATAGCTAGACCAAATGCATTCAAAAGGGAAAAGAGTATCTTATTCAACCTAGAGAAAAATGACCTCTTTATTCTTTCCCCAATACAACCCAATAGGTATCTTGGTACATTCAGGCTGATACAACAAAGTACCATAAATTGCATGGCTTTTAAGACAGAAATTTTTTCCTTGTACTCCTGTAAGCTGTGAAGTTCAAGTTTTCAGCTGGTTTGGCGTTTCATAAAATCCCACTTCTTTGCCTTCATGTGACAGAAGGGTGAGGGGCTCTTCAGCACTTGTGTAATCAGGGCTCTGATGTCATTCTTGACCTTATGACATCCCAACCTCTTAACTCCATCCCTTTTTGGTTTAGGGTTCCAGTGTATGTATCAGGAGAGTTGGAAAGCACACTCAGCTTTTAGCAATAGAAAAACTTTAAACTCAATTTCAAAAGGCTTGGAAAACCTGTTTTCCTGAAATTGGAATTTTCTTTTAATCCATAACTGAGAGCACTTGAGCCTCTCAATGTGTCCTACACCCATCAAACACTTAAAATTTTTTACATATACCTTGGAATGAAAATTTTAATTCTTCGAATAACTTTGTATAAATATGTTACTTTAGGAACATAGGGTCACTACTTAACATCAGGGAATATATTCATGTAAAATATAACATTTTATTGGGCAGAGCTGACACAAATTTGCTTTTTTTTATAAGTCTATTTCATGTAATAGTAGGCTATGGAGACAGAATTGTATGCTAATTATAGTTCTAACATTAATTACATGTAAAACCTTTAGGAAGTTATCCACCTTGTATGTATTTGAGATTTTGTCAGGAACTCTCCTTGAATTCCTTTTCTCTTGCAAATTGTTTATGCATTTTGCTAAAATTATATGTGTAAAATACGTTAAAATGTATAAAAGATATGTATTGGTATTTATCTTTAATATACTAACAAAAAATTAAAATGTAGTTAAAGCTGAACTAATTATAATATTTATCATTTGAATGCAGGCCAGTACAGCAAATGTGACACATGACACGAATGCCCTGAGCATGTTTTTTTCTTTCTTCATTTTTGTGGCACCATCTGGTATTCTAGCATCAGGGGGAGTTTGTTTAAATAACCACATCGGATCTCAGATCCATTTCTACACACACACACACACACACACACACACACACATGCACACGCACACACACACACACACACATAACTGTATTTTGTATTCTGAAGTGGCTTGGGTCAGGGTTCTTCAATATTCTGATATTAAGCCTGGATTTAACTAAAGCAGAAATCTGACTGATCAGGAACTTGTAGCACCAAAGCCAAACAGTGCACTTTGCTTTCACCTAGGACCACCCCATGGCCTATCCCTGGGGGCAGTCACCATCCATTCCATCTTGTAGAAAGCCAATGCCTATGTTTTGAAAGTTTACCAATGCTTACATTACATTCTGAACATGGTAAAGAATTGATTGCACAGTCCTAACTTTCTTTCCTGCCCAGCAAGATGGCAAACTTCTGCGATAATGATCTAGAGGAATAGGCTGACCTCCCGACTCCAACACATGTCACAATGAATGACTGTTCTTCATTGTTCAGATATTATGTTTCAGAGTATGTGGGCAAAGAGTGAAGAGTCTGAAGCGGTAATGGAGAATTCTCTTTTCTCTAATCTCTTCTCCTTTCTTTATCTCCTCTTGCTGTCTCTCAGAAGTCTGATATGATATAGTTTTGCACTGGCAACCACACTGTGTTTGTATAACCCTCACATACCGCTTCAAAATGACAAAACTAAAAACAAATGAAAAACGTTCCCTAAGGAGTCATAATTGAAATTCATACATAAAAGCCAAAGTTTTTTAAATTATACAAGGAGAATTCAGACCTTCTATTTGGATCTTTAGTCAGAAAGCCTATCAAAGCAACCTTTGCTCACTTTCTGGAACGGATGAAATAGCCATCACTCTTGTACTGAGGGCATCTGGGTACACAAACTTGACTTGATAGGCCTTAACATACATGACAGAGTGTATGAAATCTGTTGGGGAGGCATTTGGGAGTGGGGGTGGGACAGGGGGGATAAATATAATTAAGATTCTTTGTATGAAGTACACAAAATTCAATTAAAATAGACATTGGAAAAAAAAGTCAAGGTTGGAAACACCGTGCACTCAGCTGGCAGATTGGGAAGGCAGGATGTGCAAAGGAACTGACTCCTGAGGGAACTGACCCCATGTCAGCCAGCTGAGCTACCATCACCCAAGGCTCTGCTGAGTGAAACTCAGGGACAGATTGCAATGCACAGTGTCAGGGATGAGTTGAAAGAACATTTACAATGAACTATACCAATAAAACTCAGGAAGTCCAACTTAATATGCCCTATACGACTTTGGCCCAAAGTTGAGTGAGCTCAGAGTACACAGAGTAAAAGACAGTATCTGTTCACTCCAACAGGATTATGTAGCTCCTCTGTTAAGAAAACTTTTTTTTTTCATTTTTTGTGAAACTGGGATTTGAATCCAGGCCTCATGCATGTCAGGCAAGCAAATTACCAACTGAGCTATATCTGTAGCCCAAAGAAGGCATTTCTAAAGTGCAGTCTGTGGGGTGGGGGACATACCCTATACCTGTAGTGTATGGATGTCCACCCTTAACTCTGAAGCACACTTACGCAACTTACATCTGGAACACATGCTGTTTTCTTTTTTAATAATGTTTGTTATTTTTATATGTATGTGAAGAAGGGAGTCACCAGTCCTCTGCAAGAACAGCTATTGGTCGTAACCTCTGCACCATCTCTCCAGCCCCATCATGTTGGTTTCTTTTGAACTCATATGTGTACAACTTAAAAGTCAAGTTTTTGCATAGGCAGCACTTAAAACTAGTTAGCACTTTTAAACAAAAAGTAACCAGTTAGATAGCTGTTTTATAAACTAGACTAAGGAAGATCAAGAATAATGATTAAAATCACAAGTTACCAAGACAGACTCGGAAGGCCTTACTCAGCTACTTACTATGTAACCTTGGACAATCGCTTGACTTGCTAACATCAGTTCCCTCATCCGTAGAATCAGTTTTGAGGAATAAAATGAGGCAATGTAAAAAACACTTTCAACAGACTTCTGACAAATAATTTAATTATTTTAGATGTAACTGTAACTAGAAACAGGGCTTTATGTCTAGTATGATTTAAAAATATATATCACAAGAGGACTGCAAATAGTCTAAGGAAGGAGTGGTTATGTTTATAAGGAATTGTCTTTATACATAATCTGAAACTAAATGAAAAATATTAATACAAAGTCATGACTGCATTGGTTTTGCTTCTTTTGCTAAATTAACTGTTTCAAATGGATTTGATATATTAATGGTGATTCTCAAGGCAAATGGAAACAAGTACATACGGTATAAAACCAGATCACGTGACAATTTTACCTTCTCATGTGCCATGCTTGTTGGGCTGGCAAGATGGCCCAGTGGGTAAACATCCTTTCCACCAAGTCTGAAGATCCGAATTTGACCCCTGGGCCCCACACTGTGAAATAGAGAATGATTCCCATCAGTTGTCTTCTGACCTCCGCACATGCACCATGATATATGGTACCTATAGACATATAACACAGAAACATAGAAAGACAAGTAGACAATAAATAAATAATTGCAATTTAAAAATTATATGCCTGCTAAATTGTACTCCTAAGTGATATTCAATGAAAATTTTACAAATCTACCTTATTTTTTAAATTTTTATTTTATATATTTAAAACATTTATCATGATGCTATAAGTCAGATAAATATTAAAACGGTCACTGTAACAGAATCAGTTGTAAGCAAAACCATTATCTCATTGGGTGAAAATTCTCTCTTCAAATACGATGTATTAGAACTTTTGACTAGTTTATCTTATATATGCTACTTGGCACTCTTTAACCTAAATCTGCACATCCCCCCCACCCCACCCAATTTTCTTTTTACTCTATCCATATTTTAAAATAGGTTTGTAAATTGTTCTCCCTAAGTGACTATTTGGCCAATACACTGTGAATTTTGTCAAAAGGAAAGAATGGCTTGAATATCTGTATTAATGAATGAATTGTAGTATAACTACATAGTATAGCCTGGAAATGGGAGATGAATAGAAGGATGGAAAATAGAGTGTCCAAACTAAAGAGCTGATTTTTATATCAGGAACTGACTGTATGTGAGCCAGTAGCAAGGGAGCCTTCTGACTCTCTCTCATCTGCCCTGCCTGTAAGTCTGACTCATTTGGAATAGGAATGCTTTTCCTCTTAAATTTATTTAATGGTTATCATGGGTGCATATCACAACCCATGTCAGGTTGTCAATTGTATTGATCGCCTGTTTCAACATAGCCATTTCTATAACTTTCAAGAGCCAAAAAGTTACCTTTGTAGGTTATAAAGTATCAAATTGTATTTGATGTACCAGGTTCCTTATCACTTGGCAAATACATACAGCAGACATTTTCCAGAATACTGAGACTTAACTCCCAGACATTCCTTCCATTTGTTCAACAAGCACAGCGGCTCATGCTGGATACTGCCAACATTTTCCTTGGGATGAAGACACCTCTGGATTTCAGGATTCCCCCATGTGACTGTTTCTCAGTCTACTTGGTCCTTTCCATATAGTTCCCTGGGTTTACCTGGGGCAACACCCTTTGCAGAGCTGGAAAGACCCTGTTCATTCTATAGGCAGGCTGACATTGACTGCTGCTTGTTCTAGAAAGTTCTTCAATTTTCTTTTCTTTTCTTTCTTTTTTTTTTTTTTTTTTTTTGTATCATGCACACCACTTGCCTGCTCCATTCCAAAAACAACATTCTCTCCCAGTAATTGCCAAGAAAAACCTCAAGGTGGAAAAATGAGAGTAACCTCTTCCCTTAGAGTGAGATTATACAGGATAAATCACTAGACAGCTCCCAACCTGGCCTTCAAAGGCTGACAGAAAAGGCTGTCATTACTTTAGTGTTTCTGAGTCATGTAAAGAAATGATAGGTATGAAATGTGCAGAAGGTTCTCGTGGATTAAGGCTCAGTAAATAATAACAGCGTGTGGCCTCACCTTCTAAGCTGGCACTTTCTTAATGGACCCCATCCCAGTATCCAAGCCCTTAGGATAGCTACTTTTTTCTAACCATTGGTGATGAGGTCTGGAAGGCTTCAAAATCTCTACCCGGGAAGGTTTACAGAAGGCAATTCCTGGAATGCTGGGACTGCAACTGTTTTCATAGCCATTTCCATTAAATTGGTCAGATGTTCATTTTTATATCAGAAAAGAGGCCTGCTGATGGAGAGTGCCTCCTTCCCACATCCAAGTAAGGACCCTGGATACTTACTTAGAAGTGGCACAGTCTGCCTATAAGCCATCCTTATTCTACTCACATTCCCCTTACTTTGCTTTTGTTATAAGGGTTTCCCTTAAGGCTTTAGAAATGGTGTTTCTTTACCTTCATCAGAGGGAAGCACTAGAATAGTCACATGGAATTCTCCCACCATTGAATAATTTTTATCTGTGAGAGGAAACAAACAAACAAACAAAAGACTCAACTATAAATTTGTTGCAGAGTTGGTGCGTTTTCCATTGTGAATGTGTTTGCCAGCACAGGGGCCAACTCACCAGAAAGGAGAAATATGATATGTTTCCAAAAATCTGTGGGTGCTGATGCAAGATTACATTCCATTACTCACTCTCCCAGAGTTATAATGTTAACAGAGAGCATTTGAGCGAACTTCTTAATCTAAAATACTGGTAAAATTAACCTCAAACTCATAATAGGACTTCTTAATATAAAATCTAAATGTAAGAAATACTTTTTCTTGATTTTCATTGAAAATAACTCAGTAGTATTAGGTTGACGTAATCTAAAGAGTTAGGATTTTCCTTAATGTCTGAGGCATCATAGCTATGATGCACAGAAACTAAGAGTGTGAAATGAGTTTTAACGTAGTAGTGCTCTTGCCTGACATTCAGAGGTCCATTGTATCTGTGTTTGTTGAAGAAATGAGCATTTTTTTTCAGAATTATACTATGTATCTCTCCTGTGGTCTCAGAGTTAAGGAAGTAACCTTTATAACTGTGCTGGTCAGCTTTCAACAATGTGACAAAATCTTTGAGAGAAACGACATAAAGAGGAAAGGTTTATTTTAACTTGTGATTTCAGAGGTTTCGGCCCATGGTCAGTTGGCTCTGTTGATTTTGGGCCTGTGGTAACACAGCATACTGAGGTTGGAAACATATGACAGAAGAAATTACTCACCAGACAGCACCTATGAAGCAGAGAGAGAAACAGGAAGAGGCTGGAGCCCTAATATCCCATTTACAAACAGGGCCCCATAATCTATCTTTGTTATACTAGGCCCCTCCTCTTAAAGGACCCACAAGCTCCACAGCCTCAGGGACTGGCAAAGGAGTTTTTTAACATGTAGTTTTTGAGGGAGCACAACCAAATCATAACAGTACCTCTTGAATAAAGGACAAATGCCTCACAGCCTTTGTTGTTATAAAAATGGAGATGGTAAACATGTATTTTATATGTCATTTCTTACCAATCTTTATTTCTCAGAAATTTAGCCCATTTTTTTCCTTTATGCTGTCCTTTCTTTATGCTGTCCTTTGTTTTACCTTCCTTTTATTTCTTGTGTGTGCATGTGTGTTCTTGATGTGTGTGTGTCTGTATGCACATTTGCGTGGGTGTGGATGCAGGTTTGTAAGAGCCATGATGAATTTGTGGAAGCCAAAGGACGATCTCTAGTTACAGTCATCACCCTCCACTTTGCTTGAAGCCTGAAGCTGGGTCTCTGCTGTTTCACAACTGTCTACACGCAATAGCTTCCAGGGATTTTTCTACCTCTCTTTCCAATTCCCCATAGGAGACTGGGATTGCAGAGACTCATGCTGTGCATCCAGTTTTTAATGTAAGTTCTGGAGATTAGAATCCAGGCCTTCAGCTTGTATGCATGGAGCTTTTATTTTCTCAGTCATTTCCCCAGCTTTCTTTTTATCTTGATTTTTTTTAACTGCATGCCTATAAAGTCTTCTGATTCATGTTATATTGATATTCCTTTTGGGTTTTCCTTTCTTATTGGGTAACTGAAGACACAGTACCTTAAAACCTCTGGTCTTTGGTTTTGTCTTGCCTAGACGGATCCTATCAGTAGGTGCTGAAAGAGAGACACAGTGTCAGCTGCTTCCCAGGCCTTTGTATGCCTTGGGCATTCAGAATGGAATCTACACTACTTGCCTTCCCATGTGGAACTCCACAGGGCGAATAGGGTTGTTGGGTGCAGTCATTGTTCTTGTTAGTAAACGAGGATTTATAATTACATCTTTTTCTGTTCAGAGCACAACCCACAGAGAGAAATTCCATAAACACAAGCAGTGTGACAAGGCTTCCAGGATAATAATGCAGTTACACATTACACAAAGCAAGATAGCACTGATAAAACAAGCTTTATTTGCAAAAAACAGATGAAATGTAAACATCTAAGCTGCACTTTGCTGCTCAAAATTTTATTTACAAAGAAGTAAACAGAGCTACTTAAACATCTTTGATGTTTTCAGTCTGGATTGCAGTAAAATTCTAGTAGACTAGTTTCCCCCAAGTTATTCCCATGTACACAGTCTCTGTCTCTCACTTTCTTTCACATGCACACACACACACACACACACACACACACATCAGCATCATCATCAAGATCATCATCATCATTATCATTTTCTTCAAAATCATCACCTTCACAACTTAAATAAGTCATAAGATATGACTACTACTTATCATAGTATCTATGATCAAATTTCGTAGGCCTATCAGAAACCTAGTGATTTTTTTTTCTTGAGGGCCTACCCCTACCTCAACAGCAAATTGCAGAGAATAAACCAAACTCTAGACATTTTAACATTTTCCATTTTTTAAATGACACCAAACAAATATTACATAATATTTATAAATATGTACTACATAATCAGAAAAAATCCTCACTAGGCAAAATTTGCAAAGGTTCATAGCAAAAAAAAAAAATGTTCACAATCATTACGGCACATGAAAGGTAACGAGTCACTCTGTGTCTGTGGGACTCTAGCATACACCAGAGGTCACAGCATGCAGGTCCACTGAACTGGGCTTTGAATGGACCATGTCCACACCCTACTTCTTCAAAAGCAGAAAAGTCTCAAGACTAGGGATGGCAAAGAGAGGTGTAAGGTGGTATGTATTGATAACACACCCATGCTATGCTCTCGTATTACCTGCAGAGACTGTGTATATAACTTTTAAAACCAGTGTGGAATATGATAAGTGCCAAGTAAATATTTATAAAATGATCTTTTTGGCAATAAAGATTTCTATATTTTTGCTTATTTTGTGTATCTGCACATTTATTTTTACTCTATTTTATATTAATGTGTAAACACATGAAAAATAGAATTGATGGTCTCTCTGGAACATGCTGGCTATGGCAGGAAGTTTTTCCTCCCTCACATTATGCTGGAGTTCAATTCAAAAACTCTTCCCAACCAATCCAAACAATGACATTTCCCAGCTGTAGTATTACATTGGGCCCAATTAAAGTGCCAAAAACTGAACCGAGAGGAAGCCAAAACAATCACATCCTGAACAGTGAAAGGATTTTCCACCCATCATCCCTGCATGACACACCATTTCAGGGACCTCCTCAAGCCTGGGGAGTGTCTGCTCTGCCAGAGACCTGACTCGGCACAGAGCCTACCCCATCATCAGCCTAACCAGGAGTCACCTAACAAGCCCTCTCTGTATGTCTGGGTACCCATTTCTACTCATTTAATGACTGCAAGGCCTTTCTTTCCCCCAAAAATGATGCCATAGCTATGTGTTCAAAATTATATGGTGAGTCCCAATCCATCTTCAGATAGCTCTTTGTTAAGTTCCACAATTCTGTTTCCTAGGCTGTTGACTGGTAATGAAGCACTGCTTTCATAGTTGGCTTCATCGTGAGCCTGGGACATTAGATTCACATGATTTCATAGAACAAAAGAGGTGAAGCAAAGTTATGAATGAGGAAAACGTTCCCTTCTCTTATTACATTAACATATTAGTTTAATTTCCATGTGCAGAAGCAGTAACCCATACATGAGCAACATAGTTGTTGAGGCAATATATGCCCTAAGAAGTTCTTAAAATTTTATTTAGAATATTGAACTTAATTCCTCTGGAGAATAGGAGGCAATGAAGGTCCAGTTATCTAAACACAAAATTTTATCTCATTCCTCCGTGAAAGAAGTAGCTTCAGCCTGCATTGAGAAGGCTGTCCTTACAACATAGCACAGAGACCAGACCGTGGGCAGGGAAGAGGGGCAAGGAGCTGAGCTTCAGTGCAACCCTGCACACTTACTTGTTCAAAATTAAATCAAACAAAGCATTTAACTTTTTCAGGCAATTAATTCTGAAGATTAGAAGATGTCCTGTAACTATCTTAGCACTGAAAATATTGTATCACTAGACCTGTTTACCTGATACAAATATTAAGTTCAGAATTAGACACATACTGGTTACTGCTTCTATGTCAACAATGACAGGTGCAAATTCTGGTTATGCATATGTTCATTTAAAAGGTTAGTGCAATTATCACTGTACAGGTAAATGTCTTCTCAAATAACATCCAAAAATCTACATTGTTATTTTTAGAAGAAAATGGCTTTAGTGTGTAAATGATATACATTAATTTCCACCAGAAGGAAAAAATCTCCTAAGAGCTTTAGTCATAACAGAAAAATCTGTGAATGATATCTGAAATGTTTTCTATCATAGAAATCAATACCTAACTTTGTAGATTATGGAGATTCGAGGAACTTTAAGATCAGTGTATTGTTCTACACTACTTCAAATACCCCTACCATTTTGGCTTTCCACATAGTTGTCAACAGATACCTGCATGTAGAAAACTCTCCTCCCGTAGTGTGATGTTATTCAAGCTTTCCAAAACTGACAGGGCAGTTTCTTAAAATGTGGAGTGAACAGAGCCATTGTTTTAATATGCTTTTACTTTTGAAAATGCTTCTACTTCTTCTTTAGCCATAGGTAAACATGATATAGAGCAGGGTTTGATTACCAGGCACTAATCTCTCTTTGATATTATCTACATAGCTGCAAAGCTTCATTCCTTCAGCCAACGAAAGGTACGAATATTGTTTGTAAGACTCAGAGATGACAAATGCCCCTGACAAATGCTTCCAGCTCCACTCATTTCCACAGCACCGCATTATTAATGTGTTTCATCACCATGTCCTTTCATGAACATGTTCCTTATAATCCTTTATCTAGAAATGTCCTCAGATCTTGCCTGGCAACATGTGCCATGTGTGCCATATGCATTATCTCCCCACTCCTTCCTATCTTCTCTTCAGGAATGAAAGAAAGGGTACTAGGAGAAGTGCATGTATGTTGAAGCTATAAATAATATTCAGGTAAAACAGTCTAGTTATTGATAATATAACATCAGCACTTAAAGCTACTGAGTTCTTCTCAGATGGAATCATATCTTGTATTGTTGTTACTTTGGTTTGTCAGACATCTTAGCGGTCCCTAAAAGAAAACTTCTGAGGCCCAAAAAATGAATTACGTTGTTACATGTTCCAGAGTAAACATTGAAGTTGGGTCTCCAGTCCATGTCCATATTTGTACTTGTACTTTGGAGACATGTTCTTGGACTCCAGTCTAGAAAGAAGCCTCCTGATATCGAACCAATCATCTCACAGTGCGGTTCTGCTGTTCCAGAATGTTATGAGTTTCTCTAAAAAAAAAAAAAAAAAAAATCTCAGCTTTTGCTAGGTTTCCTTATCTGTCCCTATTCTTCAGTATTTGGCTACAAAAAAAAATCTCTACACTTATTTTTGCCTTCTTTGTGCATTTTCCCCACCTAGAATGATCTCACGGTTATCTGTCTAATTCCATCAGGGCTTTTGTGGGCTAATACACTGGATATCAGGTCAAATGGAAAAACATTTCTAAATTACACAAGGTGAAGCACAATGAACATTTACCTTCAGCTGGCTTTCAGTCTAATTTAACAAATTAGAAAACTGTGATTTTTTTTTCCATGTCAGCTTTTAACTGATCACAGTAATGGATGCCTATGATCAGAAGAAAGTGAGTTTACAGTCATGCTCCACTGTGCTCAGCTGCTTTTGGTTTAATTGGTTCTTAAGCTGTGTGATGAGCATTCATTACACATATCTTCACTTATAGACAAACATATGTCTTCTGGACAGTAGCATTTAAATTTTTCTATTTTTTTAATTACAGTTATGGAAAAAGAATCCATGCAACTTAGCTGGATCACAGGCTATTCACAATCTCTGATATATTTTCTACTGAAGTTTTATCCCTCTTGATTACAAAAAATGAACTGATTGATATTACATGTGATCAGTAGCAAGGTGATTAACTTTAGGGAAACAGTTTAAATTAAAGGTAGTAATTGGGTTATCTTTATATTTATGATTATCAGATTATATAAAAAAATCAAATGCATTAGCATGTGAATGTTTTATCTTTGCATGTAACCATTCTGAAACTAACAATAATAAGTGGTATATAGGAGCCTTTGAATAAATGATGGCTTGAATCTATGCAAAGAATTACTTTCTCGTCTTAATAAAAGGAAAGTAATTTAACAGAACACATAATTTTCGAGAGAAACGAATGAGTACTTTGCACGTAAAAAACAAATTGCAAATAACATCTTTAGCCACAGATATAGCTTGATTCTATCCCGCCCACCGCCCACCTCACCTTGGTCAGGCAATAAAGTGGAATCACTTGACAATTAGTGCATCAGAACAGGTTGGTTTCAAACTTCTAGGCTCAGCCACTACTTCCACACTCACCATGGATGGCAGCAGCCATCTGGAGATGAAAAGCTCCCATCTCCCAAACCTTTAACAAGGAGTAGAACGGGGCAATCGTGGAGTTGGCCCACAACGGAGACCTCGGGGTCCTTTCATTAAGTGCAGTTCAGTGATGCCAATCCGCTTCTGCCTGCGCCAGCTCCCACAGCAGGGCTTTGAACACTACAGGAATTGGCTGCAGCCGTTTGTTGCCACTGTCTAATTCCCTAGCTTTGTTTCTTAGGCTGCTGCAGCTGCCTCCAGTTACCTTTAATTTTAATTCCTGTGTAATGCCGATGTAGGCACAACCTTTCCACACCATCATGTGTCCCCACAAGATGAAGCTAAATCCAGCTCTGCCTTCTGAATGTATGAATTCCCATCTATGCATGTGAGGTTCCTGTTTTGTGTTTATGTGGTTTTACATAGGCAAAGCTAAAACTCATGTCTTTAGCAGGAAGGAAAACATATTGTACTTATGATTCCAAAACCTAGGAACCCTTTACACTGCGATGAAAGGGTTGAAGAGAGCCTGAGTGCTGTACTTTTGTATTTCAGAGCAGGGAACAGGACTTGGCCAATGTTTTCACTCATGAAGGGCAATAATCAGGTAGCCAAGATATTTATTAAATTAGGAAAGAGAGCAGTGATTCTAAGGCAGAGAATGGCTAACTGTTGTCCAAGTTTCTGAAGATTGAGGGGCAAATTAACTCTGATCAATATAACTAACTTGTTGTTTACATTATTCATCTCTGCCTTGGCACTGTCTAAAACTGAGTACTAGTTATAGAACCTTGTCAAGGAGATAAGTGACTATTTGTATATGGTATAATTAGGATGTAACAAAGATGGAAACAAAACAGTCTATGAGCCCACAGAGCATGGCATTCATTCCACTGCAGGTGAGATTAGAGGAAAGGAAAAGAGTATAAAATATTTTCTATTATGCACAAGGCCCATGTTTTCTCATTGCTATTCATTTTTCTGTAGAGATTGTATTGATGATTAGAAGGCAGAGAAGCACCATCTAGAGTGAGAGAGTAAAGGATATGGGCTTCTTGTTATGGGAGGACTTGGGTCCTTTGCACGAATTGAGTTCACAGAAAAGATCAAAGCTAATGATACCCTAAATATAATCAAATAGCAGCCTACAGAGAAAGTGGTCTCAAGGCACAGCTGTCTCCAATCTCATTTAAAACTAGATAATGATCTGAGAAGATGGTTTAATCTGTAAAGTGCGTCCTGTGCAGGCATGAGGACCTGAGTTGGGATCCCCAGAATCTACTTAAGAGCCAGTGTAATAACATTATCTGTACTCCCAATGCTCTAGGGGTATATATATGTGGATCTCTGAAACTCACTGGACAGCCACACTTATTAATCAGTGAGGTCCAAGTTCAGTGAGAGACCCTGTCTCAAAAATAAGGAGGAGGGGGATGAAGACACTAGTCATGGACCTCTGGCCTCAGCACGCATGCACGCACACACAGATGTACAGCATTGGACTGATTTTAGCCACATATTCTTTATGCATCCTAGCCATTCCATTAGCAGCATTACTTCAGTTGCCTTCTATTAATAGATGCTCATTAGTGGTACTTCCATTAACTAATTTCAGGATTATACTAAAAGCTACTAAGTAATCTCTTAGTGCAGTCATTAACAGTTGGGTGTCTACATTTGCTACTCTTATGGACAGTCAAGTATGAATGAATTACTCAAGGATGCTTCCACTTCATCTCAGAAGAAAACAAAATTTAAGTCAGTCTGATATCTACACTGTTGGTTCTTCTTGACTCCTGGAGTGAATAGAGATATAATGAAAATCCTAAGCCCTTTCCAGAGTCCTAAGTGCCTAGGGATGATTCCTGTGAAGAGGAAGGCTCTAGATGTATGTTCTGTGTATAGAAAGCAGATCATTCTTACTGATTCTGATCTTCTTGATATTTCCTGTGCCTGAACGAATGATTATGGCACCCCTACATATATGCAACAACTTCCCAATTTCAATTTCAACTTCTTGCAGATCACAGCACTGACCCTTAAAATTGCAGAAATCAAAGCACATTCAGCATATACTCTGAGTCATGCTTCCAAACCCACTTCTCCTCTTGAACTGGAGTCTTACATAATCACAGAAGTACTGAATAAACTCAGCATGGCTAAGCTTATGAGAGAGTTGAACCAGGCCAATTTGCCATCCCTCACCCTGCCTATCACCCAGCAGGATCTCCTGTGCTTGCAAAGGAGCGTGTCAAGGCTTGAATTTTAGAGGGAAAACAATAAAACCCACTGTCATCTCATGTAATTTAGAATGGGTGAGTTAACCAGAATAAGTTGGAAATGAAGCTGCCTTGTGAGTTCATCACAACTCTACACGGAAAGGGGCGTATTTAGCATTTCATTGAGTTGTTGCCTAAGAGGACCTCACCAGTTATATTAAAGTATCATTGCTGTCTGCAGAGGGTTGTGTAAATAGAGCAACACTAACACTGCAACACACCAATCAAGTGACACAAGCACTTGTCTGTACCTAGTCTAGTGACTCATAGAATTATACCAGAGGAATCTGTTTATCTAAGTAAAGTGTGATGTCTAAGAGTGTCACCAAGAGGCACCAAGAGAGAATTTCACCTACCCATTCAAGCCTTCATCACCTACCCCATGCCTCATGAAAACACTGCTTAAGATAAATAATAAAGAGGCTAATAGGTACAGTCATTGTAGCTTCAAGCTAAGTTCCCAAATTCTGTCTGATTTCTAGGCCCCTGTTCAAATTTTCTTCGCCTCCCCTGGTTGTATGAGTCTGCATGATTCAGAACAATCTGCTGGTGCCTTATCCCCTCTCATTGACATTCCTTTGTTTAAATAAAAATGGAAATAAAAGAATTTCATAAATACTAGCTTCTGGTAAACACACCTATCTAGAGGTGTTACCGTACTTGGCCAAAAACCTCATACTTGTTGAGACTTGCTCTGTGCCAGCCACTAAGGACTTTGTGTTTTTTCATGTAATATTTAAATTCATTTTGATATATTGTTTATCATTCCCATTGTACAAATGGAGAAAGATAAGCATAATATAGCAAAGCGGTGTGCCCATAGTCACACTAGTTAGAATTAAAGCCATGGGAGTATAAGTTCCTGTGTGCGTCCCTATTTTCTCTGCTGCCAGAAAGTGTCTTCCTTAGTTTCTCTTGGAACAGTCACTCAGTGATAAAGCAGAATACATTAGTCCTATAGTCATTATCCCAAAACCTAGGACTTCAACTCTCCAAGAATTCAGAAATGATGCATTCAGGTTCTAGGCCTTAGAAATCAATCACAGGTGAACCTTACTCCGCCCCCCTTACAAGGAGAGTGCAACAAGTTCTTCCTCATAGACATGTGAGTTAGACACATGTTTCTCAGTCCTGCAATGACTCAGCTTTTACAGTAGTCCTACTTACCTGTCTCTACCATAAAGCTGAAGGAGCCAGACTCCCTAATAGTTGGGTGAATTGAAACCAGTAGACAACTAAGTGTTTGCTTGGTTGGTTTAGTTGGGAGTGGGGTTCTTTTTGCTGTTTTGTTTTGAGACAGGGTCTCACTATGTAGCCCCAACTGGCCATATAGACCAAGCTGGCACTGTTCTCAAAGCAATCCACCTACGCTTTACTCTGGAGTGCCTTTATTAAAAGCATGTGCCACCATGCCAAGCTGTTTATTTGTTTTAATTTCCAAGGTTTGTTGAAATTTGTGGTCAAGGCTGCAAAAAACTGAGTAAGATAAGGTATGCAGTCAAAACCCTCAGCTTACAGGTTCTTATTCTTGTTCTCTAACTGTGAGTTCTTAGACATTTCTGGAATCCTGTTTCCTTTCTCACAAAATGATGGAGTTGTATCTCTGACAACTTCCATTTCATTACAAGAAGTGTAGTAATTGGGGGCATTGGGACTTCTCAGGAAGACCTAACCTTCAACCAATCTATAAGAGAGACACGGCTCATTATTTGCCTCCCTGACTGCCTCTTTTGAGGTTTCTATTCGCAGTCTTAGTTCATTCAGATTTGCCAAAGACCCAATCAGTCTCTACTTGACAGACTCATTTCATTCCAAGCCTATGCCTTTGGTATTAAGTTAAAGACACTACATTAAATGATCAACTACAACAAGGCATCTCACTAGATAATTAACTATCATTTCCTCAACAAATAATGCTATGTATAAGTCCTTACAAAGTGAGAAGTGTCAGGCCCTTTAATAAGATCATGATGAACATGACCACACTCTGCCAGGCCCAGAGCACTTACATAACTCCCCCTGTAATTTCAGGACAAGACTCACTAAGTTTTAGATGTTCCTTCATTCTTTATCTCTGATCATTAAGAGTCCAGAAAACAACTCTTGTTCATCTTCCTTCTATCATTATAAATTAGAATATGTTTTAATACAGTGACAATCAAGTTAACAGCATTTAATGTAACAAAAAATAATTAGTTGAAAATAAGTCAAACAGCTATTTGATTTATGAATGAATGTGGCTTGTTTTTCTAGGGTCAGCATCTAGTATATTATATGTCCATCTAGATATCAATCAGGCACCAGGACTAGACAGAAATGGCTCTTTTCTCTCCCCCTAGTAATGTCTGAAACCTTAGCATCTTGAAGAGCAAAAGAGAGTTTAAAATCTCCTCAGAAAGACAAAGCATTCAGGTAACAATGACTAAGACATGAAAGTGCTTGGATATTCTTTTTAAAAATAGCTCTTAAGAATAAAGGAGTTTTACCCACTATTTCCCCACTTCATCTAGTCTGAGCCTGCTAGAATCCTGTACCAGCTGTGTTCCCATCAGGCTGCCTGTCAGGAAGAGGATGAGCATAGAAATCTGAACAGATAGTGGCAACCAGAGTTTGAAGAACCCTACCAGACATCCATGCCCTAAATAGACACAAAATTGCACGTGCTGGTATTTCATTGGCCAGGTTAAGAGTGAGCGGAAATTAATAGCTGAGTGTCCTTTTCTTAATGGAAGTGCTGCTTTGTCAAGAAAATAGAGCAAGATTTCACCAGTCTCCAGTTCAACTGCCTAGTTGGCCAGTGAGAGGCCAATAACGCTATGAGATCTGTGCCCAAATGTTCCTCGGATTAGAATCCCCTCACAGCGGTGATGTTCAGGCATGACTCATTAGGGAGTCCATGAAAGTAGTCCTGTTCCTCTTACTCAGGTGAAGGAGCCAAGTCAGAGATGTCTCAGCGCTAAGATCCCTCTCTCTCACCTCCTCTCTCTCTTTCTGTGTTTTCCTCCCCTTCCTTCTTCTTTCCGCTGTTTCCCCTCCATCATCCATCTCCCTTTCTTTTCTCCTCTTCCTTTGTCTTCTGTGTTTGCTCCTTTTTTTTCCAAGGTAGTGTATTTCAACAGTTGCCATAATTCTCCTACTCAAGGGCATTGCTCACCATTTGCAAGACGAGAGGTTCTAACTGTAAGATGAGCAAAGAAAGCTCCAGAGACAGGAAAAAAAAAAAGAAAGAAAGAAAGAAAGAAAAAGAAACATAAGAAAAAAGGATCCATCTATTTCAGACAAGAAAAAAATAATCTTTTTGGTGCAAATTCACTAATTCTGTCCCAGCTAAACTTTGACACAAAGATATTTGTTTCTTTTTTAAATCATCCAAACTCTATTGTAGCTAAATGACATTTTCAAGCCCTCTGATAGATGGAGAGCTGAATGGTAATCACATTTCTGATAAACTTGACAGTGCTGATTAAGACACTGATTTGACTTCTTTATAACAATTTCTGAAACAAAAAATTAAAGCGCATGGCGCTGGAGAGATGGCTCAGCGGTTAAGAGCACTGACTGCTGGAGACCCTGGTTCAGTTCCCAGCACCCACATGGCTGCTAACAACTGTCCATAACTCCAATTCCAAAGGATTTGATGCCATCTTCTGTCCTCCACAGGCATTGCATGACACAGGTGCACTCGCATACATACAGGGAATCATAGGCATAAAATTAACGTAATAATTTTTAAAAATTGAAACACACTTAAATGATCTTAGAAAAGTCTTTACTTGCTAGACAAGATCACAACTTAGAACGATAGGCTGAAGGAAAACATATAACCTCATATTTGTTGTGGTTGAAGCCTTTTTGAAAATGCAGTTTTTTATTGTATCATTTAATAGCTCTGAAGGAGGCAACATCTGTGTCTACCTTTGTTCACTATTCTTTGTCAACACTGATCTCAAAAGAAACTAATGTTTTCGGTGAGCTCTTAAGGGATAATGGGAAATTTAAAACACCTTACCAATATTCTGAAATGTTTTCAAATAGCTCCCCACTAAGCTCTTCATTGCACAGCCTACTGTGTGCTGATGGGACGAGGTTGTTGCCATGATTGTTCCTTGTGTTAACTAGCTTTTGAATGTCAGTTCTGTACAAGGCCAGGGAGAACTTCTTTCCCCAACTTTCCCTTTCTCCTTGATCTATACTCTTCCTCGTTTTCCCACATATGCATCCTAGGGTCTTCCACAACACAATCCCTTTCCTGATTTCCAGATAAAAGGGGCATATATTTGAGTTTTTCCAAACTAGGAGAATGCCTCATGTGCTCTTCCATCTTTAACAGCTCCAGAAAATTCTTCTGTGGATCCCAAAGAGGCCAATAAAGGCTTGCGAGTGGAAACAGGGTTTGCTCTCTGTGGTTATGGAGGGAAAGCCCAGTTTCCTGTGGTGCACTAGCAGGGCTTGCTTTCTAAGTTAAAACTTCAGCACAAGCTTTAAAAAGCACTTAGGGGTAGCTCCCTGCCACAAGAGCTGGGCATACAGCCAGGTCACTGTGCTGATTAGCCTCTGGGTGAGCCAAGATTCTCAGAACACACCAGTCAGCATTTTTCAGGCAAAGGTAGGGGTGTCCTACTGGAATCTAAAGTACAATAACCAGGCCTACCGATCTCTGAGAGTGAGGAAGTTAATTAGTTTTTCCTCCCAGAAGAATGTTTTCATCTTTTATAAAGCACAACAGTCCCTGGATAAATGTAACCAACCATAATCAGAAAAGTACATAGACTAAGGCCTACGGCATGTTCCTCTGTCTCCTCTTTGCTCTAAATATATAAAATTCAATAGATTGTAATGTATAATGGTAATTTTAACCTACCTGGTCATGTCACATTTGTCATTCAGAAACATTCTTTTTCGATGTTTATGGCTTATTCGAAAATGCTATTTTGATTGCCTAATTTATTGCCATTCCCTTGTTCACAATGCAGTAATTACACACAATTTGTAATGGATTTATCACAGCAAGGCACAGCTAGCAACAGGAGCGAGGACGTTTCTACATAAGCCAACTTGCTCAGGTATTCTAATCAGCAGCAGAGGGAAGAAATATTGATAATTGAAACTTAGATCCAAAGTGGTTCTTAATTGAAACTTGCATTAATAACATGTCAGAATTAAGTAGATTTTCAGGTTAACTGTAAGTAGTTTCAGTGTAATCTTCCATGGCATTCTGAACGTGTTGTCTCTTCAATATCTCACTGATAATTAATTAACTAATATTGGTCTTGGCCATCTGTATACAAAGTTATACCTTTATGCAATTTGTTTGCAACATATTTCTGTATATTTCAGAATATAGAAATGTCGATCAATTAGTAAAATCTAAGTTCAGTACATGGTTGCTTACAGATATTTTTCACTTTTTAACTCTAGTTCTGCTACTGTTTGGGTGAAATTTAGATGGTCTTGTGAGTTAAGTTCCATAACTGGTTAAAATTGGAATTAAGCATGTCATATTTGTGGTTACAGTGTTCAAATACTCAAACTGTTACAAACTGACAGGTGAGATGAGTTAGGTAAAGCTTCACCTTGTATTTAATTTAGCTCCTGTGCCTAGACCAGGGTAGGGATCTGAGATTATAGTCCACTGAAAAGTAGTAATTCTCAGACACCAAGAGCAGAATTAGAAAACATCCCCAATTGTGACTTCTAACTACTGAAACATGAAGAATATAAGAAAGAGACACATTTAGAACATTATAGGAGAGAGGAGAGGCTCTGTTAATACCCTAGGCCAAGAAAATAATCAGAAATGATGTAACAAGAAGGCTTGCATGCTGGTTCATTGTCACCCTTTAAAACTTAAATTTGAGAAACTCTGTCAAGTATCAGAGCAAAGGAGTTGGATAGGGTTGTGAAAGACAAGAAAGGACCTCCACTGATTTTGGAGCTGAGAACTATGGGATATGATTGAAATAGATAGAAGCCTTGCCTGTGTGAAGAGGAAAGAAGGACAAACACCTCACTGAACTGACATTTGAGCTCTTCTATCCATCACATCCATCTTACACAATTGGGTTCCTTTCTCTAAAGTCTAAGACATAGTCTTTGGTCCTGGTCTAGGCTTTATAATAAATAAATACTTGGGATAATCACAGAAGCAGATCATGTGATCCTGGACCACAAAACCACGTGAGTTACTTTACCACAAAGATGACTGCTCCAGGTTCTACTGTCAGCCTCTAAATAAGTCTCTCCAAGAAAAACATGATCCATTATGTTAGTTAGAGTAAGGTATGAATAAAAAGCTTTCTAAATAGCTTCTGCACACCAGGCCTGGAAAGTATGAAGACTGAATATACATTCAAGAGGAGTTGAAAAGTTAAGAACAATGTCCTAACATGACTCACTGGTCTGGAAAGAGAAGCTAGGCCACAACTCATAGGACTTTATATGACCAAGGACACATCCTGAATGACTCTAGAGATTGAGGAGGACATTGGGAAAAGCAGACCCTGCAGACTGTACAGAAGCTTTTATTCCTTCTGTCAGCATCCAGCAATAACGCCATTGGTCCTGAATACGTGAAGCTATAGAGGTTCATGCTGGTGCATATTTACACATGATAATGTGAAGAAAAGGATGGGTGCCGATGTAGATGCCAACTTCCAGACACCCATCAAACCAAGCTTCTGATAGCACCTGGGCGCGGTTCCGACCACCAGCTAGCACACTCAGATTTTCTGAGAATTTTTGACAGTCAGTGAGTTTCTATGACTGTTCATGTTCCATGGTTCATTTAATGAAAGGTGATATGGTTATTGTTTTCCTTTTAGTGAAGTAAAGTTTATTGCCCTGCTGTCTTTGAAAATTAGCCACAGCTTGCAAATTTGCACCACCCAAAGGGAGCATGATAAATTATTCCCGGTATAATATCCCAGCAACTTCTGCCAAAAGAAAGGCTTGGCAGCCTGCGGGAACTGATGCAGCACTCATCTCTGTCGTCCAGCTGCAAAGTGGACTTTTCTCCTCCATTCTATCACACACACCACACCTGAACTACAGAATAAGATGGGAACGTTTGAAAACAAAGCTGTGAGGGAGACAACCGGAACAACGGTTTCTTAGATGCTAGGTCAGCATAATAGTGCAGAAATGAAGGGATTTATAGTGCCGTAGGTTGGTTCTGCATCCTACCATTCACCCACTAATGATGTTCCTGCTCAAGTAGTCATGAATTTCTACCTCATTTTTAGGCAGTTTAGGCAAGAACCACCCAAGTCATCCATTACATTCATCAGTTACAATTGCACATTACTCGATATTTAATTATTGGCAATCACTTTGGCTCATTTTTAAAAAATACTGGAAGACTACAGCATTTAGTCATCAGGCACAAATTTCTTGGAATCACTTACTCCATCTACTGGTCAAACACATCCACTTTAGACAAGACTATTTCCCTTTACCGGACAGAGACCAGGCAGCAGGAAGTGTGCATCTAGAGATCTTTAACAGTAGATTTATTCTTGAATCTTTTTTTGATCTTCCCAGCAAATTATCTTTGGATATAAATGGGAACTGGAATTTGAGGCCAGGAGACTTGACCTGAACATATGCCATCTTTTCTGAAATCATCTAAGTCACAGGGGAAACCTATGGAGAAGAGACATGTTAGTCATCTCCTTGGCACTATGATATAAAGTGCTGCCATGACCCCATTCTGGTCAGAATTGATTTGCAGCTAAGGGAAGTTCATTTGTACAACTCAGATGTGGTGATCCTATTGCGTTACATGTGTGTAGCATCCGTCCTGGACTTACCTCAGTGTTTTTGCTCAGCCACCACCACCGCCTTACATACTTTATTGACCTAAAATCATGACCTACAGTCCATACATGAGATAACTCTGGTCAGCTCTGCATGTGGCTGATTACAGAAGACAGCATTGGTGCATAAAGCAGGGCTCTGAATCACGCCACTCTGAGAGTTTGACATATTTTAATGTTTCTTGGATGAAAGAATGGAGCCCAATGTCTACAGCCCTTGGTAAGCCACACTTCCTTCTGGAAGCATGAGCAACATTGCACTTAGCAGTGAATATGTGAGAGACACTGTAATAAAGACCTTTATCACAAGTCTGTCATTAAATTGCCTAGGATTATCTTCCCTTCTCTGTCTCTCTGGGGCATACTGAAATTCTTGCCTTTGCTCTGCTCCTCCTTTTCAGTACTTATTTAAAGTGCAAAAAATCCTTATAGATTTATAATGCAAAGATAAGTAAAATTTATTAGAGAATATATTATGAACCATTGAAAATTCCTTTTATTTCTGCTGCCTATATTCATAAAATTTTGGTTAAGTAGAGAATCATGGTATAACATGGTATTAACTGGCAATGCCATGTCATATTTTATTTATGCATCATTTTTGTTTTTAATGTTTCACTCACATCTCAATTTTTCCTGAATTCGCTCAGAAAAAAAAAGATTTTTCTTTCTCTATAGAATCTTGTGCCCATTATATTTAAACCATTTCTATGAAATAAAAGCATTGGTCCCTTGGAACCTACCCAGTCATTCACCAATCTGCTCAATCTGCTTTACTAAGGGAGTTTCCAGGCCCAAGATTTCATTTGGACCCTGATAACCCTGGTATTGGAAACACTGTGAAGAGTGGTTCCTCTGACTTTCAGAACTCCTTGAGGAGCTTTGCCTAGTTTAGCCTTTCCCACTGTTGAACCTTCTCCTGGTCCCTCTTTCTCTTTCCACAATCTAAATCTCCTAAGATGCTTCTTTTAGCTACTTGTTCATGTAAGGCTCTCTTTCCTTTGCCAAACCTATGACTGATTTTTAAAACCTCAGTGATTTTAGCCATCTGTATCTTGAGCCCCAGTCTTTGCTGTAAGCTCTAGGTAAACATTACTAGCTATTAGAAAAGTCAATGGCAGGTCCTGTTGCCCTCAAAATGACAAACTATCAAAAGCTGAATTTAAAAGGCCTAACATTACCTAAATATTTTACAGGCAGAACTACTACAGCATCTTTAAACATAGCAACTAATCTAATCTCCAAATCTAATGAGTATATACAGGAAACAAAACAAAACAAAGTTTGAAAAGGAAGGGACTACCGTGGATTTGGTGAATGGTTAGAGAGATGCGTACTCATTTGATGTTCCACATTAAGTCCTCTGCTAATGGCAATCATTTGTTTGATCAATGAATTGACTTTTTTCTAGATAAGAAGGACAAAGGAAACAAATATTTAAGAAAGGATAGTTTTTTTTCCCCCCCAAAGATGATTGATAGACAACTAAAACATGAGAGTCTTGATAAAATCCATCAAGGGCTCTACCCTGTGTAAGTCATTTCCTTCCCATCTGTTTATAACTGCATGTGCTTTAGGCTATTAATTATGTTCTATACACTTTTAGGAACCTGTGAATGACAAAAAGACAAAATTATGATCAGACCAGGATAATGTAAAAGAGAAGACTAGGCAAGGTCAGCCCGTCTTCTAAGAAGTAGACTGAATGGGAAAGACTACAGAGGACCAAGAAGTAATCTAGAAGTATAGGAAGTTCCGAAAGGCAAAGCCCAACTCCTAACGATAGTGCTGTGATGATAATGTTGTGATTATTCAGCTTTCACTGGAGAACAGGAAATGCTGATGAAACAGTAAGGTCATTTTCATTGCAGATTTGCCCTGCTCCAACTTAACATCAAGAACAGTTTGAAGATGCTGTGATGGCCTTTTCCTCCCTTAAGTTGCAACAGCAAACATACACCACATTCAGCAAGGAGCTGACATTTTCTTAATTGTCTTAATTCCCTATTCTTCAAACAATGTTCGAGCACTAGGTTCTGCTTCAAAGCCATGCTAATCTGTTCAAAATACAAAACAGGGATGATTTACTTGGAACCTTCTAAAAATTGAAGTTAGTCCCCACAGACAATAAAACCTTAAGAAGCTGAAGAGCTATAAGCTAAGCAGAACACAGAAGGTGAAGAGCTATAAGCAAAGCAGAATCCAAAGAGCAGGCATCTTTCTGCAGCATTTTCCAAAGCTCTTGTTTCAGCTGCAGCCCACAGGGCCTTTATCTTGAGTCAAATTCCCAAGAGCCTTACTTCTCAGGCCAGGTACTTAGGGATGAATGGTCTTTTCATCCCTAGGAATCCAGTGGCTACACTTTTCCTCTGATGCTTTATTCTAAATCCTAATACTCATTCTTCTGGTTCTAATGCTTTGGATAATTAAAGCAAGTATCTGGATAAAGCTTCTCAAAATTTCTGTAGCCCGATTTACCAAAATGATAAATTTTAGCATATTCTCAGTTTGAATGTGATAGTTATACCACCAGGTAAGAAATAATTTCTAAAATCAGAAAATAATATTAAAAGAAAGGGAGAAGGTGAAGAATCTTTAAGATTAACCTTTATTTTGACTGTCTGAAAACTCGGACCTAACAAGCACTAGAGTTAAGGAATGATTAAGGAATGAATGATGCAGTTACCGTCTGAGTTAAGATTGTGAGACAATAGCTTTACTAAATAATTGCCTTCAGGACAAATTACGAATTAGAAATATATGTTCCAAGGTATTAAATTGGCAGCTTTGGGGGGTATGTGACAAGATCTCCATGTATCCCTTGCTGGCCTGGAACTCACTATGTAGACAAGGGTGGCCTAAATCTCACAGAGATCTACCTGCCCCTGACTCTCAAGGTCTGCTATGAAAGGTGTCCATTGCCATACCTAGCAAGTGACAACTTTTTTTATTCTAGAAGAAGATTCTGAGAAAAATGGGTCTGTTTTAAAATGAAGACTCAATAATTGTCCATAATTCTGATATTTGTAAAGACACAGGGTTATTCACACTACCATTCCAGAAACAAGGGGAGGAAAAATTCTAATTGGTTCTACAATAGTTGTTTATACCCTTTCTTGTTAGTTGCATTATGATTGGAACATAGAACTTAGCTATTTATTCACCCTGTTTAGTAAATTCTCTGAAAAAAATGACCTGGTTTTATGTTATTTTATTATTTCTAATCAATTCATTTCATTAAGTATTGTCTTTCCATGTCTTTGCAATATTATTTTATATCACCAAAACTCATTAGCACAAATAATTCTTTTGTCATACCACGTTTCCTTATTTCTTGATAAGAAAATATGATCATTATGCCCATAGGCAGTATAATTATTTGGCTAAAGTTCAGAGAATACTTATTGTAACTCATATGTTTACAATCTACCTAAGGTCCTTGAAACATTCCAAGACTATAATCACTTATTGTACAATGAGTAAACAGGCTACTGAGCTTAGCCTTATTAATTATTTGTCCAAAGCACCTTTTTTAGACACACACATATGCAAGAGTGCATATGCACACACATGCCCACACATATGTATTTTTAATTATAAAATTAATATTGCATGTATTTCTGACCTACATTATGTTTTCAATTATGCATGCATTGTGGAATGGCTAAGCTGAACTCACATTTTGGACATTTTTAGCTACAGATAGTGGTCCTTCTTCACAAGAAGCAGCTAGCTGTTTTCTTCTGGTTAGCTAGTGGTTATGAATGGCCAGCATCCAGATGTGAAAATGAACTAATGAGCCCTTGATATAAACTATGAGTGTGAGCATGGGGAGGGACTGGAAGGCCTAATTTCCCTGCTTAATCTTGCACTGTTCAGTATTGTAGCCACTACTTACATCTCCTTCCAAATAATTCAGTTTTGGCTAGCTGACATTAAGAGGGCCTATAACTACAAAAGATTTCAAATACTTAGTATTAAACATGAAGATAAGGGGTTGGAGAGATGGCTCAGTGGTTAAAAGCATCAACTGCTCTTACAAAGGTCCTGGATTCAATTCTCAACACCCATATGGCGGCTAACAACTTCTGGTAACTCCAGTTCCAAGGGAATCCCATGCTGTCTTCTGACTCCTCTGGCATTGCATGACACAGGCGCACTTACAAACATGCAGGCAATACACTCATACACAGAAAATAAAAATAATTTTTAAAAAAGAAAAACAAAGATAAAATATCTCAATTAATTTTGTTACTTGTATATTAAGATAAAAATAGTATGAATATACTGAGTAAATAACGTTACTAAAAAGTTTAACCTTTATCTTATTATTTTTCTAAAAAGTTGTATATTTAATTTCTGCTGTATTCTATTAATCTTTCTAACCTGTTCAAAATGATGCAGACTTCTCTGATCAGCTTGAAACAAGACAACATTAGCTCTGCCAAAAAAAAAAAAAAAACAGTCATTAAAATGGGGCTAATCCTTGGGCTTTCACTGGTTGGGCTTTGTAAATTTAATTAGCTAATGGACTCCTGGCTAAGGAGGAGGTCCATATGGTTGTTTTCCTTCAGCTAAGGACAAAAATGTGTACTTACTTCTGCTGAAAATTTGAGTCTCATACTTGTTATTGTGCTTACTCTCCACTGAGATAAAAAACAATAATCTGAAAATCTGCAACTGGTTTTGTTAAAGGGTGATGTGGGAAATCATCCATTTGAAATATCCTTGCAGGCTTATTATAAATTTTGAAGTTTCTAGAGCCATTGTACCTGGTAGCTGCATAATTCTTATAAAATAAGTAAAAGGTTAAACTATTCTTTTGGGGGGAGGGGGGCAGTCTTTTTGAGACAGGTTCTCCCTGTAGCCCCAGTGGCCTGGAACTCATTATATAGATGAGACTGGTCTTACACTCACAGAGACCCTACTGCCTCTGCTTGCTGAGTGCTGAGATCAAAGACATATGCCACCACACTTGCCATCAGGTTAAACTTAAAAGATGGGGCAGTATTTCCCAAGATGTTTTCTGAACAGACAGCCAAGGATGCTACCTGAATATTAACTACAACAAACGCCTTTTAGAATCATGTGTGTGTGTGCTCCAAATGTCATTTAAGGAACACACAGATCTTTCTGCATTTTCCCTTCCTCACTGAAATGTGGTTTATAACATTGTTTTCAACCTTTACCATGTTGGAATATAGAAATTCAGATTAAAGAAACTTGCCCCTGCCCTTACCAACACTTATCAGTTAATCTTTTCTGATTTATTATTTTATTGGTTTTCTCCATATGCTGCAATTATGGGTCTTTGGCTAAGATTCCTATGAACTATTCTTGCATCTCCTGTGGGAAACTGATAGAAACTTTGGCAGTAGGCATACTACAGGACAGCAAATTTTTTCAGTCTAATGATTTGAGAATGGTTCATGGGCATGGAACATCGTCTGTTTATGTTTAGCTGGCAACATTCATTAAATGGAAAGCCCCAGTGATAGCACAATGTTAAGGGAACGAGTGCTTGATTTCCAAATATACTACAATGAAGCTCTCTGGTTATAAACTACCCCCATCTTCTGTGCTCTTTGGTTTGTTTACCTCTAGATACATTTCAACCTCTTTCCATTTGCTGAAGAAAGCCCTGTCTCCAGGTTCATTTCCTCCAGCATCAAGAATGCAGAGTTTCTACTAAGTGACATTTGGAGGGAATTTCAAGTAAACAGACTAAAGGGGATCTGAACGAGCCATTGGAGCTCGGGGGAAGAGCTGTCTAAAGTTTATCCCTTTGTTTTATTGACTATGAGCAGTCGGCTTAAAAGGAGCAATCCCATGTTGCTGTCTAAGTGGGATTTAAGCATAGCTCGGCTATAGAGTCACTGAGTTCTTCAACATAGCATGTCGTAGCTGATCACAGAGACACTTTTTGTAAAACACGCTAAAGCTGCTTATACAGATGCCATTCTGGTTGGCATTAGCTTCTGCTGACAAAGCCAGCAGATATGCTCTATCTGGGCCTAGAGGCAATTTCTTAATCACAAGCACATTCTTTGAGACAAGAGGGTAATTGCCATTCATGAACGGTGACTTCTTATCTAAGGGACAGCTTGGTTCTCCAAACTCACAAGTCCATGAACTGTATAAAGGATGTTTGCACCAGTTTTTATAGGCTTCACCGTCCTGAATGTCTGTATCTGTTAGTGGTTGTAGGGTTTCTACAAATGCTTTTTAGAGTACAGGGGATGATATCAGCTTAAGAGAAAAAAAGTATCTGGTCACCATTATATATCGTCTTTAAATAATCTTGACTGATTTCTTTTCAGAAATGAAAAGTAGTTCTAGACAGGATTATGTTTTCAAAATGTTAATAATCCAGTATTAATGATCAAATAGGTAAATAATCATGCAGATCAGGAAGTAATATGTACCTCATGGATTTCCAGAAAAAAATGTGATTGATTTAATTCTGAATGATGAATCGCAGATAGATTTGCCTTACCACTGAATCTTAAAAGATGGAATAATCCTTAGGCTTGCCAAGGTATGAAAGGGTGGCACTGAAGGTACAGTGCCCTTCGGTGGTCACACTCAGACTCCACAGAGAAGTCCACAGCCCTTGACCTCTCCCTGCTGTGCTGCATTGACAACCTTTAAACCATTTCTACTCCTTGCTCTTTTGCATTTCTGGTGTTGATCTAGTGCTCTGTAAACTCATCCTCTGAAGATTATAGAGCAGAAAATAGTCCAGGGAGACAAATACACCCACCTACACACCACCTACACACACACACACACACACACACACACACACACACAGTTTAGCATCACTATATCCAAACAGTTTTCAATATTCTAGGGTGTATGATCCTTTGATCCTTTCTCCTGATTGACATGGCCCATATCAACATAATTCAAACTAGAATCTCAAAAAAAAAACCTATAAATTTGGATTTCCAGAATAAATGTTCAGTAAATGGCATGTGGTTGTTTGGAGAAAGTGAAACATGAGCATATCCTCAATGTAGACCAGTGGTTCTCGAGGGGATCTGTGGTAGGAAGTAGTTCTGATCATACTAAGAATTTTGCTATGGTTGAAAAAAAATAAAGCAAAGTGATCCCCATATTTCCCCCAAATAAAATAGTTGCCTCAGAATCTTTGGTTTGGAATAATATGCAATCTCAATTTTTCCATAAAAGAATAAATATATAAACTGTTTCATTTTTGCTACTCTGCCAGAAAGTGTGGAGTAAGTAGGGAGCATGGGTTAGACTCCACCTGTTATATCTTGGCAAGTCATATAAAACTGAAAACTAGAAAAGCATGAAATGTCTCACTAAGGAGCATGAGAAACAGTGATGGCATTTAGTTCCCTTGTCCTAATAATCTTAATGGAGGCATGTGGATGTTTTTTGTTATTTTTCACTTGCTCTTAGTCACCAAGTTCACCAAAATCATAAAGTTAATAGGACTGTAGCAGTGAGGAGAAACGTGACCTGAACTGTTGAGGTGGTGAGTTTCCTGTGCTGGAACCACGTATGTGCTGCCTACCAATTTAGAGTTGTTACCTTCCAAGTTCTAGGTGTTAAAAGGCCAAAAAATATGACATGCAAAGCCCTTAAGCATTAGAACCAAAAACGAACTGAAGATGACTGTGGCCCAAATGGAAGGGAAATGAAAATCAGCAACAGAAAGGTTCTGGCAGCAAAATCTCTGGCCTTCTACTAACCACTGGAAAAAGAACTTGTGATTTCCTCCAGGAATCAAAGAAATAAAAAGGTAGTTGTGTGGTAATGACCTCAAATCGTCTATATACTACCCAGAAATAAGGAGATCTGTGAGCCAGCTGGTGAGTGCCCTGAGAAAGTCTTACTTCCTCCCATCGTTTGTACTTGGCAAGTCCTCTGGAAAGATCTAACTCACCCTCTCCATGACAGTATACAGAGGAGCATTAGTTGATGTATTTAAGAATGATGTAAGCTGACTCTGTTATGAAAACAATGTAATTTTAACTTTGGAATGACATCTGGTCTGTGTCATAGCTCTATCAGAATAAATGATATGGGGACTGGGGGAAAGACTTGCTTTGCCAAATACGGCCACTAATGAGTAATGCTTCATTCTTCTCAGAGTTCCTCTGTGAAAACCAAAACTTAAGAACAGGAGCTTCAGTACAGGTCCTGTCAGCTTCAAAGTGACCAGTTATTATGTAGAACCAGCAGTATGGGTCAAAATGCATGCACTTTGGGGCCTGTGATTTTTGTACTTGTGTTTTTCCCAAGTGGGGAGAAGCATTTTGGGGACATGGTTTCTCTGCAAATAGTATAGGAAATCTTTCTGTTTCCTTATAAATTCCTAATTCATACTGTCCTAGAAATACAAAGAGATTCTCAACATGAGTGAGTTAGCAGCATCTATGAAGTGTGACCTTTGTTGTCACTCTTATTCTGGAGTAGTATATAGCCCACAAAAATAATTCTCTCCGAGTGGCAGGGTTTTGATTACCAGCACAGTAGTACATACAAAACAACTGTGTTTTGATCATTCTGGAAGACTGCTCTGTAGTGTGACTATAAAGATAGCCTGCCTGGAGGAGGGTGGATTCAGGAGACCAGGAAAAACAGGCCCTTCGAGTTCCATCCAAATCCAACAGTGATCCAGTCTTGGCCCCGAGGTAGATCTTGCTTCTTCTCATTGTTTCCCTCAGTAGAATGTCCATAATCTATATGCAATTTGTACATCCTGATCAATGATAATCATGAAAAGATCCCTTCAGCATTACCTCAACAGGGAAATGGAGTGACTATGGAATTGATGTGAACTTAGACACAGTAATGAGCAACCTGAGAATTAAAGGTAATCTCCAGGGCAGTGAGATTCAAAGAAAATACCTACTCAGTGTTCCATCTCCATGCTCAAGAGCATGCTCAGAAGATATTTTTCATACACATGGGGGAACAAACCAAATACCAAAGTCTTTTACTTTAGGTTTTTCATCCCCTTGTTTTCTACATTACCATGAAATTTATTTCACAATGTAGGTTATATTCTACATTATAAAATCTATATTATATAACTTGGATATGTTTTACTAAATAGTCTTTAAGTTAATAAACATAGTTTTCATATCAAATGAAATTAGTAGTTGACATATTTTATAACGATCATATGAAATAGATGTTGGTATTTTGGGCATCTCAGAAAATGTAGAGAATAAATATCTGATATATATATATATAGATAGATAGATAGATAGATAGATGTAGATATATATATATATGTGTGTGTATATATATATATATATATATATATCACCTCCATGAGTTATAGAAATACAAATAGAACACCATTTTATTGCATTCCATGAAGGAGAGACTAGCACTCCACTTACCCACAGTTGTTTCCAAAGTAAAGAAGGCTTTTGCTGGCCTTCTTTTCCCTCCTCTTCTTACTTAATGTCTGCATTTTATCCATGTCTTCATGATTACATTGTACCTACACCTTGCATCTTGCACTGAAATCACCACACATTTATATTTTGGAAGAAGATATGTCCACAATGACATTTTCAATTATTTAGCTAGAAATAAATTTCAGTCCTATATCTTCATCCTCTATTTTCGGATAGTCTTAAAGATTCTCGCATTCACTTCTTTACAGAGGCCTGAAGGGTCAGCAATCCCTTCTAGATGTCTGGACCTCTCATTCTCCTCCCCATCTGGTCTGTTCGGATGGGCATCCTTGGGGGTCCTTCTGGCCAGTTTGCACCCTAGGCAACTGACAGAAGTAGCGGTGACATGAAGACAAAGTTTTCCCTCCATGAAAGGCATCTCCACACAGGGCAGCCACCATCCTCCGGAGCTCGGCCAACAGAACTCATCTGGAAGCTCACGGATAATAACACTCTCCCAGTTCCACAGAAGAAGGGGAAAAAGTCAAGCGAGCTTAGCAAAGAATCCAAACAAGAGAGTTTTGGAGATCAGTTTCCCTCCAGATACCCAGTTTTCTCGCATTCTAAGAACAATGAATTGTGTTTGAGATTCCTTGTTCAGAGATTTGAGGAAATGGGAGCCAACCCCAGAACATACCTGGCTGAGAGGGAGGACGTCAGCCAGAGAAGGGCATGAAGGAAAGATGGAAAAGAAGGAAAGCATCTTATTTTATTGTAACCATCTGCCTGATTAAATGAACTTCTTAGGCTGTTTAATTCATAAAAGTCAGCGAATAGGTTAGGGAATTAATTGAGTACTCAGAAGCTGGCAGGTCTTTCTTAAGGAACATTTTTCTTAATAATGTCTTTGTCACTTGTGCTTTGCTAGTTTCATTTTCAACCTTAGACAAAGCACAATAAAATTATAGCTGCATCTCTAGGCATCAGCCGCCATACCCACCAATGATTTCTGAGCTCAGAGAAAATAATATGGACACACATACACACATGCAAAATGGATTGCTTAGTCAGGGCTAAATTTACAAGGAGGTAGGTCACTATCAAACAATCTCCTGCTTGTTATTTATCAGACCCCAATGGGGAAATGGAGGAAATTACTTTGCACGAAGTAGGATGAAGTAAACGTGCTCCAGTTTCTACATGATAAACACCAGGCCTTATTTTATTGGCTGCAACTTATTTGTGAAATATACAAGAGAAGTTCCACAATTCCTTTGATGGAAAATTATGCAAACTGTAGAACAAATTGATCCACAATAAAGAACACCCCCTATCAGAATGCTCTACATCCTTAATAATTCTGTCGCATAATTACTTGACTTTTACTACTGATCAATATGCAGAGCATAGACATGAGAGAATAGAATCTGGGGGCTGAAGAGACAGCTCAGTGGTTAAGAGCACTGACTGCTCTTGCAGCAGACCCAGGTTTTATTCATAACACCCACATGATGGCTAATAACCGTCCATAACTCCAGTTCCAGAGTATCCGACATCCATTTCTGACCTCTGTGGGCTTTACATGAAGTGGGTGCCCCTACTTACGTGCAGGCAATACACTCAAATACATAAAATAAAAATATTTAAAATAGAATCTGTAAGACCCACATTTTGTTTTATTCCCTGAATATGATATTTGATCAGTATAAAATATTGTTATAGAGGATAACTTCTATGAGTTATTTAAAGGTAGAGAATGAGGAAAGTAAATCTTGAGATTCTTAATAGTATTTGCCTCCACATGGAGATAGGACCAATTCTAGTACTTTCCTAATGTCTATTGATGGATCATTACATTATACTCATGAGTTTTTTAACCATAGAGATTCCTCTTATGCATCTTTTACCTACACATCCAGAGGTTTTGAGTCAATAACAAAGAGAAGGAACTTATGTGGGTTTTTTTGAAGTTTGTGTTTATTTTGTTTTTGTGATAAGGTCTTAGTTGTTCAGGCTTCTTTTAAACTCACTATAGAGGAGGGGATGGTCTTCAACTTCGTATCCTTCAGCCTCTACCTCCTGAGTACTGCCATTATAGGAATGCACCACCATAGCCAATTTGTGCAGTGCTGAGAATGGAACCCAGAGCTTCTTGTACACTAGGCAAGTACTCTACCAACTGAGATACATTCTCAATCCCTGTGTGTTTGTTTTTAAAGCCCCATAGAAATTTCTGCTCACTCTCTGGATCTAAAAACCCACTGGTCTAATATTGTGTTTGTTCCATAAGCCTTGGAGCCTCACAAGCTCAGAGATGATCAAACAACCTTGTTTTCACTGGAAATCCATTTCTTCAGTTTACACCGAAGCTGCCATTTTTTTCATGTTATTTCCTTCCAAAAGACCATTCATTACGTTTCACATTATCTCATTCCCCTTCTCCTTTGTATTACAACTCTGAGTACACAAACATATCACCTCAGGCCCTTTCCTTGTCCCTGCTCCCCATCACTACACAAATCAGCTTTTTGGCCTAATTTCTAAATTGTGTGCCAAGACACATTACAGCCTCCAAGCTGAAATGCATACTGCTCTACACCCTACAATTCCTAAAGACTACAATTGCCCAGTCTTCCTACTAGTCTTTCTTTCTTTACACTAATCCCTTCTCTCTCACTCTCTCTCTCTTTCATACACTACTTTCTGGGACATAATTTGAGGATAAGATTTCACATTGTAAGGATATTTTCATCTAAGATCATTTCTTTAAAAAAAAATCAGTCTGCTCACACTGCACAAATGTCCTCAATTTCTACTTTAGTATGCACGGCAAACATACTGCAGCCCCCCATGTGAGAACTCCATCTTCAGTCCAGACACATAGCCCAGAAATTCTTTAAGGCCCAGCCCAGCCTAACTTGGATTGTACATATCGAGACAGAATTCGTTATTTCTTCCCTTCAAATTCCTTAATCTCATAAATTATTTATTTACCCGTCTCATGAGTCCAGATCCATTACTTAAATAGCTAACAGAAATCCCAGTTAACCACAATAAAGTGATAACCATAGAAAAGAGATTTGAGAGAAGCAGGTAGAAAATATCCAGGAGAAAGATATTGCAATCATTGAAATTTTCCTCAAATTCCATCTCAGCATTATTCTTCCTCTGATTCTTTACAACCCCAGACTGAGCCCAATAAGCTTTCTCATCCCAGCCTACAATCTCTTGCCTGAAGGAAGAGAAATTCAAAGCACTAACCTAATCTTCTGGGCCTCAACTTCATAGCAAACCTGCTGATCACAGATTCTGGTCTATGCTTCTCTGCCACAGTCTTGTCTTTCACTTCCAAATACATAAAATTTCTGTGCATCCAAACAAATTATAGGTTTCTGAAATCTACCTGAAAATCAGATTTTAATTCAGCCCATCCTAACTGAAGGCCAAGCCTTCCTGCCATAAATATCTTCTTCCGTGTGGTGACAGCATTCTGCTACATGATGTTATCTAGTTATAGCCCCTTGTTTCGCTGTAGCTCAGTTCCACAGCACTCTACCCCTTCTGTTCTGATCCATCCCAGTAAGCAGTCAACATGGCTTCCATCTATTACATAGGTCTGTTTGTTCTGAGAACTTCTTCGGAATGGACTTCTCCACCATCAGTGACTTTATACAGCTCCCTGATATTAGCAACCTGCTCTCCCTCACTAGGTATCCAATCTTGACCTCTTTCAGTCTGTCTTATCCTGCTGTGATGAATCAGACCTGCCTGGCCCCAGCAGTGACATCACATCTGCTACTGAACATCTGCTCTCTACTTTGCCTTCAGTCCCTCTGTACCTTCACCTGCTTAAAAGAAAGAAGAGAAAGGAGCCTGTGTCTTTTTATTCATTTTTCCATCATCTTAGACCTCAGGTACCTCTGGTATTAATGACTACCATCACTGTTCTCAACATATTTCACACTTTCCTTTCTCTTCCTCTAGTTTCTTTTTCCTCTTCACATATCACACTGATTGAGCAACTTGAATCTTTTTTAAATAACTACTTATGGTATCAAGAGAGTGATATTCCTTTTACCCTTTACTATACCTCAGCTTATAATTCCATTTAATTATGGCTTGGGTTATAATTCTGTTACCAACTGTCCTGCCAATGTTTTATAGAAATAATCTGATAACAATTTTACATGTAATTCATAAACCCAGTATTTCAATTTCCTATAAGTTCACTCAAAAACTTAACATGTATGGGTGAATATCATTTCATCACAAAGCTTGCCAAAACTATTCAAGGTGGTTAAAAATAAAATGAAATATGTTCTCAGACATGAGTTTATGCAGGTAATTGGATTTTCTGCCCATTTAAATCAGGACAGTTTTAAAATCTGCTGGTGTTTCCTTCAGTGGAATGTGTATTTCAGTACTTCGATCTTGCTGTGAGAAATCGATCTTTGCAGGCTAAAGGAAGAGCTCAAAGAGAGAGCAGTTCATAGAATTTCAATCTGTTTTCGCCAACCTGCAGACAAGTTTTCAGGAAAGAGAAACTGCAGAAAAACAAGTGGAGCGATTTCTGTTTCTTCAGCTTTGATAGATGTAGACTGGATAGTAAGAGACCAAACATTTCTTCAAATATTACTTGGCCACATCCCTGTACTTTTTTTCTTCCTCTAGTACAATGCAAACTTTATCCTAGAGTTTGAGTGATCATGCCAAAGGTCAAAACTGGTCATGGTAGTCCATAACAAAAGGTCAGTTGTTCCAAAATTGCAGCAAAGTGACTTAGCATTTCTCTTGGAGCCAATTTCTCTTTCTTAACAATCTCCCTCCAGTCCTCCAGCACACATAAGTGCATCATAAACACAAGTCAAACAGAACTTGATGCTTCTTAAACACATCCGGCTTTTTCATTGCCCTGCTTGTTTGTATCAGGTGCATTTGACTGACTTCGATGCATATGTGTGTCAAGCTGTGCTGTGTTCCTCTTGCTTTTTCCTTTTTTAAATGTTATCTTTGAGTCTTAAATACATGTCTGCCTGAGAAAACAGCCTGATTATTCCTGATTTTAGTCCAGTTCCTCATTCTCTGTGCTCCCACATCACAGAGCTCTCCTTACAATCAGTACACAGGAAGACATGGTTTGCTTTCCATGTCTTTCCCTCCTTAAAACTGTGAATTCATACTCTTCTTTCATCCTTGACACCAAATATAGGCTTGATGCATAAGTCCATATTTAGCAAAGGCTTACAGAATGGATGGGTGAAATAATATTCTGTGGAAATCTGACACAAGGCTTATAAATTCATCTGATTTGTCTTGATGATACATGTACAGTCCATGAGCTTGAATCATCTACATACCAATCATTTTTCCCACTCTCTTGGTGAAATCTACACTACGAAGCCTGCATTTTTATCTAGAAAATCTGCTCTTGGCAAGAAATCTAAGAATTACAAAACCTCAAGTACAAACTTAGGGCTGAGCTCAGCTATGTCAGTCACCAACTCCATGGATCAGCCCTAGGCTCCTTGTCGCAGGGAGTGCGTGAGAAGCCATACAGGAGACTCAGTTACTGCTGAATAAGAATGGCATTGTCAGAAGAGTTTACCCTACTGGGTAAAACCAGGAGCGATATTCTTCTGAATTCCCTTTACTTACATTATCTGTCTCACTAACTTTGTAGTATCTATCTCCAGAATCTTGAATTCTTGAAAGAAATTCAGTAAACACTGTAACAAAGATTTTGATTAGTCTATGAACTCAAAGGTAATATGCAAGAAAAGGTAAGGCCTGTGAATATTGCACCAATATAGTAAGTGAATAGAGAGTGAAATGTCCGTGAATATAAGAACCTGAAGATCTTCTGTTCTAAATAACATAAAAACTGAATGTTTATTTCTGCTGAATTAATAGGACGTATTCAAAATGCACAGACCTGCCTCTGAAAAGCACCACAAAGCTTCACCTTATTTCTCCACTTATCTTGAGTGCCATATATTATAATACAACCTAAGTCCAATGTGCCATGATTTAAGTTTTAGATGCTAAAATCCAATAGGATATCATCATAAAAAATAGCTGAAAAGATATTTGTTCAATTGTATCTGCTGCTACCAATTTCTAAAGTCTTCATTCATATAAACATAAAGTAGCACTCTTTACAATGATGACAACATGGACAGGTGTCAGAGAGTACTGCATTTTCATTCGCACAAAAAAAAAAACCTCTCATTTTCCAAAGAATCTTAATATTCAGATATTATTACTCTATACATGTTTTAAAAGGGAGCCAAGGAGGCTTGAGTTTGCTGGAAGAATTAGCAAACTCTAATTAGGCCAACAATTTCAAAATGAGAAAATGAAGTCAAACAGCAGTAATGAAAGCTCTTCCATTCGACAATGCTTTAAATGAGAAAAGTTGTTTATGTTTATTGTTTCAGTTGTTTTCTTATAATAACCCCGTGGCTTGCATGGTTATTTTCTCCTTTCATTTTTGACGAAAGTGAAACTTAGAGAAAGTGATCTGATAAAATCAGACAGCTAAAAGCTGTAGATCTAGACCCTGTACATCTGCTTCAAGTACACGATTCTTTGAAGAAGAATGTAGACTTCCTACACAATTTTCCAAATAACCCAAATCTTACAAGCAATGACTTTTCCCTGTAAGATTATGTCAGGGTCAAAAGCTAAAATAATGAAAATTTGCTTTCAGGGACTAAGTGAACTACACAATCTTTAGTAAAATAAAAATAAATAAATAAGTGTATTTCAAATTTAACACAATTTCCCCTACAATATGCACTTAAATGTATCTCATCACAAAGTCTATAATTAATTCAAGAATAGCTCATCAAGTACTCTGTGTTTGGTCCAGTAGTTCAATTTTTCTAAACAATGTCATTATTTGCTTTCCATAAACCTGCTCTGATTAACTGGGAAAAACTTCCATTACAAACAAGGGACGTACAAGAGCAAATAAGCAAAACACATCTCACTTCAAAGCCAATAAAGCCCATTCTGGTTTTGTTAATTTTGATTTCAAGTTTCAAATTACTGGTATCAATAAACTAAATTGTTTCCTTGCTAATTTTGTCTTATGATGCTTACCTATAAAGTGCCTTGGGTCCCTTCTATTAAGAACATGAATACCAAAATGATAACTGTTGAGTGGATTTTAAACTGAGTACAATACCCAGAAAAGATTTAATCAGCCACTTAAGTGCTATACTGAAAAGTTCTGTGAGAGTCCACAGTTAGTGCACCTTTAGTTTTGCAGAGTAGAAGCCAATCAGGCAATGCAGGGGACATATTGAGGCCCTTGATGTTTTATTGCTAATAATTTGCATTCATAGTTTATAT
Source organism: Eospalax fontanierii (assembly GCA_035773235.1). NCBI lineage: Eukaryota > Metazoa > Chordata > Mammalia > Rodentia > Spalacidae > Eospalax > Eospalax fontanierii. Next base: position 25,281,188 of record CM069529.1, read on the forward strand.
CCATTTAATCCTTATTTGTTGTGATTGGCTATTTAGGAGATATCTCCCTCCACAGAGACACTCTACTCAGCGTACTAAGAGGATTACTACATCATTTCAAATCCAATTCCCTCCCTAATTGCTCCCTTTCAACTAAGAAAATAAGGCCCTTTAAAAATATAAGGGTATGGAGCTAGAGAGATGGTTCAGAGATTAAGAGTATTGGCAGTTCATTCAGAGGACCCAAGTTTGATCCCTAGAACCCAGTTCCAGCAGATCCCAACACCCTCTTCTGAACTCTGCGGGCATTACATGACATAGGTGTACTTACACAAGTGGGAAATATACTCATACACATAAAATTAAAAAAAAATAAAATATTTAGCAACAAAAATATAAGGATACCTAGACATATGTATACATATACATAGTTATTGACCATTCATACTCTGAAATTAGATCATCAAGATCCTTATTTAGCAGGTGATGGAGCTGACATACCTGGACACTGGTCAAGGAAAGAAGAGAAAAATGCAAAGGACAATAACGAGGACTAGGGGGTCCTTATAAGATTGTGGTTTGGTTTTGATTGATTGATTTTTCCAATGACTCTTCATTCAGTATTTCTATAGATGTTGTAGCTTTGTTCAGGTCAAACTGTTCACACTATGATTCTACATAATTATCCATACTAAAGGGAGCCGGGAATTTGTTTGTGCAAGGCACTGAATTCCTAAGGTATCCTGCAGCATAATGTACAATGCTAAAAGATACTGAGTTATAGAGTGTGTTTCCTTCTGAAGTTAGCATCAGCTTGTGCTTAATTAAAGAGAGGAGAATCAAGGAAGCTTTGCTCTGAAGAGTGGTAAACTGGATTTCAGCAACACCAGAGAGGAAGAACACCAGCTGAAAGTCAAGTAATTAAATACCTGATGTGGGGCTAGATGAGTCTAGAGATTTCTCTTGATTCTGGAATCCTCTAACTTTGAGACACTGGCTGATTTCAATGGATTTCAACAGTGATAGGTGAACAGGGACATTTATATGATAAGGATAGAGAGATTTATTTTGTTCCTGCTAGACTAGAAAATGGAGCGTTTAGAAAGTCATGGGCTGGATTTGAGTGAAAAAGACCAATGCCGTTCTGACGGTAACTTAAGCATAGCTGGTTGGAATAGCTGGGCACTAAGCACTGGCACTGCAAGGGGGTTGATGAGACTTATCCGTTAAGGGAGCAAATGTTGCCTTCATGAGGTAGCCGGAAAAGCACCTTTCAGAGAACCGACATTGGCAACCAGATCCTGAAAATCTGCCCAGCACAATAAGCTGAGAAGTTAGTAATAACCAAAGAGAGAATTTCTCCTCTTAAAAGTGGACACGCAAATTTTCCAAATGACAGAATTCAAACAAGAACTTCTAGAAAAGCCAGTAGGAAAAAAAAATCGATGAAGAAGGCTGCCATCCACAGTAAGAGTCAGAGAAGGTGCCAAGTATTGATGAATACTGAAGAAAATATTCACCTCTTGAGGTATGAGGAGAAATAGCTCATCCATAGAAAAACATCAAATATGCTTAGGGCTGTGTTTTTGCAACTTACTAGGAGCTAAAACATTTTCAGAATGTCAGATTAGGAACATAGCCTTGACCACAGAGATCTCTCAATCATTAAATAGAAGAGCAATCTGAGACACAGTAGAATTGCTGCCTATGATTTCTAGCAGCAAGGCAGAGTGACTACTTTTTTTCATTTCCTTATTGGTGCATTCGTTCTCAACAATGAGCAAGTACATATTTAAATAAGCGAGAAAATGCCTTAATAAAAAGAACAAACATTATCCTGAAGCAGTCCACATTACTTTAATTGTGTTTAGTGAGGAAGAACCTAAGGAGTCCAAACTTACTAATTCAGACTGTGGCTCATCCTGGCAGCTTATGATGCTTTATATAAACAAGGACAGGAGTCTTTCAAGTGCATGATTATTTGGTTTAGGTTATCAGGGACAGAAAGCCAAAAGCATAGCCAAAATTTGATTTGAGAAAACAAAAATTTCCTTCATTGACTTCTACTGGTCTATGCCAAAACACCCAGTTTTCACTTGGCATAATTCCATTCCGTGTCACAATGGAAACCCTGAGTAACTATGTGGCACCTAAGAGTGCACCAACCCTAGCAGTAGCATTTTATATGCATTATCACAATTTATGCTGACAACAAGCAGATGAAAGAAATACTGCTATGATCATCTTATACACAGGAAATTGAGTCAGGAGGATAAATAATACAAGCACAGGTAGAAAGCGGGACATAAGAGCTCCACAACCTGAGAAAGTATCTTAAGTCCCCTTACCCCACCAATAATGTGTAATTATTCTGCTCCATGGTCCCATTGACATAATTAATAGCATTAGTAATTATTGATGGGAAAATAACGTTGGAATAACTTAAACTCACTGAAGAGCTTCTTAGAAGAATCCTTTGCTGTAAACAAAACTGAGGCCAACCTACTTTCCAATCTTCTACCCTACTGATAAACAGTATTTTTGTTATATAATTTTTATACACTGCAGGCCTCCATTAAGAAATACAGAATTAAAATCGATGCAGTTTTAAAATGTGTATCTAGGGGCTGGAGAGATGGCTCAGTGGGTAAGAGCAATGGCTGCTTTTACAGAAGACACAGGTTCCAGTTCCAGCACTCACATGGGAACTAATAACCATTTGTAACTCCAGTTCCATCAGATCTGACACCCTCTTCTGGCCCCTGCAGGCATTGCATGACATGGATGCACTTACATTCAGGCAATACACTCATAAAATAAAAAAAAAATAATATTTTGAAAATTAAAACATATATCTAAAGAAAGATAAGGATTAATTAACTAATATAAAATAGCAATAAAATTAAAATGTGGTGAGGAGATGTCTCTGTAGGTAAAGTGCCTGCACTTTACTCAACTCTTGCAAATACAGGGACCAGAGTTCCATTCCAAGAACCTACAAGAAAAAAAGATAGGCATGATGGTACATACTTATAATCCTACCTCTGAGAAAGCAGAGAGAGCTAGATCCTTGGGGCTTGAAAGTTTGCCAGCCTAAGATACCTGGAGAGTTTCAGGCCAATGAGAAACTCTATCTCAAAAAATGTAGACAACACATGATGAGTAAGACCCGAGGCTGCCCTCTGACCTCCACATTCATGTTCAGACATGTGTAGGTACAACCTCATATATATGGACACACACATACAAAAATTAGATAAAGAATAGAAATGTAAAATTTAGTCAAGAACGTGAACCAGTTCATTACTTACTGGTTTATTCTAGGGTATGCTCAAGAAAATGTCTGGTGTCTGTCTCTACTTTGTATGAATACATGCAGAGATTAGTTTCTTGATGTATACTTTGTGGCTATGAAGATGAAAGGGGAGAAAGCAAAAGAGAGAAAATATGTGAATTTAAAGACCTAAAAAAGCCCATCTCACTTCCTAATAAGCTTAAAGCAGGCTCCTCTCTGACAGAAATTCCTTCAGCGCACTATGGCCGCTATCCTGCAACATTCCAACAGTGTCGTCCTTCCACAGCTCTCGGAAACTCTTTACTTTGAGCAAAGAAATATGACAAAGGAAGAAGAGCCAAAGATAGATGTAATCTCTGAAAAAGCTCTAATGCCAACCTAGAAATGTTCAAAATGTTGAAGACCAAGAATTTGTTTGAAAAGCAGGGGAAAGCACCCATTTCTGCAATGCAGCATTATCCATTTCATCTTAATTCTAAATTCTTATAGAAGATAGTGGCAACTTGAAATTGAGGGAGGGACCTTGAATAATTTCTAAAACTGTGCCTAAGATATTTATGTATGCAGCATAGAAAAGATATTCTTTGCCACTATTCTCATCCACTCTTCTCTCTCTCTCTTTCTCTCTCTCTCTTTCTCTCTCTCTCTCTCTCTCTCTCTCTCTCTCTCCTCTCTCTCTCTCTCTCTCTCTCTCTCTCACACACACACACACACACACACACACAGGGTATCTCACCATGTAATCCAGACTTTCCTTGAACTCACAATCTGTCTATTCTCATCTTTTAAGTTCTGAAATTACAGGTAACTAGTGTCTAGTTTCCCATAAGGTACTTTTAGCGTTCTCTTCAACATTGAGGTATTTATTAATACAGTGTTTTCTAGAGAATCTATGTTCAAGGAGTAGTTAAGAATCTCAGGACTGGAAAGATTGCTTAGTGGTTAAGAGTACTGGCTGCTCTTGCAGAGGACCCAGGTTCGATTCCCAGCACCCACATGGCACCTAACAGCCCTCTGTAACTCTAGTTTCAGGAGACACAGCATCCTCCTGTGACCTCCAAGAGCACCAGTGCACATACTTACTTGTAGGCATTATACTCTTACACTTAAAATAAAAATAATAAATGAGATATATATTAAAAAATAGGACCCTATTGTTGAAAACAGAAAATACTTCGGAGACAGGATTCAGAGGAATGGAGCAGGAACTAACCTGGAAGTCACTTCCCTGAAGGCTAGTTCTCACTGTGGAGAGCACTATGCAAGGTGCTAAGGGAGAGTAACAGTTGATTGTCCAACACTAGATTCATGACCAAATAGCCACATCAATGACTGGCACAGCACGCAACATTGGTGCAGTAGTGGCACTTTTATTTTGAGGGCAATCAACAGCTACTTAACTGGGCTGAAAACACATTCAGTGAGAGAAAAATCATGTGTGCTACTGTAAACAGAGACAAACACGCATGACTGGAGAGGTCATAATCTTAATGAAAACCCAAGCTTGTCATATCCTTAGACTAACAGAATTTCCTACTCTGTGCAAAACATGTATCCTTATATTTACAGACAAATATTCCAGTCACCACTCATCAAAGAAACTTCTTTTTCAAAAGATGGAGTCTGTAGAGTACCACAGCTGGTCACACACAGACATTGTCTGTGCATTGTTCAAGCCTAAGCAGCACATGTACAATGCAACCTCTACACCTAATGTCCAGGGAACATAGAACAAAGGGTAAAGAGGACACTAATAAATATCCAGTCCTCATTAATGAAGCTCCCTCATGCAACAGAGGGCCAGGAACCCAAAAAGTCACAAGTGACCAAAGCATAGAGATTAAGAAAAGCACCTAAGACCCTGCTCATAGGAACCTACAGCAATGTTGACAGCATACAAAAGACCCATGCAAATTTAATCACATAAAAACCCAGCATAGAACTGGTGAAATGGACAGCAGAGCCCGATCTCAGATGAAGAAATATTGGCAGCTGATTACTGCTGGATGGGGAAAAGCTGCTCTTCCTAAAGCAAGCGTCCCTAGATAGGCTGAATATACCTCAGTAGAAGAACTTTCCTTGAAGAACGTCCGGGAACACTAATTTGACACAATAGGCTTTAACACAAATGACAAACTGTATGAATCCCAATGGGAAGCTGTGGGAGGGAGTTGTACTGGTAAGGAAGGTGGCATAAAGATGATTAAGATTGATTGAGGTGTTCTGCACGAAATACACAAAAATTCAATAATTACTTTAAATGTTGGGAGTAATCAGAATGCATTACGTACATATATGAATTTGTCAGAATAAATTTAATAAAAGTCATTGAGAAAATCTCATACTGGGACTGGAGAGATGGCTCCGTGGTTAAGAGCACTGGGTGCTCCTGCAGAGCACCTGGGTTCAATTCCTAGAAACCATCTGGTGGCTAACAACGGTCTGTAATCCAGTTCCAGGGGTCTGACTCCCTCTCTGACCTTCAAGGGCATTGCACAACATGGGTACGCTTACACATATGCAGGCAATACACTCTCATACACATAAAATAAAAATAACAAATTTAATTTTTTTAAAAAGAATCTCATATTACAGACAAATATGTAGTTATAAGAACAAATTAGAGAATACTTTGGGGGGTTACTGGAGATTGAAGCCAGAACCTCGTGCCTGTTAAGACAGGCCCTCACTCTATCACTGAGCTATATCCCCAGTCCAGGAATAAATTTTAAAATGCTGTGAATCTCTATCATGATGTTTAAAAATATCCCCTTCTCGTAGAATTTCACAATACCAATGTTAGTAAACAATAAAAATGTAAAAGAAGATTTATGTTGATAAATTTCTACCATCATGTAGAATGCTTAATGCATTTTATTTTTCACTGAATGAACTAATTATCTCAACAAGCTTGTTTAAATAACAAGCCTGAGGTCCTTACTGGTTTAGCTTCCTTAAGACTGAAGTTTACTGACTTCAGTTGGGTGATGTAATCATAGGGTTTAATTTTTATGTATCACAAAATTTGGTCAGTTTTTAACACAGTCATGTCACTTTCTCTTAGTAAACTTTGCTCATATAGGTTTGATGGTAACCTGCCAAAATAGGATGGATTCTTGGGGAGGTGTTAGACTGCCCAGCACAGCCTTTATTGGAGCAGCAATCCCAGTACTGCAGAATCTCTTTGAAATCACCAACCGGGTCTTCTAGGGAAAGCAAGATAGTTCATATATTTTTTTCTTTTCTAATTTCTTAGTGTTGTAATTTCCACAGGTCTTCTGAAGGGCTTGTATTATTCTTATTGGTTTAAATTTTGTTTTGTTTGTCCTTGAGACAAGGTTAACCCAGGATAACCTCTAATTCCATCCTCTTACATCACCCTCCAGAGTTCTGGGATTACAAGCATGAACCACATGTCAGATTTATCTTTTGAGACTAAACCTTACAACAAATTTAGAATGCTAAAAAGGCAAGAAACCAAGGAGGACTCATAGCTGTTCCTGTTCTGCATTTGAAGTAGTTGCTGTTCTGTTTCAAAGTGAGGAGAGGAAAGTAAAACAGGGCAGAGTTATTCTGGAAAACTCTCACCCGGGGCTCTGGAACATTCCCCCAGTCTCCCTGGAGGAGCAAGATTTTAGCTGTCTTTGTCCGTCACTATGCTTAAAATAATGATTTCAATGACCACTTGACAAGGCAGAGATCAGGGAACAGATGAGGAGCCTCCCAAAGAACCACTTTGATTTAGCTACTGAGGCAAATCTCAACCTCTGAGTCTATTTAAATTACAGAATAATGCCATCACTGTTTCTCATGCTCTGCCTTGAGGAAAGAGCTCCTGGAAGGCTTCAAACCCCTCTGACATCCAGCTACTGGTACATGGAGGCCAGCCGGAGTTGGAATGGGGGGCTGAGTGCAAAGCCCTGCGTTTGGCTACTACCTCAGTACATAGAATGAAATCCAGAGCTGCAATTGAGAGTGAATTTGTAGGAACTGCCTATTTCTTCCTGCGGTGTTCCCTGAATTCAACTGTCAACTACCCCTTTATGTTCTGGAAGAGAGAAAAAAAGGCGGAAATTTAACAAGAATTCAAACCCAGTGATACAAAAGCTGAGTAGAACAAGTTTATCATTCCTAGGGGTGGAGAGAAATGAATGCCTACAAGGTAGAGGGAGAATGCCTGCGGTGATGGAAGGAGCCTTGCCTCTTACTCTTTCCTCACACCCCTCAACATCTGCATAAACAAGGCCTTCAGACAGAACCTATGGAGAGAGTCCTTTCCTTTCCCTTTTAAACAAATCCTATGAAAGGAAGGCTGCTTCTCACATTTTCATACTACTTTAGTCTTGGGGAAAGAAAGAAGTCTAAGGAAATCCAGCCTGAGGTCACAGCCACAAGAAATGTTTAAATGTTTAGCGTGTCCTGTTTAGCGTGTCCAAGAACACCAACAGTACTTGATGGCGGGGGAGGGGCTTTGTGAGGATGCTCAAGAGAGCAACAGGGGCCTGGGTTGAGGGGCAGTGGATCTGACAGACATAGCAAAGGCCCTTAACTTTGACATAAATGGCTTGCTGCTGCCTCCTGGAATGTAGCACCCCACTTTCTGCTTGGCAGTACTAGCAGAATTTGAGACTTTTTACTAAAAACTGCAGACATCTTTGTACTTCCTCACCCAAGCAAACAGCCTTTTCTAAAGACCATGATTTATTGTAAAATTGGAGGGTTTCTTTTCCAATAACAACTTTGTTGAGATAAACTGCCTACCATAAAATTAAATCAATTTTAAAAAGATGCAATTCAGTGGATTTTAGTGTTCTCAGAATTTTCAGACACTTCTTATCCTCCATGTGAAGTCCTACACCCCATTAGCAGTCATCCTCCATCCCCGTTTATCCCCATGCCTCCTGCTCTAGACAACCTCTAATAGACCATTTGTCTCTGGTTTGTGAAGTCTGGATGTTTTGTCTAAGTGGTATCAGAGTATGTCACCTTTTGCACCTGGTATTTTTCACAGAGCAGGCTATTTTTCAGGGTTTTCTCTGTTACAGAATATATCAATACTCTATTCCTTTATATTGCCAAATAATATTCCATGGTGGTAACTAGAACCCATTTTGTTCGTTCATTCGTCAGTTGATAAACATTTGGATTTTGAGTCTGTGAATAATGATGCTATGACCATTCATATACACATTTTGGGACAGACCTGTTTTGATTCTTGTTGCCACATACCTGGAAGTTGCTGGTGCTGGGGTAGCTCTCTTTTTAAACTTTGGAAGATGTTTTCATCGAATTCTCACCAACATGTGTTATCATCTAAGGTTTTGATTGCAGTCATTCTGGTGAGTGTCACTTGGTATTTCAGTGTGGCTTGCACACACAGTACCCTGAGGGCTAAGGAAATAGAACACCTTTGCATGGATTTATGGGCCATTTGTTTATCCTCTTTAGTGAAATACCTGTTCAGACTCTTTGTCCCTGCTTGCTCCATCTACTTAGCATGTTGAGTCCTGTAGCCTTTCACTTCTGATGCACTTGAAATCAAATTTCAAATTCATCCAACATGTGGAAATCATTCTGTGACTTGAGAAGTTGCAGGGTTCTTATCAGTCCTGAATCACTTCTTAAGTCTGAGAGTGTGATGCTCACAGGTAAAAAATTCTAGTTCCACTCACATGGGCTTTCTCTGATGAGACTCAGAAGCTTTCTGGGGTACCCAGAGGTGAGAAGAGATAGTATTGTGTTCAGTGTCAATTGACACCCTTACTTTGTCTACTCTCAGGTAGTCACTGTTGTATAAAACATATTACCAGTGTTCCTGTATGTTGTTGCAAAGGAAATTACTCCATTACTAGGCAAGAGTGTAAACTCTCATGCCTGAATGCCAAAGGCATTTTCTCACCTATGCTATTAAGGCTGCCTGCTGAGACTAGCATTTCCTGAAAGGAAAAATACAGAAACTTTAAGCACACAATAAGCTCCACTGAAAGCCAAAGCTTCTCTGGACTCATAGTTCAACCCAGGTGTTCATTAGTTCTAAAATTTTGTTTTGAGTATGACTTTCTCACAATTCTATCTACTGTATATTTAATACACTCTTCTAAATATCAGAAGACACCTTCTAGCTATCCATTAGCCACCTCCAGCCCTGACTGCATATTAGAATCACCTTAAACATCTTTAAAAGCTATGTTCCTACTGGGTCTCTCATAACTGGGTATCTAGATCATCTGTAGTGGACCCAGAGATTCATGGTTTGCAGTGATTCCAAGAGGAGGTCTGTAACAAATCCACTTATCTCCAACCTCGTAATTTAGTATCCAACTTAATAAAATAGCCTGTGGGCCTTTCTGTTAGCACTTCCCACCTCTCAGGCTTCCCCATGCTCAGGAATTATATGGAAATCTTGTGGGTCAGGGATGGGCCTGAGGATCCCCATTTATGTCATGCAGCCTGAGTGAGCCCTCAGCTTTGGTGAGCCCACAGGGGCTCATGATATTTTTCATTTCATTTTTCAATCTCCTCAGGGATTTTACTTTTCAAGGTAGCCATCATGGAACATGCCATGTGCTCTATTCCTTTCAAAATGTAATTGATTTCTGTCAGCTCATACAGGCAGGCTTTGTGAATATAAAGATAAAACAACAAGTCTGTGTATTAATTTGAAATAATGATCCAAATCCTTTAAGGTAGTTATAAGTGTACTGCACAGTTGAACTGCTATGGGAGCTGATGGTTGACAAGGGCTCATGTAATTCTAAGGTGCTGCGCTCCTTGGAGCCAGTTCAGAAAAAAAATACCAGGTAACCTGAGATGCCACTGACTTCTTTGAGACTTGGTTCCTCTGTAAATTCTAAGCAGTAAGAATTATTTCTAGGGCTGTTAGGAAGATCCACGAATTAAGAAGTACAAAGTGCCTATCATGCTACTCAACTGTGTACTCAAGTGGGTCGACCATGAAGGTAAGTCTTTAAGAAAGATAAATAGCTCTTGCAGCTTCCAGATCTGTGAGATTCTCACTAAAATCTTTTGTGTGAAAAATTGGAAAGGAGTCTCTTCTTTCTAGTCCTCCAACTCATCTTTCTCACCTTCTTTGAATATCAAGGGCAGGCTTAAGGGGGAAAAACCACAGAAGGACAAAATGAGGTTTAGCTTATAAAAGTGATATGGGTACCACTTTGGCTTAACAAAGACCAAAATAGGTTTTGAAGAGATCTTTCTCTGTCACCGTCCACTAAAATCCAACCCCTTCCTCAATGACTCACCAGCAGGCATAAAGGCTTCTTGTTTGTCTGTTCAAAGGGTTTGGTTCTTTGAGGTCTGTCAGGTAAGAGAGACTGAGAAATGAAGTATTGGTAGGGACACACAAAGGCATTGTAAAGATCAAAAGGAATGATATGTATCTGTCCACTAAATAACACTGAAATGTTCTCTTTAGCTTTTCAGAAATAGGATGAAAATGAGCTTCTTCCATAAATATTTCCACACTGAAAAATATTTTAATGTTTTCATGAGCTTTGCAATTGCTTTGCTAGTTTCTAGAAACTCCAGTTTTGTGGTACAGTATTGCTGATTAAAGAGCAAAATCCTGGGGGGACTCTCCTTATCTTCTTTATAACTGTCACAGTTGTCGCAAATGACAAGGCATTAGGTTTTATATTCCTTCCCAATCAGTGCAAAATACAATTTTGTGTGAAGGGCTATACTCATCCAACTGTTGCAGGCTTGATTTTGTCAACCTGTCAGTTTAAAGAAATAACACCTGGCTGCTTCTCATGACTAAGCAGAACAAAAGAGCCAGTACGTATCAGTGATGTCAGGGAGCCAGTCTCTTTAATATGGGACTGATGTGCAGTGGGGCAAATTGGGAGACCTTCAAGATCCTTTCTGTCCCTGCGATTCCATTTCTATTGCTGAGTTAGGAGGAGCAAACACATGCTCCTGGGGATTATCCCCCAAGTCTAGCTGTAATTTTCACCTAACCAAATCCATCTCACGTAATACATTCTGTGGTGGGTGAGTTGGCTGCTGTATCTTCAGGAGCTGGGTTTCATAAAGTGTGGAGATGGCGACTGTGCTGCAGGTTCCCTGTGACATTTTCCTTTGAAAATTGCATTGGTTAATTTCACCATTGCTAACGTGCTGTTCTGAAGCAAAAGGTGAACATTGCAATCAATGCTTTCTGATTTTGCCTGTCTTGATGTAGAGAGCTAACTTTGGACTGACTTCATCCTGCTACTTTAGATCGACTCAAATGTCCTTTAATAATCACATTTCCTATTAATAGCTTTACTGTGCTAGAGAAGCTAAATCAATATGTAATTTAATGGCTTCTCCTGTCAGGGGCATTATTGATTCAATTTCTAATGATTTTGAAATGATATGCTATTATGCAAATGCCATCTATTTTAGGCGTCTTTACAAGGCATCTACTTTTTTTCTTCATATTTCATTTTCCCATATCACAGTTATCAAATACTGAAATGTTTTCTAAGAATTATGATTCCGTTGAACAGTAATACTCTAATGATAAATTGCAGGTGCTTATTTAACATGCAAATGAGTTTTATAGGCTGTATAACTCTATTTTTCACTCTTCTGTGGATACAGGAAATAAAGCTACTATAACGCACTCTAATTTCATTTCTGTTGCTGTAATAAAGCCTCCCAAAGCAACTTAGAGGAGGAAGGGTTTATTTTAGCTTATAGTACCAGGTTCCAGTTTATCACTTAGGGCAAGTCAATGCAGGAACTTCAGACGATAACCACATCATATCCACAGTCAAGAGCTGAGAGACATGAAGGTACCCATGCTGCCTGTTTACCTGCTGTCAGTCAGTTCGGGACCCAACATGGCACAATGACCTTTTCCTTCTTTCTTCATTCGCCTCCTCAAGGCAGCTACAGACAGTTATGGCTTGCCTTTAAGGATTTTTCATTAAATTCTCCTAAAGCTTCTATTTGACTTTATTAGAAAATTCTTTCATGTATGAAACTAAGAACCCTCTGGAGGTGGATGAGAGGTAATCTTATTTCTTCCCTGTTTCAAAATCAACATCTCTCTCTCACACATACTCACTCTCTAGAAAGGTTACTCCAATCATGTGCTTTCTTCTATAGTCCAGGGAGATGCATGATGACCTATAGGCTGGGAGTACAAAATGAAGTGAAAAGTTATGTGTTCTTTGCAGCAAAAGCAAGAACATTGCAACATGGCACTGTCATGATAGGGACATCCCACTTTGATGCTCTAAGGGCCTTCTCAACGAATGTCGGGACGACAGTATCCAGAACAGTAACATGGCAATGGTAATATTTGGAGCTCTAGCCTCTTAGGAGGGAGAAATTGGGAAGTTAGCATCTGCAACTATTCTTCAGCTGGGAAAAAGAGAAATTATTGTAAGGTTTGGTTCTGAGATGCAGTAGAAACAAAGGAGACTCCAGCTTGGGAATTAACGGGACATTTATTAAAGGGATGGGCTAGCTCCTCAGGTCGCGAGTGAGGAAACTGGCCAGCTCATCTTGGGCTGGGGGACATGGTTTAACCTCCCCAGGTCCCTGAAGATGAGGAAGCAAGCCCCAGACTGGGAGATGAAAGAGCTAGATAGCCTAAGCCTAGCTGGTCAGTAGTCTTTTTCATGGGGAGGGGATCCCCATCACATCTGTTGATGTTCAGGGGAGATGGTAAACACCTTGTCAGGAAGCAGAAACTTTTCACAGATGCCTGTGGACTCTGGAAGTTTGGCTGGAGTTGCCAAGATGTCTGTTGGTCCTTGTCTGTTGGTGCTGATGTGCAGAGGAGATAGTGAACACCTGGTACATCTTGTCAGTCCCTTTTCACAGATGCTTGTGAATTCTGGAAGTTTGGCTGGAGTCACCAATATGTCTGTCAGTCCTGAGTCTTGGAACTGCTGGGGGGTTTGCTTTCAGTCACACCTTATAATTATGAGGTCCCAATCATTTGCTCAAATTTCTATAATGATAATCCAAGAAAAGTAAGAGTTAAACATTTGACACTAGGAGCTTAGAAATCCAGAGTTAAAAGCAATTTGTGACTCTACTTCCTTCACCCTAAGAAAGAAGACAAATTCTCATGAGGAAGCCTATGTCTAAGCGAAACTTGACAGATTTGAGCAATGAAATAAAAGCAAGATTATAAAGCAATTTCTTTCTAAAAGACCAAGAAAATGCCAGCAAAATCAAATAATTTCCATGTCATTAAAATTTCTGACTAAGCAAACATATTGTTTCAATAACTTTAATCAGATATCATCTTGACTAATATTTTTCGAATTTTGTTAACTCAGTGTGAGGCTCTGGGTAAATTGTAATATGCAGTACACTTAAGCCATATTAGTTAAAAGGTAATTTTAGAATGATTTATTTTCAGACCCATCGAGAGTTATGCCTGCTATCATTACTGAAAGTTTGGATTTGCATAATATTTGCATTTGTCCTGCCTACCTATCAATCACTCACAGCCGTAAGACCACAGAACAAACATTACTGAAGGTTGGATTGCTGTATTTTAATTCTTATTAAAATACCTGGATGCATTTCTGCAATTTGAAAGAAGTATAATGCCAAAGTTAATGAAAATTAAAATTCAGTTTTTAAGGGATGAAAATAATTGTTTCACGAGTCATCCTCCTCCACTGTCACCCCAGTTTCAAAACAGCTGTTTTGAGGACAGTTTCCATCTTTAGAAAGGCAAATAAACATGAACAACCTCCTGTTGTGGTAAAGGTGGAAAATATGATGAAGCTACACAAGTTCGATTCTAGAACACTGAATGGAGAGAGAAAAAAGACTCGATATCTTCTGTGATGCTTTCGCACATACATTATTTCAATAATATGTCATAATAAAAGAATGTGCTTGGAAATAAAACACAATGAAAGGAAAAATTACTCTACCACTCAGGATAACATCTCTGCTAATATTTCATTGTGCTTTTATTATTTTTATTTATGTGTGTATGTGTGTGTGTGTGTGTGTGTGTGTGTGTGTGTGTGTGTGAGTGCACGAGGAGGTGTGGATGTGACTGCCATTACTTCTGTGTGAGGTCAGAGAACAACTTGTAGAAGTCAGTTCTCTCCTTCCATCATGTGGGTTCTAAGGATAGCACTCAGACTGTCGGGCTTGGTGGCAAGCAACTATACCAGCTAAGCCAACTCAGTGGCTCTGCCATGTCTTCCAGTTTGCTCTAAAGCAGTGAATTCCTGAACATGGGTCAAGCTACGCTGTTAGCAGTTAAATACTGTAACTTTTTTTTTCTCTTTTCTTATTGTAATCTGCTTTTCTGCTCTTCTTTTTTGTGATGACAAACTTTTAATGTCGAGTGCTATATTTTGTCCTAATTAATTCTGTGGCCCTGGCCAAGGAGCTGTGTGTTCAGTGACCTTCCTTCCCTCTTTATGTTCCTTGGCTTTCTTCTTCCCCTGTGCGTCAATCTCTATTCTTCTCTGTTTCAGCAAAACAATATCAGTCAAGGTAATTGATGATGAGGAGTATGAGAAAAACAAGACCTTCTTCCTTGAGATTGGAGAGCCCCGCCTGGTGGAGATGAGTGAGAAGAAAGGTGGGGCAGCTGCTCCAGGGCCGAGCCCAACAGCTTCCGCTGGCCTGCTCCTCCCTGGATGTCTGCACTCTTCAGAACATGACTTACAGTGCACACATCCCTCCACCTATGTAACAGGGCATGGCTCACACAGGCCGCAGAGGGACAGAGCTGCAGCCACACCAGCCAATTATGGCCACTGTGAACCTTGCAGGTCTGAAAGGTTAATGTTCAGTGCAATCAATCAAGCCTCCATTATGGGGAAAGTTGGCACAGATACTACGAAAAGTGCAAATTAAGTCATATTTCGGATTTAATTGGGAAGAAGCCGAAGAATTTGTGCAAGGGATCCATTAGTACAGAAACTTTAATGGCGGCAGAGAGTACCCAAGATGCCCTTTTACATATGCCCGGAGGTTCATGTGCTGCCAGTTCTCCCTCCATAACATCACAGTAACATCACAGTGGACGTCTAGAGCATGAGCGTGTGACTCCAACCATTTGTTTTGCCTTTGTCTTGTGTTCCCACAGGAAGATCATTTCCATTAGAATATTTGACCGTGAGGAATATGAGAAAGAGTGCAGTTTCTCCCTTGTGCTTGAGGAACCAAAATGGATAAGAAGAGGAATGAAAGGTGTGAGAGTATGCAAAGACATACCAGCGAGAAATCGCACTCTTCTCTCTCCGTGTCTCTACTCTCACATTTACCTCTCTCCTCTTCCTCAGCTTCCAAATACTAAACTCCATTGCCTTCGAAGCGTAGCGGTCCATTTCCTTTCCCTAGTCCCCGAGTGCACCGAGCAATGCCCATTTTCTTCAGGAAATGCTGACTAACCTTGCTTGCAACCAGATTTAATAAATATTAATAAACACTGGAAGAAATTTCTGAACTTTAGAAATAACAATATAAAGAATACTCAGTTTTTCACTAGTTCAGGTTCATTAAAATGTGTAATACAAAGATCAAATCTCCCTTCATGACAGTGACCAAACCTGTATTATATCCTGTCCCTCAAACTGGATTGAAACTGGAGGGAAAAGAAAAACTGCCTGATGTGTAAAAGTCGATGGAGAGTACATGAATCTAATAGCAATTTCTAAGACATAACAGGGGGAAAAAATCAGTTATCAGACTTCTTTGGAGAATCTGAACTGGATGGGTACTGTTTGATTTTGTTTTTGAGACAGGCTCTCAGGCAGCTGAGGCTGGCTTTGAACTTTCTATGTAGCTGAAGATGACCTGAAACTCCTGATCATCATACCTCTACCTCCCCAAGTGCTAGAGGTGTGTGCCACCATTCCCGAGCTCAGATTAAAAAAAAAAAAAGATAAGAACAAAAATCCTCAGGAGTCATGCAATCAACATGCTATCTTCATATTTTGACTTGATGTTTCTCATATCATCAAATCTGACATTTAAATGAAACCATAAATCTAGACATGATGGTGCATGCCTAGTAATGCAAGTAATGCCAAAACTTGAAAGATCAAAGCAAGAAGATCTAAAGTTCAAGTCAGGCCTGGGCTACCTAGCAGAACCCTGCCTCAGAAACAAAACAAAACAGGTACCATATATATGAAACCATAATCATATCAGTTTTATTTAGCTGAAGGATATAGCCCTTCTGTAAACATTTAACCCTGACTTAGGCTAATCCAATATCCACTACAAAATCTTTCAATTCTTACAGAACTACTAAAACTTTAGGGTGAATAGCAAAAAATAAATTGAACAGCAATATCCTTATAACTACATTTTGATAGCTCCCACTTATAGTTCTGAAAAATATTTTAAAAGGAAGCCAGTTCTCTTTCTTAACTTTTATCTACTTTATATAGACTCTATTTCATAAGGAAGGACAGGAATTTTATGTTGGTTCCACAGACAATCTTTCCTTCTAAATTATTATCAGGGATTCTTATAATTACCCTCTAACAGGGGCCACTCTGAAAAAACTTCTTTTCATTTAATTATATATGTAAATAAAGCATAGCACATGTCAAGAGCTCTTATTAATTATATCAAACAGTTGATGAGGGCAGTACTGGAGACTATATGGAATACATTGTAAGAAATTTATATTTTTACATGTAGAAAAGGGATGCAATATATAGAACTAATTCCCATTTGCCCAATATTTGATGGAATATAAACTTACGTTTATGAGCACTCACTGACCTCAGAGTCCATCTGAATTTTTTAATGTCCCTGAATTAATCAAGGTCAAAATGGCAACAAGAGCCTTTTGAGTGACCAAGGCAGAAAGACTCTGAGCCATTGCAATGCAGCGTGTTTAGTGAGTTTCACAGTCAATAACTGCGAAGAAAAGAGACTTCAACAAATTGTGCTGCTGTCTTACAAAGTGGGATCAAAAATGTCTCATTAGCACCGGCAGTTCTAAATGTGCTCTTCCAAAGAACTGTCTTTCATCTCAAGAAAGAGTGTCTTGAATAGAGCTCTTTCAATTGTCATTTAGTAAAATATGCCCTCACGTAAAAGCAAATTAAAATTCCTGAATGGCATTATCTGGTTTCCCACCTGCCAAACAGATTTTTCTCACTATAAATGAAATTACTGATTTGTTTTTAAAAGTTCCCTCTGATGCCACTACCATTAGAGGGAAAACTGGGCTAAAAAAAGGTGCAGGTAGCATATCTACATGCCTATGGTCAACCCGAAGCACTTTCATTTGACACGAGTAGCCAGAGGACTTTTATAAAGTGCTGTGGTCCATACTGGATTTAAACACTATAACCTGAAAACCGACTGTATATCAGCCAGACTCCTCACCCTGACAATTTCTGTGGAGTGATTTAGCCACTGGAAGTTCTCTAGTTAGGTATTAATTTGCAGAATTTACTGATAAAAAAACAGATAAATGCCAGTTCTGCGGCTCTTAGGATTTGAGAATTTTGAAAAGATAAGTCATTTTCCAAAAGCCAAAATACCATCCAAATAAAATGTCCAGAGAGAATTTTACCTTGGGCCAAAGCCTCCTTCCAAGTGGACAGTTAAACGAAATTCCTCAGCAACTTTTAAGTGTTTTTATGGATTCAGATATAAGGTACCTGCTATCTTTGGTAATTGAAGATTTCCAAATGCTTGATTCATTAGCTCCCAGGCAATATTTATTGAGAAAGATCCCCTCAAATCAAATTAAATATCGATTTCTGCAGTATTTCTAGTCTATTTTGTAGACATGTGCACTGTGTGTCAACATAGGTGGCAGGCACGTCTTATGAAATGTATAAAGATGACGTACCAGGTGATTTTTATCCTATCACACGGATATTTCTGTTGTGATCGTTTATTTGGAAAAGTTCCCAACAGTGAGCTCCCTTGGAGTGTGCTACTTTTTTAAGCAGTGCTTTCCCCACTCTGAGCAGAGCTGGCTGGATTTCTTTCTGCCGGTATTCCTCTTTCTTTCATTATTCATCTGGTCTCTTATTCTGTGTTTGTCTCTGTCTGTTTCCTTCACAGCCCTGTTGTTGAATGAGCTTGGTAAGCATTTCATTTCTTGCATTTCCTCTCCATTTTTCTAGGTTATTTCTCCCTTTCTGCCTTAGACTATCAAGTGCTTGATTTTTATTTCTATTGATTGCTTAGCAAGATTATTGTTTAGGGCCACCGGCCTCATTTAAGGTGACACCAAGCCATTTACCTTTCTAATTTAGTACAGCTTTTACAAGTCTCAGTGATTTCTCGGGTATGCACGAGAATTAAGATTGTGCATTAAAATTACATAATCTTAAAGAATGAGTCATAAAATCAGTTATAACTAGATGTTTTAACATTCTTCTTAATTGTAAATTTGGCAACTTTTCATACCTTGGGTGGGTTGTTGGGTACTTAATGTCACTGATGTTAAATATTTAGAGTGTAAGTTAAATTGTAACTTTTCTTTTTCCTTTCCTTTTTTAGGTGGCTTCACAATAACAGGTATGAATTTTTAAAATCTAATGCTACTTAATTTTATTTTGACTGTCATTCTCAACATGTTAATTGAAAAACATGTACTTACTTAAAAAAAAAAAAATTTTCTCATTTTTTATCCTTTTAATTAAGGGAAATACCTGTATGGTAAGACAACTTCTTTTTAAGTTCCTATTTTCCCCCAGATAACCTAAATACCGAACCAAACCCACATCTAATGTACCCTGCATTAATATTTAACTGTGGCACACAGTGTCCTCTTGCTGGTTTTACACAGTTAACATTTTGCAAATTAACAACAGCCTGTGTATGTCGTGTTTACTTGTAGGAAAACTCACAGGGAAAGCCTATAATTGCTCCCATTTTGAAAGGAGCCAATCTGCAGGTGTTCACATAGTACTGATAATGTGCAGTCTACTCTGATAGTTGCTTACACACAACACCCAAGTAAGACTCAATTGCTGGTATCAGAGAATCAGCAAAAATGACAGCCACAGAAGCTCCGGCAGAAACACTCAGGATCCTTAATAGACAATGCTAAGTAGGACAAGGAGAGAACAGACCTTCTTTCATTCCAGAACCAAAATATCAACCCCTCTCTGGACCTTTAGTTTTAGTATTAATAGCCTGGTAACAAGTAATATTCCTACGACTTGAAGTACATCACAGAGCGCTCTATAAAAATTCAAAATGACAATGAAAAGCAGAAAACACTTAAAATACAAAACTGTGTTAGCCTGTTGATTACATAATTAAGCACAAGTCTAAAGCTATTCCTTGTTCACAAATGGAAGTTCATCCTAACTGCATCATCATCTAACCCTGCCTGTCTCTCCTCTCACTTTTTCAGAATCATTTGAGAAGATTTAGAGAGGAGGATAAATACCAAGTCTCTGACTTCTCTGAAGCTGCAGACAGGAAATGTCTTTAGCGACCCACATCCTGTGTCCCATACAGTCTTTTTCAATATGTTAGGCAAATATCAAAATTTTCCAATATATTATGTAGATACCAAACTTTTAAAATCAAGGAGGTGAAAAATATTTGGAAGGAAATAGTACCAAAATTTCTAATCACTTTGATAGGCACCAGAGTCTCTAATAGTGTTGATAGGCACATAAGTCTCTAATAGTGTTAACTCGCACAGTTGGTACTAAAACTGTGACTCTGCCCAAAGAGGAGCTTCCTAGATATGGGAAATATCTCTAGATACAGCATTGAATGACAAACTGATCATGGATTCTTAGAAACACTGAAATTTAAAGTGGTAAAAATATTCCACATGTTATAAGTCTTATCCAACTCATTAAATCTGTTTCATCTGAACCTCTCCCAGTCAAGTGGCCCAATGCTGCACTACAAGACTTGTTTATAAGTACAGAAATTCACCATTTTCTTTATTTGTTGCTCCATTTGAGCTCACTGATGTCATCCTAGAAATAGTTTGATTCTGTCCAGATGAACCGTTCCCCTGAGAGAAGTGCAGAAGGTAGAATTGTGGCACATCAACTTCCATGGCTTTGTGGAAGTAACTATCTTTCTAACCTCAGCCATTATTTCTATAAATAACATTCTATACAGCAGCTCCTTATGCAGCCTGGTGAGACCCTCACTAAAACAGGCTTGGTATAGAGTACCTCCTTAAAAATGCACACATCCGTGGCTATCTTTCTGTTTTCTTCATCAGCGAATATGTTAAAATTTCATTTTTAAGGATTTCTTTTCATGTCACCTCAGCCATCTTCCCTTTTAGTATCTCAGTTAATGGGATCGTAGTTTTCCTTTACAAATTCTATGATACGCATCATATTCATTTCCTACATTTGCTATATCTTGCATCCAACATGACGCAATCGCTTTATCAAAGTTTCTGTCATGTTAGGTAGTTCACTAAGTCCTCTCTTCGACTGAAACTTTAATCCTAAAATAGGCATCAGTTCATTATTAAAATCTCCTCCCAATATTAAAATCAATGCAATTAGAATAAAAGAATGTTCCAGAATTCTCCAGGATTTTCTACATTGACTTGTCTAATTTATACTTCTCTAGACTCTGAATCAGACTGAAATCCTAGGGTTCAGTTGTTACTGATTCCCCTGAGAAAGTTCTAAAACTTAGGTCTACACAGTGAAAAGTAACTTTAAAGCCTAAAGATTTTTTCTTTGAAGTCACTTCCAGGCTTTGATGTCAAGGCTTTGAGGTACAAGGAAAGAAGAGCAGAATTAATGTTCTGCAGCTTTTACGTGGACTTACACAGCTGAGTATAAATGTCTAAATTTGAAACAGGGTATATGATAACTAAAAAATCCATTTGATCCATAGACTTATACCAATAATTTAGAGATCTCATTAGTGGTAGACATGAAGGACTGTAGGTACTTTGAAATTTCCAAATCTTACCTGTTGTACTAGCCCTTGCCTCACTGAAAAGCCCTTGTTTAAATCTATGATCTCATCCTCCTTCGACCTTCTGGTTTTATGATAACAGTCTACACATTATAGCCCACTATACTTCGTAATGTATAGCTCTTTACCATCATTTTTATGGGTTTCATTGTCATCCAAAACTCAATGGCAGCTTTCTGAATCTGTAAAAGGCTCTGTTCTGATACCCTAACACTAGCCTGCCATTTTGCTGGTCCAGTAGTGTTGTTCTACTTCTAAACCTTTTCCTTCTCCCTGCATCTTAAAATCATACAAGGAAACCTTGTTTAAGCTAAAGACCAACTATGTCTTGTAAATGCCATCATTATGAATTCCAATCCAAGGAAAAATAAAGATGCCCAAAAGGGAGAAGGTAGAGTACATATGGATTTAAAAAAAGAGAAGAAACTCGGTATTCTGGCTCCATCTGGAGAGGTACATTTGATTCAATAAAACCTCTAAGACATATACCTATAGGTTTCCCTAAAATTACATAACATCCAATAACTTTTTTAATATTACTTTCCCAATCATGTTATGCTCTTGTAAGAGGCTTAACAAGGCATAATGAAGTCAAACTTTGAGATTCTAGTACCTGAAAACATTTTCATGTCTCTAACATATGGGTTTGAGGAACAAAGTCCCTCCAAGTTTGTTTCATTTTACAACTGAGAAAATTGGGTCTCCAACAGATAAAATTTCTTGCCCAAGTTTTAAGTGGAAAACAAGTGATAGAACTGATACCGAGTCCCAAATCTCATGATTCTCAGTTTAATTCAGAATAGGTCTTTGTATAAGAAAACAGTGAGTAGACCAGGCAGTCAAGTGAACTAGAAATTCAATGAAATCCCTAAACTTGGTTAATTGAAACAGTTGTACGATGGTGAATTATCCTTGTATACTTTCTAAGCACATATATGACTCTATCCAGACTGCTCAGAAAATAAATGTAGTCAGCATGTTCCCCAGGGTTATATTTCCTGACCTTCAAACAAACCTGTGATATAAACAGTAGATAAGTATTTTGTATTTTGTATGTAAGGAAGCAGAAAACATTCAAGACCATATTGTTGTCACCAATAGACTTTAAACTCACAATACATGTTATTACACCGAGTGCTTTCTGTTGTTTTATGATGCCTCTGGAATCAATAATTGAAGGGCTTGGTTCATCCATTTCAGAAACTTGTAGGATTGATTCAATCTCTTACCATGGGAAAAGGGGCTCATATCAAAGTTAATCAAACACAGATTTGGTTTGATTCATGGAGCATTTGCCACATTTGTGGGCAGCAATCTCCATTAGTAATTAGTAATCTCCACCAGAACTCCTTAAGGCCTACAGAGTGATGACCCAACTAACATAGCTTGCAGCGTGTGCATCTGGGTGTTGTGTTAACCTTACTAACTTCAAAAGACTCTGATGGAAAATGGTGTTCATTCTCCTGATTTTCTACCTATCCTTTTGCTAGGCCAACCTGTCTTCAGGAAAGTTCATGCTAGAGAACATCCGATCCCCTCTACTGTAATCACCATAGCAGGTATTCATTTCACCACAGTCCTTGAAGTCCTCAGCTCTCAGATGTACTTTGGGTCTTCAGACATTAGATTCACATAGGTCTGACCTTGCACCCTCTT
The DNA here is from genome assembly GCA_035773235.1 of Eospalax fontanierii. Lineage (NCBI taxonomy): Eukaryota > Metazoa > Chordata > Mammalia > Rodentia > Spalacidae > Eospalax > Eospalax fontanierii. Next base: position 25,304,016 of record CM069529.1, read on the forward strand.
AAACATTGTTAATTAATGTAGCTGTGTTTCTGGCCTCTGGGGTGCCATGAATTATCAATAAATGGAAGGCACTGTGGACAGATTGATCCAATGGCTCCTCTAGGCTTTCAGTGTGTTCCAGATTTCTTGTAAATATCTCTTCTCACACATGAATCTTTCATCCAAATATAATGAAAATTCTTTAAAAACTAGGGTGTATTTCTTGCCAGAATCTTCCTATTCTGGGGCACAGATTATAGTGTGTCTGTGGAGTTTCTTTACAAAGAAACAAATGATTACTGACACAGTGATCAAAGGACGACACAATGCTCCCAGATCTACTGAGGGTTCACAGCCTGCCTATCATCTCCTGACACAAAGTCGGTGCCTGAGGACAGGGCATCTCCTCCTTCGGTCATTGATCACAGAAGCAGCACATCTACCTCACCCAGAGGGTCCCTCCTAACCCTCATAGACCGCATCTCCACCTAATAATCACAAACGCTAAGCCACAACTACAGATATTTTTCAGAAATCTCCTTAAGACACTAAAAGTAGCAATCTCTCTGGATTCCAATCAGAAAGGCCACCCAGGTGCTGAAACACTGTCAAATAACTTGTCAGACTTTCATACATTTCTGAACAAAGGATCGAAATAATCCTGAGTAGATTGTCACACCACTGACCTTTTACCTCTTTCAAAATCTTATATTGTTTGTTTAAAAAAAAATAGGATTTCATTGGTTCCTCAGGTACAGATTTCTGCACCGTAGCAGCCCAGATAGGTTATGTGGTTCTCTAGAAGTGATTCCCACTCTCCTTTACCTACGTCGTCATGCTGCTTCAATATCTAACTTGAACCAGGAAGCACTGGAAGCAGCTGTTGCATAGTTCTTTTCCCAGACCCCAGATACTTAAAGCTAATGCTTTTATTTTGTTTCTAAAAGCATTCACTAAAAGAGCAGAGTATCCACACTGAGGATTTCATCACAGGATTGTCCTCTCAGTATTGACTTTGTGACAGTGGTTGTTAATAGTAAATTGGATCTTTACATCATTTTGTTTGGTCAAGATTCTGATGTTATTACTGTCTACAGAAAATTTCTCAGTTAAGCTTTACAAGTATACATATATGTATAGAAAAAGAGACACCTAGAGATACACAGACAGGGAATGTGCCCTTAGAAAAAAAACTAAAATTATTTCATGTAATTACTGTACATACATAAGGAAATAAAGTGGTATTGACTATAATAAAATAATCTGTTTTGATCCAGTGCTCAAAGTAAAAAAGAACAAATATAAAATTGATCCTGAAAAATACTGTTAAAACTTTTCCATGTTCAATAAAAAGTACACTTGAATAAGAGGGCACTTAGGAGAAGAAAGAAATCAACTCCTTTTTGTTGCTATGCAGTCTAGTCCATAAATGTTTTCAGTATTGTTATAGAACAATAATAAGATTTATGCAGTTATCATCTCCCATCTACATGTAACTGTAATTGCTTCTCAGGTGCTTATAGCACTCATCAGAGATGCTCTGACCCTTCCATGATGTTGTGTCCTTGCTAGGAGTGTGACTCCTCACCTCCACACCTCCTCGCCATCCTTAGCATCACATTCACCTGACACACTCCATTAATGTTTCCAGGGCAGTTTCAAGTCGCTCCTCTTTGCTGAAGCTTTCTTGACTCCTACAGGCAGAGCAAACTGTTCTTTTCAACCTGGCCCCTCGTCCTTACCATACTGTACTGTACTCCGTCTGTATGCTTCTCTTCCCACCACCAAGCCCTAAGTTCCCAGAAGATTGCAGGTTGAGGAGGAGGACTATGTCTGTGCTGACATATTTTAAGAGTACAATGACATGTGTTGCAAAAGTGAGTGGTCCTTTTTAAAAAATTGAGTAAATGAAAGATATTAGCAACAGTAAGTTGGAGACTCATAAGACAAATACTTATTGACTAATTTCTCAACATTCTGTGCATTGTAATGAGCCTGACACATAAGCACAGTTCAAAGAGCACTTAGGCATATTTGAGTTCTGTAAGTTTATATTCTGTGTATTTGTCTATAAAGGTAATTTAAAATAAATTCTAAACCATATGAGACTTTGTGTTCAGCATACAATAAATATTAAGGAATCAATTTAAGAACTCAGTGGTATTTACTAAATTCCCAGTTTCTATCAGTATATTCCATACAAAGAGAAACACGATCTTAAAGTATAAATAAATGAAGATCTAAGAGCATTTCTTGATGATTTCATGGTGGATAAATGTGTGGTTTGGAGCAAGAGTGCAGCAAGTGATGGAGACAAGGTGCCCTTCTTTCTGTTAAGATAGTATTGCTACATTTTCTTTCTTAATTTTTGTTTTATGTGTGTGAGTGTTTGCCTACATTTACAAAAATGTACCAGTGTATGCACTGCCTACAGAGGCCAGAAGAGTCAAATCTCCTGGAACTGGAGTTATAGACAGTTGTTAGCCACCTTGTAGGTGCTGGGAGCAGAATGGGGGTCCTCTGCAAAAGCAGCCAGTGCTCTTAACCGCTGAGCCATCTCTCCAGCCCAATAGTCCTACATTTTCCTCATTTTTGTAGCTCTTTCAGGTTTTTGTTAATGATGTTAACTATATTACAATATACTTAATGTGATTTCTTAAATTACCTTTAATTTTCTTTAACTAAACCTATTCTTAAAAGAAAAACTAAGTCACTAAAACAAGGAAAACTATTAGTATTTTGTCATAGGTGGAAAATAAGTTAACAAATTTTTACAGTGAAAGAAAGTCATTAAATTCTAGCTAATCAAATACTGTCAAATGTTCTATGCCAGAAAACTATTTTTTCTGTGATAAAATGAAAGAAAAGCAAATGTTAGGAAACAGTTACAGACCTCAAAGTATAAAACTAAGCATGTATGGTTGATCAGAAAGACTGAAGGACTGTTTGTGGGGAAAGTACCTTTTTCCACAGAGTGATTCAATTTCATGAATTGCCATATGCATTTACTTACTACTATATTCTGAAGCCATTTCATTCTGTGAAGTGCTGCCCTAAAAGATTCCAGAGCATCACCTTTCTGCTATAATCGCCGCATGCCTTCACCCAAAAATACCTTGAATCCTATTCAAAACAACTTATCATTTGTAAGTAAATGACAGCAATAATAGCCATAATAAATAATCTCCAATAGCTTTGCATTTCAAATAGATAATTAAGTGGTAATATTTCTCCTGAGGAAAAAACTCATTGTTATTCAAACTAAGTCTTCAAGACATCCATGGTTATACCAAAGATTTGAACAAAGACACAAATTTAAACTGTCTAAACTATCAGTGATATTATGCTTGGGCCCCAGATCAGAAAACAGTGAGAATCAGCTGAGATCATTTCAGTGCCAGCTAAATTGGACTTTATCGTGTCCACCCTTGACTAGAAACACATGATTTCACAAAGACAGTTTTGAACACCCTGGTCAGAACCCTTACCTTTCCTTGGGTTATAAATTCCAAGTCGTCTTATGAATGCCCTTGGCACATTTATAGGTAAAATTAATCTCCCGGTCTTTCCACTTTACCTTTGCCCACATTCAACAGCTCCTTCCCAGGACCAAATCACCTATTTTTAGTTTCCATCTGATTTGTTTGATTACAGATCACTTGAGTATTTTAAATACCCCTTTTTTAAAGACATTAAATAGATGCTGGAGAATTCTTCACTGGGCTACATTCTGCTTTGCCTTCCATTACGTCTGACAGTTGAGATCCAGCACACTACTCTCCCCAAACTTCACAGAAGACAGATGGCCAAAAATCTAGCTCCATCAACAATTGCTAGAACAACAAATACCAGAGTCCCAGAGCAGCACAAGAGAAGCCATGTGCCTTTGGAGGAGGCAGAAAGTATAATCCCCCGCCCCTCGAAACTCATGTCAAAATGTACAAGGCAGGGCCGGAAGCCTGAGCAGGAAGTCCTTCCCTCCTGTCTGCATGACTCCTCATACAACAGACTCCTCTTGCTGATGGACTCCATTTGTCCATCTCTCCTCCACAGGGCTGAGGTTTCTCCATATCAAGACTACTACCTCCCTGGACATGAGGTTCATTTCACTTAACTCAGAGGAAGTAGTCTGTCTTTGTCCAACATCCTGGACTTGAAGGATAAGGGTGATTACAGGACAAGTATCTACCCTCACGTTTGTATGGCCCTTTCAGTCTAGGACTTATCCTAATGACCTTCATGCAGAGAGAGCCAACTGTGAGGTTCCCCTCATTAATAGACTCTTGGGTCTATTAACATTTTCTGAGCACCCACCCACCTCTCCTAGACTCCAAGCTACATAGTGGTTCTGGAAATAATCATGCTCAGAGAGTGAGTAACTTTTAACTCCCCAAAGACTTCACCCTCACCCTCCCTGTTTACTTTAAGATTAACATAGTCAAGGCTAACACATTTCAGTTCTGTACCAGAGCAGAAGCAATAGAACCCAGGAATCTCAGGGAAATGGGGGATGGATGTTTTAGAGCTTAACTTGTGACAGGGACTCTTGGCAAGTGCAAGGCTAAGATTAAGATTCCCTTCCATGTCTCTTTGGCACTTGGGCATGCTCTGTTGCCCCTAGAAAATGGAAGGGAAGAGGAAAAACTCTCCCATCCCTCAGGGTAACTTTAGGACTTTTAATTGGGTTTTCTTTGGTCACATGCTGAAAGAATGTGTGCAGACAGCCAGACTAGCCAGCATCACAGGCAACAGCTGGGTGAGTCCTGCCGCATGGACAGTGTGCCTCAGGGTCTTTCTCAGTGGCATTCCCTGCGCGTTGCTTTCCCTTATCTCCACTTTCACATGAAACTGGACTCTATGATATCATGGCCATGTGCTGCTTCAGTGCTGTTGCTGACCAGTCTGCCACATTCTGCCCAGCTCTCTCCTCCAGGCTTACCATCGTACCCAAGGGGTTTTTAGTTGATCCTTAGGGATTCCTTCTTTCTTGCTTTTCTTGTAGCAGGACCCAGGAATTTCCAAATACAAAGGAATACATTGTTGACTGTCTTACCTTTCCCAGAGGAATGTGATGACAAGCAGCCATTGACCAGCAAAGAGGAAGAGGAGAGGCGCATCGCAGAGCTGGGCCGCCCCATCCTGGGAGAGCACACCAAGCTGGAAGTGATCATTGAAGAGTCTTATGAATTCAAGGTATACCCACCAACACTGCCCTCCTGCAGGGGCTGCTCACAGCCTTCTGGAGAGAGAGGAAAATGTGATTTCAGATACCCAATCATTCACTTAAAGGCCTTCAGATCCAATGTGCAATTGAGTTAACAGAGAACCAAGAAGTCCTATTCACTGAAAAGCATCAGACAGGGCCCAGTAGATGACACCCATCACTACAGAGTTAGAGGTGCCCCAAAGAGACAACTTTATCTGAAGGGATAACGAGGAGGAGAAAAAAGTAGATTTCAAGAGATTTTTATGTGTAGATAAAAACACACTGTATTTGAAAAATCATATGCAACTGTAGAAGCAAAACATTTGCACCGTAGAAATTAGAAGGCTTTTGCTTTGGAAGGGGGATAGTAATCTACAGAACATCCAATTGTCAGTGTTCATTTATATGTGGTCATGCTCTTCAAATCTAGATGTTTACCAAAGATTCAGAGCTTATTGGTGAGCTAATAAAATTTGATTCTCAAGTTCTTTTTATTTTCTTCTTTGTGGTGCTGAAATTGAACCCAGGGCCTCCCATATGCGAGCTAGGCAAGCACTTGACCATTCCTGGTCCTGATTCTCAATTTTCTAGATAATGAAAGTCATTCTATTAGAAGTCATATATATGAAGTGAACTGCAGACTTTAAGACGGGACTCCTGTCAGTCTTAAACTGCTGCCTCTGCCCCCACCCCCCACAAACACATATAGTGCTTCTCACCCAGAGTCCTAATGTCTAAGAACACTTGAAGTAGAGCTAACTTTAGTTCCATAGTGCGACATGAACATGTGCATCCTTCCTTGCAATATCCAGAATAAAAAACCCACAACAAGGCAGTATTTTCCTTACTTACTTTTCAAAAGGAGACCATGTCTATCTAAACAAACAACAAAAATATCCAGATTAAGATTCTAAAGCAGAATCAGACTGCCAATATAGAAGCCTCTGAATTTTATGTGGGTTTTCCATAATACTGAACTCTTCTCATTTTACTGGGTTCATTAATTGTTGTTTTGTAAACTCCGTTCCCAAATTGAAGTGCCTGATAGGTAGCAGGTGAAAAAATGTCCTTGCAATCAAAATGGAATTTTTAAAAGATAAGAATGCAATTAGACCTCCTTCAGGCCACTAAGAATCTATTTACTGAAGTTTGCTTTTATTCATTCCTATAGAAAGAAGGGAAAGCTGGAACAAGGCTTTCTAGGCTGATCCCATTGTCAGAGCTCACTGTAGCGTGACATTGAGGCTGGTTTATCACACACCCATAAAGAGAGCATGCAAAAGTTTGTGTAATCATGGAAGAACACGAATCTTAGCCTGTCCATTTTTGTGGACAAATCTGTTCTTCTGTTTCCACAGGTATCCAAGTTCACTCTTCCTTGAGTATCTTTTGTTCATCTGGAATCAGAGCACTTAGTTCCACTTACCACAGAGGTGACTGGAAAGGTTGTCATTTCCGGAACTAGGTCACTGCCCAGCACTCCCAAACTTTACGTAGAATTGTATGTTCTTTCCTGTGTAGGCCAATCCCAATCTGTTCCTTCGACCTATCCATGATAGAAAGAACAGAGTAGCTGTTTTAGCAAGCACTGGGTTGTCTAATTCTTCCAGGCAAAACTTTTTGGGTCAGAAGCCCTCACTGCTCACCAGGTACAATCTGAGCATTGGAAAGCCTGACTCCTTCCAGTTTTTTTACAAAGTCCAGTTGCTTGGGATTCTTAAATTTTTAGACTAGCTTCGAAACTCATCTTCAAGTTAATCAACATGATTACCATTAACAGCAACACCAGGGGTTGGAGAGATGGCTCAGTGGTTAAGAGCACTGGATGCTCTTGCAGAGGACCTGGGTTTGCTTCCCAGTACCCACATGCAGCTAACAACTGTCCGTAACTCTGATTCTAGGGAACCCAACACCCTCTTCTGACTTCTGCATAACATAACATGGATGCACTTACCTATATAAAGGCAATATATTCATATACATAAAGAAAAGAAAAGTAACACCAAAGTGGCATCTTGGGACACTTCTCAACTTTGGTAGTATATTATTCATTTATGAGTTATGTTTTCCTAGAACATAGCTAGAGAACTAGTTCCAAACTCTTAAATGACATGAGGACTCCAAATCTGGGAGAAAGCTCAGGTATCCCCCAAGTTCTTACTTGCCATGCTGTAACTAAGGCTATGGCTTTACTAGTCAAGGGTGGGCTTCTCCTAATCTCTTAAAGGTCCCATGCAGTGAAGAACTGGTCATTGACACTTTTAGGAAGCCTCCAGGTAAATATAGAGAGTACTGTCCAAAGTCAGGTGTCTGAACTTTGATTTATCTCTGTTCGCTCTCCTTTCTCACAGAGCCCAAAGACTGGCCCAGGTACAAATTTAGCCCTAGGAAAAAATTTGACTATTCCTCTCTGGTTAAAATAAACTGAACTTTAAGATCTACCTGGATTTTTTTCTCCTCATCTCTTTTATAGTTAAGTTTAATTTCTCTTAAAAGTTTGATCTTCAGCAAATATTCATGAGGAAGTCTGTGTTCACTGTTCGAGCACTGTTCAGCTGCATATCTCTCAGGTGATGAAGTTCTTAACCTTGGCCTCAGCCCAAAGTATATTCTTTCCCCTTTGGAGAGTGAGAGCTGCCCCAAGTTTCCATTACATGTAGGAAAAATTGAGATCATTTCTTGTTATATTCCACTTTGAACTGGCATCAGTCAAGATGTTTAGAGTGCCTGATGAGATGTGGCTGAGTTGAGGGAGAAAAGGCTGATGCCTGTCATGTGTTTCAAGTGATAGTGCCCAAGAGAAGTGACTGTTGCAGCCGTTATCAAGGGGCACCAGAAGTTCTAGAGACAAGGCCAGAAGCTGAAAGGTTACCACCCTAAGGACATAGAACCCAGCCAAGAATAATTTTGCAAACACAGAGTGAGCTAGCTGTAGATATAGATGGTCCTTTCATGTTTATTTTCTTCTCAGTGTTTCAAGTCGGTTCCAATGACTCTTCTTGAACTAGCATGCTTGCTAGTATAAATTGGCTTTGACCTCTCATACAAGCCCTCAAATCCCATTTTCTTCGCTCTTAGTTAGCCAATAATATGACCTCTTTCAAGCCATAGTTAATACCTTACATTAAGAATGTTCAAATCTTTATCTAAGACAAATAATATGTGTTTTCTACCTCTTTGCAATTAGTGGAAATTCGAGGATGCTCTGACAGTAAGTGTGGGTGTTTGGTAGACTAGCTGTGGTAGTTTCTCTGGGATGAGCAGCCTCAGTGCCCTAGAAATGACCCTTCTCCCCCTAGTTGCCATGATTTGTGGTAGCGCTTTGAGTGCACTGCTTACTTAGTTTTCTTGTGACTGCTTGGCTGCTCCTATTATTACATTAACCAAATTTAGAAAGCTAGAGAGTGCTAATTGTATAAAACCAATTGCTTTACAAGGTCTAAGCAAAGAATGAGGGGTCATGCACCTTAGTGCTATAAAAATGTGAAAATTCAGTGCAAGGTTTTTAACAATGTTTTGTGCCCATGCTACAATGTTGACTTTTACTTATCTTGCATTTTCTTGATACAAGAGTAAGGTGAGAATAGTTTCCTTTAATAACCATTAGCAAATTGAAAAATCTAGCAGCCCCTTTTCACCAAAAAAATATCCATTTATTGATCATTGTGCAACAAGAAACCTTGAGGCTCTGCTACCTGGTTACATTTCGTGGGAAACAAAAGAACAATAATAAGTTTTTGGTTGCTGTATCTGTCACTTCTGGGTGTTCATGGACATGTAATACTGAGCAGAGACAATGTTAGTTCATTCACAGACAGCACATCACTGACAAACCAGAGAGAAGCAAGTTCAGAAAGCAGCTGAGGAGAAGGGGTGGGCCTTTGCAACAGCTGCTCTCCTGAACACCATGGCTTTTCTTGACTGGCTATTAGTCAGTGAAAGAGCCTTATCTTTGCTGCAAAGAAGTTTCCATTTCAGAATGGTTTTAACTAAAGACCACAATTGTTTGCATAATCATAAGTGTTTGATATCAATACCATTCTTCTGAGCCTAACATCTGCTATCCTTTATGTAACTTTGAGGTTTCCAAATCAGCAAGGTCTTTGATTTCCTGAGACCTTAACAACCTTAGAATTTATTATCTATATTATTCCTTTGTATTTTTCTAGAGCACTGTGGACAAACTCATTAAGAAGACAAACCTGGCCCTTGTGGTGGGGACAAACAGCTGGAGGGAGCAGTTCATTGAAGCTATCACCGTCAGTGCTGGTGAGTGCCTTGTTCTGGGCCTTGTGAGTTACAATGGCCACTCTCAGCTGAATTTTCCTACTCCAACACTGACAAAGCATCAAAAGTGCTAAAATCAAGAGAAATCTGTGTGTCGGGTGCATGTGTATATAGATGGAGATTTAATTATGCTATTCAGATGAACAAATGTCTTCGAATATGCCATCCTTCTCCATCTATAGTCCATCATTCTCTCTGAAATAGAAAAGACAAATTTAAATCCATTTGGGTCTTAATTCACTGTTTGACCAATCACAGGGTTTTGTCTGGAAAATGCCCTTAAAGCAGTTTACATTGGCCAAGCGAAGGCCAACGGGAAAGGAGTAAAATCACAGGAGCAAGGGGAGCCTCTTCAGACGCTCTCTGCACCACTGTCTACACCATTTCACACTCTTTTCAGGCGTTTAACAAGTCCACATTTGTACCTGGCTCTGATGTGCAAATCAAAGTACAATCTCTTTCTTCCAATATAAGGAAGGTACAGAATCTCATTTAGGAATATCATGCAAGATGGAGTGTTTTTACAAACTCCCGGAGACCATTAAATACAGAAAGAAGTGTTGCCTTCCCATATTGTCAAGCCTTGGCCGCTGTCAGTGTAGAGACAAAGGCATGTCCCTCCTCGGGATTCATCAAAGCAGCATTATCTCGCAATTCTTTTTCTGGTTTTCCAGTTCTTTTGCTCCACCTACACTGGTTCTTTCCCCTTCAAGAACTCCACAGACTTATCTTCTGTACAGCTACAGAGCCAAGGTTTTCTACACAGTGATTCCCAAGCTATAAAATACGGAAACGACGTCACCAGCAGTCAGGCCATGATTTCTATCAAAACCTCCTCCTTCCAATCTGCTGCAGAACAATTTGACAAATCTCACAAGTGCTGTGGAAACAGAGGGAGATATAAAAAAGAAAGTGGCTGTTTATTATTAGTGCTGTTTATAGCCATGCTGTGGTTTCTTGCAATTGAGTATACAGTGGGAATTTATGAGCACTAAATGGTAGATAGCTGCTTAGGAGAGTGGATTTGGAATTTACACTTCAGCTGTAATCAGAGGAAGGGGAAACTCCCTCTAGATGGTTTATATGTTTCTGTAAATCTAAGATTAGCATCAGAGGCATGAGCATTCCTCTCTCTACACAGAAGAATTAAGCAGACAAAACTGCCAATGAAATCGATAGTAGGAAACACTAGACATGAACAAATTGTTGTATGAGATTTGACATATTAGAATTGAAACACTGAAGACAGCATAAACATTTTAGTGAAATATTTGTGATAGTTTGCAGGTTTCCTCTGGTTGCAGATATAAGAGTGTTTGTTAATGGCTGTGTTGATTAGCATTCATTCATTTATCTGTGTCTATCATTGCTCTTCTGGAGGGGAAGGATGAGGGCAGATGTTCCTGCTCTGATAGAGCTTATATTCCAGTATAGATAAGAGCAAACAACACAGTAATTCAGCTGTTTGATGGTGAGCTTGTCATAGAGAACACTAGAACTGTGGAGAGAGACAGGAAGTGTGCAGGGGTTGCCATTATAGATAGATGGCCAATGTGACTCCTTCAGTAGACCTTTCAGGCCAATTTGCTTTTCAAGCAGTGAAGCGGTTTCATGTTGATTCTTTGGCACATGTTTGTAATTTCAGAGAGAAGGTCAAAAACTTCATGACTAGTTTAAGTGAATGGGAGAGTGCAGTTTTAGGCAGTGAGTGAGATTATGTTGATGACAAGGCCGAAGTCATGCATTTGACTGCTCAGAACAGGTGTGCAGAGAAACAAGTATAAATCTGTTGATGCTTCCTTCATTACAGAAGGTGGAATTTAGTTTTCAGGCACTTTCACATGTTAGGTTGAATCAGTCCTTTCAAATTCCCAATGCAGTAATTTTGGTTATTAACTTTGCTATATAGAGGGAAGAATCTGGATAGTTTCAAAAAAGCAACTTGGCTCTATAAATTACCTTGATTCTCGTGTGTGTGTGTGTGTGTGTGTATGTGTGTGTGTGGGTGTTGTGCAAGTCTAGAGGTGTGCAAATGCACAGGTATATGCATGCATATGAAGATCATAGGTTCAAGTCTAATGTCTTCCTCAGTCTCTCTCCACATGTTGTTTTTGGAAACAAGCTTTCTCACTGAACCTGGAGCTTGCTGACTCAGCTAGACTATCTGGCCAGCAATCCCCAGGGATCACCCTGCCTCTGCCTCCCCACACTAGGATTACAAACATGCTCCACCTTTCTCAACTTTTTACATGTATGCTGGAACTGGAACTCAGATCCTCTTGCTTTCAAGGCCATCATTTACCAACTGAGGCATCACCCCAGCTCTTATCTTGACTTCTGATCTGATGAAAGTGACTTTATTGTGCTATTTATTTGATATACTCAAGACAGAAGTTTCTCATTGGCTGAGGATGACATTATCTTCTAAAGTGAGGGACTCTGGATAGGCTGAGTAGACGTCAGTGGATGAACCTGAACTGAGGAACATTTGGGCAATTAACTTGACACAGTAGACCTCAACACAAATGAAAGAATATATGAATTCCATTTGGGGTGGAGTCTATAACGGGTGCCCATGGGAAAGGGGGTATGAAGATGATTAAGACTGAGATATTCTGTTTAAAATAACACAATGATTCAATAAAAAAAGAGAGAAGTTTCAAATAAGAAAAATTGCTCCCTACCCCTGTCTCATGGACAGACTGGCCTTGTTAGCTCTCCTGGTGCCATGTCCTTTTTGCATAACAAGTCTAATTCCAACCCTCTTTTTTTGTGATATTGAAGATTGCACCCAGGGTCTTGCATATGTGAGGTAAACTCTGTACCACTGAGTTACACCCCCAGCTTTTAAAGAAAATATTTGAGGCAGGATCTCAATAAAGCTCCCACAAGAGTTGAACTCACTGAAACTTTCTATCCTTTTAAGTATCTGTTATTACAGATTGGTGCCAACACATCCAGCCCCAAATATATTGAAGAACACTTGATCAATGACATGCAAAATCTTTCAAGAATTATTTGTTTATACATATATCTGTATACATATGTGTATGTGTATATATACATATATGTATACAGATAGATATATCTGTATATATATAGATGTGTGTATGTGTACATATATATATCTGTATATATATATATAGAAGTATGTATGTGAATACATATGTAGATAGATAGATAAATGTGTATATATGTATACATATATCTGTACACTGAAAGATAGATGTGTATGTTTCTAAATAGCTATTTAGAGGAAGACACTGCTTAGAAACTTGCCATTTGCTGGCTTAATTGACCAGTTTTCAGACACAAAATATCCAAAAAGTAAACACATAGTTTATAGGCACCAATTTACATTAAATTACATGAAAGACAGTTTAAAAAACACAAAATGTTTGTCATTGTGAGTGAATTTAAATGCTTAAAGAATGTTAATATTCTTAGGTTGTTAAACAGACAATAAAATTTGTAAAGCAGCATTTATTGAAGACAGACTTTCATTGGATTTTAAGATTTCATGGCTAAATAGTTGAGAATCAGAAAGATTTGCCTTATTAAAAATATTAAATTGCCTTTGAAGTGCTCTGCTGAGAGTCTTTTTCCTAAGCAATTTTCTGAGCAAAATTGAATCTATGTATCTTCCTAAACAAAAGTAATGCTTTTGTAAATGGAATCCTGCTTCTCTTTTTCACTAACTACATTCAAACTAGTTTCAAGGTAACTCACTGGCAATTTTCTTTCTAGCTTTCTTGAACTGCATAGCTCAGTATCTGGACTTGCTATGACTGTAATGTCTGTGCTAAGTTCGTGTGGTTCAGTATTTGAAGAATCTAAACGACTACAAAGATTAGAAAGGGATTAAATAAATAGTCTTGTCCTAATCATCCTCATCCTGATGCTTCCTGGGTAGAGTAACAGAAGCAGCCCCATGCAGCAGCCAAACAGCTGTCAAGTGCTTCAAGGCAGGCCCAGTCCCTCCAGGTACTTTTAGGATGTGTGCACATATGCACATCTCGGTGAAGTTACCACTCATTCCTTAACCTGTTTAGATTTCCCCATAATGCTTCGGTCTTCCAACACGCCCCACTATCCCTCGCCCCCACCCCCACCCTGCAGCAGCAGATGTGAGTTGACCTTAAGAATCACAAGCCAGCCAGATGGGAAGGGAATTTGGAGGGTCAGAGCACAAGAAACACATCAGTGAGGTAAAGGTCACCAGGACGCTAACATCATTTCCACTGCCTCCACGTTGCCACTCAGCACTACAGCCTCCAGCCTGAGCAGGGCGGGGAGGCAGGGATGGCAAGGCCAGCCTTCCTAAGAGATGAAAGACTTGTCTCCACTCTGAAAAACTTTCCTGGATGACTCAGCACAGTATCTCACCTCCAGACCTCAGTGCCTTCAGAAGTACTGTAGAAAAAAATATACCTCATGCATGAAGTTGCCATGTTCATTGAGATGATGTATGTTCTCCTGGGACATCTATATATTTGGATATCAAAATTTCTGTGTGGTAGGAAAATAATATATATTGAAGATTCTGTAAGAAAAAAAAATAAGAATTTGTATAAATGAAGTTAGAGCAACTTAATTGCTAAAGTAGCTACGTGTTTGGCAGCACAGTGACTGACCTTTCGGTTTCATGGTGAGCACAGCAACTGCCATTTTATACATAATACCAAGATTCAGAGAAACAACCCTGTAAGGGACAGTGTTGTTGATGCTTCCTGGGTAGAGTAACAGAAGCAGCCCCAAGCAGCAGCCTAACATGATGAGGATTCATGTTGAAGTATGAACTCACTGTGCCTGAGGCTTGAATGCACATACACACGTGCCTAAACATGCCCAAACACATGGATCGTGTGTATAGAGACATGTGTATACACACTCAGACACATACAATAACAAAAGTCCAAATACCAACATACACAAACATGTGTACACACACACATAAGCACACAGGCACACAAAGGCACACCCACACAAAGTACATGCATCCAGTGATGTATATGCCTCATGTGACAATGTTTATTTAGATATTTGAACCACAACTTGCAATATGAAGTATTTTCCTCAATTCCCATTGGCTCTTTACAGTCTACTTCATAGTTCTTTGGGGAGGGTGCCTGTCAGTTCCCAAAGAATGAAGGGAAGCTCCTGTTTTCCTATTTACATCCATGGACTCTGCTGCCTGGTAACTTGTGACTTTTTTTTAAAGAAGGAGTTCACAATAGCCTTTCTTTTACTTGATAATCTAAACCCTTGAAAGTAAAAATTTTCTGAAATCCTTTTACTTTTGACATAAGTTGTGTCTGACATAGCATCTATTCCCATCTCCACAATGAAAAAACACTACCCAAAATTATCAAAAAGAACAGGCTGCTTGCTGTTTAGGTTCTGACTCTTAGCCTAACCTTGGTCAAGTGCTTTGTTTTTCTGAATTTGAACTTCATCATAGTGAATAAGAGAGCTATACTAGGTACGCACTAAGCTACCGTCCAACACTGACATTTGGAAGGTCTCTCAGCAGCCTTCACATTCCTCCAGGACCCTTCACAGCCCTGTCTTCCTGGGCAGTGGAAGCAGGAAGCACACAGCTGCCCACTTAAGTGGCCTGAATTAAATGTTCAAAACAGTGGCAGCATATACTCCACATACTTTTTCCCAGAATGGAAGGGATGAGGGGTTGGTCCCAGGCTAGCCTCAAAGAAAACCATCTGACATGATGAGGATGCAAATGCACCTGATTTTCATCCTATTTCATAACTGGAGCTCTCCAATGTCAGTGGAAACTTCGAAGCGCAGGAGAAGGCATTCAGCATGAGGCCAGTCTGGTGCAAGTGTCTGCCCCGCCCCTACTCAGTACAGGTCACAGTGGATTACACTGGAGATCATGTTCTCAGGAGGCAACCAAATGGGCTTAGGACTGGCTCAGTTTAGGGGATGTTGTTTTAAGTTATTTGGATTAGTGAGGGTTCTCAATAAAAATAAAGTACTTAATTTCAAAAGCTGCTAAATCAATGGTACCCTCAATCTACAGTAGTTCACTTAAATAGTTGTCAGACTGATCCATTCTGAAAGTCATAACTAATAAAAATGAAACTTCAAATGAGTTCTAAGCTATTGTCAAGCTGTCTGGTCTAAGCAGAGCTCCTTCCAACATCATCTCTCTTACTAAACACAACTGTGAAGAAATTCTCATGACTTAATGTCAACACTGGGTCGCCTGAAACTCCCACCCCTGTAGTTAAAAACAGTCCTGCTTGATTGGGTTTAACATAACCTCTGTGGGAAAATACAACTAGAAACGGTGTTTGTAAGCTGTCATTTTGACTTGTTTCTCATGTGTGGCAACAAGAACGCAAGGTTCATGACTAGCTAGTTTCAGGAGGAAAGATTGGTACAATTGTCTGTCTCTACGCATCTTTGCAAATCCCTAAAACCAGGAAGCTTTTAGCTTGGCCCATTGTGCCTCCCCTTCAGCCAGGTCTTAGCTTGTTACAAGTCAAACAAAATAATGCATGAAAAGGGGATACAGTAGTGGGTCACTGAGTCTCAGATACAGGACTGTGAAGTCTGGGCTTTGGAAATGAATGTGTGAGCCTGGGACAGAGGTACAGAAGGCCCAGAAAGAAAAGTCAGTCTTCAAAAGCAAGTGAGATCAGTCACTGAATTTCTTAGAAAATTCAGGCTTGATCCCATCCTGGGGAACTGAGGAGACTTTCAAATTGGTTCTGTGACTGTGGAATTGCATGACATCTGCTCCGAGAAGTGATGTTGGGATTTCTAAACTAAAACAGGAATTGATGTTCAGCCTCTCCTCTAAGCTCCTCTAAGCTCTTGGTCTTTCCCTATGATATAAGTCATTTTCTGGGTGGATTCTTCATGCCTAGAGTCATTTGTGTGCTTGAGCAGGGTTGTAAAGGTTGAATAGCAATTACTTGAAACGAAGAAAGACTACTATTGTGCCGTCCATCCAGCTGAGCTCTCTCCTTTCAGTGCATAGCTAACACATTCTTTGTGATAGAATGTGTGTATATATGTCATTCAGTTTCTTTATTGAAATCTTTAGCTTCTTTGATAACTTGAGTTCAAATTGTCAAAGAGTCACGAGAACTACTTATGTGGCTCTAGATAAGTCCTGTAGCCTTGCTTACCTGTAAATTGAGAAGACTGGAATAGAGACCCTTGTGTCTCTGAGACACAGATATACTAAAGGAAGAGCATAGAAATGTTAAGGATCACATATAGGAAACTTCATTCTTGCTAATAGTGTCTACTATTTGAAATTTAGGATTCTAAGTTTAATCAAGATTAGCTATCTGCCTTATAGTACATGTTTGATAAATCATGTAGCTTCATTTGGTCAAAGCTCACTAAAGACATCAGATTTGTTTGTTCTCAGTACCATACTGTGGTATCTGATCTAGTGGAGAAAATATCATATGGATATTTACATACAGACTCTAGCACACATGCTGTACTTCAGAAACAACTCAAGACATATTTAACCCTATATCTATTTTTTAATTCAAATACACTAGGCATAGTAGCTCATACCTTGAATCCTAGAACTCAAGGCGCAAAGGCAGGCTAACTGCTGTGATTTGAAGCCAGCCTGGTCCACATAGCAAGCTCCAAGCCAGTCAGTGTTACATAGTAAGAGCCTATCCCAAGCAAAACAAAACAGTTCCATATATACACAGCAGGTACATGTACATATGCATGCACTTGTATAAAATATATGCATTTGTACATATTAAACTCAATATACAAATTCATATTTAAAATGACACTTTTGCAGTGTTGTTGGTAGGTTTATTGTCATTTAGTTGATAATTATGAACCTAAATGAGAAAGAGGAAAAGCAAAGAGAATGAGTAAGACAGTGGAGGAGAACAAAGTCCAGAGACAAAACTATTTGGGGGTAGTCAATCTAAGGCCATACTAGTAGGTAGGCTCTAAGCTATCTGTCTAACAGTTTAAAAATGTAAGTGGTAGCAGGCTAAAATGTAGACTCAGGAGTCTTCACCTCACTTCAAGACAAGGCAGTCAGGCAGCCACATCAGAGTGGATGTGCAAAGGACCGAAAGAAAGGCAATTATCTTCTGGCCCCTAGATATGTATTAGCTGGATTTTCTGAAAAGAATATTGGCTTGTTAGGCTGTTTTTCTCTTAAATTTCTTATTAGAAAAATCTTGAGGAAAACACTGAATTGAAGGACTCTGGGATGATTCAGCGTGCTTATTTGTAAGCCTAAAGCCATGTCTCTAATGCGGCTTTTGTCTGGACAGGCAGCAACTCAGCCCTGCCAACAATGCTCCATCACTGGATCCAGTCGCTCTTTTGTGTGCTTCAGCTGCTGCGACATGAAGACAGTTTTAGTTGTTGCTTACCAATCAGTGCTCAAAACATAGGGGCGTTTTTCATCCCCAAGCAGGAGACTTTGTATACTGTTTTCAGTGGGCAGATGGGGGCATTTAAACATAATCCAAAGAATCAGAAAGTAGAAGCCACACAGCCCCCAACCTCACACAGACATAGACACAGACACAGACACATACATGGAAACATACACATAATCCCCTGAGGTGGCAAAAAAATCACATTAAAAAAAGCAACATGCAACACTAACTCTTGCTGTTCGCAGCCTACTCTCTTGATCAAAACCTTGTTGTCTCAGCTCCTGCAACGAAAAGAGGCTTGACGGAATCGACTTCGACACACATTCCCCACCCAGTGCATCTCTCCTATCCTGTTTTGTTATTTCTGGCTGAGTGTTGTGTCTTAAGTCCAGCTAGTAAATCTAGATCTGAATCCTGGCGTGGACCGGAAAGGAACTTACCAATCAGCTATTGCAGTTTTCCACTTTCTTTTTCTTTTTCTTTTACATTCTGATAAATGAAGACTTGAAGCCAGATAGACCAAGAGTCTCCTCTAAGGTAGCACAGTTCAGGCTTTAGAACTTGAGGCGCTTGCGCCCCACCCAGCAGTGTTCTGATTTTCCTGTTGCAGGTGTGGAAGGTTGCCTTAGTCCTCAGATATTCTGTCTGTCTATCCCAGACGCTACTAGAATCGCGTGGATGCAGTACTGCCATGCTTCAAGGCTAGGCAGTGACTTAGCAGAGCAGAATGAGTGACCAGGATGGTGACTAGTCATCTCCTACTGATGCAGCCTCAAAGCGCTCTGCACAGCAGGCACCCCTGAGCCCACTTAACAACACGGGGAAACAGAAGTTGGATTTGTACCCTGACCCCGGGATTCTAAACCCAAGGCCAATCCTCGTTCCGTCATGTTCCACTTGTGCCTCCTGGAGTTCAATGCCTGTAAGGCACTTCTTCCTGTGCAAGGGCCCAGCTATTGTCTTTTGCTACATATTGCTGGGTGGGCAGCAAAACTCTCAAGTTCTAACGCCTTTTGCTATTTCTTTTCTCCATATATAGCTATTGTTCCTCGGTAAGGTTCAGGGCACAGATCATCTCCTTAGAGAGGTTTCTCAAGCATCCAAGCATCTTTATTATATTACCTTACTTCATTGTTTCAACAACCTTCATCAACATCTGAAATCAGCATGTTTGTTCCTTTATTTTGATGGTTTATTTCCCCTTACCAGAATGGACGTTCCATGAGATGTGTGGTTTCATTTTTTCTACGTGCCTATTTCATAGAACTGTGCCTGAACCATAAAACAGGAATAATGTTAATAAAGTCACTCACCACTCCATTTCCTTTGGAGATTTACTAGAGATCCAGGTGAGAGATTCAGCCTGGACTTTAAATAAGTTTAGACTATACACTCATAAACTTAGAATTTGAACTGTGTCTTGCGCAAGTAAGGAAAACAGGACACAGACAGTGACAGGTAGAAAAACACAGATATGCAAGATAGAGAGATCATATTCAATAAAAGGATCACAACCATATGATGTGGGATTTCCTTTATTTATAAGAGACTAAAAGGCCACAGCAGGCAGACATTGTCAACATTCAACTTGACCTCTAAACTGTTCATGAACCTTAAAGGAATAGGTACCTTATGAATTCCACTAAGAAGCCCATCTTCCTGACTTCTTTTCAAACGGCTTACTATATATAGAATGTAAACTCTGTTACAAAGCAATCTCAGGTCTGCAAGGTGGTTTAGCTGGTAGATACACTTGCTGCCAAGCTTGACAAGTGAATTCCATCCCAGGTCATACTTTGTGGAAAGAGAATACCAACCCCAGCGGGTTGTCTTCTGATCTCTTCATGTGTGCATCTCCACATAAATAAATAAATAAATAAATAAATAAATAAATAAATAAGTAAATAAATAAATAAATAAAAACTCTCATTTGTCTTTTCAATAGCACAAAAGAAAAAGCTAATTGTGCCAAGCGTCTTTACACAAAGGAGAAGCTGAGGCACAAAGAGACTTTGTGAGGTGTCCAAGTAAATCCTGTGCAGCTTTTTGTCATCACTGGAGGGCCTTGTTTACTGAGATCTCCTTGAAAATCACAACAGAGAGCATGAAGTAAGAAGAAGCAGGTGAAGAGCACCCTGAGAAACTGCAATCACTTTGTATTATGCAAACCAAGGCCATGATTAGAATCTCAGATACTCCCTCCCACCACCACTTTGTCAGCAAATAGACTCATTTAACTGCAAGAAGAGAAAGAAGTCCCTCTTCTGATCTCCATGGGCACTGCATGACATGAGAGCACTTAGGTACATGCAGACAATACAGTCATACCCATGAAAAATAAAAACAATGACCAAAATATTTTTTTAAAAGAAAGAAGTCCCTTCAAGCAGTCTTGACATCAGGAAAATTGCTGCAGGAAGGTTGTTGTCACTAAAGTTCAGGAGTTCTTCTGCCTTCCTGTGAGGGAAAATAATGTTTGACACCAACAAAAAAGACCTACCAGAATCCCTAGGAAGAACAAAGTGGAGTCAGCCATTCTTCTGGAAGTGTAATAAAACATTTTATTTATTTATCGTATACAGGGTTAATTTAAAGAGGACAGTTACTTGCCAATTATACTTTTCACAAAACATTAACAATGAGATTAGATTGTATCTAAATGAATTTTTGCTGTATGAAAGACAGAGATCTTTCTCTATGGACACAGTAGATTTGGTCATGATAATGAGATAGAGGCAAAGTCACCTGCATCTTTGGACCTTCAAATTTTCATCTTAAAATAGAGAAAATACTATATTCTTACCAGGTTCCTGGAAGGGCAAAGGGTGAGATATGGAATTTACCCACATGCATGAAAGCACATGTCCCAGAAAGGTGCCTGCGCCCACAGCTTCATCACAGTCACATCTTAAGGACTCCAGGCTGTCTTCATGCTCCTCTGAATGAGGAGAAATGGGTACATAGCTATCCTTTGTATAAACTGTAACGTTTTCCCAGGCTCTAGAATTGATAAGCTAATTGAGAATATCAGCGTTATGACTGCCCAAACAACTCCTCCAAGGCAGAGCCTCCCACACCACAGGAGGCTAATTAAGACACAGCTGCTGATATTTACAAAGTGTTAATGGAACCCCCAGGCCAATCTTAGAATTTGTGCCCACAACTATCCCCTATAACTAAAGCATCAAAATCAGCAGGAATATACACAATGGAATGGAATATTATTCAGCTTTTAAAAAAAAACAAATAATGAAATTCTCAGTAAATGGATGCAACTAGAAACAGTTCTTGCAAATGAAGTAACCCCGACCCAAGAAGACAAACGTCATGTTCTCTCTTGTACCTGGATGCTAGCTTTGAAACCTTAAATAAGCATACTTCAATTTGAAAATTCCAAAGAGGTCAGCAAACTAATAAATGGCCCTGTGGGCTGCAGGGTGCTTCCTGGGAGGAGTGGTAGAATTAGGTGTTATAAAGACAGAAAGGGGAATCCCAGAATAGGAAGGGTTAAGTGGGGTGGGGAGTGAGAAAGCAAGTGGGGATAACTAACACTAAATACCTTTGGAAAAGGCCATATGGGAACCTACCATATGCTTATAGAAGCTTCTAAAAAAACCTACAAATACATTATAAAAAGAGACGAGAAAGAGTTACCTTATAACAGGGAGACAATGTTCCTATGAGACAGCATAGCCTAGCAAAGCAAAAGCCTGGTGCCAGGACAGACTCCCTCTTTTGAAGCCATTGATCAGGGGTGTCGTAGACCCTCAAACTTGTATAATGGCCATTGACCCTGGTCTTGGTTACCCACCAGGAGTTGATGGTAAGATCCTACTGTTGAAGACACTACATACATGAGCAGTACAAAAAAACAAGGAGACACTAGGCTGGTGCTAACTTCAAAGCTTCAGATCTACTGGCTAGTTTTCATAATGCTGGAAGGTTCTATACATGTTGCTGAAAGAAAACATTAATCTTCAACCTTACGTAGGTGTGACTCCTGAGGGCTACAACAACTGGCCAGGCAAGGTATGCCCACTAATGTAATAGTGCTACAAGTATTATAGGCACTTTCTGAATTAGATTTAAGGTCTACTTCAAAAGATGGAGCTTATACCTGACTGACATTGATCTCAGGTTTAGAAGCCTGAGGTTAGACAGGTTACAGAACATAGTGAAGAGCCTAAAACTGTTTTTCTGCTAAACTGAAATGGTATTAAATTGACTTCTAATGATCTATTGCTATACACATAGATTAATGCATCACTCTGCTCTCAGCAGATAAGCTTCCTCATGTAGCAGATGATGATTAACCCAGAGACCCACAACTGGCCAATGTGCAGAGAACAAGAGGCTATAGGCTAAAGACTGTTTATCCCTGAACAGGACACCTATATCAGACTTCTCTTCCCAGAGCTCAGGGATCATTGGGGAAGAGGGGACAGAAAAGTTCTAAGGGCCAAAAGTCGATGTCCACATGGAAACAGAGTTTACAGACAGCTGATCAGTTACTCATTGAACTCACAGTAATGGTAACAGTATACACAAGTCTCATGTATACTCAAACCAGCCAAAGATCCCACCAAAGAAGTGTATAAGTGGGTTAGAAACCCCAGCTCTATCTGAGGAACTATTGACAACTAGTGCTGCTGGGAGAGGAAGTCAGTATCTTTCAAGGATGGGACTCTTTGAAGATTAACCAGACTCTAATGGATGGACCCATATTGAAGGACATTTAGGGACACAAATCAGATACTATAGACCTCTCTCTTTCTCTCTCTCACTCTCTCTCTCTCTTTTTCTGATTAAGTTGGATGGTGGGGCTACTAACGGGAGGTTCAGATAGGAGAGGAGATCTAAATACATTATATGAAAATCACAAAAATTCAATAGAAAAAAAGAAAGGAAATAATCAACAGGAAGCAGCTGTATTTGCTTCCTACAGGTTCTGCTTGTCAAAGATTTTTGTCTTAGGTGCTCAAGACTGCAGGAAATGGGTTTCTGATGGAGAAGTCTAGAATTCTTTCAATCCTACAATTAGTAAAGGGTTAGAGAACACTGAATTTTAAGATTCTTGTCATTCTATGTCCTAAACTGCATGTTCTTCCTATGTATGAGGAGATCAATACTGCCTACTCTAGAGGGTTAATGTAAGAGTGACAGAAATCAGTATGGGGAAGAATTTTGCTGAGTGTCTGTTGCCAGGCATCATGTTCCTACTCTCTGCTTCTTCATTTCCTTTAAAATAAAGCAGCTCAGGGAAACTGCAGAAACAATGGCTCCCTCAAGCAGAGTATAGATCCAGTGACATCGGGATGCTGGGGCAGGATTGATTTATTGCCTTCCTGCCAGTGATTAACAATATTGGCCTGTAGGACATCTGTCTATGAATGGGCTAGCAGTTTTCCAGAGGATATGGTCTTCAGAACAGCTCTGTGATGTGGCAGTTAGCATTCATTTAACACAGGAGGACCCGCGGTGCAGGAAATTTAAGTGTCTTCCCAAAACAAGCTACAAGAAATAGAAATTGGCTTTTAAGGCTTCCTGTCAAGTGTCTAAGACAGCTTAGCTGCTTCTTTTTCTGGTTCCCAAAGCACTCCTTGAGTCCAGAGTCTGGGGAGGGATGTCAACAAATACCTGTTTACTTTAGAAGATAAGTGACCTGCTGATGCCGAGCCCGGGCTTGCCTTCTGTAGTCCATTGAGCTGATTATGCCCTTGTTCTGGTGCTCCCAAACAGCAGCAGTGTCATGTTATTATATCAATAGTTGAAGTGAAACCTTCTCCACTATCTGTACTTTGAATGATTTGGCTATTTTTATAGTTATATTTAGGAAGTCCAACATGCAACAGGGAAGCCATTTATAAGGCTATGGAAGGGATTAATGGAATAGCATGTTTATCTTTCCATTAGTGGAATCCATAAAGCTGAAAGAAGGATTCTAAGATAAGAGGGATTTACTTAGGAGCTTGTAAAAGCAAACCCACCAACTTGTCTGTCTCTTTGCTAACACAGAAGAAGGACTTGAAAGAAGCTCATCTCCTCCAGCCACCCTGTAATGGCAAACTACAGAACCAGCAGATGCTATCCTCTTTCCTGTCACATGAAAGATGCTCCCAAGGTTGGAGGAGGGGCTAATGCTTCATTGCTTTTTGCAAAAAACAGTCTTTTAAGGGTAGTCAGGCTGGTAATACATAATCACAATATTTCCTTGTTTTACTCCAAGACAAGATAATGGCACAACATACATGGCAGTCTGTGGTCAGTTTTATTAAATGACATGTCAGCAAGCGGTTAAAACTGATAAAGTTCAGGAGGCTTTAAGGACAAAGGATGCGAACACACTTCAACTTTAAAATGCCGGAAGACACATGTGGGCCTCCCATTAAAACATTTAAAATTCCTTATAATGCTGGGAAGCTATAGCATTTTCTCTCTCTGCCTCTCTGTCTCTTGGTCTCAGTTTCTCTATCTCACTTTCACACATGCATACACTCATATATACAGACTTTCTGTTATTTCATTTTTTTGTATATTTTATTGAATTTTTGTGTACTTCATACACATCGTAATCATCTTTATATTCCCTTCCCCAATGCCGCCCTCCCATTACCCCTCTTCTTGATTTCATGCATTCTATCATTCATCTTAAGGCCCATAGAGTCTAGTTAGTGTCCTGTGACATCTCTCCTTGCAAGTTCATCCACTGGGGTCTAGTCAGCCTATCTAGTGTCTCTCCCTTTTAGAAGACCAATTCTTCCTCACCCAGCAATAATCAGCTGCCTAATAGTTTTTCAGCTCAGATTGGAGCTTGCTGCCCATTTCCACAGTTCTGTGTTGGGGTTTTAATCTGCTTGAGTTTGCGTGGGTCTTGTGTATGCTGTCATCATTGCTGTAAGTTCATATGAGTAAGGTCCTCGGAGTCTGTAAGACTCTGTTGCTATATGACCATGCCCCTCCTCCCCGGGCTCTGACATCTTTCTGCTCCCTCTTCCACAATGGTCCCTGAGTCCTGGGTTCATTGCCTTTTGCCACATGAGAGAGCTTCATTGATGAGAACTGAGAGATATATTAGTATTCTGTCTACCCCCTGTTCAACTGTGTTCCATGAATCTTAGGTATATAAGAGAGACAGAGAGAGAGACAGAGAGAGAGAGACCTAGCTGATATTAAAAAACCCAGAGAGAAACATAATAGTTGAGAAACCTACTGACAAACTGAAGGTGCAGTGTCTCTGCATGTGTCCATGTGTACAGCTGAAGGCTGTAGAATAAGAAACAGTGCCAGACAAGCAAAACCGCCTTTGAGTTGTTGGCCAAGGTAGTTCAAGAGACTCCCAAAATTGCAGAGGCTATTGCCACAGCTCTTGATTGCCTCCCAGAACTTGAAGGTCAGACCCTATTGCTGAAGACAGGACATACTTCAGACATAGGACTTGGACCAGTGGAGCTGGAACTGACCTGGAAACCACCTCTCTGAAGTTTTGGAGAGCACTATGCAAGCTGCTAAGGGAGAACATCAGTCAATGGTCCAACCTCAGCTTTAAGGTCTAATAACCACAACAACGACCAGCACAGCATCTATTGGCAGTAGTAGCACTTTTATCTTGGGGGTAATCAACAGCTACCTAAGCCCACTCAGTGGGAGAGAACTCATGCGTAGTACTGTAAACATAGCCAAATATACATTGCTGGAATAGTCCTAGACCTTAGAGAAAACCACAAAGCTGCCATATTCCTAGACAATTGTGATTTCTTACTATGTGCTAAATATGGGTCTTTACATTTACAGACAAGTATGCCAGTCACCACTCATCAAAGAAGCTTCTTTTGCAACAGAAGAAGTCTTACAGAGTTCCACAACTGGTCACACACAGAGATTAAGTGTCTGTGAAATGCTCAATTCCAAGTGACACATCTACAATGTTATTTTGTTTTTAAAACCTAGAATATAAATATTTGAAGCAGCATGTTGACTGAGCAATGAGCTAACGATGGGAAACATGGTACTCTCCTAAGTGGAAGAATGCAGTGATAACCAACATCATAATCGTTGCCTTGAAACACTCTGACACCTGATAAAGATGATCTAATTATTCCCATGCACAGCCCTTCTGGGAAAGGTGTTATTATTTCAATCTTGAAAATAAATATAATACCTACTCTTGATTTACAAGTGTCATTTCTTTTCACACACTTCATTGCTTTTTTGTTCCTCTTCAAATTTTGAGACTTAATCACCCCCCAAATTGAATAATTTTACAGAGGCAGCACAGAATGTTTTGTGCTTCTATGAATGACTGATACAAATTCAGTGTTTTCCAAACATTTTATCCATATATTTTGAGAAATTATAAGATGTCCACAAATACAGAAGTTAAGAAAAAGATCAAATACACACTAAATGCAATTTTAAAACCCCAGTGCATTCTCTGAGCATTCCTGAGCTTTTGGAATGGGAAACAAGGAGGGCGGGATTCAGACATGAAATTCACATGGGTCTTCTCCTTCTGCCCTTCAAATTAGCTAAGAAAAATTAAAGCTTTCACAGTGAGTATGAACTGAAGCAAAGGTGTATGTAAAAGAAAAGTGGGGGATTGGGGGGGAAAGAAAGAAGGATTCAAGGAGGGTTCCCAGATTTGTGTACATTTTTTGCTTTGTTTTAAAGTAACATGCAGTAGTTGTGCATATTTGTGGACAGCAGTGTGATATTTTAATGCATGTACCCACATTCCCTTGCTGTGGCATGGGAAGCTTCCAAAGGGCTATTGCTAGTTTGCCAAAGTTGCTTTCCTAAGAACCACAGATTAGATGGTTTTCACAGTTCTGGACGAGGTGTCAGCAGGTCTGATTTCTCCCAAGGTCTTCCTTAGCTTGCAAATAGTTTTCTTTATCCAATTTGTTTGTTTGTCTGTTTGTTTATTTGAGATAAGGCCCAATTATATAGGCCAAGTAGACCTGAACTCTGGATCCTGCACCAACCTCTCAAATGCTGGACTGAGCAGCCTATGCCACCACACTGAGTGCCAATGCCTTCGCTGGGTGTCCTGTTGTTTCATATTGTTTGCCTATTTAAAGGTTCTAACTCCAAATTGATCACATTCTGAGGTTTTGTGGGGAATTGTTTCAAAATGTTAATGTGGTGGTGAGAGAGGATAATGCAGGCCAGATAACACACTTCTATTCACAAGCATTTTGTACTTTCAGGCAAGGTTACTGAAATGTGTTCTGACTCCTACAGCATGAACCCTTGCAGGTCAACAATGCTTTTTCACTTACAATTTTCTGTCAATCCACTTGACTCAAGTTCTTTACCTAAGTAGCCCCCAAAGGTGATTCTGTACACTTACTAGAACATTCTCTAACAGCTTATTGGCTAATTTTCAAAGCCTCCTAAATGAGGCTGCATTTTCTACAATCTAGGTCCATTTGCATAATAATTATAACCACATGTTCATTACTGCCTCTGATTCCTGCAAGAAGGCAAAGGACCAGCTTAGGCCTCTGTTATTTCCTGCTTCTTGAGACATACTTTTTGCTCCCAGTTTAGGTATATTCAAAGAGCTTTCACCAGATGACCTAGCCTTGTACTGAGTCACAAAGAGTGGCACATTTGCTCTGTGTTGGCAACCTCAGATCACAGTCAACTGAGAGTTGACAGCTCCACCTGCTGCCAGCCATATTAGTTAGACAAAGTAAATTATGGATGATGAAGTTGGATGAAGTGAATGAAGTCTTCAAGGTGAAGTTCCTTCTTATAATGGTCACAAAACACATGAATATGTATTTTCTATCACTTTAAGAAGAAGTGACATCCAATGTCCTAATTTAAAAAGTTGTGAATGGGGATTATTTTATGCAATGTAAATTACATAAACATTACATTACATAGAAATGAGAACTGTTTTAAACTATTATTGTTAGTTTCCTGCTCTCTTTAAATAGCAAGCTTTATGCATTTCAAGTGATATTTAAATGAAGAACTTGTGATCTATATGTGCATATTATATAATTACATGATGATATAAAATCAGTAGAAATTCATGCATGCATCCTTCATTTAATAATCACTTAGCCATCTAAGTGATGGAGATGGCATCAAATGCTAGAAAGACAAAATATATAAATGTCTCACTGTCAACTGGAGAACAGAGGGAAACAGGTCCAATTTACATGAAGTGTCCCAAAGTTGAACTTGCAGGAGGTTCACGAGGAGGGCTCCTCAAGGCTAGATTTCTTGTCACATTCAGTGGGACTCAGAATTTGCTCGTGCATTGGTTCCTTGTTGCTGTTGTCTCAGGGGACACACTCTGGAACCAATCATCCAGAGTTCCAAGTGTCCGGAGCCATGAAAGCTCTGAGGAAACAGTCGTAGCCATGGTTGAAGTGATACAGGTTAGAAAGTTTGACAGAAGTGATTTGAGAAGGATAAGGTTAGAGGGACTGGAACATCATGAGCACCTTGAGCACTAAAGGAAAAAAAAGTTAGAGAAAATGCATATGGGTTAAGAAATTCAGGTAATATAATTGGGCTAAGACAAAGTTTGAGTTTGAAACAGTTACAGGAGATGAAGCCAGAGCAGTGTAAAAGGCCCATTACTGTGATTAAGGGCTTTGACTGGATATTGTCCAGTAGGAGTTATATAACTATTAACCAACAGCTAAACGAAAAAGAACCTCAGTAGAATTCTGACCACGTTTTCCAAGGAACCTTCTCTCTCAGCTTTCCTTCATTTGACAAGAAAGCTCCTTAATTGCTCCAGTTCCACTGAGGGGTGATGTGAGAATAGGAAGACTGTGCTGACTGCATGTGAGCAGGCCTGGGTCGGTTAACCTTTTGCCATTAACTATTGAGTCACAGTTTAGTGGTACTTGAGTACCTTGATAGTTAATTGGTTCATTATGATTGACTCTTAAAAAAAACCTAAATTTCACTGATCTCTGATGGCCTCCTCTTCCCCAAGAGGAATGATGATGGCCTTCAAGGGAAGATGAGGAAGGGAAGAAGACCATAGGAGTATATGGGAACATGAGTGTTAATGAAACGTGGATTTGTTTTTTCCTTTCTTTCTAGGGGAAGATGATGACGATGATGAATGTGGGGAGGAGAAGCTACCCTCGTGCTTTGATTATGTGATGCACTTCCTGACTGTGTTCTGGAAGGTCCTGTTTGCCTTCGTCCCCCCTACAGAATACTGGAATGGCTGGGCTTGCTTCATTGTCTCCATCCTCATGATTGGCCTACTGACAGCCTTCATTGGCGATCTGGCTTCCCACTTCGGCTGCACCATTGGCCTGAAAGATTCCGTGACTGCAGTTGTGTTTGTTGCTCTTGGAACTTCAGTGCCAGGTAAAGGATGCATTCATATGTAAATCCTCCTGAAGGAAGAGCTCATTTATCTTTCTGATCCTTTTATCTCCTACAATTAAAGGGCTGTGCTAGTCAAGCAGGTGGATGAAGGATTAGTACTCAGAGCTACAAAGAAGGTCACATTGTCAAACATGGTGCTTTCAAGGTTGTAGAACTGGTCAGCATCATTATGCTGGCAGACACTCATTCCTAAGGGGGGGCTCTGTGGCCCGCATAAAGAGAGCAGACTTCTTTGATGGATACATCTCAGATCAGCTTCCTCTTACACTAGACATTCGGAAAAATACAAAACAAAAGACAGAATCATCTTCAAAAACGAATTTGTCTTTTATGTCTTTTATGTTAGAAAAATTTGTATGATTCTGACACTCGATAATCACTTGACTGACCAAGAAAACATATGGATTCTTGATAATAATCCTGACCCCAATATTCAGGGAACTATATAGGAAATAGACCTTGAACAGGAAATGAAAAACGTAGTCTTGACAAAAATAAGCAGGTCAAATGTGTGTTTCCTGGACCTCTCTCTTAAAAATTAAGTTCTTATAAACTAAGTTCTTCTTCCAGTTTACGACTTAGTTCATTGTTTTGATTCATTGTTTGAATTCTGAGTAAGACGTCAGCACTCCAAACAGCAACCACAGTCATTTTCCAATGTTGCCGTACATCTTGAGAAGCTGAAGATGCACAAATGTCTGAGGCCCGTGTCCAATCTACGGAAGACTTAGGGGTAGAGTTCAGAAGTCAGAGTCTGCCTATATAAGTACATGGACATGATGTAAGCCCAAATAGTCTGTATCATGTGCAATCACTTAATGATTAAGTGCATTACTTAATGACAGTGATACACTCTGGGAAGTGTGCCATTAGATGATTTTGTCAATGACTGAACATCTTAATGTGTTCTAAACCTAAGATGCCCATGACATCACTAAGCAGTATGTGAAGTCACATGTGAAGGTGGTCATCGAAAGGTTGCTCTGTACTGTACAATTGTATTTCCTTCCACTAAAATTTAAAGCTTTTCTTTATGTAGTGACTCATCAGTGACTCAAACTAGTTAGCCTCTGAGAACTTTGTTTTCTTCTTTTGTGAGAGGGAGATAGTCATATATAACATGTAGAACTGTGAGAAGACTGGAGAAATATTGGAATATAAATTATACATTCAGTAAAGCCTCTGAACATAGAAAGAATTCAGTAAAATAGCATTTCTTTGGTTATTATTTTTACTGAATAATTTTGGATGATCTGAGAAGCACGAATCCATAGATACATCAAGTAACCCTTGTGTAACCACAGATG
Source organism: Eospalax fontanierii (assembly GCA_035773235.1). Lineage (NCBI taxonomy): Eukaryota > Metazoa > Chordata > Mammalia > Rodentia > Spalacidae > Eospalax > Eospalax fontanierii. The sequence continues at coordinate 25,334,573 of CM069529.1, forward strand.
AAGTGTCCAGAATAAGACCAGTCACCAAAATGCGTGGTATTATCCAACTGATTGACTACTCTTGTGGGTGCTGGTTTTGAGGCCCCAAGTGATTGATGTTGGTATCTAGCTGAGTTCATGAATGTGGCCAGAGACTATTTCTGCCTTTGTAAGTAGGGATGTTCACTTTCTAGGTGACTATTTATCCCCAGAGGGCAGCAGGTTCTCTTAAGCACAGTTATGATCCCACAGTTTCATATTTGGTCGGTATTTTGAATGTTTTTCTACAAACTTGACAAAAATTAAGAGAGTAAGAGGAAAACATATCTTATTATATCTTATACTTTTTGTTTAGCAAATATACACATGTAGAGAAATTAAACCTCATGGTTCTATTTGATGTTCATTATAGAAAAGTATATTTTGGGGTCCATTTTTCCTCAGGCTTAAGCCACTGCAACAAATAGTGTTCAACTTAGCAGCATATTCTGCTGTCTTGGGTTTATATCCTTGGAGCAGAATGTGTGCAGATTATGATTTAAAAAAGCAAAATTAGGTCTTTCCTATCAATGGTTCAAAATCAGTCTTCCTTTCTAAAAAGGTACAAGTTACTCTTCCAAACACATCTTTTGTTTTTAAAAATCATTGTTCCTGGATATTTTTCTTAATTTACCAGTGCCTTATCTCCAATACTTCAAATTGAATCATTTGTCTGTTTGCCATTCTTCTGAAATTCCTCTGTGTATCTCTTGTTTTATTAAACTCTTTTGTAAAATATTATAGCCCGGCAATTAAAAGTGGTTTTTCTGTAACTTGACTATAGGTTAAAATAAACCTTAATGTTTAGAGAGTCATTTTGTTCTGCCACTAAAATCCAACTTGGAATCCAGATAGTCATCAAGAAATAAGAACACCTACTCAAAGAAAATCCAATGGAATCGTTAGTTGTTGCAATAACTTTCCTGCACTTCTAGTAATGCTTCCCACTGGGACACAGACTTCTTTGCTGAGGTATGGGGAAAATTTCTGTAGTTTACTACAATATTAATTGTACATCGTGCTCCCCAAATAAGATATTCACAGGAAGTTTCAGAAAATCATATCTGAATAATAGGTATTCCCCTCCTGAAAGGGCTATGCAATTAAAGATGCTCAGTAAATATATTATTTTTAATTTAAAAATTTTATGTACATGAATGTTTTGCCTATATATAAGTGTACACAGAAGCCAGAAAAGGGTGTCAGATCCCCTGGAACTGGAGTTTCAGATGATTGACAACTGCCATGTGGATACTGGGAACCAAACCCAGGTCTTCTGCAAGAGCAGCCAGTTCTCTTAACCACTGAGCTATCTCTCCAGTCCCAGTATAATTGTTTCTGGAACACAAAGTTCAGTCCTTATAGATGGAAGAATTAAAACATAAAGCAAAAAATAACATTCTTTGCTTACAACTTGGTGTTAGTGGGCATTGACTCTGGGACCAGCTTTCCCTTAGGCTAATGTTTTGACATGTCTCTTAAAGTAGGAAGGCTCCTATCTAGGGTCTGATGATCTGCTTTCTCTTTCTACCAGAGATTCCTTGATTCTTAGATTGAGAAGACCAGATAGGAAATGAAAACTTTCCTGTGCTGTTCCTGCAGCCTTGGGACAGGATTAAATATCTGCATATCTCATTAAAAGTATTTTCTGTATCATGTTCAAAGTCTACAGGGAAAAGTTTGTGGTTTTATGGATGCAACATAGCTTCAATCTCCCCACACCAGCTGGTATCAGAAGCTCATTAAAATGTACAGGCAGGAGAGTACTCACAGGGATCTTCACTCACCCAGAGCTTGAAAGCCTTTGGGTGTCAATAGAGCAAGGGCCTCCTTTTCGAACTACCTCTGTCTGGAGTAAAAGGCTTCTTACCTTGAACTGTTGGAGTGGGCCATGGCCTGGTCTGTAGACCTCTCCCTTCTCTTCCTACCTATGCCCACTCCCTGAACATAGTCTTCATGGCACACATTAGATGTACATACAGCAATAATTGCCAGATGCATATCTTCAGCCTGACCTGCCCCCTGAGCTACATTTACATACCACTTGCCTTCCATACATCCATGTTTAATATGTAATGTGAAGCTCCAAACCACCATGTCCAAGACAGCTAGTGATTTCAGCAGCCCACGGACCAGTCCTTCAGTCAAACCTGCCCTCTCCAGAGCTGACCTTCTTGGAAGAACTATATCATAGTCCATCCTGGGGGCCTTGATTCCTCTTTCTTCCATCTCCCACCCCTACAGGCCTTCCCTCAAAAGCATAACTAATCAGACCCAGGTAACTGTGCCCTCATTCTGTGCAAGTGTTCTTTATGCAGACCATGCGGGCAACCTGCTTTATAAGATGTAAACCCAACCACTGTGCTGCTTAGTCTTTCAGTGCCCGCTTTTCTCACTTAGGATAAACTCCAGGATCATCACTCTGAGACTGATGTAATTTGGTGCTTCCTGACAGTCCCCTGCTCTCCTTGGCCACCTTCCCTTGGACTCATGACCCTTTTCTGTTCTCCACACACTGAGCTCCTTTCTGTCTTAGTCTCCATTTCTCAGCACCATAGTATGAAATGCTCTTCACCCCTTCATGGGCACAAGACTGTCTTCTCATCTACAACTGCTTTTTACATCTAATGACGCCACCACTAAAGCAATCAATCCAATCCTTTGTATTTGTCTTATTTCTGTACAGTTTTCATTATTCTCTGAAGTTTGGAGGTTTTTTTCTCCTTTTTTTAAAAAAAAATTCATTACATTTCTGTTTATTTGGTCTATGTATGTCTATGTTAGGGGCAGTTCAAACTCTGATTACTGATCATAATAAATAAAGGATTTTTTGTAGTGTGGCTGGATCTTGAGGAACAGTATGTCTGAAGAGTAAGCTTAACAGAGGATCTTGGAAAAGAAACATTTTTCCTCATTCATAATCTTTTTATCATGAAAACTGCAATGAAAATCAAGATACATTTTGCCTCTTCTTCTTTCTTTTATCACATCTACTTCCTGCTTCTAAGATCCAGAACTCAGACCAGTACTTTGAAATATTTAGGCACATGGTGTCTAAATTTCCCCATACCATCAGGCCACAACTGGATCATTTCACATTGTGTCTATGGAAAATCAGGCTCAAAACTGAAGGAGAGAGCATGAGGAGGAACGGTTGGAACAAGCCTTTTGAAAATGAGAGGCCTCCTCTGATCGGACTTGAGTTTAACTCACAATAATTTACTTGGCTCAATCCTGCTTGTGGGACCAGGGCATTCTGACTCATATACCAGACTCCAGACATGGGCTTTCCTCTGCCTCTTGTTCACACTGGGTTCGTGGACAGGAAAGCATTCATCATTAATCACGAGGAAACCTCTTAGACATTGAACTATTGTATTTTACCCTCTTGAAATCTGGCTCTGTCTTCACCTAGTCTTGACCAGGTCTGTATTTGATGCATGCCCACTGACCCCTTGAGCTTCCTTTGACTCTGCTCAATCTGAAGCTAGAAAAGTTTAACATGGGAGTATTTTAGGCTGTCTTTTAGCCTCTGGGACTGTAAGGTCTTCTGTTTCCTTTATCCTTTGAAATCTGTCCTGTAGGAATTGTTTCCCTCTGGGGATTTTAAGGCAGACAGGAAAGGAAATAGACAGTTCTAGATGTTTTGAGATTATTTTTTCCAGTTTGTGCATAGAAAATTCACAAATAAAAGCCCCCATTTAAGAGCAACCTATATTATTTCTTAATTCTAGTACTCTCGAACTTTCAAATACCCCAGGAAGAATTTGGTATATAGCTGGTCCTATCTACTGTTCACTGTCTCTTGCTGTAGAACTGATACATACAAGGGCTGGAGTTCAGGACCCTGCACTCCAGGGGGACTTCTGACTTGCGTGCAGCTCTAAGTGACTGCTCAGCTCTGACCTCAGTTCTCTTGCCTGAAAAATAAGCATTATTGCTACATGGCATTTCAAACAGAACTGACTGGAGTATTTAATATTACTGAAGACTAGTGTGAGATGCAGGAATTAATTACCTCACTGTTTACACTGAGATCAACCCTGAACAATGTCAGAAAGACTGGAAGCCACAAAAAATGAAAATAAATAGGAAATGGTGTTCAATGGTTGCTTTTTGTTTGGTTTTTTGTTTCGTTGTTTTGAGACAGGGTCCAGCTGACCTGGAACTCACTATGTAGACCAAGTTGCCCTTGATCTCACAAAGATCCACCTGCCCCTTCCTCTCCGGGAAAGCACGACCACACTCGGCTCTTTTTAAAAAAGATTTTATTTATTATTTTCACTTTATGTGTATGCATGTCTTGCCTCTATGCATGTAGTGCACCATGTACATGCAGGACCTTCAGAGGCCAGAAGAGGATGCCAGGTCCTTTGAAACTGGAGTTATGTAGGGTTGCTAGGCACCATGTGGGTGCTGGCGACTGAACCCTGCTCCTTTGCAAGAGCAGCCAGTGCTCTTAACCACTGAGCTATCTCTCTGTCCCAATAGGGAAGGCTTTATGAGCAAGAAAGAACATTTTTAAAATTACCATGATGCTCCTCCGTGTTAGGTATATGTACTATGTTCATATTACTTATCATCTTTTTTATGTTTTTAAGAGATGTGATTTTGCTTCCTCCCTGCCTAAATTTATATTTTATCCCTCAGACCCTTCTCCTAAAAGTGAGCTTTTTCTGTTTGTTTTTCTCTGTGCTAGCAAATATTATTTTGTATGATTTTTGTAACAGAAGTAATCATTATTAATGGTTTATGTTTCAGCTTCTAATTTCCTGGCTTCTTAAAGTTCACAAGCTAGAATACTCTGTATTTTAAGTAGGAAGTACATTACAGTTTTCCATACTGTGCTGTATTATTTACCAATGGACACTAAAATAACTTGTTTGGGTAGCACAGATCATATACTGTCTCAGGGAGATGCAGTGATCTCAGTGACACCACTGGATATGTTTAGGATACCACATATTTGAATGTAGACAGCAGCGGTTCTCTCTAAAGACAACTCCACAGCCTGCAGGAGAGTGCGCAGCAGGATCCTCATGTTTCACAAAGAAATTAAAGAAATAAATTACTTGTCTTTGCTTAGTTCAAGAACATATGGGTAGTAATTAGTAGAATTCATATTATCTCATTTTTTGTAATCTGGTCCTTAGCCACTGTGATGTGCCACTTTAGATGTACTTTAAATATTATATACACTCTTCCTCATGTGCCTTACATTTTTTGGAAACTATTCAGTCCTCTCTTGGCCTCAATTTTGGCATTTTCCTCTCTTTAAGCATGCCACATGGGGTTAGATTCAAGTTCCTCACCTTAGGAATTGTGCTATTCTCTTTGGCATCAAAAACAGCTGGTAGATTTCATGTTTAGAACAATTTCAGAAAATAACAAGGACTTGTTTTTATTGTCCTCAATCCGTCATTCTAAATGTAAAAACTTAAATGCTGATTACTGGAAACTCATTTAAAGATATTTGGCTCTGAAATAGCTGGCAAGTAATAGATAGAATACCAAAAAACTCCTCACCAGAACAGGAATATATGACCAATGTGTGTGAACAAGGGAGATTTGGTCATTGCAAAGCTAGATCAAGCTGCTTGACCAGATATGGGTGGGTGGAGCCTAGAGAGCATCATTCCAGATGCTACCCCATCCCCTCCCAAAGGTGCGCTGACAGCTTTGTGAACTGAGCTCCAGTGGCTGGTCTCTGTGCAGAAACAGGAGACTGAGGGTAGGCTTTTATCCAAAGATTCCTCAGGAATCACAGTCTGTTCCTGGCTTAAAGACAGAGATGTGGTCAGAAGGGAACAGGATGATACCCCACCAAGCAAACACTTCTCGGTGGGAAATTCTACCCAGCTATTCTGAATTAGCACCCATCGGAGCTCCATGAAGAGCATCAGGGAATCACATTGGCCCCGTTGTTTCCTCTCCTTGCATCCTGTCCACATAGGCTTTACTGTTGTCAGTACAGCACTCAGAGAGGCTGATACTTCACATTCTCAGTTTCCCCAAAGATTGCATAGCCTTCTCTTAGTGTAGAGATCAGACATATACACTGAGTGAATATAAAAAACCTGAACTTTAGAGTCACATGGTCTAGAGCTACTAAATGCATGGCACACAATGGAGGCACACTGTTTAACTGTCGTATGACTTGGTTTCTTAGCCTAACTTGTACAACATGAAAAGCTCTCTATGCTGGGGAGATAGTTCGGCATTTAAAGTACTTGCCCTGCAAATGTGAAGATGGGAGATAGCATCCCTAGAACCCACTCGAATTTTGGGCAGTCATGGTGCACCATCTGTAATTCTAGCATTCCAGAGGTAGAGACATGAGATTCCTAGAGTAAGCTGGCTGTCTAGACTAGCATTATCAGTGAGCGCAGGAATTAAAGAGTCTGCTCCAATGAATAAGATGGAGAATAATAGAGGAAGTCAAACTCACACCTCCATATGCACATACACACACACACACACACACACACACACACACACACACACAGCAGACACATGAAGGAAAACAGAGCAAATAAAGAAAACGGAAACTCTCTCACACAGTGCTACAGTGAGAATTATCTAAGTCTGTAAAGTACCCACTGTAAACACTAAAAGAAATATCACAACTCTTTTTTCTTCTGTTTCAATGGGCCAATGAATAAGTTTAGTCCTTCAGGGGTATTTAGTCCAAGCATAGTTATTGAAAAATATATTCTTGGCCTATCTTCATTGTAGTCAATGCTGGGTTTATGTTGAGATGGAAAGCCCAGCACATTTCTACTTGTTATAATTGCTTTACTTCTCCCCGAGCTTTAGCCTCAAGTCAGGCAGACACATGTTCAAGAACTGTTGCACTGTACATGCATATTTAATTTGATGATAAACATTTCATATCAGCCCAAATAGAAGTAGAAACAGAAGTTACTCAGCCAAGATTTCCTAATGGCTATGGTATCAGTTCGGCCAAGAGGCTCCTAAAGGGCAGGTATATTTTGTCTCCAAATATTCCAACTGGCAGCTAGTTTCTTTACTACCAAGAAAGGTCAGAATTGTTGAAAATGGACTGTCAGATTTACAGTCAGGCTGGAGGCAGTGCCACCTAGGGACAGTGTCTGAGGAGGAGTCACTCCTTAGTCACTCTAGAGGCTTCACAGTGGACTTCATCCTAACCTTACTGAAGCCAGGAGTCATCTGGAGGTTAAGTGCTCTATTTTTGCCAGCATCAGATCGGTGATGTAACTGGAGTTCAATGAAGCCTACCAGAGCAAAACCTTAAAAAGAGAGAGTAAATCCAAGGAAGGATGGATACCAGATTTCACAAGATTTGTTCTACAACCGACACCAGAACTACCTGCTGCCTTTTAAGGAAAAACACTGCAAAAGAGACTGTATGCAAATGGCCCATAACACTTGCAGGAACCTAGAAGAAATTCATTTCAAAATGATTTGGATCTTTTCTTTTTTCTGCTCAAAGGAAAAGTTCATATTAAATGTTTTTAAGGTTTCCATCTGCAGTTACATTTCTTAATTTATTTTTCTCCAAGTGCAGTAGTACTGCATGGGCACCGAGTATTGAACACAAGGCTGGAGCATGACCAAGACGATAACAATGATGTCATCCACGAGGAGGTGGTCCAGGGAGCAGAGACACTCAGCATGTGTCATGCCCAGTCTGAAGCCTTGCAGAGTCTTTGGATTAGTGCCCCAATCCCACACTAGCCAATTTCACTCACCCTCACTCAATCTTTTTAAAGTTAAAGACAAGATGAGGGAGCTAAAAATATTCCACACTATCTTATCTGAGGCTTCTGACACACTCTCTGTCAATCAAATAAAGGGCAACACTGGTAGAAACATAATGCTATGCCTGTATGTGTGAACATATTCCTACATGTACACACCTGTGTGTACACGCCCATGTGCGCATGTCTGTTTTTATGTCTAAAGTATTGATGTTATGCATGTGTGATGTGAATGAGTATAAATTTCTCCTTTTCAGTCTTAAGTATATTTCTCAAGAAATGAGAGTCAATTATAGAAAAAATTAATCCTTTTGCCCTGTGAAAATTAATGAGTGTAGGCCTCTAACAAATGATGTGTCTGTAAACAGTACTTTGTTGATTTCCTTTCCTCTCTCTTCATATCTGAAAATACAGCAATGAAAATGAAAAATCTCCGAGGCTGCTTTTCTGTTCTTTCAAATACAGGCTCATGATGTGTTTTTAAAACACTTAAAATTTTTTCACCCATTTGTACTTTACATGTTTTGCCTGCATGTATGTAGGTGTACCACATGTATATCGATCCTACAGAGGCCAGAAATGGGTGGCAGATGCCCCGGAATTGGAGCTATGAAAGGCTGTTAGCTAACATGTGGGTGTTGGGAACTGAACCCAGGTCCTCTGTCAGAACAGCCAGTGCTCTTAACGTCTGAGCTAGATCTCCAGCTTCGTGCTGTAGTTTCAACAATTTTACAGAAGCATTGCTAAAATACAATAAAAACCACTCATTTGAAGTACACCATGGACTGATACTTTTAATAAATTCACTGGGATATGCTATCATTACTTTAATCCTCTTTAAGGGCATTTAATCATTCCAGTAAGAGCCTTCAAGACCATTTACAGATCAATTTCTTCCTCCTTCCTCAAGTAAGCTCCAAGGCACTTTCTGACTCTGTAGTTCTATCTTTTCTCAATACATTATTGAATAAATTTGAATAAAAATGTAAGTTCTCTAGCTAATTGTGATTGTGCTTACTCTCCTAATACAGATGGTTGAAATTTATCATGAATTTTTTAAGATTTTTAAATGATCTCTTCCTAAGTCTCTATAGGTATTTGCAACTCTGCATTGATATTTTCCATCTTCATTGCTTTGTGTGTCTGTGGATTTGGACATCTTTAAAATAATCTCAATACTTTCTCCCCAGAAATAACCTTAGTTCATATATTCCAGGTTGCTAGGGGTAAAAATTACACAGTGGCATTAGGTTCTGCTCTGAGGAATCTTAGGCTATTGCCCATGCTGAATGTCTCTGACCACTGCAGCTACTTGATCACAGTGCAGTGTTAAGGGGACCAGTGTCATCATTTCAGCTTCTTATATTCATGCATGGCCCCAGAGTGTCACCCTTTGGCTACTAGCTATTATCCCCTGACAAATACAAATCTATCACAACCATTAGGGAACGAGTACAGAGACCGAGACTTATTATTCAGGAGCCATGGGCATGTCTTCCTGTATACAGAATGCCAGATCGCAGGCAAATTCACAAGATGAACCATTGGGCTATAAGAAAGTATAACTCTATTACCATATCATGGGCACTGCATGAGCAATAAAATGGATTTAGGCCCATTGGTATTTTTAGAAACCAGTACAAATGCAATGCTAAGTGGATTTAAAAGGTAAATCTTACATGTGGCTATAAAAGAATTTTCATATCTTTGGGGTATAGTGCGTAGTGTAGATGTGAAGTCACAGTGCTTGGTATTTATGAGCAATGCCAGCTGGAATGCCATCGTTGTTCCCCAGCAAACAGAACACACATTCTGCATCTTCTCAGGAATGAAACAAGAAGCTATATACGACTTGTTTACACTCTGCTTAATTCTAAAAATAAAAACTAAATCCATAAAATGCCTTGCATGATGCAGCCACCTTTTCTAGCATATGATCCAAAGACTTTAAGTCGGTGTGTGACCCTATTTGATAACCTCCATTTTGTTTAGCAAATATAAATTCAGTGCTTCATACACAAAGAGAAGATAGCTTTTTTGGGGTTCTATTATTTACCAGGAAACCGTATGTTATGTTTGTTTCCTGTTTCCCCTCCTCTAGAGCCCACGGGGCTCTTCAGCATGGTCCCTCATAAACTGCAAGTTATTATTAGATTATCATGGTAAAATATGAGTTGAGACAAAAGCAGGACTTTTCTGTAATTCCAAACAAAAATGATCCCCAATGGGGTCTGCAACTGGGCTCAGCAGAGGACTAATTATAGCTTGTCACTCCTGAACTATGTTTGCAAATAACAAATAACCATAAATGTGCAAAATGATCCTGCAATGGCCTTCTCTGAAGGCGTCTATGCATGCTGAAGCTTCAGATGGCATCTGAAAGATGAAAGAGAGAGCCCCAAAGCTAGCCCGTTTGTCAGTAAGGATCTGGGACTAAGGCTACTGGAGGTGGGCACATACTTGCTAAGAGGCTGTTCCAGGAATGTTGGGGGTGCCACCTACCCCAAGTGATGTGCTGCTAGACTGCTGCCATGAAGTAAAGAGAATAACATGGAAGAAACTGACATAAGTACGTTATCCAAAATCGACTATTCTTGTCCTGAGAAGGAGTCTCAGCTTTTACATCTGAGCTAAGTCTGTGGTGAAATTTTAGTCAGTAGAAAGGTTTAGCATGAAAAACTATAAGGTTGTTTGACAATGCCCATTATTAACTAGAAGCCCAAACTGGTCTCCGGAACACGGTGACATGCTGGATTATGAAAAACTCAAGTTGACTTCCCTATTCAATAGTCATAAAGTCATTCAAAAAGAGATTTACAGCATTTTTCAAAGATATTGAAAGAACGGAAGCAGTATATAAAGGAGGCCTCAAACCATGCTGAATCCATTCCCTTCATTTATCTTATAAATATTTTACAGGTTTCCACTAAGGACTAGACATTTTTCACATGGGAGCAATAAGAGGATACACAATAATCCCACAGAGGGTACTCCATTTCAAGGAGACTGTGCTTAATAGTGAAGATGGATATTGTTGAGAGGAAATCAAAGCAAGCTGTGGCATAGGCATTATGGGATAGTCTTCATGTGTGAGGGTGAGGCACCATTTTACTAGGGCAGGTTCATTACTTGCACCACTAATCTTTGGCAGCTTACACTTAAGCGGTTAGCTTTCCCCAGCAGACTTAGGCAGGTAGGTCTAGTCTTCATACTATGGAACATATTGCGCTTCTGGGCCTCCCATAATGCCCTTGATCAGTTAGTGTTTTTCTTCTTTCTCTGGCAGCTGCTACGCTCATTCCACTTCTACCACAGCTGCTCTCCCCAGTGCCCTGGATTTTTCTCCCTAACCTCTCTTATTCTCTTCAATCTGAATATTCTAGGTTAATTATGGCTTTGAAAGTATCCAAAACATGATCCCAGTAAGACATCAGTTACTAATGATGGTTTCATGAGTGTGGAGCATTTTACTTTAACACAGAAATTGCTTCAATAACAGTGACATTGGTATGGCTTCATTGACTAGAAAGTACATTTATGAAATTTAGTTTCTTTACTAACAACATCAGCTCTGGGAGTTAGATAATATCGAGGGTTATAAAATACTGAACATGGGATAAGACCAGGCAAGTAGATGAAAGATACTGTTTCCTCCCTTAAAAAACAAAAGCAAACAAACCATGGGACTGAGGTTATTTGGGGGACTAGCAAATCACATAACACCAGTCGGAAGTTCTCTAGAAATGTGGATCTATAAAATTAAAAGATGATTGCCAGCAAACATTAGGTATCTCGGATTGTTGTGCTGGATGACTGGGGAAAGGACAGAGGAGTTCAGCTTCATAGCATATTCTGAGCATCTTGGGTAGAACCTGGAGCTTTATTGTGTGAGCATTTGCATTACAAATTACATATCTAATAAGATAAGAGCCCAAGTATAAATGCTGATAGATGTGGGTATTGTGTCTCTTTCTCAAGTATCTCAAGGGCACAAACCTCTTAACAAGCCTGTGAAAAATGTTTGTCAGGTTAAGTTAATATGCAAATGACTTTTGTGCATTGCAATCAATAAAACATACTTGTAGTAAATAAAATATAAGTTAGTTCTAACACAAACTAGAACACGAAGCAGTGAGCAGCAGGGACTGGGAGAGGTCAAGATGCACACAGCTTCTCAGGACAGCTGGTCCTGAGTAAACTTGCTCACAGGTAGTTACTTTTAAGATCTTGTTACTCAGGTCTGGTGGTGCACAGAATCCCTGCACTTGAGAGGCAAGGGCAGGTGGGGTCTCTGAGTGTAAGGCCAGCCTGGTCTACATAGAGAACTCCAGATTAATCAGGGCTACATAGCGACATAGAAAGACCTGCAGTGTGTTGAGAGAGAGAGAGAGAGAAAGGGAGGGAGGGAGGGAGGGAGGGAGGGAAGATGAAAGATCTTTCTCCTTCTGCTGACTTACCTGTGCACATATCCTAAACCTGGGCTCCAAGTTAGGCCCTGATGACCAGGAGCCTTCTTCTTCATATGATACCCACATCCTCTGTGCCTTTTAAAGTACCTATTCTGTATGCTATATGTCTAACACTTTATACCTGCCTAACTTAGCTCTAGGCAATTGATCTAACTAGTGCACCCCAAAGGACCAGAAAAAAGATAAAGCCCAGTCCCCGTTCCTTCTCAGACAGTCTTTTTCTGTTGTTTTTTGAGACTGTATCTCACTGTATAGTACTACCCTGACTGTCTAGATCAGGTTGACCTTAAACTCACAGAGATCTGCCTGCTTCTGCCTCCTGTTCATTGGGATAAAGCCAACATACTCAGCCTTTATGAATTATTTTTAATGTACATATTTGTTATTAAGCCTTTTAATAACATAAGTAACATTACATGCTATTTGTAAATAAGCTGTGAAAAAGTATACAATCTTAGCATTCATTAGCATTCTTGTGTTTGGCCTTTTCAAATTTTAAATGTCTGTAATGTTTAAAAATTTGGGGCAAAATACGTATGCTGATATATATATATATATATATATTTCACATATTGACCCAGACTTTTGAAGTGAACTGATCTTACAAATGGTCACATGACCTGCTTTGTCACCTAATAGTGTGTAGTGGACACTTTTCTTAGAGTATCTTTACATTGTGATATTAACAATGTATGACAAAATATTATATGAAATTACAATTTATTTTACCAAACATATCAGATAATTCATAGTTATGCATTCTTATGTAGGAATGAGCTAGTGGGGGAATTCCACAGCAAATCACAGCAATGTGAGAACCACATGGATAAATAATCAGAACCTTTTAGCATCCCCGCAAGTGCACCTGTACCTATCCTTAAGTGTCACCTGTCCTCCCCTCCTCCATCCTCCCTTTCCTTTAACCCTCCCTCCTCCTCTCCCCCACCACGTGATTGCATTGAGGTTGTATGCACTGACATTTTCTGTTTAGTGAGTTGCCTCTATTTGCTTACTTTAAATACTATTCATATTTATCTGAACCTACAATGAACAAAACAACCCATTCAAAAAGAGTCTGTGTGTCGAATAAATAATTGGGCAAACATTCCTAGGAGAGAAGAGCATGCTGGGTGTCTTTGGTTTATTCTCTAGATCCACAGTCAGTCACTATAGTGTAACTGAGCTGACAAGGAAGTTCTATCATAACCCGTACAGATGAGAATGAGATTTGGGGAGCATGTCTCTACAATAAGGTATCCTCCCGATCCTTCTCAATACCTTCGTCTCTATCAAAAACTCTAACTCCAAAGCATATACATTTTCCCATCCCTAGAATGGGACTTGAAGAGGAAAGAGATAGGTTTTCTAGAAACATAAGAAGGCATCGAAGAAAAGAAAGCAGGTGTCTGATCCAATGAGGAAGGGAGCACTGAGAATGGAGTAGTGAACTGGGCAAGGTCTATGCAGGACAGCCTTGATTGTGTCTGAGCAGGAAATCAGTTTTTGCATCACAAACCAGTTGCACAGGGAAATGTCAACTGACACAGATATGTGTTTAGCTCCAGATCTGCCTTTACTTTTTTTTTTCCTTTTCAAAATTAGCCAAATATTGCTGGACTAAATCTTACCAATTTTTTCTCTCATAGACTTAGTGAATACAAATAAAGTTCTATTATAAAAGTAATAGAATCATATATCAAAAGTAGAAATATCAAAAACTTGGTGCTGTTTTAAAACTAGGTTCACTCATGCCTATTTTTAGATACCATAAAGAGACAAAGTAAATGTGATCCAAGAGAAGTCAGGAACTTAAGGTATAAAAAATTTACTTTGATATCAGTGACTGCTCTCTGTTATTGTTCCGAAAGAAGGGAGGGTCTTAAGCAGCTTCCTTTGAAACTGTTTCCAGTCCTTTTCAATACTGTATTTTGCTTAAGATGCCAAGTTGTTATTCCTACAGAAAAGGATTTTCTTTTCTTTCAAATGATCAGTCACTTTAAGATCCTGTAGTACAGTTGACAGAGAATATGATAAAGGTTCTTGGTATTTTTTTTTTAGTTTGTCCACTTTCAAATTTAAGATGTATCTGTGGGATAGTCATTGTCTTCTGAGTTGGTGATTAAGAAATCTGCACTCCGGGCAGTGTTCTGCCCTTTTGGACTGAACCCTAGTTTTATTGGTGGTGTAACTTTGAGCAAATATCTTACACTCTATACTTTAGTTTCTCCGTCTATAAAATGTGCATGGTAACAGTGCTGTTATAACACATGCTGTTATATTGTATATTAAATGAGAATTCATGTTTGCTTAACCTAGTAAGCTCCAATCAAACCTTGTCTCTATCACCATCATTTGTGGACATCACAGTCAGAACCACATTCTCCCACATTACTGACAAAGACTACTATCCAGAAATCACTTCCTTGAAGGAACCGTCAATAAAAGATTATAATAGCTTCACCATAATCTTTATTAGTGAAAAACAAATTCTGAAAACAGCAAGAGGTAACATTTTATGAAATTGTCAACTTCTCAGGTACCATACCAAACCTTTTTGTATTACTTCTTAAGATCATCTTAGCAGCACACACAAATGGACATGCATATTTTCCCTATTTACAGATGAGGCATCAGAAGCCTGTAAGGTTAAATATCCTAAGGTATGATAGTCAGTACATTGAAAATGACAACAGGGCCAGATCTTTTTCTACAGCTTAGGTATTACCAAAACTGGATTGTACAGATTAGCATTTTTAGGACCAGTGTTCCTCAGTACCAATAATTGCTGCCTACATACAGATTATCACAGACTCAGGTGAATAGATTGCCTACCTACCTTAGCCTCAGTTTATGAAATATCTCAGTGACCAATAGAACCAATTAGGAATAACATAGCCATTATCGAGTTGCCTGTCCACCGTGTTGAACCAGAACCAAAGGCACTGTTGCAGATCAGTCAATTTCATACTTCTTACTTGGCAAGCACACATTGGAATTTCTACCACTGTAATTTACATAAGGCATTTTTATTTCATTCGGAAAACAAATGAGTCAAAAGCGAGGATACTAATGTAAGTATGCATGTTCTGCTCTCCTCCAGTTTCTCATCGAAGTCTCTAGTTAGCTGGGGAGGAGCACTGTTGCTTTTCTCCACACAAGGCTAGTGTGCTCGTGAGTTTCTTCAGAACCAAGTAAAGAGAGAGGGAGTGAAGAAGAAATTAAACAAATAAAGCAATGCTTCTGCTCCCCTGTCCTTTCCTCCCTTCTATGTATTCTGCCTGCCTCTTGCAGAACTCATGCAAAAATAGTTTATTCAGGTGCTTATTCCTCTGATATCACTGGAGAGTCTTTAATAGGTTTGGCCTTGGGTTGTAACATTTATTTACCCAAATCAACATGGAAATACCTTCCCCATACCTGTTCACATGAAAGCAATCCCTATTTAGTCTCCATGTGGAGTTCCAGAAATTAGAGAGTTACTGAAGCTAGATTCACTAATGATGAGTTAAAGAGGGGGTTGTCAAAACTGAATAAGGGAAAAACATTTACAGTTTCTGCCCATAAAAGCTGTCCCTCTGAAAAAGTACTAGAGACAATGGCTTGACAGATTTCAAGAGGTTTGGGAAACAGGTCAGTGGAAACCTGCAGGACCCATTGCTGGCAGGGTCAGAGCCCCCACTGCCTGTCACTTTTATCCTCCACTGCAAATCAGAATCAGCTGACAATGTTCAGAAAGAGCAGCCTGTTTGATCCCTCTCCAACTCTCTGCTTCATTGGTCTGAGATGGAGCCTCAGCAACTGGCCATTTTAAAGCTTAACCAGCACCTGCCTTATAGCCACTTGGAAGATTAGGGTCTTAACCAGGTTATTCCTAATGTCTTTGGATGATTTGGGTCCTATGAAAGTTTCATATGTCTTTAATTTTAAAGAATATTTTATATAACATTTAAAAGCACAGGATTGTGAGGCTAGAGCAGTGGCTCTGTAGGTAAGAGCACTTGCTGCTCCTGCAAAGGACACAGGTTCAATTCCTAGCACCCACATGGTGGCTTACAACCACCTGTCATTCTAGTTGCAACATCTTATGGCCTCTGCAGCCACTAAAGTACACACATAGTGCACATACATGTAGGTACAACACTCAGACACATAGAAATAAACCTTTAAAAGCACAGTATTGTAAAGTTAGCAAGTCTTTTGTGAAGGAGTATTACAGTTCCCCCCAAATTTAAATACTAAGTCAGGCTCTCCAACACTTACAAATTCTCTAGCTCTGTCTTGTTATAGAAATAGCTAATAATATTAAAGCCTCTGTAGATGCCACTCGTGGTGAGTCAATCCACTCAAGCCCTATGAAATAGATAATCTTTCTACTTTATCTCCTCTAAGACATGATACCACCTTCCAGTTAATTTACATAACCCCCCTCCCACTGGCCTTTCAGTGTAGCTTCCCTAAAACAATGTTTCTAAACAAATGAGTGCATCATGTAACTCACAGTGACAAGAGTTGCAGCCAAACAGCCCCAGCACCTCCAGCAAGCCCACCCAAGTTGTTTTATGAGTAAAATGACCATCCTATCTGGGTCATCAATATCCAAGAGAAACCAGCTGTTCTAACTTCGGATTGGTTCAACTATAGCATCAAATCCTCCCCATAGGGCCCCACACTTCTTCCCATGTTGACATCTTAGAACTGTGGTTCTCTAACTTTGGTAAATAAGACACTTGTCCCTGACTCCCTTCTGTACAGAGCTGGAGAGAGTCAGTATAGGTTGGAGCCCAAATATACATTTCTGTAAATGAAGATTTCCCTGTATTTCTGCTGTCAGCAGTCTGCAAATGTTATTAAAATTAAGCACAGACTTTGAGACAGGGGTCTTTCTGCCACATTTATACTATGGCTTCCCTCATGGAGGAGAGCAACTGCTCAAGTCAGTGGAAGTTAATAACTTTGAAACTTTTCTTATCTAATAAGAAAAGAGAAAAGGTTGGGCTGTGCAGTTTAATTTCATAAAAACTCACACAGATTGATTAGTGCCACATCTTCAGGTCTGAAAAAACTTTCTTCCTAGAATCTTCAAATACTTCGAATGGAAAAGAGTGGTCATGTAAAAACTCCTACGGGGGGAGGGGGGAGCATATATACAAATTTAATGCACTGCTCTGTTGTGTGGATCACCCAAACAATAGACAGAATCTTAGGGGTTTTCTAAATTTAATTTTAGTTGATGACACA
Source organism: Eospalax fontanierii (assembly GCA_035773235.1). Lineage (NCBI taxonomy): Eukaryota > Metazoa > Chordata > Mammalia > Rodentia > Spalacidae > Eospalax > Eospalax fontanierii. The sequence continues at coordinate 25,352,040 of CM069529.1, forward strand.
GGAGCTGGAAAAAAAAATTTGCAAAGAAACCTTCAGATAGTTGGAAGAGCTGAGGATTCTCTCTGGTTGAGGTTTCTTTTACTTTGAAACCATGTAACTCTGTACCTCTCAGGCCGTGTCTTAGATTGCCAGTAATATGCACATTTGGGGAAAAGCAACCACATCACCAATACGAGGTGAGAGCTCAGAAAAATAATTCCTAAGCACAAATCACTTCAGAACTGGAGTTGTCTTCAAGGCAACAGAATAAGGTGAGCCATCTGAGTAGAGAGCTCTTGATTTATAACACAGAGACTTGTGTCTGACCTGTGACACTGTGTCCATTTGCAGGAGATATATTTAAATCTTAGCCCATAAGTAGCTATAAAGTTGAAGAAATCCAGGTGAAAAATAATTCCTGGAGGAAAGAAGAAAATATTATTCTTGTGTACAGACCAGATGACTCTGCCAAGATCATATAAAGTGAACTTGAAACACATCTACAGAGAACAGTTATGGCCTAATTTTGTGATATGTGGCTTAACTCCAGGCATGCTGCCTCCTAGGCAAATCTTCCCTCTCATTGATTTATAGTCATATGTACTAAGAGGACAGGACAAGGTAAAGTCTAAGACTTTACCACTAACCTGAAATTACTTAGAGCTCAAGATGGGACTTAAAGCAAGGATGATGATGAGAAGATGAGCCAGGGGGATATGCAAGGGAAAACAGATGTTTGCAGTCATCAGTATGCCTGGATTTGGAGGTCTGATTTCTACATCTTTGTATTTGATGAGCCAACCTCTGAATATAATTACATCCCTTCTGAGACCAAGACAGAGTTGGTTCTTGGATTTTACTTTGGAGAGTAGCATTTGTCTTGCTTAAACTCAGTCAGGTCACATGCTTAGTGCTCAGGTTAGAGCTTAGTAGCTTTCAACATATGGTATGTGATGTGTTGCTTGGTGCATAAAAGAGCAACAAAAGGTAATTTGGAGAGATCCTATTAACTTCATTTGGAAACTAGAGTTATCACTATCGAAGTTAGATGAATAGCTTGGTTTGGCATGTATTCCAAACAATTTCGAATAGCTTTTGAATTGAAAATAAAAATAGACTAAAGGCCTGGTATATAACCCATGTGAATAAAATGTACCAGACACAAGGAGGCCCAGAACATTTTTATGTGACAAGCTAGTTATTTTGGTTTCTAATCGTTAAGGAATCCATAGAAAGGCATTTGAAAATAGGAACCTGTTATTACAAATCAGAACATTCATGCAATAGTCACATAAACAGACTATTGAAAAATTACATGGGTGGAAATTGTCCCAGACTTAGTATGCTCTCCACAGAACAGGTTCGAGTGGTAAGGGCCCCTGGACACAGGAAACTGACTTTGCTCCTTTTCTTTGAATGTACTGGCTGAGCTTGCTATTCAGAGAACGGAGACAGGACACCTAGGCAGCAATTTGCTGGGCACTGTGTGTCAGAGGAGGAAAACTGGTCTGTCACCTGTCCCTGCGTCATAAAGAGGGACTCTCCCACTCTTGCTGTCCCACCTCATGTGACCAGCCATCTGCCACAACCACACAGTGTCTCGCAACCACTTCAGATCAGAACAACAGCTCAGAGCATCCTCGGCAGCAACTCCTCCATTGAAAGCTGCTTTATCTCACCCAGGACTCTCATTTTTTGGACTCCTTTGTTCCACTACACTGTCTGCCCTTGAAGAAGAAAAGCACAAAAACTTTTTTGAGGCCACTGCAGCAGCTCCTGATAACTCTTAATAATGAAATACAAAGAACATTAAGATTTGTCTGGCTTTGCTTTTGTTCCCCAGTCTCTGAGGATCCTGATAGGGCTGCGGAGAGTGATGAAGAGAGAAAGGCAGCTCAAATCCAGGAGATAGATTAGCAAACGGTTTGCACCTTCTCGGTCTGTCCCCCTTGATACAGAAAAGGCCATCTCAGAGAACAGGCTTCAAAGTTTCTGAGTGAAAGGAGAGGCTAAATGGACTCAAGGAATGAAACCTTGAGTCTTCCTGGGAAGGGAAATGTGGTGTGGACTGGGAATGGGCTCTGCAATCAGGTTTGCCATAAAAATCCTCTTCTGCTGTTCTAGACCCTATACAAAAGGCATAAAATAATAATGGCACAGATTCTAAAACTGCGCAAAAGAATAATGACATCTAGCCCATATGCTTGTGAAATGGTTAAATGAGAATATACACACAGCCTGCATAACACAGTGCCTAGCGTGAAATGATCAGTGTTTGTGTTCATTTATTTAATTACAGAAGAGGCACAAAATCTGGATCCATCACAGACAATGATCAGAACCAATGAAATGAGTCCTGTGGGCCAACTAGCTCCTCTTTAGAAAGTCGATGATATAACAGGTGCAGTGGGCTCTCGTCAACCTAAATAACCTTCTTCTCCATCATAAAGCAGTGAACATACAGAATGATATAAACCTGTGCCATTTGTGCATCATTTTCACGGAGGCTTACTCTATAAAGACATTGACGACCATATAGGAGCAGAGAGAACAAACAGATTCAAATATCCCATGACTCTCTGCCTGTTCAGGGCATGCTGATCACCCAGGAGGCCCGGAGCAGCAAATAGAAGCTGATAGGGCTATAACACTCATGGTTACTAACTTTGGAAATGAATTCAATATGACCATTATCAGCATTCAGTATAAACATACTAAACATGGTATTTCACAAAGATAAATGAAACAACTTTTTTATGAGTATATGCTTCAGTGTATGTGGTATGGGGGCGTACACATATACCATGACATGGGTGTAGAAGTCAAGGACAACTTTCTAGAGTCAGTTCTTTCTTTCAGTTTTTATTTAAGTTCTAAGGATGGAACTCAGGTTGACAGGCTTGTGCAGCAAGCACTTTTACTCAGGCACCATCTTACCATCCCTGAAAGAATTTTGATAAAAGAAACTAGGAATCACAAAAAAGAAGAAACTGAATATATTCATGATTAACAAGTATGGCTATATCACATTCTGCCCCAACTTTTAAAGTAATCTAGATTTCTCTATTTGTATTATCTTTGCAAAACAGCAAAAAGCTACCCTTACCAAAAAGTATAAATAGCATTTTGCATATTATATTTTACCTGAAAAGCAGAAATCCAAAATGGGTATCAGGAACCCCACTTGACAGATGTGGAAGTGAGGCCCACCCAGGTTCACAGGGTTCATTGTGAAGGGAAGATCTGAAACCTCTGTTCTCTGTCCATCAACAAGTAAAAGTCATTGTTCAAAGCCCTTTCCTTTAGTGAGCCATGATTTTCCTTGTCACAAAAAGACATGGTCAGGATTATGGGTAAACAAGAGCTTTGAGAATGCCCCTTAGAATCTATGGCACATTGAACAGCCATGAGTCTTGAAGACAGAAGGCATACGCTCTCACCATGCCATGATTTCCTCTTAGTCGTGTGGCATCTTACCCATTGCTTATAATCTTTCAGCCTAGTTTCCTCTCTTTATGGACTTGATATCACAATCAATACCATCATAGACATGAACCTGATTTCCTATTCATGAGACTCTAGGCAAATGCCAGCTATTATTATAGTCTATTTCTTTGGAGTTCCAGTATTGACTTGCTCCTGAATCTTTAGAAATCTCTCCTGACACCTTACCTTTCTCATCTGTAAGCAATAGCTGCTGATACAGCATTTTTTGTCCTACCCTCCAGCAGTCATTTCAACCTGTAGTGACCTAGAAATCTTTTGGGATGTGGTTAAAATAGATTCCTGGGCTCTAGGGATTATGACCAAGAACAGCTGGATGTTACCTTATAATATTCTGTCTTTTGAAGGACCCCACTGGATTCTGATATAGCTGGACTGTGAAACTTCTAAAATAAAAATCTGCCATGCAAGCTCAGCACACAAAGAACTGTGGTATCTGTGGATAAAGAACCTAACATCACTTTCTCTGTCAGAAATATAGCCAGCACCAAACCCTTGACTCCTGATGTCTGCCTCCTATTCTTTTGACCATAAGACTGTTTCAAACAAATACAGAAGTCTGCTGTGGGTCACTGGGCTTCCACTCAGGGTTTGATTCTTAACTGCCAGACAGAAACTCCTAGCACTCCATGGGTATCTATAAAAGGTTAATTGAGTATAATGGCTTTTCTCTTCTTTCTCTGCAGACACATTTGCCAGCAAAGTGGCAGCCACCCAGGACCAATACGCAGATGCATCCATAGGCAATGTCACTGGAAGCAACGCGGTGAACGTCTTTCTGGGAATTGGTGTGGCCTGGTCCATCGCTGCCATCTACCATGCAGCCAATGGGGAACAGTTCAAAGTGTCCCCTGGCACACTAGCTTTCTCTGTCACTCTCTTCACCATTTTTGCTTTCATCAATGTGGGGGTGCTGCTGTATCGGCGGAGGCCAGAAATTGGAGGTGAGCTGGGTGGGCCCCGGACTGCCAAGCTCCTCACATCCTGCCTCTTTGTGCTCCTGTGGCTCTTGTACATTTTCTTCTCCTCCCTGGAGGCCTACTGCCACATAAAAGGCTTCTAAAGGAACAGTCAGATAGAGTACATTTATATATATATACGTATATAGACATAAAATTATGTATAATAAACAGAGGAAACTGACATTTGTCATTGTTCACTTCCCTGCTGATGGAATCCAGCTTCAAGAGCATACTCTGTACCAGGGCGGAAGTCAGAAACCATCACCTCTCATTCCCCAGGCGTCGTCGTGGTGGACAAGGCATGGAGGCAGGGCCGTCTTGCAGCTCAGCCTGTCCTCAGACTGTGCCCTCTCCAAGTTCATAAATGGTTCACGCTTTGATTTGCTTTCTTGATTTTTTTATTTTATTTTATTTTGGGGGTTTTGTTTTGTTTTTAATAGGGTTGGGGAGGTGGCTGGTGGTTGACTTTGTTTTTGTTTTGTTGTGTTGTGTTTTGCTTTGTTTTGTTCAGAGCGTCAGGATCTTACTTCTTTTAATGGGAGGCGGTGCTCCAGCCTAAGTAAATGGGTTTGGGATAAATATTGAAATCATTAAGATTCTCCCCTCACCTCCTCCAAATGCTTTACACATTATTTTGGATTAAGAAAGATCTGGGCATGGAAGAAGAAAGAAGAACGTCTGCACTCTGTGACCTCTGGCATGTGAGCAGAGGCAGAGCTGCCTCAAGGAAGAAGCATGAAAAGAATGATGGCTCTAGATGCAGTCTGATGCCTAAGGATACGGTGCCTGACACTCTTGTTCAACAGGTACAGGGATAACATGCCTAGATTCCCCGGAACATGTAGAGTCCTTTATTCCTTATCTCTTCAGCTCTAGACTGTGATTAGCAAGGCTCTTATTCCTTCTTGCCCAGCTAACTCTCCAGAGATCCCATCTCAAACCTTCTCCTCCTGCCCTCCTGCGTACCCACCCTTCTCCATGCAAACAGGAAGACTAATCCATTCAAATAGTCCATCATCCTTTCCATCCGCATCAACCTGTGTCCAGGTCCCGTGTTGCTGTTGCCTGGGATGGTCCATCAGTTTTATTTTTCAGAGGCATCCACAGCTTGCACAATCCTGTTCCAGTCATGACTGAACATTCGCTCCTCCTTCATGTGCCTGTTTGGGAATGTTGTTGTGATACCTGTTACACAGTGCATGGATGAAATCAAATAAAACAAAGCAAAGCGTATATCTGTATATAGTAGAGTATAGCAAATACTGTTCTCCCATCAGCAATGGTGATTGGACATTGAAGACGTGTGAGTTTTCTTTTCACCTGAGTTGTTACTTTTGTGTTGTTACTGAGTTGATTATTAGTAGGGATAAAAGAAGAAAATGACTTATTGTTCATGAATCTGCACGTTCATTTCTAAGAAGCAATAATTGTCATATGGAGAATAAATTAAAGTTATTGAGAGGATAGCAGGCAAATTACGAAGATGTTCATGGAATATTAGCCATGTAGAACTCATGATAAGCCTCTAAGAATCACCCATTAATTCAGGAAGGATAAAGAGAAAAGCACTGGAGAGAAGTGGATGCATTAGATGTGCCTGTATTTTTAGAGCCACCGTTCCGGCACTAACCCTTCCCCCAAAGTATTTATTGCACATCTGCTCTGTCTGGCACAGATGATGGATAGTGCTAGCTCATTTTATTTTTTTATGTAGAAGGCTATTTTGAGCCCTATTTCATTCACCTTCCAGTCCAGACCCCTTGAATTCATCAGCAACTCCTGAATAGGAAAGAAGTCAATGTGACGAAGGGGCCTTTAGAAGTTTGCCTCCTCTGTGTATGACCGAAAGGAGAGGATTCAGTGGGACTGCACCCCACCTCCCACCCCAAGATCACACTGGTTCTTTTTTTAAAACACTTTGAAAAGAACAGCTCTTTCTATTTAAAAATGCCAAAGAGCAAGAATACCAACATTCCAAAGTGTGTTTCCACTCCCGAGAAAAAATGCAATGGTTTTGCCCACCTCTCAGACTTCTTTAGAGGCATCCCTCTGAATTGATTTAAAGATGCTTAAGAAATAAATGTTGCTGAAACTTATTTTCTTCTTCCACTCAGTGATCATACCATTTATCATTTAATAAGCATTTTAGTAACTGAGCAAATAATTAAATGCTGGTTTACATTCAAAAGCTCAGAAAATGTGCAACCTCCTGAGAGTAGTACATTGAGCAAGACAGCCCAGATATCTGCCCCCAAGGGAGTAAGACAGTGATATGATTACTATTCCACGAGAAAGAGTTAACACAACCATGGCGAAATGGTTTTATCTTGCAAAAGTTCAAATAATTATGACTTCTTTTAATATAATCACATTAAAATGGTGCAGCAAAAACAGTAGTCCAGATATCCAAGTTTTCCCTCATGAGAATGTAAAGTAACTTTGGAAAAGTTCCTGCTTTATTCTTGGCCAACTTGAACATGTATTCATCTTCCAACTTCAGACCAAGAAAGGCAATCATGGTAGTGACCCAAGTTGCCAAGTAGACCACATTAACCTCTTTTTATCTGTGCGGTAATGACACCGGCTGGTAACTGCCACAAATTCCTCAAGACACACCAACATTGGTGACTCCTTAGGGCCACAGGCTAACCCATCCTGGTTCTTGATTTTTTTGTTTTTAGATTTTAAAAAATGGAAAGGTAGCCTAGATATACCAAGTAAATATAGTCAAGGGATATATGTTCTTTAAACATTAGAAAGATTTTGCACTCATTTTAGCCATATTTGAAATGTTAATAATCCTGTAGTGAATCTTCACAGAGAACTTCAAGAAATCCTTGCTATGGGTCAATTTCAATTTCAAAGCTTTTTGGTTTGTTTGCCTTTTCAGTTTTCATGCGTAGGGAGAATATGATTCTGGCTATTCAGGGTTATTATTAATTATTATGTGTAAAATTGTTTCATTTAATTTGTTTGATTGTTTTATTTTGTGTGTATTGTGCACGGCTTTAGGGGGAGTGCACTAATAGTGCCATCCTCTATAAATGGTACTCATTATTGACACAGAAAAATAAAGTTTCTAATTGTTTCTGATTTAACCACCAAGACACAGCATCTTCTGTCCTGTGGAATGTTTCCTCTCCTCATTGTCATCTACTTTATTTTTAGTTGTTTGTTTTCGTGTTTTGAAGAAATAAAGACCAAAAAGGTATTATTTTTTGTGCAGTTGGTGTCCTCATCCAAAAGAAAACAGACACCCAGGATTCAAGCTCTTGCAAATCAAATGTCAGCCATTTGCTCACGGATTGTTCTTAAATATCCCAAGAGCAGCACGGAGAGCCAGAATGTTTGTCTGTGCAGGATACTGTGATAAACATGGGCTATGCCTCCCCTCCAGCATTTTTTCACTTTTTTGTGTAACTCCATCTTCTACCTCTCTGCACCCAAGAAAGTAAATTCATTTGCTGTTCCATGTCAGGCAACTTTTAGCACAAGGTGTTTTATATCAAATTGTGCAGCCCCAATAAAACTGATTACCAGAAGAACAGGGACCTCCCCAGGGACTCAGCCAAACTGTTCATTTAGCACCACACATTGTATTCTTTTTGATTCCCCATTGTGTTATGTCCATATATTCTCACCCTCTGTCTTATATAATTGACTCACTTGATATCTCACAAAAGCAAAAGTACACAGCAAGGAGGGACACCAAAAATGGAGTAACAATTGTAGGGGGGAGAAAAGTAAGCTCTTACTATAACACGATCTACAAACTATGTACATGGAAATGATACTTTGATCATCTGACCATTAGGTAGTAACGTGTGGCACACGTTCAGGCATGGAGGAAATAAGGCACAATTTAAATGTTCTTCTTGAATCAAACAATTGATAGTTTTCCTGGATATCAATCCTTGAGTTCATATTGAACTAGAGGCCACTATTTAAGTAATCCAACAGTACTGTTGATCATTTAATAGACTTCAACAAAATTCTCTGAGTGACTCTCAAGTTCTTTTTAGCAGATGTTAATTTGGTCAACAATTCTTATTCAATCCCTCCACCAGTAAAGATTTTATAGAACCTTGCTTTCCATGGTTCCTATTACCAATGCACTAGGTTTTTTTTTCCTTGTTGTTCCTTTCAAATATAAAATTAAACTGTAAAATTGTTGTTTGAAATGAGCCTACAGAGATTGATAAGTATCTCTTATCTGATGTAGTACCATAAGAAGCAATCTCACCATTAATGAAAGCCCACTGCCCCCTCTTTTTTCCACACTGGGATTGTTCCATTAGAGACTCCACAGCTCCCAGGTTGCTAATTTAAATCTATTAAAATAGAGTGAGAGCAAATGGTTTACTCTGCAGACATCTGAGAGCTCTGTGAAAGAAATTAGTTTTTTTTTTTTTTTTCTAGGAGATGATGAAGCCCTATGTTTTCTAGTGCAAATTAGTTTCATTAAGATTTTTCTAGGTTTTTCTTAGCTGGAAATGTGGAGTCTTTTTTTCTTTTGATTTGTAGATCTACATCCAGAGTAAGTCCTGGGTACACTTTCACAGCTTCAGAAACATTGGGTCATTTCATGGTTGACAACATACAATTCATGGTAACATACCACTAGCATCCAGTTTTTGTTATGAGTAAGTTCTCGTGGCTAAGGCATTCTAGCTGTTGGCAAAACAGGCAGAAATAAGAGTGAATCTTAACTGATAAATAAGTGGGTGTGTGTTGTAGAAGAGACATTCAAAATCACATTTATCTTTCTGAGGACATGTGTCATTGTGAATGGAGTCATTAGCTTGTGTTCATATCTCCCTAGAGATTTCTTAGGATGAGCTCTGTTTTTTTTTTTTTTTTTTTGTCATTCTTTTCAAACATTGTGTGTTTTGCACTGTTTTCACATTTCCCAGCAAAGGTTTTGTAGTCCCTATGGCATTCTGCTGTCTCCTAAGACAGCATAGGGAGATAGAAAACTGAAATAGTTAGGTATTTCATTCTTAAAGTTTAAGATGAATCACTGTCTCCCAATGATGAGAATACCCTTCCTGTAGAAGGAACGACCCCTGACAGGTGAGATTCCCAAAGGAGAGAGTGCTTCCACTTTCCAGGTCACCGCAAATGGTAAGTATCCAGCTTACTGTGACTTTTCCTCAGCCTGCCAAGATGTCCTAAAAGATGCCCTCGAGGGATCCGTACATTTTCAGTTTTGTCAAAAGGTTTCTGATGTAATCCCCTAAGGGATGTTTAAATAGATGGCTTTATAAATCATAGTTTATTTTAATTTATTTCTCTTTAGGAAAAAGAAAAATGACTTCACAATTTTTCTTTTCTCTATTGTCAGACTGCGAAGTTCTCCAGTTGGCCACTCCTATTGCATGCATAGATTCACGATGCCTGCTGGTAGCTCTCAGCAATGAGAAGAAGCTCATACTATGATTGTTTAGGCAGGTTGTTTTTTTTCTGAGAAAAAGATTAAATAACATTCCACCTGGACAGCAGGCATTAGAACACAGTATTGATCTCTGCAAATGTTTAGGATAGGTGGTATCCTAGAGTTGCATGCTACAAACTTACTGACTTTATAACTCTTTGAATCCCATTTACAATGACCTAATTCCCATCCCCTTTGCCTTCTATTCTATCAATATTTGTATGTATAGAGTGGGAAAAAGCAACAACACACACCTGTTCAACCTCTATGGGAGCTTCTATACAGACAAAGTATATAAACATAGAAAAACATATAGCTTTCATGCCTGTAAGAACTATGAGTGGGTCAAATGTTTCTCTGGTTACTGTATTTCAGGTATGCAAAGAGTAAGAAAATTCACATCAGTGATCAAATATTCCAAGTACGAAGTTAGCTAACTTCAGCGTAACTGGGTCAGTTTTGATAGTTAATACACCAAGCCCAACCTTCCTACTTTGTTGGCTACAAAGACAGACATATCTATCCAAATCCAAGAATGTACTAGGAGAAAGAAAAGCAGATTTGTTAGCATGGTCATACAGCCCTCTCTACTGAAAATTGTCTATCCAGTTTGAAGGACCAGTCCCAAAAGTTTTTCAACTCATTCTCAGTGAGCTTTTAATTTATGGAATTTTTTATTAGACTTCTTTGAAACTACATAATAGAAATCAATTCTGTAAGAAAATCTTTTCTAAAAATATGATTCTTGGCTTATAATAATCCACCCTCTGATATGAAGGTCAGATTCTTGACTCTAGAGAAAGAAAATCCCATTCTTTCTAAATATAAAGAACAACTTTACTAAATGACCAAATCTGTAATCACTTACCAAAATATTTCATGTAAAAAGTAAATTCACTAAATTGCATTAATATTATTGTTAAAAGTGATATTATCCAAATGGTTATTTTTGCAGAAAATGACATTTTCTGGCCCATTACAGTGCTAAACTCATTTTAATATAAGACTTTGAAAAGTATTCTAAAAGAAAAACTCTGGAAAGATTTTGCACTGCATGATAACAATAATGCTCATATAATCAAATCATATGGTTAAAACTGTGATATGGGTGAGAATTATCTGCAGTGTTGACAAGATTATATTTTTGAAAAGAAATAATTTGGCACAAAGAAAATGTGTTAAGTAGGATTTCATCACTTATTACCCTTGTCTAAGATAACAGAAAGTCATTACCTTTAAGCAAGATAGATTCCCAGTATAATTTAAATTCATTCCTATGTTTTACATAAAAATCAAAGCTTGGAATATATCGTTTTTGGCTTTGACAACCAAAGAAAAGTATACTTTTGGCACATTTTTATATACTTGAGTTATTTTGTGGAATACATTGGACGTGTGCAGATGTCTCATAAAAATATTTTCAGTAATTTCCTTCCTTCCATTTTTTACGTATAATGTTTCTAAATTACCCAACTTGGTAGCTTAATACTTCCACCTACAAAAAGATAGCTCCATTTTGATGTCATTAGTTACATTTCAGAATTAGTTATAATATTTAATCAATATATCAGATGGTCTATTGAGCTTGAGTCTAACCAAAAAAAACAAAACAAAAACCCTGCAAGGACCAGACAGATCTACCGGTGATTAAGGTTATAAGGCACAGAAAATATAAATGTTATTTTCAGTCTTCTTTCTACCAAAGTTTTCATTTCAACCAGTGCAATAATAAATTCAAGAAAATTTGAATGGTAGTTGAAAGATTAGCTCTCTGAGCATTTGACATTGTTTCAACATTTGATCTCCTCTCTCCCATCTTTTCTACACCATAGGGATATGTATATCAAAAAATAATAAGTTATAGGTGCTGAATAACATGAACTGCATTTTGCATGTCCAGGATTCCTCAGAAGTTCATGCCAAGTTAATAACTTGAAAGTTATTGATATCACATTCATTTTGTAAAAAGAACAAAGTACAAAGGTAAGGCAAGAGGCACATTCTTATTCTTTAGCTAAAGATGCAAATTCAAAGTTGTTTGAAAACTGCTTAGAATGATATTAATTGCTTGTATCTTTCCAAAAAGCAGATGTGAAAATCCTAAAGAAATTCGTTTTTATTCCCTTCATTTAGTAAGTATTTTGGGGAGGAAGTCTTTAGGATTGATTGGATTCCTAATGTCATTGGGTTAAAAGTTGAAAATAGCTCTTAAAAAAACAGTTCTGGTCAAAGTTAAATTTTGTAGTCAATAGGCTGAGATTTATATTTTCTCTTGAAACATAGTACCAAGCAAACAGGAAACCACGTATCAGTTGGGAGAAAAGGAGTAGGAACCCAACCACTGCTGTCACTGATACCTAAGCACCTCCACCCAACATGGAGGATCTTCTGCTGGCTGTCATTTAGGTTAGAGCTTCTCAGTTGAGCCAGCCTTCAAGCGACTGTCTTGCGTCCAACACTTTACCTTCTAAAGCCCTCTGGACAAGCAAAGTATCCCTGCTAAGCAGTTGACCATGAGACTTCTCCAAGGAATTTTGTCAGAGTAAGGAATGGAGCTGCAGGTACAGGGCAGCGGGAACATGTTTAACCAACCTTACTGTGAACTGGCCCCTGTTTGGAGCACCTACCTTGGAAATGGTGGGAGGTGCTTTAGTGCCATGTCCTCAACAGGACTTTTATGACACTGAATCTAAGCAACATACAGAAACTGAAAATTATTTTCAACATCAGCTGTTGTCATTACACTTGTAAAAAGTGTTTATTGTTCAAGTTTCTGTCCAGAACTCTGAAAACAGGGTTTCTTCTGTGACCAGAAATCTTAAAAGAAAGTTGACACTCCAAGTCCCATCTGAGACATGTTATGTCATGGTAAATGTATGCCTGGAGTTGAAAATGTGCTCAGGCTTTTAATGCACATTCTACATAGATTTGATTTTTAAAAATGAGTACTTTCTTTATCAAAATGAATTGGGACTTTTTCCCCAATCCCTGTTACATTTTGCTAAGAAATGAGTCTAGTTCCCAAAGCAGCTGTGTGCACTGGCCCCAGTCCTCTCCCACACCACTGCATCCCTGCTGTGACGTGCTTTGCCCATTTTTAAATTGAATTTTTGTGAATTTAATACAATATATTTTGATCCTCTGTAGATCCCATCCTCTACTTGCATCCCTGCTATTACCTCTACCCAATTTCATGTTATCTATCATCTATCTATCTGTCTATCCACATCCATCCATCCACACACTCCAACTCCACGTGCCACATTAGTAAAATGAAAACGATTGTTTTTTTTACTATTTATAATTAAGCCAAACCTCCTCAGAGCTTCTATTAACCAATTATCAGCTTCACAACCAGTAGTAATTATGTTTTTATCCCAAACTTAGATTTGTTTTGTGAAGAACACAAATCAGATTTTATTTGAGTTCCTGTAAAGCAAATGACACAACATTTAATAATGGCTTACAACCACAAAGAAGGAAGGAGGGCTTTGCGCAGGCTGCAGGGTCGTAGCAGGAGATGGGACTTTTGTCAGACTGTCTCTGTGCTTTGCTCTTCTGCTAAGTTTTTAGTTGTCCTGTTTCCAGTAGTATATTCTCCACACTCATTCTCTGAGAGGATGCAAACATAGCACAAATCCCTGCTTCCTATTGTTTTAATGCTCACAGGAGAAAGAGAATGAACATCTCATAGCTTATAATGTAAGGGGGCGGAGAATAGCAGATACTTCATTGGTTGAGCCAGAACTTCTGCATGAGAGTGTGCACTATTCTGTCTGTTAAAATTGTCTTCACCAAACAGCTATCTTAGAGTGACTGGGGCTAGACAAATATCAAAGAGATGATTACAAATGGACAAAGAATTTAAAACAAAGGGACATAATATTGTCAGTTCAGTAAGACTTTCTACAGGATCATTGATTTACCTTTCTCTTCTGTTAAAACTTTGAAAAATAAGAAGAATTCAGTCAAGCCCGTAGAGCAGTTTTAAAATCAGATGTCAGGGTCCTTGGTTTTTGATACAACTCCAAAAATTTCAAGAATCTATTTTTCTAAAATATTATATTAAGTGTTATCAGGTAGTATAAAAGACAGAATAATTTAAGAAAATTAACACTAGCCCTGGATTTAATCAGAGTCCAATTACAGCATTCTAATTAAATTAACTTTTCTTGTTCGTTGAAAAACATTAGAACATTTTGAGGCTGTTTAATGGGATCATTCTGAAACCTATCAAAGAACTGCCCTTTAATGAAAATAGAAATACTAATTTTTTGTAATTTCATACCCATCATTTACCAATGAGATGATGGATTCAGATTCAACTAGAGTTTTCCATAAGCTAATCACTCTGTGAGTCTGATACACAGTCTGTTAACATTTCAAACTGGGAACCTTGTTACAAGGTCATTTGCCTCATCATTATTGAAGTTATTTCTACTAATGTCATTGGATGCTCTTGACTTTGTGGTATCCAGCTCCATTCCTGTGAGTTACAACTCTAGCCCTTGACTAGTGACAGCATCTAGACAGTACGTTAGTTTCTGTCTCTAAGTACACGGTGTTCTCTTCATTTGAATACTTAGTAATCATTGGAGAAGAGACTCAAAGGCTCTTTTCTCTTTTGGAAATGAGTGTATTTGTTTCAGAGGTTAGGAATCTTCAGATCTCTCTGGATTTGAATTTCCTCGTTGTTATATGTGGGAACCTCAGTTTGTCTAGATTTTTCAGGACACATCAAGCCTTGTGTGTTTGGTGGTGCCCTGTAATCATCCACTGTGGGCATAGGTTGAACAGGCTTTGCACCGTGAACCAGTTGCTTCCCATTGTGTTTGATTACAGGTCCAAGTGTCAAGCCACATGCATCTGACAAGAATGTAAAGATTTATTCTAAAATAATGATTTGTGTACTGCTAGAAAAAAAGTCTCCTTTCCATGAGGGGACTGATAAGTTTCTTCCATTTGAAGAAGCATCTAATAAAAAAAATGTAATTAGAATGGATTTCAATTCAGTGACCTTCTTAAGATCAAATCTGTTCTTCTTCTAAGAATAACCTTTGAGTTCACATAATTTCCCAGAATAATTCCATTTTTATTTTTCATTCATTATGCTTAACATAACAACAGTGTTTAGGAGAAAGAGATTAACAGTAGTTGTTCTATACTAAAATATCAAATTATAAACAGGGTATGCAGTGGCCAGGGCAAAGATATTTATTTAAAGGTACAAGTTTTTTATCTTCAAAGGAGGATGAAAAAAGAATATCATTTGTTACAGATTCAACTGGTTTTTTTTAACATCCCCTTTGTAATGGAGAAAATGACTACTCAAAAAGATTTCATGCAAAGACTTCTTAAATCACATCCCTAGCAATCACCCAAGTTGCACAGCCAAAACACTTCATTAGCCATCTTGAACTGCACATAAAACACAGAAAAACGACGTCGACATTTTCACCAGGAAAGAAAGAAAGGAAGAGAAAACAAACAGCTGAACTCTGCTTATGTAAACAAAGAATGTTTCTGTGGAATGAATGTAAGCTTTCACTTGAAGGAATCCCAATTGGAATGTCATAAGAAATAACAAAACTATTGCAACACCATGGCAGTAATACATTCCAACTTTATTAGTACTGAGGTACAAAGCCAAATTTGTCAGTGGGAAAGGTAAACAAAATTACAACAGATAAAGTGGCCTTGTGAGCTTCGTATAGAGAGAAAATTTAAATGGATAATATTTTTGTTATAACCATAATAATTTCTGTGACTGCTGCTTTGGGCTAAAAATAGTCATCTTCTTCTCATTATAAATTTCTATATTGAGCTTCTATTCAGCTGCAATTTTTTAAATTTCCACAATTCTCTCATGTTAAATTTGACCCCTATTTCAGATTTGATTAGGAAGTAGTAAACTGAAAAGATAAAGTTTTTATCTTTTTTTAAAAACAAATATGCACTGCAGACATTTTGTGCTGATGGCTGCCTTAAGCAATCCTGGTTGTGCTGTCAATCAAAGCAGGTGCTTACTTAAGGAAAAGAACTCTCAGATAGACTCAGTCTTCCTTCCACACAGGCAACTGCTCATTCACACAAACTCATGTTGATCTCTTTCCTCAACTCCTTGCTCAGCACCACCTCTTAAGCCAAGCAAATTGCAATCTCTAATTATGCCTGCTGCTGACAGCTTGTTCAGCTTAACTCTTCAACAAGCTGAATTCCTTGGGTTGTTCATTGAATCCTTCCCTCCCTCTATCCCTTCCTATAGGCCCTTGGGATTAACAATCTTTTACACTGATTTTCTTAGGAAAATATCAACAACTCATTTGTTTGTGTTCAGGTAAGAAACTGAACCAATTTATTTACCATGTTAATTACCCCGAGTGACAAGGAGACTGTCAACTAAGTGACAGGAAAGAATTACTCTGCTCTTGCTAAAATAATATCCTATGGAGAGTACAGAATGTTCTAGAGAAGACCTGGGTGTCATATTTAATAATACAGAAAATTATATTCCCTCCATAGGAAGGCCAGAGCCTAGAGCATGAGTTTGAATCCTATTCTGTTTATATGTGCTTGTTGTATATGTTGACATAGTGTTTCAACTTCTAAACCTAAAAACCTTCTCTAGGTGAACTAACACCAATAGACTCGATCCCTTACTAGTTCATGAGTTTCTGGGGAGAAAATTCAATATTGATCTTATTCCACATGGAAAAGATTTGGGTTAGGAATGTAGTTAAGGCGACTTGGGCAACTATATATACTGTACTTTAGAATAAGCAACTACAGAAATTCAGCATTAGCAACAACCTGGAAATCTGCCAAATATATATATATATATATGTATGTATATATATATGCAAATTATCTCATCCCACTTGAGACCCCAGCCCAAATCTGTTCATCACAAATGCCAGAAGTAGCCTCAGCAATGTGGGTTTGAGCAAGCTCTGTGCATGCTGAGGTTTAAAACCATTGATCCACATAATGCTCCTTGTAGCTAAGAATGATTGATGTCATCTAGTTTACCTGTGCTTCCTCCTAGAAAGAAGCTTAAAAGCTTAAATGGTCGCCTCCTTCTTGGTCCAATATGTGCATCTATGGGTGTAAAAGTCCACCATTCTGACTTAGAATATCATCAGAAGGAAAATTAACCTTACAACTATGTTCTTTTTCTGATCTAACTGGCCTTCAGACAGGCTCTCCTTCCTGAACCTTTGCAGGTTTTAAAAAAAAAAATGCAGCTACTCGTCTGCTATACCTGAAGGTTGAAGGACCCTGGACTCCTTTCTCTTAATTCATTAACTAGCTCTGGCTGCTCACCTTAATGGACAGGAATGAGTGCTGCTACTGAATGACAGTCTTTGGCTTGAAGAGAGTGGGTATAGACTGAGATAAAATGACCTCCGGCTAACAGTTTGGGAAGATATTTCAGAAATTCACATGGCTTATAAAGCTTGGAAACAATAGATAATGCAGATCCCCTGGGACCAACTTTCCAGACTCTCTTGTTTGCACTGTGGCAAAATGGAGTGCAGGGCACTCAAGTCACTTATCTTATAAAAATGCCTTAGGAAAGACAGGTTAAGATGACAAGATCCATGTGTATATGTGTACATGTGTCTATGTATGTACTAGGAGCTATACCCTGAAATTTTAAAGTACTTAAAATACCCATTTGTATTTTTCCCATTCTTTTGATCCAGAAAAGAATTTCAAAGTATATAAAGGAATGCCTAAGATGTAAAACCAACAGTGATGCTCTGGTGAAAAAGAATGTAGTAATTGTTACCCCAAGTCTCCCGAAGAAGACAAACTTGACAAAGGTTTTGAAATAGTTGGGGGTTTTTTGTTGTTGTTTTAGTGTTTGCTTTGTTTTGTTTTATTCCTCAGGAATTAGGGTAAATGATGTATGAAACCACATTTAACTGCTTTTCAAAAACCTGTGCACATCTGCTGTTGGTGGTCAAAGCGTGAGTGCTGAGTGTCCGGACGCTTGCTGTGCTTGGGAGTGTCTTCCCATTGGTGCGTTCCCTCTTATCTCACTCCTCTCTCATAACTTAACCGCCAGGGAGTCCAGCCCAGCACAGTCCATCCCTTCTCAGTCCCCACTGTTGCTTGTATCTCCATCTGCACATTCTTCCACTCAGAATCAAAGTCTCAGTGACAAGTCACATCATCATGTCAGACCACTCCAGTGAGGGGAAACAATCTTTGCATCAGAAGGCCTGGGTCAGATCCACTGGAACAGACTTAAATCCATCGCTAAGATCCAAGCCTTGACATTCTTCCTGACCTTTGTAATTTCATCCTGGAAACCTTCAAGCTGAAATTACAATGCAGCTCTCCTCTGTCCACTACTCATACTTTGTGTTATTCACTCCAATCCCAAAGTCCCCAAATAAGCCTAGATTCAAAATATCAGAAAGAGTAGGCAAAACAAAACAGTTACATAAGCTAAAGCCCCTTATTGCATGACACATCCAAAAGGACTTGGCATTAAAAAATAAGAGAAGATCATTTGAAAACCTTCAGCAGACTTGCCGGTCAGTACCATTCCCGTGGCACTTGTAGGCCAGTGGTGCAATTCAACTCTATTTCAAAAAGCCATAAAAATAATTGCTGGCACTACTGTTATGAGTGACAAGACTTTTCTGGGTTTCATCTGGGAATTTTTGTAACCAGGAGGAAACTTACACCAAGGCGACATCTGTGGCTTTCTGAATAAGAGTGAGAGAAGGAACTGACACGCTGCTCAAACTATATACATGCATAGGCACTGTGCCACACTGCTGTTCCAGAGGGGCAGGCTTGAAGGGAAACTTCAAATAGAACAAAAACGTAGCCTCTCTCTCTCTCTCTCACCCTTGGTAGCTACTGATGTAATTCTCTCCCACTGAGCAAAGTGGACGAACCATTTTAAGAGTAAACTGAACTCATCCTGAGTCATCCGGAAAAGACTGGCATATCATCATGCCCGAAAGCTTCCCTTCAAAAGACATGAGCATGGTATCCCACACAGGGCTAAAAATCAAACAGTAGCCTGTTCAGATACTATATTCACAGTTTAAAGGATAGCACAAATAACATTTGAAGACAAAGGTGGGAATCTAGGGGGAGACAGGCAAAAGTTGGTCATACCATGGACAACTCTGTAAAGCAATCCTAACATTCCTCCAGCTCACCTGGAGATTGCTCACATGACGAAGACTGTATTTTAAATAACTGCAGTGCACTTTGAATTCCCTGAATAGTGACTTAGCAGGAAGACTTTTGAAACTTAGCTAAATCTTTCAGTTCTGAATCTCTCATGCCAATGAATGTAAAATAAAATCATTGCCATTTCATGTATACAAACGCATACACAAAGCTACACTCATCGGATAGTACTCATTGTGTGGGGAAGCAATCAGAAACTTTCAGTGTTTCAGGGATTAAAATTTGAGACAAAGGAAGGACAACATGCCCAAGATTGCTGACCATGTTGCTGAAACTACGATCTGTTAGCACTGTTAGAAATGCGTGTGTAAAATATTTTCTCTAGGATCAATGGATTAATACACTTTGAATTTAACTGTCATCATGAATATATGCTCAAGTTGAATATTTTTGTATCTGTGGTGTTTTCCTTGTATCCTAAAATAGTGACTACATACCTGATATGACCAAAAAAGGAAAATGGCCTCATTGAAATGTTAAAAGTGGAGGAAGTTGCTTATAAAGTCTTCTGCCAAAGAAATGTGTTCAATGATCTGTAAAGTGTAGATTAACTTCTTGTACTATGAATGTGATTGTAAGAAATGCTCATTCAATCATCCTCTATCCTTTGAAAATGAGTATTTTGTATAACTACTGACCAAGGAAAATATTTTAAAGGCAATACAATACAAAGAATTCTTGGAAAGAGAAAACTAGACTAGAATTCCGAAATGTGATGGTAAATTTACCAGTCTTTCCTCTAATTGTTATATTACTTTATTACTAAATCATATTTGGAGACTTTCAGCCGATTCTTTCAAGTTAAAGACAACAGCATTAATCTGATATGAAAAGTATTAAAACATTTGTTTTCAAGCACCTGAGTGGACAGAAACGACCATCTAATTTTCTCATCTAAATATTCCATATTTGATGACTCAGAGGTCTAATAATGTTGCACAGAAGGTTAACAGACTGTATGCACCAATTTAATCTGTGCAATTAGCAAGAACTAGCCATTCAAATATATTCAAATGTTTTGTAAATAAAATTTTGATTATTATAGTTTTGTTCAAACTGCTGTCTTTTAAAATAATTAGATTTCATTTGAATTTTTAAAATAACCTGTTACACGAGATGTTGCTTTGTTGACTGTGATTCAATGTACACTCAGCCATATTCCTGTGGGAAAACATCACATTGACCTTCTTGGCATGAGCCAGGAACTTATAGTTTCTCTAAGGACTTTAAGTATGAAAAAAAGCAAAATACACCAAAATTAAATGCTAGTGAAGAACTTAGAACCCTATTGTATAAAATGTATTTTTAAAATCTTAAGATACATGTGGTTTACACTGCCTGTTAATCTAGTCTCTTTGTGAAATAACCACAGCATAGTATTTGTTAAGACTGAAACACCAAATATTTGTGATCTTTGTAAAGCACTGTTGTTATAATATGTGATTTCAAATGGTAAACATCTTTGTTGTAATCACGTGAACCCACAGAAGAATAAATTCCTGCTGTTACATAACAACCAGCTCTCAGAATTCAGAGTCCCTGCAGCTTCTACATCAACAATAAACAAGAATTAATTGCGAAAAAATGATTTTAAGGAATTGAGTTCATGATCACTGTGCATTTTATTAATGAATGAATTCAGAACATTTTATTTTTACCAGAAATGCTCTCAGCCAGCAAATATAACTGCTGATTTCAACCATACTATATTTCGGTGATTTCTATATTCTTGATCTAACTACCAAAAACTGGAAGCTTGGTGCGAGGTATGTCCTAACAAATATACAATAAATGACTTTTCCTGCATGCTGCCTGAGATATGTTGTACTTTGAAATGTCTTATCAAAAATTATATATTTCATAACACAAAATGGAACAGGCAATATTTCTCATGTGTATAATGGATGGTATGTGAATGTCAAAAGCAATGTCTGTCATACATGTATGTTATATGTGGCATTTAATCGTGTTGAACTGCAATCTTTGAAATTGTCATTGCCTGAACTAGTCAATTCTGTACAAATCGTTGTCTCATCTGTTTCCTAATCTCACCGTATTTCCTAACACTGAAATATAAATGTTTGTAATTAACCATTCATATTTTAGCAGTTTGTTTGTATGTATGTTTAGTGTGGTTCCATTAGCTAACAATGAACAAAGTAAACCAAACCACTCTCAGTCAAAAGTCAGGGGAATTTTAGTATGTGGCCAAAATTCATTTACTCATTCATCAACAAAGATCAATTATGCATCCCCTGTGTCCTTCACCAAATATTGGGAGAACTTCTTATCAACCAGAGAAATTACATCGCTGTGACTCTCCGTACCTCATACTATCAATTCCACGGAGTTAAATTATTTTGTGTGCATGTGTGCAAGTGCATATACATGCACTTATAAAATGGCAAGTAGAGTCAACAAATGAGTCTTGGATTTAATATAGTATATTTGACCTAGGAAAATGCAGCCATCACTCACAGAAGTACTAAACTCAAGGTAAAATTAAAAAATAAAAAAAAAACTCAAATTTTGAGGTTTGACTCTGACTTATGAAGAACTTAGGAAGAAACATTTAAAAGTTCCCTTGTTGAAAATTGGATCTTGTATCTGTTTTCAAGCATTTTCCTAAGGCTCTGTGTAGCACATAAATAGCAGAATCAGATCTCATTCTCTAGTACCCTGAAGCTAATCAAGGACATCTTTAAAAGACAAAACAGGTGCCTGATGAAGAGAGAAATAGGTGTCCACAGAAGGCCATAGAAGGAAGTGGGATAAACCTAGAAGGCTTGCTCCTCTTATTTGTAGATAATCCAACTCCTTGCTACTTTTAAAAATAATTTCATACACGCGTTTGTGTTTCCATCCCTCCCAGTCCACCTCCAGCTATCCCCATGCCCCCATTCCCTCTTACTTCCGCTCAATTTCCTGTCCTCTTCTTTATTATTATTATTAAATATGCATATATATGTATGTATATAATGCTCTGAGTCAATTTAGTGGTGCGCTTGTGTACCTGTGTTTAGGCACTTGAGACTCTGCTTGCCATTTTATAAGTGCATGTACATGCACTTTTACATACGCGTGCACACACACACATACACACACACACACAAAACCAGATCTATACCTCCCAAAACTTCCCCACTGTTATTGGAGATATGCCTAATAGGTTTCAGAATGAGTTTTGACCATGAGAGTGATCAAGTGAGTTTTGACAAACAGTCCCCAGTTTTAGCCAAGTCAAAAGACAGGTGATCAACATCCTCAAAAATTGAAGCTCTTAACCAAAAAAGAAAGCAATTAGAAGGAAATGTAACACAGGTTGAAAATGATTGAGACATGCCATTCTCCCTAGAATTCATTCATAATTCGTTCACTATAAACTCTTACTAAGCACAAGAGGTGAAATTAGATCCATCCGTACAGCTACCCTTGTACAAAACAGAATAGCACTCACCAATGCTTCTTGCTGAAGTCACAAACTAACTTCAAATTCCGGCTTCTCCACTCTACCTGGGTAATTTTGTGAAAGTTCCTTCACCATTTTGAAGCCCAGTGTCCTTGTTTGTAAAACTAATAATACTGCTAATACTTAGAATACTTATTATTTAGGGCTGTGGTGAGGACTGGATAAAACAATAAATTTGGGGTTAAGGGTCTGACTTGGTGCCTGATACTCATGAAGCACTCAGCAAAGCAAACAGTGGTTTATTATATCCTCTATGGCATTTATAATGTTCCTTGTTTCAGTGACAAAACTTGAGTCTGGTATCTCTGAGCATCATTTCTTCATTCAGTCTGGATCATGGATTCTCTCCTGACCAACTTAATGCAATTTTAGCAAAAACACTACTGGGTCAGTTAAGTAAAAGTAAGACTCTCCTTCCCTTGATATCTGATCATTACCCCATTCCATACACAGAAGCTTGTCACCCTTGCCTGCTTTCTGAAAGGATGCTATTGATTTGATCTCGTAAGAATCACCTTATGTTTGAAATTTCTTCTTAGTAATTTTCTATCCATTGGCCATCACCATATACCTTGGCTCTAAATGTCTTTTCCTGTCTTTATTCAAAATTGAGCTCAACCTATCTCCTCTGCTACAAAGTAGCACTATAGTAGTCAGTGGTACTGACTACTTACTTTCTTTTTCAGTTAAGAGCTTCAATTTTTGAGGATGTTTCTTGACTACAGACTTCCTCAATGTCTGTATCAAGTGTCTGAATATGTGTTTTTTTCTTTAATGACAAAACCATCAATCATCTTGAAAGATGAAAAGACCAAATAAGCTAAATTCTGACTGTCTTCATTGTATGAGCTTTAACTAAATCTGCAAAGTGCTTGGTGACAACCTTGCAACATGTTTAGAATTTTAATTAGATTATAGCCCTGATCCTCACAAAAACTTTTAGAAATGAGCACAATTTCTAGTCCTTTGGACACATGAGTACTTAAATACTTGCAAAAAGTGTAAAAAAAGTCATAGCTACTAAATGGCAAACCGGAATCCAAATTCAAATTTATTTGACTTCAAAGCTCAATTTTGCAATCATTATGTTATTCTGCCTTTTAAAATCAAAATTGGAAATCTCTATTTGTTTAGAGTAAGATTCCAAACTGATTTAAAATGCACAAAATCTGGTGGGGAGGTGTGGGAGGCTACAAATGGGGGAGGGGGTATAAATTTGATTAATATCTATTATATAAAATGCACAATAATTTTTTTATTTCATAAAATAATAAAACAAAAAATCCTCATATGTATATAGCTAGGTAGATTTACAACAGATAAGATTAAATTAGAGTAGATTAAACTAGACTAGATTAGAAATATACATGCAATCAGTATCTATATCAGATTATAAAAATTTCCATCA
The DNA here is from genome assembly GCA_035773235.1 of Eospalax fontanierii. Classification (NCBI taxonomy): domain Eukaryota; kingdom Metazoa; phylum Chordata; class Mammalia; order Rodentia; family Spalacidae; genus Eospalax; species Eospalax fontanierii. The sequence goes on from CM069529.1 coordinate 25,376,015, forward strand.
AGATTGTATATACGTTCATACATATATATATATATTCATAGAAACAATCATCAAACAGCATCATTATCCTATCTCTTGTCCTTTGTGAAGACTAAGCTATCACCTACATAGAAGAAAAGCATACTAAATAAATTCTGTATGCATCATCGAGGTCTCCTTGGAAACAGTTCATTCACGGTCATCTTCAGTATTTTCAGATAATCACAGAGAAAGGATATATTTATTTATTGTTTCTTAGGCTTGGCTTCTCTGTAGATATCTGATTTGGGAACAAAAAAAATCTAATTTCGCTAACAAATTTATCATGAAATTCTGTTATTTTGACAAAACAAGTTATAAGATTATCCAGAACAGTTAAAAGGATAGATAATGATCAACGAGTCATTTATAGGAATAATTGCAAGGTCTGAAATTGGCTTGGGTACAGTAGGACTCCTCTTTTACAAATGAATATCTTGTTCTAAAACTTCCCATACCACTAGCAATGTTGAATCATTGTCTTCATCATCTTTGATGAGCTGATTCTCCAGCTATGCTTACTTAGGTGCCCAAGACATTACATTATAGATAGATGATAGATGATATAGATAGATGATAGATAGATAGACAGTAGATGATGACAGATACATATAGAGATAGAGATAGAGATGATATAGAGATATATAGATTATAGAATCATATAGAGATCATATAGAGCTAAATCGCATCAGACTTAGCTTATTAAGGATCTAACTTCAGTAGCAGCTGCTAAATGACAGTGAAAGCTTCACCCTATTTCAAGGAATGACAGTGAGCCCACCACAAAGATTAGTTAGTAGAAGTTCACATTCAACTGCTTTTTGGCTCCTCAGCCAATGTTTTTCAAATGTTATGTCTCCATATCTTGGGTATTGACTGAAAATAGAATGCAATGAAATGCTTCCACAGATTCCAAGATGATAGATCCCCAAGTGAAGGTCATCTAAACAATCCCAGGTATACCCCATCTACGTTGGCCTTCACAACAACTTTCATTGCAAATTATCTGACATCATAGGGAATTTTTTTCTTATAACAAGAAAAATTATTAAATAGAGTATATGCAAAAAAGGCTTTCTTTTTGAGTAATTTTTCTTTCTATATGTCACTAAAAACAGGGTACAGTGTGATGAGTCCATCAACACCTACTCAAAAAAATAAAACAAAAGGTCAAGCCTTCATCAAACAGCTTACACTAACGGCTCCAAAGATTTTACTTTGTAAATAAAAATAATGTGAGCAATCTTATTCGGTTACCATGAGAACAGGAAGACAAATAACAAAGCAAGTTTTCTGGATGGAAAAAAAGCATGTGGCCATCTGTTTTTTTAAAAAAACTCTAGCCAACAAATTTCAAGTCTATGTAAGGCCTAAGCCCAAAGAAAGCAAGTCTTAAAGAGGCAAATGAAAAAAACAGCTTATTATTAATTAATCTGAGAGTGATTAAGTTTGAGCACAGTGTAGTATGAAATTAGGCAAAAAAAATCTGCACTATTGCTTTTGATTGTTACAAAGAAATCTATATTATCATGACTACAGTCACTTCAAGTTTCACAGTTTATACAATAACCAAGGCTCCCAGTAAGCCAGAGTTCTGTAGATTCTTTTTTTCTCTATTTTCATTTGTGCATGCATGTGTATGAGTGTATGTGATATATGATGTATGTACATGTGTGTATGAGCGGATGTGCTTGCCTCTGTGTGCACATGTAGATGTCAGAGGTCTCAAACCTGTATGTGTCTCCCTAACTGTTCTCTCTACAACTTTAGCACAGGGGTTACAGACATAGGTCAGCACATTCAGCTTTTATGTGGGTGCTAGTAATCTAAACTCAGATCCTCATATTTACAGAACAAGCACTTTGCCCACTGAGCCACCTCCTCAGCCCCTCGGTGTTCTGTAAATATGGGAAAGTTTGACTCAAAACTCCTATCTAAGCCTTTTCTCTTAACAAATCAGGACATCAAGACTTTCCTCAAGCCTCTTCCCCACAGTCTTTTCGATTCAATAGGAACAGAGTACCTATGTCTGAAGACATTTGGGACCAAAGTCAGATGTTAATTCTGTTTATCACAAAAGTAAAAAATGATTTTTAAAAATACATACATGTGCAATGTCTTCAAAAGAACGAAAATAATATTGGTGCCTTTTAGAATTCAGAAGAAAAGACATTCAAAACCTAAAAATCATCAGCAAAATGTCAGTCCCCTTTAGGTTAGTTGACTAGGCCACTTCATTTCTCTTGAGACAGGCCGTCTGTGACAGAGGGAAATATTTCTTAGTCTTAGGAGGCATGAGCTTGACCTACTATGTGGCTCTTGCAAGGTCTCTGCTCCTCAGTTTTCCGTCCATGTACTGAGTTCTGAGAGTCTGAATGCCACTGCCCTGCGGGTTCCTCACTACTTAATTCCCCCAGAGGATCACTATTCAGTAATAAGGAAGAGTGCACAGTATAGAACTACATGGTTCTGCTAAGCTACACAGTCACTGGCAAGTTATATTCCTGGGACTCAGTTTTCTCATAAGTAAAATAATAACAGCACGTCTCTTATGGTGTTCTTATAAAGATTAAATGAGTTGACATACCTGAGATCCTTAGATTGCTGGGACAGTGACTGTCAGCAATGTCACATACTATGACTACTGCTCTGAAGACAGAGCTGTGATTAGTTCAGTGCTCATCATCCATGGTGAGCTACGACTTGATTGACTTGATTTTTACTGTATGCCTAAAAAACTGAAGAGAAACAGTCACTGAGCCACAACTGAGAATATACAAAAGTCAAAGAAAGTAGTGTGATGAAAAGGAGCTCTGAAGGTGGTGTATTCATGTCAAAAAAGAAAAAGAAATACGAGGCTCGGGAGCTAACTTGGTAGGTATAGTGCTTGGTGCACACACATGAAGACCCAAGTTTGATCCCCAGACTGCACAAATAAATCTAGGCATAGTGGTAGGTACTTGGAATCACAGCCGGCTAGTGGAGGGAGAAGACAGGAGGATCGCCAGGGCTCACTGGAAAACCAGCCTAGCCTAATTCATGATCCCTAGGTCCCACAGAGAGTCCCTGTCTCAAAAAATCAAGAAGGAAGCCCCCTAAGGAATGATTCCCAAGGTTGACCTTGCCCTCCACTGCCATGTGCACCATCCATACACATGTATGCCCTCTACAGTTACATGCATAACTCCCACTCATACCCCACAGAAGCATACCTCACATATACAGGTAATCCACATACACACACACACAAACACACCATGAATACCTCACCACACACATACCACACCAATCCCCCACATCACACACATGAATTGCGCCTATGTATCACAGATATACACCACACATGTGTACCACACAAATGTACCCTGCACAGATTCTCCTTGCACATATGTGTACCACACCTGTACCTCCAACACGTGTGTAAACACAAACACACATGCACCCCACATGTATGTATCCGCATGCATTTGCACACATACAAAAGAGAAAAATGTGTTTTTCTTAAGATGGAAGGAAGAAATAAGGCAACTTGGTGATTTAAGGAAATAATTTAAGTAATGAATGTCTTCATTACAGGCCAAGGAGAATTCAAGCTGGAACTGAGGTAGAAGCTTCCTCCCTGCTGGCTAGTCCTCGTAGTGCCAAAGGTTCAATGTAGGCTGCTAGGGGAGAATTATCATTGATACTCTTAGCTGGTTTTGAAACCTGTGTGCAACCATTATCAACTGGCCAGACAAGATAAGCCCACTAGCTCAATGACGACCAGTCTCTTATGCTGGGAGCCAATTGGATTGGGTTTTAGGCCCACTCTGCAGAAGCGAATTCACAGCTGGTACCGTGAACCAAATCAAATGCTGGGAATGTGATAGGACCTAAGTGGGGATGTTACTACTACAGTTTTACTAACTGGACATGACCTCTTCATCAAACTGTCTTCAGAATAACTGTTAATGCCCATAGATTACTGCTTCTGTCAGCCTGGGTCAGAGAACTGCATTTTTGCAGTGGTCAGCAATGACTGCAGAGACTCATAACTGGTCAAAGTAAGCATAAAGACTGTTGAATACCCATCCATAATGACTATATGTGTATATCAATCTCTCCAGTGTTCAAAGAACATCCCTAAAGAAGGAGAAGAATGTAAGAGCTGGAGGAAGCAGGGTTGGAATGGAAATGGCAGGTAGATTTCCATCTTTTTTATCTCGTAGCAGCTGTGATTACCTGCACAAGATTGAGCCTGTCAACACCGTGACATCAAAGGAGAGACTGATGGGAGGGACTCCATACATCTGTAAAGACTTATAGGCCCTTAGTTAATGGTTGATAAGGGAAAGAGAGACATTTTCTTCAATGGTGTAGCCACTGATAAGTTGCCCACACTCCTAGAAATAAGCCCTTAGTTATGTGCCTATAAAAAACCCTAATGAAATCCATTGCCCCCCAAAAGACAGCAGTGAGTGTCATCTAAAAAAGACTCTAGTAAGATTTGCTCTGTTGCTGTATTATAAACAATAATAGCAATATAAACAGTCACTGTTAGACAAGTGACACCCATTCTCTTACTTCACGCTCATATATTAGAAAAGAGTCTAATATTATTATCTCCATGTTTCAAATTAAAAGACTGGAGAATTTAAGACTCCCCTACTGTGGTATGGGTTAGTTAATGAAGAGTCAGCACAAGGATGAGTCTGAGTCCAGCCTGCACAGCTACCCACTGGGCGTACCCACAGCCACAGAGGTTGAGTGCTAGACAGTTTCAAGTTTTCAAATAGTAACAGCCGCAAGACCTGATCCTAAAATATTCTGCTCTCTCCATGGTGTTTTTATATTATAGGGCCTCACATATGTTCCATACGCAGTCTACTACTGAGCTGGACCCCTTTGAGCCAGTGGCATTTCTTTGTGCAGTTCCATCATCAGCAACAGTTTCTTATTCTACCGCAGTCTGAAACAAACAAATTTCTGGACATATTTTTTTAATTTATTTTAATTTTGTACGTATTAATGCATTATCTGCACATATGTAAATTCACCTATGTCATGCAATGCTTTGCAGAAGACAGAAGATGTCAGATCCCCTAGAACTGGAGTTACAGATGGTTGTCAGCTAACATGTGGGTACTGGGATTCAAACCTGGGTCTTCAGTGAGAACAGCCAATTCTGTTCACCTCTGAGCCATCTCTTCCATCCCTGGATATATTGTTCTTATTGTTGGACTGATACAAAAATGCGTCCTGTCCCAGAAAACTGTAAGATTGCAGAATCCACTCTATGATGTGTTTACAGTAAAAATATTCCTTATATTATGAATCTTTTTTAATACTCTCAAATGTCAAAATATCTTAAATCAAGCATAACTTTCCTACCTGGGGGGAAATTGTGGAAAAAACAGAGGTTGTGTTCATAGCCATAAAGACTTGATGCATTACATGACAAAAGAATCATGAAATTTGCAGACAAGTCTACCATACACCACTCATCAAAGAAGCTTCTTTTTGCAACAGATGGAGGCTATTACAGACTTCCATTACTGGTCACACACAAAGACTATGTGTCTGAGAGATTCCCAGCCCTAAGTGACACATGTACAGTGGAGCCTCTATATCTAAGGCTCATGGAGCACAGCAGAGCATTGGGTAGAGACAATTTTGATGCATCCCTCAGCTGTCACCAGTGAAGGTTCTTCATGAAACAGAGTGAAATGCACACAGAGGACCACAACTGGATATAATAAGAGATTGCAGAGCGTGTTTCTCTGGACAGGGTTCCTATACTGAACCTCACCCACTGATGGCTCAGGGACCACTGTAGAAGAGGGGTAGAAAAGTTATAATAGCCAGGGTTGGTGCATGAGCATAAGGAAACAGAGACTTCAGGCCTCTGAGAACTTGTTCATATGAACTTATAGCAATAGTGTCAGCACATATGATACCCATGCTGAGTCAATCAGACAAAAGCCCAGCCCAGAACTGGGGAAATGGGTAGCAGGACCCCAATTAAAGAGCCATTGGAAACATTACTGCCAGGTGAGGGAAAGTTGATCTTAAGGGAGTGACACTAGCTAGGCTGACTAGACTCCAGTGGATGAACTTGCACTGAGGAAAATATAGGTACAAATGCTTGACTTGATAGGGTTTAACATATATAACATATATAACAGAATGCGTGAATTCCTGTGGGGAGGCTATGTGGGGGGTTCAGATAGGAAAGGGTGTCTAAATATGATCAAGATTTATTATATGCAATGCACAAAAAAACAATAAAATTATTCATTAAAGTAATGAAATGCTGTGAAGACTTGCCTTTGTTTCTGTCAGACTGCTTTTCAGTTCTATACTGAGTATCTTAAGTACTATAAAAAATCCACTTCTTCCTTTAGGGCTATTTTGCAATATAAATAAGGACTGCAATTGTGTTTTTAAAGAAAAGCATTCAAGTGTGACAATATGCTATCTGTGTTTCCATCATTCAAAGTGCTGTTTAGTAGTTGAAACTTAAACTAATGTCAATTAATAAAGTAAAAAAAGAATGAAAGGAAACCAAGCTTTTAAAATGGAAATTCATAGTTTTCTAAAATGTACATAAATAATTTTCAGAGTAAATTCAACTATTTAATTGCAAAAAAAAATTATGCTGAGATTGACATTACATCATAGGACATTAATAATGCTCATATATTGTGAATCCACTAGCAGAAGGTGAAAGAAAATGTTTACTTTGATCGTGAAATTGTTACGCATTGTTTGGGAAGGGGATTTTATACAAAACTTTAAAGAACTCCTGAGGAATCTGCAGAGTTATTCAATCACTGAGGAAATCTGTATACTAGCATTTTCAGTCTATTACAACACTGTACCCACAGAAAGCACCAGAGAACAAGCTGCTGTTCAAAGTTGAGACTGGTTTTCTCCCACTGGCAAGATGACTGATGATCACTTATACCCTGAATAAGACATTTTCTTAGAAATAACATGGCTTTGATTCACCAAGTGTTTGGAGATAATTACTTTGCATTGGCCACTGCATATCAGAATTTAGGTCTAATCTGCAATGAGGAGATACTGTAGGTAAAGCTCTAAATGACCTTTTGATCTACCAATATCTAGAAACACTAAACTGCTATCTTTACATAATTAATTAAATAGAATTGAAGATGAGTGGGAGATCTTAGCACCCACAGAAAACATGATCTGCATTTTTTTCTCATTTGACAGAGTGTAGAAGTCATTCATCATTTCTTGGGGTAGGAGGCATTAATTTTACTAAGTTGCTATATTTTTCATATAGTATATGTTCAGGAAATAAAACTAAAGCTACAGAGCCCATAGATTTTACTTATGTTCAGCACTTATGTGTGAAGGATAGATGGATGGACAATGAAAATCCCAAAATCTCAAGATGAAATTGGTCCAATTGTGAACCGGGTCACGGGGGAAGATTTCAGTTCTAAGGAATTAAAGCAATAGTCTTAAACTCTGGCCACATATTAATAGTACCTATGGTTGTTTAATGTAAGCATTAACTGGAGTCCCACCATAAATCAGTTCAATCAAAATGTTTGCACATGGAGGGAAATATGGAACTTAAATATGGATATTTTTCAAATGTTTCCCAAGTAGAAGTGCAAGATTACAAAAAGAAAAACCAAGGATGCCCAGCTAAATTTGAATCTCAAATAAATAACAAATTATTTTTAATGCCTCTCAAATTTTATATAGGATGTATTTATACTAAAAATGACTTGTTATCTCAATGTCTGAAAAAAATGGGCAAAGTATGCCGTTAAGAAAATGTGACGGCTGTAGAGAGGACTCAGTCAATGAAGTGCTTGCTGCACAAATGTGGGGGACATTTCTGATTCAAGTCACAGCACCCAATCTTTGAGAAATTGGGTTTTCAAGCAAGAAGCTTAGGCAGAAACAAGCTTAAAGGTTTAAAGCAGAGACTAACTGTTTTAACCCATAATCTGGGTTTGGATGGCCAAAACACTATTGCTGAAGCTGAGTTCAGAGGTGGAAAGTGAATTTTCAACAGGCAAAAACCATTTGTTCTGGCACCAAATAACAGAGTCGCCAACTTTTACTTTCCCTAAGAAATAAAATTTATCCAAGAGGATGAAGTATATAATTTCAAGGGAGTTTGAAAGTGACCTTAGTGCAATACAAAGTCTTTGGGGTAAAGGACTGGAATTGTCATTGTGTCTGGATCCAGTAGCAGGCCAGTACTAACACTGATGACTATTACAGTATCTCCATTCACCCATCATCATGTCAAGGCAGCAGCACATATGAGACGCGTTAGGAAGTTAAGCCTTGAGCGAAACAAATGTCAGTCACTACCTAGGAGATATTTGGGGAGGAGGAGGGGTTGTGCGTGGACTGAAAATAGCAAAATGAAATATTTTTGCATCAATAGACAATCAAAGCAAAAATGATTTAATGAGATTCTCCTCCTATAAAAGTCCAAACATTTTGAAAAAACCATTAGAAAGCTTAACAGTAGATTGTATTATTTGTAATAGTAATGAAAACTATAAAAATAATCTTGATAAAAATACATAAAATTCATTTAACAGTTTTATAAATTATATGTATGTGAGAGAGAGAGAGAGAGAGAGGGATAGAGAGAGAATATGTAGGAAAACAGACAAGAAACTTGCATACAGACTTACAAAGGAATTTTTTTAAATCAAGAGGCACGGGGCTAGAAAGATGGTTTAGTGGTCAAGAGCACTTGCTGCTTTTGCAGAGGACCCGTGTTTGATTACAGCACCCACACAGGGGCTAACAACCATCTCTAACCCCAGTTGCAGGGGATTTGACAGCATCTTCTGACCTCCATGGGCACTGCACAACGTGGATACATATACACACGTGCAAGGCAATATACTCAGAGACAAAAAAAATTTTTTTTTGTAATGAAGAGGAACTTAACCACTTTAAGATACAGGAAAATGCACTCTACATCCACAGCGAAATCTACATACCTAGAAAAATACTAGCGTTCATAGTTAAATGATGTCAGGAATTGAGGAGAGCTTAAGTGATTAAGACCCGTTCTTTGTTGGTGAGCATAAAGTAGTGCAGTCATTCTCAATCATCTCCCAAGTTTATGCATGTGTTCCCCCCAGAAATTCAATGTCTAAGCACACAATAATATGTACACAGACTCATAGGCATATGTATCAACTGAACTGGGAAAATGCAAATGTCCAGCAATAAAATTGTTTAATAATTACATATTCATATACTAGATACAGCACAGAAATAAAAACAAACTATAATTATTCATAGTAACTTGATTCTCACAAACATAAGAGTTCCGTGTAGAAAACTGAGGGATAGTAATTGAGAGAAGATATCACAGAAGGAGCATCTTACCAGGAATACTGATGTTGTTGCGGTTATTGCCCTGGTTAAAGTTTTATGAGCAGATTCCCTTAGTGTTGAATTTTTTATCATTGTACTTTTTGTGTGTTTTCCACATATGAATTAAAATGTTTTAAAAATTAAAGAGGTGAGAACCCAAGGAAAGATTTGTAAAAATTTAAATTCTTTATTCTTTAATAGAAAAACTCAATAAAGATGTCAAAAATTTGGGCTGGAGAGATGTCTCAGAGGTAAAGAGCACTGGCTGCTTTTTCAGAGGACCAGGGTTCAGTTCCCAGAAACCACATGATGACTAACAACTGTATTAACTCCAATTCCAGGGGATGCATGCCCTCTTTTGACCTCAGCAGGCTTGGCACACATGAGTTCACTTACGTGCAGGCAATATACTCATACACATAAAATTAAAATAACAAAATATTAAAAAATAAAGATGTCAAATCCTTTGCAAACGAAGCTTCCATGACGACTGGTAACTGGTAAACTTGTCTATAAATTAGTATAGAGTAAGAAATGACATTTGTCTAGGGCTGTGACAGATGTTGGGTTTTATCTAGGCTCTGGGACCTCTCCAGCCATGTGTGTTTGGCTATGTTTACAGTGCCACACATGAGTTCCCTCTGGTTGAACAGGCTTTACTTAGGTAGCTGTTGATTACCCCGCAAGATAAAAGTGCCATATAGTTCTCTGTGTCCATCGCTGATGTGGTTATTAGCCTTTAAAGCTGCAGATGGATCACTGACTGATTTTCTGCCTTAGCAGTTTGTGTAGTATCCTCTAAACGAAAGCTAGTCTGCAAGGAGAAGGCTTCCAGGTCAGTTCTAGCTCCATTGCTCCAATTCTTATGTTTGAAGTTTGTCCTGTCTTTAGCAATAGTGTCTTACCTTTAAGTTCTGGGAGGTATTCAAGGGGTGATGCAATAGCCTGGGCTATTTGGGGAGTCTCTTAGACTACCCCAACCAACAAGTTGAAAAGGAGGTTTCTCCTGTCTGCCGCTGTGTTTCTTGTTACACAGCCTTCAGCTATATACATGCGCTCATGTTCAGATATAGTTCGTGTACTTTACAGCAGGCTTTTGAACCCATACATTTCCTTCTGGTTTTTCATACCACCTAAGTGCTATTTTATCTCTCATCTCTCTCTCTTCCGGTCTAATCTTCCCTCTTCCCTTCCCAGTTAAAGAACCACCATTGTTTCCATTTTCCCTTGTCGCCTATTACACCCCCTCTCTTGAGTTCCTCCTTCCCCTTTCCCCACACGGTTCCTTGTATATCCTTCCCTCCTCCCTTTCCAGTTAAATATCTCCATCTCTTGGGCTCAGGCTCTTTCCTTCCCTTTACTTCTATGAGTCCTTTCCATTTTCCTGACTCCTGTGGTTACATTGGAATATATACTCATATCACAGAAGCCAACAACTGGACACACACAGAGAATAAGTGTCTGTGAGATGCTCAACCCTAAGTGATATCTACAATGGAACTGTATACTTAAGGCTTACAGAACATAATGGAACAGGGTTAGAGAAAAGACTGATGCATCTCTCAACTCTCACCAGTGAAGCTTTCTTATGTAACAGAGAGTTATGAACACAGGCCAAAGTATAGAGAATAAGAAACTGGCAAGTACATGTCCCTAGATAGGATTCTTATTATACCTCATCCAACCATGGCTCAGGGACCATTTCAGAAGATGGGGGCAGAAAAACTATAAAAGCCAGGGATGGTGATGGTACATGAACATAAGGAAACTGTCTTCCAGACTTCTGGGAGCTTGTTTATTTGAAATTCCAGCAATAGTGACCATGCACAAGACCCATATAAACTCAATCAGAAAAAAATCCCTGCATAGATCTGGGGAAAAGGACAGGAGGCCCCAACTGCAGCTGAGGAACAGGCTCCAGTGGATGAACTCACACCAATGGACATCTGGGTACACACACTTGACTCAGTAAGCCTTAACATACATGACAGAATGCATGCAATCCTGTGGGCAAGCGATGGGGGATGCAAACAAGGGAGGGGATCTACGATGTATGAAATGCACAAAAATGCAATAGAATGTACATTTTAAAAAGGTGTGGAAGTTTCTTAATTGCTTCGGTCCATTCCTGCTGCTATAGTAAAATATTTTAGTTTAATTTATAAACTATAAAAAAGCTATTTCACATGTTTTGGAAGCTGAAAAGTCTGAAATGTTCAAGATCAAGACACCAGCAGATTTTCTGCCTGGCAGGGGCTCTCTGCTGCAGAGTGGCACTTTACCCTCCGTTCATTCTCTTTCAAAATTCCTTCTAGCTCTTTTATAAAACCTCTAACTTCATTCATGAAAGTGGAGTCCTTGTGGCCTAATCATCTCTCACAGGACCTGATTCTTAGCACCATCACGTTGAAGGTTCTTATGGGTTGTACATGAAGTGTCCTCCAAAAAGGACCATGTGTTCAGGGCTTGGTCCTCTGCCAGCAGTGATATTTTAGGAGGTTCTGGAAACTTTAGGAAGTGGAACATAGATGGAGAAAGTAGGTCACCAGGGGAGTGTCTCTGAAGGCTGTAGCTTGCCCAGCCTTCTTCCTGCATCTCTCTGCTTCATGCCCACCCTGAAATCAACTCTCTCCTCTGCCACACATTTCTGCCACCATGAGGCTCTGTACAAGCACATGGAGCCAAGCAACCATGGACTGAACCTCTAAGACCATAATCCAAAATTAATCCTTCCCCACTTCATTTGACCCTGCCGGGTATTTTCATCATAACTAGATATACCAAAGTAACTAGTACAAAGGTTAAATTTCAACATCCGAAATGGGTGGGGTATTAACATTTCACATCATAGTATTTACTAGTATATAATCCTGCCATAGCCCAAATCAAAATACCAACAGTTGTTTAGGATAACAGAAAGGTGACTGCATGGTACCTAAATTTATATTTTTTTAAAAAAAATCATAGTTTAGAATAAGAAGCTTGAGCTATTAAAAAAAGTTAAGAATAATGATGAAAAGAGGGAACACTCTTCCCAGAAAGACATAAAACATTTAGCAGCTTAGTAATGATACATAAAAGTAAATGTTTCACCGAACAAAATCCTAAGTATATAAGCTATATTGTAAAACTGCAGTAATGAAGCCAGTTTCGGTTTGTATAGTAAGAGAGAAATTGGTATCACACAAGTGCATTTAATGAAAGAAAAAAAAATTATTATTTCATGGAATACATTGGAACAATTATATATTCATCTGGGAAAATGATCAAATATTTGTCTCACTTCCAACAACAATACATGTTTCACATGGATTAAAGATTTAAATGAAAACAAAATTAAAGCATTACAAAAATGATAATCACAAAAGAGAGAAGTATTTTCTAAGATACCTTAAATGGTTGGATTATATAGACATACAATTTTAAATTTATGGGAGATATAATATAAACCATCTTGAAATTAAAAACCGGGAAAATATTTGCAGCAGATGACAAAGGACTACTTTCCTCACTATAAAAATGTCTGCAGGGCTGGAGAGATGGCTCAGCCATTAGGAGCCATGGCTGTTCTTGTAGAGGACCTGGGCTCCTTTCCCAGCATCCACATATGGCAGCTAACAATCATCTGAAACTAGCTTCCAGGGTATCTGACATTCTCTTCTGGCCTCTGTGGACATTGCATGCACGTGCTGCATGAACACACATGCAGGCAAACTATTTATTCACATAAAATAAAAATAAATGAATAAATAAGAAGTAAAAAGATCTGAAAATCAAAAAGGAAAATTACATCAAGTTAAAAGAAAAGAGAGGATACATGCAAATGATACAGAAAGGACTTAGATATTTAAGAATCTACAAACCTATTCTGGCTTTTCAAAGAATCTCAATCATTTTTAACAAGGCAGTCCAGTGATCACAAGTATGATTTCACTTTTGTGAAACAGAGCTCCAGATACACTGACTCTACCCTAAAAAACACCAATTCAAACTGCAAATTTTCACTCAGAGCATTTTCCACAAGCACAAAATTTACAAATGGGATCCTTATTGAAAAAAGCTCAACTTAATTTGCCATCTTTGAATGCCAATTTGGAAATGTCTTTCAAGTTTTAAATACTAAGATTATTGAGAGGCTGGTCTTTGTAAAGATTAGACTCTTTGCAAAGACATGGAAGGACTTGCAAGGTATATTAAAGATATACAATTGGCAAACCACTATATGAGGGAATGGAACTAGGCACCAAGGGTCTGGAGAATAAAGACACAGACATTTCCCACTGCAACCTTTTGTAAGATTTGACATTGGCCACATCCACATGTAATTGAATGAATGGCGCCAATATCAAGGAAACACTTAAAAGAATCTTTGGACTATGAATCTGGATGTGAATTTTCTGAAAAGCAGAGCAGGGACTCTTCTCAGCAGCTAGATCTTTATCAACATGTTATTATCATTTATATGATCCACATAGGTTCCCCAAACCCGATTTTCAAAATCATTAGCTCAGTGGTACATAGTAGTAATATGTCCCTGACAAAGGTCTCCAGGAAGTACTTTTCCAGTTTGTGCCAATAAGGTGAGACAAGTACAGCTTGTCTCCCTCTCATCCTATGATAAAGACGATGCCCGGTTCGATGGTTTAAGCCTCAGACACATGGACATTGACAATGACCCTAGCTCGCCCCGTTTCCAGGGAGCATGTTTCACAGCCTGTCATAAAACAAAGTTGATAATTTCTCATATTTCTTGTATTCACTTCACTACTCATCTATCTCTTGGCTACATCTCAATAGTTATAAAAAGCTTTTGGATTGTTTTAGATTAGGAAATGTGACAATTCATGAATACCAAAAAGTCCTAGAGAAAAATCCTTGTAACATGTTAATACTAAGGTCCATTGAGGTGCACTGGGTGACTTCCTCCTCCTCCTGCTCTTACTCCACGCTGCCTTACCGCCAAAACATTTCTCTTCCTTTAAGTCATGCCAAAACCCATCCTCCCAGACACCAGTGGTCTTTCCTAGGCTTCTGCTGGCTCAGCACATCTCACCTTTTTACCTAAGGCCTCAGGCAGGTCATCCCAAGAGTCATTCTGTGGTGGTTAAGTCCTCCTCCAGACACATCCCTGCCTCTCCTTACCAGACACAGTCTAAAAGTTGATCAGCTCTTCCTCTTGCCTCACTTGCATCCCAAATATGAACATGAGGGCCTTTCCCAAATTAATCCCTCAGAAGAGGTCAGGATGACTGCAGAGGCACAGTTCCACGGCGCTGTCCACAGCCTGAGGAGTTCCCTTCATCTTTTAGGAACATCCACTTGTGAAAAACTAGATCTTTGGTAGAAGAGAATAAGGCCAACACTCAGAGAGAAATGAGGTCAAGAAATATAATGAAGGAGGCTATCCTGCCTTGACTCCTTTCTTCCAGATGTTCCTGAAGCAGGCCTTTATAGTGTTTCTACTCATCTGTTAAACTGCTAAACTTCAGTGTTTCTGCATGTACAGGAGGGAAATAGACAACCAAAGAAAAACGATAAAAATAAACCTAGTTAACCATCCCACAATAAGTACACACATGGACACACATGCACATGCATGCACACATGCAGTCATGTGGCTATACGTTGTCTGATCAAGAGTCTTGTGGTTGCTGTTGTTACTATTGTTTATACCATTATGGTTTAATTGTACAATGTCCTCCCACAGGCTCATGTGTTTGAACACTTGGTCCTCAGATGGTGTTGCTGTTTTGAGAAGTTTCCAAACCACAGTCAGCAGATCCAGCCACTATACCTTCCCCACCACAATTGACTGCAGTCCCTTAAACCATGAGCCAATATAAATCCTTCCTCCCCAAAGTTCCTCCTGTCAGATGTTCTGTCACAGCGCTGAGAAAATATCTGGCACATTTATGAATACATTGCAGTATATTCTCACAGGAGATTTTACTGCTGATCTCAAATCTAATGTAACCATTTGCATGAAAGTGAGCCATCTCTTAAATTTTCTGGTTATCAATACTTCCATCTGTCAAGTAAGAACTTAGAAATAGATCATTTTGATAGATAGTGTGAATAGGTAAAGTTGGAGCAGTGGATAAAGATTTTAAATGTCAGGTACAAGGTTGGGGAAGCTTACTGTGTCTAACAGACCCATTATTCTACTATATTATTTTATTTATCTTTTTTGTTTAAATAGTAACATTTGAAATTTAAGATACTCCCTCAAATGCAATTAACTTTATTTTCTTCCTACTCTCCTCTCCTTTCTACAGATACTTTACCCTTTCTTATCTAAATTTAGCTTTGTTATATATAAGCTACAGGTGTGACTTTGGTCTCGGACAAGCAGAAATCTTAAACACTAGTTATTCCTTTTGCTTCATGGTTATGGATCTGCACTCTTATTTAAGACCCTCTATTAATTTAAGTGTAATTGACAGCATCTCACCAGCCCACATGATCCCTGCTTAGTCCTCCTTTCACAATAGCCAGGCTCTAGATTTCCTTTGAGACATTTCTAAATTTGATTTCCTTTTAGCTATGAAACAGTTTCAGAATTGAACAGCAGGATATATAGACCTTTCTTCCTCCTAGAAATTCTAGAAAACTGAGAAGGGATTATCTCAAGAAAGAACTTTTCAGGATAAAAGAACTCTCTGTGGGGGGATAAGTATAATCATTTACCAGGCCTGTGGCACTTGCCATAAGTTTCTTTAGAGATGTGATTTCAAACCACTCTTCTGAGAATTGGTGGATGCTGTGATATTCAACACATAATTGGAGGAGTGACTCCTACTAGATACACAGGCAGGGCTTCTTTGCAATGTCTGCAACAGGGCTTTATTCCTCAGCGCCTCATTTCCCAGGACAAGTCGTTTCACTCATGTTCCACCCCGTCAGCAATATTTTGCCTTTCCCTGGTATTGACGGCTTGTCAACACGATTTCTTACACAGAAGTCCTTTTTACACATGAAATCTGCAGAAGTGGGGGACAGCGAGAGCAGTTAAAGAGCATCTAGTCTGCAAGCATACCCTCCCCAGGAAACCACAATAAAAAGCCCTGTTTCCACACCCTGTTTAACTTAATGCAGCCTGCTCCTTGCTCATCTTTGAAAACAAGCGCTGAGGGACCAGGATGCACCATGATGGCCCGTGGTCACTGCCACCTCTTTCCTTGTCGTTGTCTTTACCCCTGGAGACCGGAGTCTTTGCAGAGTGGGGCTGCAGGCAAAATGTCCTGTAATCACATGGCCAGAGGCAGCCTGTAGGTCTGTCAGCTCCTTGAAGATGGCCCTCACAAAGAAACTAATGAGACTTACAGGGTTTGGTGACCTCTGTCAAGTGAAAAAGCAATCCGAACTTTTGCTCTAGCAGGTGCGGGGCTGTGGCTAAGGGCTTTTATTTACTAGCTAGGTTCTGGGCTGTGGACTGATGATCATAAAAGTCCTGTTGCATATAACTAGGTATGAAATCAGATCTCAACAACTGTGATAACTGCACTAGTTGTGGCCAGATCTGGTCTAATAGGTATCACCTTATTAGTATAAAACACCACATGAGTTATTTCATATGTACATTTCACATTTTATACTAATCTCTCTTGATGGGCATCATAATTCCTGAAGTTCATTCATTCATTCATTATTACTTTTGAAAATTTAGGAAATTCTGGGTGCCTTCTCAGAAAGGTTGAGTAAGTTGCCAAAAGTAACCAAATAACAGAGTAAGGAATCATACTCAAGATCCCAGAGCCAGATGCTATTCCACTGCTCTGCCTCCTATTACAAACAATTACACCCTTACCACTACACACATAACCCAAAAGGTCTGTAGTCAGGAGCTCCACCTAATAGGCTGAAACTGAGAGTGAAATGGAAGGAGGTGTGATATAGGGAGAATAGAGAGGAAATGGATGGTAAGAGAGGGGACAAATATTGGTGTGATAATCCTCCTTGAACTGCGGATACTTTCTTTGTCACACTGAGAAATCATAGTCTTGATAAACTAGGCCTGGAATTTTTAGACAGAAATATAATGCTTCCCTTAAGTGATAAGATGACTCAGTACTTGAAGGTTTCAGGGATAGATCTAAGACTCCAGAGAATGCAGTAGCTAACTCTGTAAAATGACAGCCACTACGGAGGTCAGAACTAGAAAATAAGAGGCAGTTCATTGTGAGAGATCATTGTCTCCTCACAAGAGATGAAGAGAAGGGTTCAGAATGCAGTCTCTACCCCAAAGGTGATCAGGAGAGTAGGGGCCTTCAGGAGACAGGGAACATTTATTGATACCAATTTCTTCTAGCAACACACTATACAATTTGTTTAACGCTCCCAGATTTCATAAGAAAATGCATACTCCTGAAAAATATCCACATTCCACATTCCCATACTTGCACTCTACAGTATATGACTTCAGTATCCATTAAAAATCCCCACAGGGAGTAAGGATAGGGACTAAAATGGAGGAAGGGCTCATTTAAGACATTGTTTGTTTGACACCTATGTGTATAACTTTTCTTACAGAGTTTACTGCAGGCAATATCTCAGGAGGTAGCTTGGATTACTCTATAGACATGAAAGCTGGGTTCAGAGTTAAATATCTACTTCATACTCTTTGATGCAGTTGTCTCTATGCACTGCCAGTTATGAGTACCTACAGTGGGCTGACCCAGAATGTGTTAATATATATATGTGACAAAAAAAGCTCACAAAGGACCACCAAAATTCCCAGGGCCCATTTACTTAGGTGCCATCAAATACCATCTGAACAAAAGAGTCTCTGTTTAATAGTGTGAACTCAAAGACCAGGATCATCTTCCCCTTGTTCTCTGAGTTGTTTTCACCAAAGGTCCAACCCTCTACCCCATGCTTTCTGTCTGTATTCAGTGCTCTGCTCCTTTGGATTATAGGTTGGATTATATTCCCTCAAAAGGGTATGCTTAGGCTTTCAACATCAAAATCTCAGAATAAAGAAATGGAATAATTAGGAAATGCTCCAATTATAATTAGGTCATTAGAATAAATCTTCATTTACAATGACTGATTTCCGTATAGAAAGGGGAAATTTGGACACAAAAACAAATTGATAGACTCCCAGGGAAGGTGATATAAAGACTTGGAGAGAATGCATGTGAAAAGCGGGGACTGAAGTGATACATCTAACAGCCAAGGACAGCCTGGGGTACTACAAAGCAGGAGAGGGCGTCGGACTTCTTCCCCAGAAGCTTTTCTGGGAGTGTGAACACGCTGACAGTTTAATTTCAGACTCTGGTCTCCAGAACTGTGGGACAATAAAGTTTTGCCATTGGAGACACTTGGTTTGCAGTGCTTTGTTACAGAAAGACACTAACCCAAATGTCTTTGGTTTGGTTTTGTTTTTCTTGTCCTGAGCTACCTGTCTCTCCCTTCATGACTGGGATCAAATGTAAGAGTCAATCTTGCCTGTGAAGACTCCACAGAGAGCTCAATTTTTGCATTTTGCTTCTGTGAAAGCTCATTTGAGCTCTTGGATTTATTTTTTCCCAAACACTGCAACTGACATTTTTACATTTTAAAATACGTTTGTGACAAATACAAGCAGACATAAATGTGTTCTGATGGATGCACCATTCTTAGAACAGTATGTTGTTAATAGGGGGACATATTCCATCTTATTGACTCTGTGGTTCAGAAACAAACAGGTACACATCAAAATCACTTGCATTGCTGTGCTCTAACCCTAGAGCTTCTGATTGAGCAGGCCTGGAGCAAAGCCTACGCACTTTCCTTCTTAGTAATTCCCTAGGTGCTGGTATTTGGAAACCACACCATGAGAACCACAACACTGAGCTGCCTCTGCTTGGTGGGATGGGTGAGTTGGGGGACAATGACTCAAGTGAATATTATGATGTTAAAAGGAAAGCAAATTCAGACTTTAGAGCTACAAACTGCGTAAGATATCTAGATATGTAAGATGTTTAAATGTTCATGAGACAGGTTCTTACAAGTAGATTTATACCTGGGCACTTAAAATAGAAAAGGAATTATTTATTTATGTTTCTGTGTTCTGAACAAACCTCAAATGACTATAGAGTAATTCTCCCATCCACCAACCCACAAAATTTTACAGTTCAAGAGTCCTGGAGTATACTACATTATAGCTGTCAGTCTTCTGTAAAAGTTTAATGATTAGTCTATAAAGCCCTGTTCCCATCAGCATCATTAAGTTATCCTAGGAAGTGCCACTTTAATATAAACACCTTAAGAAGGTGTTAAGTCAACTGAAGGCAATAAGAATAATCACTGCAAATGTGGGCCTTGGCATTAAATAGCCTGAGTTTCAGTTCCTACCCTGTAGTCTGGTCACTCCCCCTCTCCGGGCCCAATTCCATCTTTGTTGAGAGGCTCTGAGAACACTGCAAAGTAATCTAGTTGTTGACATGTAGTCCAAATACAGTTTTGAGTTTCTTCACGATATGTTCCATAAACATATCAGCCTTGAATTCAGAGAAACCTTCAGTCAGTAAATATAAGAAAGGTCACCGAAATATGGAAAACTGTGTTTGGCACCATGATCCAGAGCATTACCTCAGGATGAAAGGTACATGAGGAACTCAAAGGAGAAGGACACCAAAAAAAGACAAATATCAAGAAAGAAGACATAGGACTGCCAAAGGGGAGACACTGGAGTTGCCATGTGGTCCAAGGCCAGAAGAGAGGGATCCTATGATATGAATGAGGTCAAATTATTCTAGTAGTAAGTTGTTTATGTTTTTTCTTTCTGGAATTAAAGATCAATCATTGTCAACTGACTCTAACAGAGTTCTTGGATTTCTTTCTTCCCAAATAAGATTTATGGGTGAAGAGAAATGCAATGAATATGAAACAGATGGATTATGTTGCCACTTAAACACACAAGGGGTTGAGAAGCAAAGTATCATCTGTGTTAGTTGAACCTTACACACTTAAATGGTGTTTGGAAGGTAGAATGCACCCAGATGCAGTACTCTAGACCTCAAGTCATCTTCTTCTGTCTGGGAACCTCTCAGTGTCACATACTTGTTCTTTCTCAAAAGTCCCAGAGCTTTTGGTCCCCAATGGACCAAAGCTTTGTTTACCTCACAAAAACTTATTCCAGTCATACTATGATATTTTCTAAAGTAAAACCGCTCCAAAACTTCTCTGCTTTTGAAATTGGCCTTCAAGCCCAGTTATACTTTCTGCCACTGGAAAACACAACAACTAAAGGTCAAAATGAATGAATGCTTGGGTTTAAGATTCATAATTTCTGCATTCATTCCTCTAATTGGCAGGTGCACGCAGAGCAACCACAGTGTGTGCTGAATGAACAACTGAGAATGAAAACATGGTGTCCTAGCTCAGACAGTAACAGACACCAAGTGAGAGATATGCTTTCAAAAGCAAGGAAACAAAACATGCGTAAAAAGAATGAGATTGTTTGTTCTGTTTTTGGCCAAACAAAGGGTGGCAAGAGTTTAGCAAACACAGTCCCAAAGAGCAGCAAAGGTGAAATTTAAGGTATGATTTCCTAACCTGATTTCATCACTCACTATTTCCCCCTGACAAATCATCTGGTTCTCAGTTCACCTACCTAAGGCTACAGATGAGTTTCCTTTTTCATTATTAGATAGAACATTAGAGTTGAGAGACTGAATATGAAGCTCAGTTGCTTTCCTGGCACACACAAAGCCCTAAGTTCAATCACTGGCAACACATAAAGCAGGAGTGGTGGCACATGCCTGTAATCTTAACATGCAGGAGTTAGAACAGGATGTTCAGAAGGTAATTGTCATCTTCTACTAATCAGCAAGTTTGGGGCCGGGATGGGTTATATGAGACTCTATCAAAAAAGAAAAATCTTAGCCTTCAGCAGACATTTCTAAAATGAAAACATATGGAAGAACAACAGGTCTATGAAAACATGTTCAGTCACTAATCTTGGAGGCAAGTGCAACTTGAAGCCACAATGATATATAATCTCCCATGTGTCAGGGTGTCTCGCGAGAGAGGAAAATAAGTGGTGTTTGTCAGCACTGCTGCCAGTGGTCAGTCCCTAGACTGGGCATTTCCATGTCTCAGCATCTTGTCAAGGAACTGGAAGCACAAGAAGTAAAACAGAAGTTTCATTAAGAGCAAAGTAAAACTACAAGTTTTCAATATGCTGCTAAGAGAGGCAGAGTGCCACCTCAGTGAGACAGTACGCACAGGCCACCATTGTTTGGGGACTGTTTGGGCCTTCCATTATGGATCTATGAGAAGAAAGGATTAGTTGTTAAGAGGCATAATTTGGATGGTTCTTTATGCTGATTGACAGACTTAAATTATGTAACATTTTTTCTAGGGCATATGTCCTGTTCCATGATAGAGTTGAGCTTAATTCTATGTATGCCCAATTAGGAACAGGTGTAAATAATAAATGGGAATTTTGCCATAAATGTTCACTCTAAGGATATAGTTTGCCTTTTTTGCACATGTACCCAAAACTAGTCTAGACCAGATTGATCACCTACCATACCTGCCTGGATTTGTTCTGAAATACGTTTGAATAGAAAATGTAAAGGGGCTGGAGATATGGCTCAGTGGTTAAGAGCAATGACCATTCTTCCAAAGGACCTGGATTCGATTCCCAGCACCCCCATGGTGGCTAACAACTGTCTGTAACTTCAGTTCCAGGGGATCCGATGCCTTCTTCTGACCTCCATGGGCATTGCATGGCATGGGTGCATCTATCTGCATGCAAGTAATATGCTTGTACACAGAAAATAAAAATAAATAAAACAGTTTTTTAAAAAGAAAATGTAAAAATAGAAACTGAAAAAAATGGGAGTTCTGGTGGTTGTTAGCAGGAGGAAGAAGTCATTTTTGGAGTGTGGGATATATGTAGCTTGTTCAGGTGAGGCTCCTAGGTTGCCAGATGACCCTTGCTGTAATTAGCAATAGTCTCCTATTGACTTAGCAATTTATCAAAGAGTAAATCTGTGCTAACTGTCCTTGCCACAATAATATTTTTAGAGAAAGAATTTTTAATGCAGAATTCCAATATATCAAGTAGATTTGAAAAATAAAGCTTGGAACTGAAGAGATGGCTCAGCGGTTAAGAACACTGGCTGCTCCTGCAGAAGACCTGGGTTAGATTCCCAGCACCCACATGGCAGCTAACAACCATCTGAACATGGAATATCTTCTGACCTCCACGGACATTGCACAACATGGGTGTACCTACTTAATGTAGGCAACATGCTCATAGACATAAAATAAATAAACAAATAAAATACTTTAAAAAATAAAAGTTTCCAGGGAGACATTAGACAGAGCTTCCAGTTATCCTGCCATCCATAGCATATAAAAGACAGGCAGAAACCATGGATTAGATGCTTGGCGGTACCATCTAGTCTAAAACTCAGAATCCTGCTAAATCACTTGCAGATGAGAGGAACAAAGACGATGTCTCTAAAGAAAGAGAAGATGGGATAAACAGAAAGATGTCACCAAAGAAGCAGCTCCTCGAGCCAGCAGGATCTCTAGCCCTGCCTTGCTGAGTTTGCTCGCACACACAAGTACAAAAGAGGCGCACTAGCTTTGGAGTCAGAGCACTGCATTTAAATCTCAACTCTGGAAGAATGTAAATGGATAACATTGGACAAATTGCTTTATTTCTCAGAACCTGATTTTCATCCTTTAAAAATGGCTTAAATATTGCCCTTGCAGAATCTTGAATTTTTATGTTCTTGCTTAGTCATAATTTATACACAGTTCTTTGTGTGGTCAGAAAGAAACATGCAAACACAAATTTACTATTTCGGCTCTTTTAAATTATATAGTTCGTTAACATTGTGTATCTGTATTATTGTAAAACTGAGCTCCTGAACTTTTCCCCTACAAATCTAAGAAGTCATGAAACAGCTTTCCCTTCTTCCCTCCAGCCTCTAAAGATCAACATTCTAATTCTTGTTCCTATGAATTTAAGCACTTCACTTGCCCCAGGCAAGGAGAACTACACAGTACTTGTGTTTTATGATGCCTTACTTCACTTCATCTAGTGTCCTCGAGGTCCATTCATGCATCCTCAGAATGATGAGTATTACTCTAATGCATCACCCATTGATGAGCATCCAGGTTGCATCTACCTCTTAGCTATTGTGAAAAGTACTGCTAAATGAATATGATACTTTAGCAAGAATGACCCTAAGTAGCTTTCTTTCCTGTTTAAGGTTAGTTTTGTTTTTTTGTTTTTGTTTTTGTTTCTTTGTTTCTTTGTTTTGGCAAAGATCATAGGTCTTCTCATTCTTCCTTATAGGACTTTTATATCTTGCATATTCTACACTACCTATTTTTTTCTTGTAATCGATAACACTCATAACCATGGTAAAGATAGGGAGAATGGGCACACAAGAGATGTCAAGGCCATTTTATCTGATTGGAAGCTTCTTTAGTTCCCTTTCAAAGGCTTCTGATTCTGTAGCCCTCACGTGATTCTGATAGTCAGAAAACCCTTACTTAGTTATATATGATATTTGTTGCTTAAACCTACGGGGAATATACAGCCTCCCCAAACTTCATGTTAGTTGGAAAACAGTATTAACTATTGAACCAAAAAGACTGTCAGTCATATTTTCTGACCTAGTTAAAACATCTGCCCAAGTGAAAACTCAGTTCATCTATTTAAAAAGTATTCACTGAATGGCTCATGAACTGGGAGCTAAGAATTCAAGTTCAGGGTAGCACACACCCTAGACTCAAATAGCTCACATGCTAATTGAGAAGGTAGATATGAGAGTGCTTAAATTACAGCATAAATTTGGTAGGCACTGTTCTAGACAGGAAGTAAAAAACAGTAAAAAGCAGCTAAGTGCTTGGGGAGGTCAGTAAAGTGGCACTAAGTCATTGACGTTAGGCAAGCAGTTGAAGGTAAATTGCTGAACAATTTTCAGCAAATCAAGAGGCCAAAGAACAGGCTCACAGTGTCTAATCTTGCCCTTCTGTCCTGACAGTGGAATGGACAGAAATTTAATGGGCTAGATGACTGGGTGATGAGATTTGTGGAGAAATGGGCATCACTTCAAAATAAAACAGGCAGGTCGGACCAAGAGCTCAAGAGCTTTGTTTGGCCACGAGCAGGAAAGAACGATGCAGAGCAAGGGGAAAGGGGGTGGGTGATTAAGTCTCAACAGCATACAGCCCCAGGACAACTCTCCAGAGCCAGTGTTGTTTAAACACCCAGAAAATTGCACCCAGATGTTTTGACATGAGGCCCTTATTTCCCAGGAAGTCAATTATATGCATGTGTTGCTTAGACATAGAAATCTGGTTTCTGCCAGATTAGAATGCACTCCAAGGGGAGGTGCTGTTCAACCTTGTCGTTACTCCCCAGTGTAATTGTCATCTATGTGACTGGAGCTAATTGATGCTTGCTTGCTTTTTAATAATTAGTCAGGTGGTGGTAAAAAAATGAACTGAGCTCCATTTAATGACCCTTTGGGCAATGAAAATTAATAGAAGAGTGGTCCAAGTACAGCCTGATTTGACCTTGTGTGCTAAAGTGGAAGGTAAGGACAGATCTACCTGCTGAGACTCCTGCTAAGCAGGAGGTTCAGAACAGGAAAGATGCTGGATGTTCAGGATTGTTTCAGTCTCTGAGGAAAGACTAAATAATCATCAGGGAAGCAGGAAAACCCTCTCTCAGAACATCCCCTCTCATTTTCTTTGCTTTCCTCCACTGCTGGCCCTTCTTCCCTCAAAGCACCTTCCTGCAATCCCATTTTGCCAACTTTTCCATTGGAGAACTTCACAAGGCCTGTCCAACCTCGAGGATGCTCTGAGTACCACTTTGATCTGCCATGCCCAATAATAAATAATAATGTATTTCAGGCACTCCTACCAATAACACAGAACGCTCTAGAATTGAAGTTTAGACTATCCTACTAAATAAGGAAACTCAATCAGTTGAGACTTTGACGAGGCAAAGAGAAGAGAATGAATAACGGCATCATCAATTTCAGTGATATCCTTGAACATAGTTAGCATCTTTAAACTTCTACATGTGTTCTTCTTGCTTGTATTGCACTGGATGTATTTACCACTTAAACCCTGACCTTCCTTGTGTATAAGACAGTCTCAAATCCAGACGACTTGGATAGCTATCTAAAGAAGTACAAAAGACTTATCATTAAACTTAATGATTGCATTGATGTTTAAAAGTAAAAAACAGTCTGTCCCAAACCACACTGTCTCTGCCTATTTGTCTCTATCCGAATAATTTTCCACTTGCTCCCAGTCTGGAGCCATAACATTATCTTTCTGTATACTTCACATTTAATCCACTAGTAAATATATTTGGACTCGTCCATTCTACACAAATTCAGGGTCCCATTATTTCTTACTACTTCCACTAGCATGAGTCTAAGGTAGCCCATCTTCTCTTCCTTGATCAGACTCCCACAAGAGCTTTCTGCATTCAGGGTAAGAGATAATTCTAAAGAATGACCCAAAGTTCTTCCTATGTACTCAACGTTTCACAAGTACTAATTCATTTTATCTTCGGAAGAACTTCATAAATGTAACATTAACTTTATCTCCAAATCTCCAAATGAAAAACAGAGGCTGTGGAGGTAATATCTTGACTGATTTGCAAGACCCACCCTAGTTTCTGTTTTTAAGAGCTAGTTGGTTGTTTCTTTTCCCAATGTTGACTCTTCCCAATGTTCTTCTAATAACTTAATGCTGAAAATGAAAACTTGAAGCTGCGGATATAGCTCAGTTGACAGAGTGCTCACCCAACATGGACAAAGCACCGAGTTCAATTCCAGCACTGGGCAAACTGGCATGGTGGTGCACACCTATGATCTCAACATTCAGAAGGTAGAGATAGGGGAACAAGAAGCTGAAGGCCATCTTTGACTACATAGAAATTTGAGGTTAGCCTGGGTTACATGAGACACTGTCTCGGTGCAACACAACACAACTTTCACAAAAAGAAACTTTTTACTTTATTTTTGTTTTCAAAGAAGCATTATAATCTAGTCTCATCAATCAAAATGTGCCCTACCCTGCAATTCTTTCCTTTAAGAATAGGTATTTAGTTAACTAGAATTAACAATTTCAAGTGATGTGTGTGTCTCTGTGCATGCATGTGTATGTGTGTGTGTATGTGTGTGTGTGTGTGTGAGAGAGAGAGAGAGAGAGAGAGAGAGAGAGAGATTTACATTTTCAAAACCTTCTACTTAGTGCTCCTTTGAACCTGGAGCAACAAATAATTAATTGCAAAATTCATGACACCTTAATAGATTCACAGTGGTACAATTCCTTACCTGTTTGAAGAGAATCTGCTCTTACATGTTCTCTTTAAAGTCACACCTTGCAACTGATTCCTAATCTTACCAATAGTCCCTGAAACATCTTTCTGCTTAGCTTGAAGCCATAAAGCCTCAAGGAAAATAGTCCTTTCCCCAGTCTTTCCAAAATCCAGTTACTGATAAATTTTCATATTATGAAAATGAACTTAGAGTATCAGGTGAAGTATTATGCAAGGTACTAAAGACGTAAAGACAAAGAACCATTTTTATCCATCCTGTATTTTTCTATTTACTGCTCTCCCTCTGCGCTCCTGCCTTCTTTTGTCCATTTCCTCCCTCTTCCCTTCCAAAAGGCCACAGGTAGATCCATATAATTCCAAATAGATTATCCTGGTTCGCACTCTTTAAAGTATTCCAAAGATAACACTGAAGAAAAAGATCAGAAATGTTGGTTTGTTAAATGTGACCTATGAGTCCATCTCCTAGAAAAAGAAATATTAGAATAATCATTAGAACCAGTTCCTTTGAACTGCTTTTACATAGTTTAATATAAGGATAAATTTGCCAACTGCTAATGAAACCAGCAGTAAAAGTAATCCCCCAGGGATTGTCTATCTACATCACATTCAAAATGTGTTTGTTTATCACATTTAAAAAACTAATCCTTAGTATTCCAGAGGACTGAATGATGAACTTTATTAGAAATCAGTAGACAGACTCAAAGGTGGTTCTTATTTTATGAATTTTATGATGTCCAAGACAGAATAACCAGAGGAGTCAGATGGAGTCAAAATAAACTCTGTCACTATGAGGAAAACTGATATCACATCTCCAACTTATGTCCATTCTAGTTTTCCTTATTCCATATACTAAACTGCAGTGTTACCATGCCAGATTATAGCTGTGCATGCAGAACCAGGCTGACTTTTAACTTTGGGCTTTAAGAATGGGCTTGAACTTGGAAGCTACTTGTTCCCCCAGATGTCTCCTGGAACCTGTGTTGCTGAGTCTGGCCTCACTCAGGTTTTATTCAAAATCTTCTCCAGCCAGCATTAGGGTTGGGGAAACTAACTACAAGCTTGGATCCCCCTTTCTCCCATCAGACAATGTTGTTCTTTCATCCCTAGGCCCAGGATGTCTCATACACACAATGTCCACCATTATTCTCAGTCCTCGTTATTTTCAGTAAAGATACTCAGCCTTTCAGTGCTTTGATTTGTTAATTCCCAAGCATACTCACATTTAATCATTATCATAGGTGGAGCAAAAAATTGAGGTCCCAAGATGCCCAGGTCACAAGAGCACATAGCTCAGTGACTTTGGTTTCAGTAGCTTTTTGGTTGCAAGGTTAATTAAAAGACATCAGTCTTAATTCTGTCCATTTTATGAAAGCCATTCCTACCCTGGAAACAAGAATTCAAAAGCTGAAGAGAGAAAGAGAGGAAGAGCAAAAAAGACTGACCGTGGTGATGAGGGAATGGGGGCAGGTGAGTGGCTGGTGAACACTTGCTACTTGCTGCATTCACTCAGCCAGCAATTTCTATTATGTGTGTTGGGGAATCAGGTGAACATTTTAATGGTAGTATAGAATAGAGGCACTCATTTTTAAAGATATGAGATTTGCGATGAAATTGAAGCAGAAAGTTATTTGGAGGTCAAATTGAGCCTTGTTGAGGAAGGGACTGTAATGCCCAGATCTCACAACCCCCAAAAGCCACCAAGGAATCCAGAGCATATGCAAAAGCAGAGAGCCTTTATTTCCAGTTTAAGCTCGGGTCCTCTGACTTTACTGATGCAGCAGGTCAGTACAGAGGGCCTCGACTCAGGGGGAGTGGGCCTTTTTATTGGGGATAGACAAAGGAGCAAGAAGAGAATTGTCCAATTGGCCACCCTTACAGCAAGGATGTCTTGTTGCAACATGATTGGACAAGGATTCCTGCCCGTGTGAAGCATATTCCAAACTAATTGGAGGATATTTAATAGGACTATCATTGGTGGTGACTGTCTTCATGACCATGGATTGCGCTGGCTGTTATCTTTAGGGCCATTAAGTTTTAGGTTTATTCCTTATAAGGTTTATTCCTGACATGCCTGGGCTTGCCTAATCTATATCTACATGGCTGTGACTGGAAACCTGCAAGGGGAGCTGACAAAATGGGGAGCTGTCCTTAAGATGGAACCCCAGCTTAAAATGAGGCCGCTCTAATTCATTCCCCACAGGACAACTGGTATGAAACACGAAGAATAAATAGAAGCAGGTAAGGTAGAAAAGCACAGTAAACTGTTAGAATAAAGGGATATTTCATAAGCTAACACAAAAGGGAGGAGCAGAAGGACAGCACCTGAGGAGCAGCCTGGGGACAGAAGGAACATGGCTCGACAGAGGCAGGGGGTTGCTTACCCAAGTTCTGTACTTATTTTTAGAGGAAATATATATGAAGGCATTTAAGCTATAACATCAAGCTGGATAATATAATCAATTTGCAGTTTACAAAGAATATTCTCATTGTAGACCAGAATCTAAATTCAAGAAAGGTAAGATTCTCTCTCTCTCTCTCTCTCTCTCTCTCTCTCTCTCTCTCTCTCTCTCTATCTATCTATCTATCTCTCTATCTATCTATCTCTATCTCTATCTCTATCTCTATCTCTATCTCTCTCACACACACACACATACACACACACCTTTTGGTGCCAAACACTGTTCTTGTACTCTAAATAAGAATCATATTCCCCTATACCAATGAAACATCGACAAGTGCTTTTCTAGACAGTAAGAATGTGTCATTGAAATAATAAACTTTAGGAAGGTCAAAGGATTAATTGCCGTCCAAATAAGTGAATGTAAGTAGATTAGAATGCTGGCCATAAGGGATAGAGTTGAAGACAGATTAGGATTGAAGAAATTTTAAGAAATCCTTCATAATATAGTGGGACATTAGGATTGACAGGAAGGAACAAAAATGACTGGGAAACCTCTATCTTGAGCTATTTATAGCACTGCAAATGTTAAAAGACACAGAGATAGGCAGTTTTGTGGGAGATGTTGATAAGATCAGTGTTGGACATGTTTCCAAAATAATTCAGGATGAGTTGAAACATCCAAGAGGCAACATCAAACAAGAACTTATATATACGTGGCAGGGACTTGGGTAGGGCCAGAGATGGGATTGCTTAGTCACTAAAACCATGAAATTAGGTGAATTTATACCAGAAGCAATTTATAATGTGAAAAAAAAAATCCCTAAGGAATTCTAAATTGCATAGGCTTCTTTAAAGATCCTAAGAGCTGACAGCTACTTAGTGCTAATGAAAGAAACTGAGAAGAAGTGATCAGAGAGGTTGGAAAAGATGGAGAGAGTTTTAAGGATGAGGTGCGGCTAGAAATAGTAAACGTTTCCACGAGGTCAAGTGAGACAATACTGAAAAACACATATTGTGTTCAAATTGAAGGAAGGTTGCTAACAGTTTTGGTGAAAGAAGCTACTTTGCACCAAGTGTGGTAGCACACACCTTTAATACCAGCACTCAGGAGGCAGAGGCAGGCAGATTTCTGTGAGTTCAAGGCCAGCCTGGTCTCCATAGAGATTTCCAGGTCAGCTGAGGCTATAGGGAGACCCTGACTCAAAAAGACCAACAGAAAAATGAAAAGAGGCAACAACACGTTGATGGGAAGGGAGCCACGCGGGGTGGATGGATGGCACACTAAAAAGGAAGACATGGCTGAGACGCGGCCTTTCTGAAATAGGTAGCTAGAAAGTGAGTGGAGACCAAGGCCACCGAGAAGTACTTTAGTGAAGATGAGAAAAAATTATGGGCTAATAGTACATTGGACCAGGTGAGCCCAAGTCTAGTTTTAAGTTAATCCTACCCCAGCAATTTCATATGTTATACTCTTTCCTCTGTTACCTGTACTCCATCTGGTTGCTTTCTTTGTTGTTATTGAAGAAGAGAAATTTGACTGTGATAAAGCATATTTGGAGAAATTGAAGCCTTCTGAATTAGGAGAAATTTAACAAAAAGATGAGCTGTGAAAAATAAGTAAGGTGCAAGAATTGGATGACTTTAAGAGAAGAGATACTCTGTTGTAGTTGAACAGAGGAGGAAAATATATATTAAAGGATGGGAGGAATATTAAGTCGGTAGCATGATGTTGAAGCGGTTCCTGTCTGATGGTTTTTATAGTCCCTATTAAAGGGGAGTCGGATCATCAACTTCAGGGAAAGTTGAGATACACTGTTTGGAAGCTTGAAGACAGTATGGCAGCTTGAAATGGAGTACTGAATTAATGAAAGACTTCTGGGTAATACTGCAGTCTCAGATAAGAATGACATTCACAAGCTCACAGTGGTGTCAGTCTGTATGAAAATATGACATTTTGCTGATAACAATAGATCATACACAGGTACATGAGAATGTTGATGGCTGGATTCTCTCAGAGTTTGGGGGCTCCCCAGGTTTGGAAAATGAGCCTAAGAGCCATAAAATTACAGCACAGGGGTAGTTTATTAGAAAGAACAGAGTTCACATGATTATATGTGTGTGTGTGTGTGTGTGTGTGTTTGAATGCGCACGCGTGCTTCGTAAGGATCACAGTGAGTAGCAGAATTAAGGAATGCAGAATGCTGGTGTGATAGAATCCAAAGTGTCTTGTGAACAATTGAGCCAGAAATACAGAGGGCCGAGGTAAGGAGATTTAAGGGAATAGCTGGAATTCCCAAGGAACCAAGCTAACCATTGAACAAGAGATCTGAACGTCAAATGAATGGAATAGGAGAGAATCTAAGGTCTAGGTTTGCATCAGGGCAAGCAGACAGCAAGAATTACATGAGAGGCAATTGATAAAAGAAGTTACAAACTGAGACAGGAGATATGGAGAAGATCAGTAAGTGCATGACCTTTCAGTTATATTTCTTTGTGAATTTGATCAACATTTATCAAGACATAAAAAGGAGAATCAGGTGTTTGATTGACAAAGGTTGCATTTTTCATGTACAAAACACAGAAGTTAATACTTGCATTAAGCCTTTGGAGTCTCTCTCTTTGTTTGTTTGCATAAAGTCTTGTTACTACGCCACTGCCCAGGCTAGCATTAAATCTGCAATCCTCCTGCCGCCATCTCCCTTGTGCTGGAATTACAGACATGTGCCATCAAGCCTGACTTTACATTAAGCATGTGAAAGGATGATTTTGAAATATGTTTTTCTCTCTGTTTTCTCCTCAACAGTGAAGCTAGGAATTAGAAGAAGAGTCTCCTTCCCCACACACACATTCCTTACTGCAGAACTTCTACAAAACTTGCCACATTCCTGACTCCAGTGCTCTCCCTTTCCAAGACAGAGCAAAAGTGACTTATCCGATTGATGAACCTGGCAGAAGCCTGTGATGCATGACTTAGTGCCTTCCAACCTTAATGCCCCTTGGTTTTCCTGTTCTCAGGGTGATCCTTTCAGCTGCTCTGTAATGGGAGGACAGGTCTGTGGGTGAAGCTCACAGAGACTGAATTGATAGATGTCTGCCAGGGGCTGGATGCTTAAAACCTTCTAATTCAAGGGTGAAGTATTAGTCGGTTCACAGACAAAACACATGAAAAAGACATTTTTTTGGTAGGAAAGCTATTTTTTTCTTTTTGTCATTACCTGTCTGTCTCCTGTGTTTCAATTCTTAGATGGCTTCAAATTTAGAAAGAAAATGCATGGGTTCTGTGCAGTTTTCTGATTGCTGCCCACACAAGTTACCACATACGGAGTGACTTAAACAATACCAGTGTCTTCTTACAGCACTACAGTTATTCTGCCTCTCAAAGTCTGAAGGACATCTGATAGATCACCTGAAGATGCGGGATGTTCTACCTCAGACATCTGAGGAAAGACAGAAAGCAGCATTAGCTATCCAACCCTATTCTTGTTTCTACAAACCTTAAATTCACTATAGGGCTTTGCTAAGTCGTTTAGAAGATTTAAAGAGAAAGGACACTTGAAGAAAAATACTAAGAGGGATTTCCTGCAGATGGAACAGGAGGTTTTCAGAATTTAGGAGGCAGAGGAAGGTCTGGGAGTCCTGAGATCTTTGAGGAACTTTCCACTCACCTCAACATGGGACCTGCTGTGCCCAGAAAGGCAGGATCATAGCCAGGTCTCCCATACCTGGAAACCACTCCCCAATTTCCAAGGAAAATGAATGCAAACAAAACTACCAGGCCTCAGGGTATTGTCGTAACTTGGACAATATCCACAGTGACCAGGATAGACTAAAGTTCAAAGGCCCTCCCCCTACTTCCTGTACCCGCCTTAAAAAGCTTGTTCAAAATAACTTTATTTGCCTTCTTTTCATATCAGAAACATTTCCCATTTGTTTACAATCCCCTTGGGCTTCTTTTTCTACTCTTTCATTTTCCTTCACAATTTTTCCCAACCAATTTCTTGGAGAGCATATTAAAATATTTGAATTTCAAGTTAATAAATTACTCAATTTTAGCAAATGGAACAATGCCATCATTGTTCAGTTTTTCTAGCCAATTGGGACAGAAGCCACCAGCTGGCTGATTTTAACACTGATGGATAATGTGAGGCACAGATGAAATTGATAGACATGAATATAAGTATGTGTGTGTGTATGTATGTGTGTGTGTGTGTGTGTGTATATATATATATATATATATATATATATATATATATATATATACACTTTGCGTCTTGATGAAGGTATTATCAAAGTAAATTCAACTTTACAATAAGAAGTCTGAGAAAAGCATATCCCTATATTCCCAACATTTCTAAGAATTCTGGTATGCCAATTAATCTGTTCCTGTGAGAAACCCAGAAACAGAGAAAAGAATCTTTTGGAGGAGAACTGCGATAAGTAGAAAAATGAGGCAAAATGGCTGGGACAATGGGAGGTCAGACCTCACAGTTCAGCTGCAGGAAGCTTAGAGGCTTTGAAAAGGTACAAGAGGCTCCTCTTGATCTGATCCAAGGAGCAGATGGTTCAAAGGGATGTGCAGGATCCTCTCTACTTTGCTTGAATGTAATTTGGGCTCAGATGGCATTTTTGTAATTTCTGGGTGAGGACTCTCTTCTAGGCTTCTGGTCCCAAGCATCTGAGTACAATTTAGATTTCACCACTCAAGTACTACTTGTTTACTCTTGGTTGATTTGTCAGTTATGTATCAGATATTTGTTTACCCATTTGCAGCTATCTAACATCCCATGTGTATCTCCTACAATCATGTAAGGAGACTGCTTTACTGCATGAGTGTATATAGAAGGGTAATTTCTAATACTCTTCACAGCCTTCTCCTGGGGAAGCTCCTAGAATCTATTATCAGTTAGTTGGATGCTTGCTCCCAAACAAGGAATCCTGAGCAACTACTGAAAAGGCAGGAGGAAAGTTAGAGGTCAAACTTATCAGAAGTGATAGAGAAACAGTAAGTGCTTTATAGAAGAACCTTGGCTGGGCATGTGGTTGCCCCACTTCCAGAACTGCCTTGCTTTCTCTTTGCTTATCTTGGATTTTGCATCTCCTACCAATC
The DNA here is from genome assembly GCA_035773235.1 of Eospalax fontanierii. Lineage (NCBI taxonomy): Eukaryota > Metazoa > Chordata > Mammalia > Rodentia > Spalacidae > Eospalax > Eospalax fontanierii. Next base: position 25,410,230 of record CM069529.1, read on the forward strand.
AGGGAATTCCTGTTGATACCCAGTTATCAAGGAAATGTTTCTGAAAATAGTGGTTTTAAATCAAGAAGCTGACTGCAATATTGTCTATAAACCTTTTAGCCCATCCATTTAAATATATAAGGCATGACATTGAAAATTCTTCTCTATTCCAGTAAAAAAAAAAAAGAGAGAGAGAGAGAGAGAGAGTTACGATGAAGATGGAGGCAGAAAGAAGGCCAGTAAGTCAGAACTTGGACTGGTCCTCGTAATATTTCTGAGAATAGAACAATCTGTTCCCAGCATAAATGAGAGAACAAACACACTGAGAAGAAATAGTCACACATGAGAAACAGCACGCTTCCTAGCATTGTCCTTGGTGGTGACATCATCATCTCTAAGGAAATAAGAATTCCCAGAGCTCCACACTTGGAAATTCCAATGTAACCACAAAATTACATTCCAATGCAAATATATTCTTTATATATAATTAATCATTTGGAGTATCTCAGTATTACAGTATCTCAGTAACCATGCACAATCAATTCTGTGTTCTCAGAATTCCTAAAGATGAATGTGCTGCAGTGTAAATAAGATGAAAAGAGCAAAACACTAAAAATCCAAGAGAAACCCAGAAAGATAAAGCAAACAGGTGCTGATAATCAACCAAGATTTCTCTGGGATTTCAAGCCTATTCTAGTCAGCACAGTCCATCTTTCTCTGTTATGTTGTTTATTTAAAAAAAAAAAGGCTGAGGTAGCTTCCAGAAACTCTAACTTTATTTAATATTTTTTTCTTTATTTAAGTATTCCAAAACTTGAAAAAAAGAAGACACAGAACACAGTGACGGGTAAGATGAAGTGAAAAGGAGATCTACAAAGTCAAGGAAAACACAACTGAAATGCTCCAGAGTCACCCCACTTAGTGCGTCAAGTATTAAGAAAGTCATTCAGCAAATTGAATATGGCATTATTGGCTCCTTCCTTTCTTCCTTCCTTCCTTCCTTTCTTCTTTCCTTCCTTTCTTTCTTTCTTTCTTTCTTCTTTCTTTCTTTCTTTTTTTGTTTGCTTCTTCCTTTCCGTGTGTGTGTGTGTGTGTGTGTGTGTGTGTGTGTGTGTGACCTTGTGACCTTGTTTTCTGGAAGGCTTTCACTATGTATCTCAGGTGACCTTGAACTCATTATGTAGCCCATGCTGGAATCATACTCATGGTGAGCCTCTTGCCTCGGGCCCCCTGAGATTACAGGCATGCACTCCTACAGGCTTTTAATTAGGTTATTGGAATGAACAACAAAGATTGGATGTGAAACAGCATGCCCAACAAGGAAGAGGTATTGATTTAGTAGTTTCAAAATACTATGTGGAAGCTTAACAGCTATTTCCCAAGTACAGAAACATGACATAAATATGTAAATGACTGTCAACAACAGGAATTTCCATAAACTATGTTATGACAGAGGCTGCCCAGTTATCACATCTAGGTTCTATAACTAAGAACTCTGGGAAGGATAGGTTGCATCATTTAGTTGCACAATATTTACTTATACTTCAGATTTACAATTGCACAAATATATTCAAGCCTCAAGGGAAATGTGACTGAAGTTATACTGGAGTGATGTAGCCATGCCCGTAACAAATGAAGTCTAAACGTCAGAAAGATCCTAAGGAGCAAGTCCTAAGGAGCCCCAGTTTATGACCCTCACATGGTTTGATACCTGCAATAACTCAAGCAAGCTCCCTTCTTTCGTTGTCAGCTTTTCCTGTATAGTGTTCCCTATGCCACCCCAAATGGAAGAGAAATGAAATGTGAATATACTTGTAAAATGCCCTCACCCTGGCCCCCCATCTGCTGAACCTATGTTTGCATTAACATATGGCTGATATGTGAATGGACAAGCAATTTATTGAAGCCAGTATCTGTTGACAGCACTCTACAAACATAAAACAGCATAGACACGCAATGTATGCTGTCAAAGGAAAATGCGTGGCCTAGTTTCATCTCTCCAGCCCACCGTTCTGCTGTTTATGTGTGAAATAAGTAAGGACAGCCAAGGCAGTAGAACTGCTTCGTGCTTAGAAATGCAGTGAGCACTACTGAAGTTGACTCAGTGATTGACCCAAAAAGTTCCATCTGCTTATCCGTTAGCCTGTGTTCACTATGAGTTTTCTCTGTCTCTGTGTCTGACTGCTGATAGAACAGAAAAACTTCGTAAAGGAAGATTGGTCCTTGATTGCAAATGGCATTATGCTCCCAGCTAGTTGGCTCTGGCTGGCCTGGCAGCCGCCAGTGGTAGAGTTATAAATTCTACAGCCCTCAGCTTCTGCCCAGTTGGAAGATTGTCACCTGTGTACATGGAAATGTGTAAACCAGCAGGCTAGGGTAAAAGCGAGGGTCTCAGTCTTAATTCAAAGGAAAAGCAAGTGGGATAAGCTTATAGAATAGAGAATTAAGAAAAATTTGAGGGACCAGATAGATGGCTTAGTCGTCAAGAACACTGGGTGCTCTTGCAGAAGACCTGGGTGAGAATCTCAGCACCCACATGAGAGGTAACAACTGTCCATAACTCCAGTTCCAGGAGATCTGATGACTTTTTCTGTCCCCCCACTGGCATTGCGTGACACAGGTGTACTCACATACTTGCAAGTGATACATATATACACAGAAAATGAAATTAATAAACAATCTTTTTAAAAATGAAAGATTTGATTCTGGCTACAACCAAAACCAAAATATAAACTTCTTCCATATCTAGGACAGAAAATTATCAAGCTCTTAATAAACAGCCACATCTCTTGGTTCATATAGAAATACTTTGAATACTTGTAACTGTATACATGTGCAGTTTTGGTACAAAAGTAATTTGAGGTTTTACTTTGTTGAAATTTGTCAATTGATGTTGGAATACATTCTTAAGCAAAGAATGCTATGTGTTGTATATGTCATTTTAATGAGCATTTCTTACTTTATGTGTTTTTGCTAATGACATATTATTGCTATTATTTTATATTATGGAATTATCTTAAATAAAAAGCCAATTTGTGTGGTTTTCTATGAGTCCAAAATGGGTCCTTAGTAGCAGAGAGAGCTTGCAACATCAGTACATTTGGCCCGATCAGAGGACTGACAGGAGCAAAATACATGGCATACACATAGGGAATTCTCAGAGAAAAATCAAAATATACTTTAAAATTCCTTCTAAATTGGTCAGTTTAAAATGTCATCCTCTCTTATTCTATGCAACAATGATGAACCACTTCTCCAGATTTTGACAAGTGACAAAACTGGACCAACTGGACGGTTGGACCAAGAAAACACTCCAAAGCACTTCCCCATATTGAAACGCCTAGAAAAGCACCATGCTTGCGAGGGTCTCTACAGGTCTGATCCATTTCCACTTTCTGAGTACCAGAGAACCCTTTACATCTGAGAAGTGCACTCAGCAAATCAACGAGCTGCCCCGAAAACACCTGCCACTGGCATTGGTCAACAGGAAGGACCCAATTTTTCTCCATGACAATACCTAATCGAAAGTCAGACAACCAACACTTCAAAAGTTGAGTTATGGTCTCCTGACCTCTCACCTACCAACTACCACTTCTCCAAGCATCTCAGTAACTTTCTATAGGGAAAACAATTCCACAGTCAGCAGGTACAGAAAATGTTTTCCAAGAGTTGGAAATGGACAAACTTATTGCTCATTGACAAAATATGTTGATTGTAATGGTTCCTATTCTGATTAATAAATATTTGTTTGAACCTAGTTATAATGGCTTAAAACATGGTCCAAACCTCCAATTCCTTTTCACATACCTCATACATGCACATATAGAAACATTAATATTACTTGTTACCCACATTACACACTTTTGGTGTGTGGGGGAGTTGTGTGTATACACACAGGAACCAACCTAAGATACTATTCCTCAGGAGTCATCTTTTCAGTGGGACCTGGGGCTTGCCTATTAGATTGGGCTACCTTGGCCAGTGAGCCCCGTAGATCCTGGGCCCCACCCAGCTTTTTGTGGGTGCTAAGGATCTAATTAGGTTGTCATGCTGTGTGTGAGCTGTCTCCCCAATGAGCTGTCTCCCCAGTTCTAGACTTTCTTAATACATTAAACACAGAGCCTTAGGTATTTGTATCATGCTACCCATGAGGATATAAACTACATATAAACATTTTATGAGAGAAGCTCCTATGTTTATATGATCTCTTCTCTGTAGATGCATCTGAGGTATATTCTTTACGAAATGTTTTACTCAGAGCTTTATGATAAACGTCCTTGGGGAAAAAATTTGATGCGATGAGAAATGTAAATATTTTCTTTAGTTATTCAAACCCTATTTATTTAGAATGGCTTCAAAGTGCTCTCATTTAGAAATATTTTACTTTATTTCAAAATAGATGAAAGCAGCAAGGTAAAACAAGTTATAACAAAGTTGATAAAAACACCAAACAAACAAAGCAAGAAATAAAGTCCATAGATAGATGTCTGTAGATTCCAGTAAGGAGTTGATTCCTCTTCGTGTGCTATGTGAGCATGACCAACTTACCCGTCTCACATAGCACACGAAGAGGAAATATCCCGAGGACTTTTGGGTACGGCCTTTCGATTTGATGAGCTGGTTCCTGTATTTGGGGATTATTTTATTATTTATTTATATGTGTCTATGTGTGGGTGTGTGTACATGCATTGCAGGTTCCATCAGAGGCCAGAAGAATATGTGGGATACCCCAGAAATGAAGTTCACAGGCCACCTGATGTAGGTGCTGAGAAAAAAACAAAACAAAACAAAACTGTGGTCCTCTGCAAGGGCAGTAAGTACTCTTAGCAGCTTAGGCTTCTCTCCAGTCCTGTATCATTTGCTTTAGAAGAGATATTTAAAATAGAGGCTGAGGTTGAACAATTCCCCAACTTAAGTCATGGAAGAAGGAACAGGAACCAGTTGGGAGAATAAAGAAAAGAGGAAATCATAGGAAGACTGTGCTCTTCAAGCCAAGGAGGGAAGGCTCCATGGAAAGCATCTAGCACTGAGCAGACACTAGATACTTATAAATAAGTGGATGGAATGACATCCAGATGTGATAAATAGCACAGGCTGTTCCAAGAGGGAGTAACAGAATCAACTCCTTACTGGAATCTACAGACATCTATCTATGGACTTTATTTCTTGCTTTGTTTGTTTGGTGTTTATATCAACTTTGTTATAACTTGTTTTACCTTGCTGCTTTCATTAGTGTTCTTTACCTCTTGATCTATGTTGCATGATCCTTGGGTGCAGAGGTTGCATTGTAGATGTGCTGCTTAAGCACAGGAAATTCACAGACCAAGGCTGTGTGTGACTAGTTGTGATACTCTGCATTAGTCCCCATCTGGTGCAGAAGACACTTCTTTGATGAGTATGACTGGGATACTTGAGTGTCAATACAAGGATACATATTTTGCACTTAGCAAGAAGTTATGTTAGCCTAGAGATGTGAGAGCCCTGGGGATTTCTCTCCACTCTATGACCTCTTCAGCCATGTGTATTTGGTTAAGATTACAGGACCACACATAAGTTTCCTCCCATTGAGTGTGTTTTAAGTCTAATTAGGTAACCATTGATTGCTTCAAGATAAAAGTGCCACTACGGCACCAGTATTGTATGCTGTGCGGTCTTTGATGTGGTTATTTGGTTATGAAGCTGGTGTTGAGCCATCAACTGATGTTCTCCCTTAGCAGCTTGCATAGTGCTTTACAGAACTATGAGAGCTAGCCTTCAAGGGAAGTGGCTTCCAGGTCAGTTCCAGTTCCATTGCTCTAAATCCAGCCTCCAAAACATGTCCTGTCTTCAGTAATAGGGTCTTACCATAAAGTTCTGGGAGGCAATCAAGGGCTTTGGCAATAGCCTGTGTAAGTTGGGGAGTCTCTTGGACAACCCTGGCCAACAACTCAAAGGAAGGTTTCTCCTGTCTGACACTGTCTCTTGTTACGTAGCCTTGAGCTAAGCACATGTACTCATGTAGAGATACTTTATATGGAATTTGTAATGGAGTTGTTAGACTATTATGATTCCTTCTAGTGTTTTATATTAACTAGGCATTATTTATCTTTCTTCTCTCTCCCTGTAAGATCCTTCCTCCACATCTTCCGCATTTAGAGTATCCTCGTTTTCCCCATTTCTCCCTTGATAATATCAGTTTCCTATGACCTCACCTCTATGGCATAGATCTTTTTCTTTCTCTTTATTCCCATAATTCCTTGTATAATCCTTCCTCTCCCTTCCCATTTAAATATCCCTATTTTGTCTATTCAGGTATCACTAAGGGAGAAATAGATATAGAAATAGTAGGAAATAGTAGGAGAAATAGAAATAGTAGGAAACAGGTATCACTAAGGGAGATTTCCTACTATTCTCCTCTCTTGGGTTCCTTCTTTCCTTTTACCTCGCTGGTTCCTTCCCATCTCCCTGGTGCCTACAGTTACATCAGGATACACACTCACATAAGGATTCGGTGCTAGGATCCACAAACGAGGTAGAACATTCGTCGTTTGTTTTTCTGAGTATGTGTTACTTCACTTAGCATAATAATTTCTAGTTCCATCCATGTCCTAATTTTCCTTCAATTACTGTGACAAAATACTCTGACCAATACCAACTTTGGGAGAAAAGGATTTCTTTGGCTTACATATCCCAGGTTGCACAGTTCATCACTAGGGAAGCCAAGAAAGGAACTCAGGACAGGAACCTGGAGGCAGGAGCTGGAGCACAGGCCATGGAGGAGCGCTGCTTACTGCCTGCTACCCTGGCCCATGCTCAGCTTGCTATCTTATACAGTAGACAACAACCTACCCAAGGATGGCACCACCCACAGTGGACTGGGCCCTCTAGCAGCATTCAGCAATCAAGAAAATACCCCACAGATATAGGCACAGGCCAACCCAAAGAAGGTGCCCTCAACCTGTGTGTGTCAAGTTGACACAAAAGCTATCTAGCACAACTGACCCCTTGTAAACTTGCACACAAAACACATTACTATTAAACCCTGGTCTTTCCATTTCTTATCCCCAAGACATGATGTTAACCTTAATATCACAGCATAAGAGTTTAAAGTCCCACAGTCATTAAAATATCCAAACACTTAAAAGTTCACAGTCCCATTTAAAAGTCTCTCAACTGCAGGCTCCTATAAAATCCCAAACAAGTACTGTCTTATTTCAAAGGAAGAACTGGGCAAAGCTAAGCAAATCCTAAGTCCAGCAAAGTAATTCAGGAATTTCTGGTCTCCAAATGATTATGGCAGCTCTACTTCTCTGACTCTGCCATCCACAGCACACACAGCTCATCTTGCATGCCCAGGCCGGCTCCATTCCACACCTGCTGCTGCCTTGGTGGTCATCCCATGGTCCTGGCATCTCCAAAATGTTGGAGTCACCACTGAAACTGAGGATGCGCCATCACCAATGGGCTCTTCTGGCCTCTCCTGGTACAAAAGCTCAGATTCTCTCCATGATCCCTGCAATCCTGGGTCTTCACTACAACCAAGGCTGCACTTTCACCAATGGCATCTCCTGGCCTCTCACAATGCTGCTCTCTGTGACCCCTTAATGCTTTCAACACCAGAACCATGCAGGAGACTCTTACATATACTAAGTCCTGCTTCCAGCTTGAGATGGAGGCTCAGGCCACCTCTGGACCACAGCTTCTGAGTGCTGACCCTGAGGGAATACTTCCCAGAAGATTTCACCTCAATGATCTTGTCTCTTGTTACTTAAGCACAGCTGAGTTTTTCAGCCCCAGCTAACCAGTGTCAATTATTCCATTAAAGAAAAAGTTTCACTTCAGTGGTTCTGGCCTCTTCTTAATCACAGCTGATTCTTTGACCCCAAATGATCAGAACTCACAGATTCTCAATTCAAAATATAATATAAATTGCCCTGATAGTCTCCATTTCGCTTTTAGCTTCACAAGCCAAGCCTCCATCATCTACAACTCCTCTCTTCAGCACAACTATTTCAAGCTCCACAGCAACAGGCTAAGCACTCAATGACTTTTCTAGCCAAAGTTTCAAATGCTTCCGCAATCCTCCCCAAATAACTAAGGTCAGGTCTGTCACAGCAATGCCTCACTCCTGGGGCATTGTATTATTGTATTCATTGCTTTTCTGTTCCTGTGATAGAAACACTGACTAAAGGGACTTATAAAAGGAAGAGTTTATTTAGCTTAAGGTCCTAAAGGCGTAGAAGTCCACCATGGCAGAAGGCATGGAGGCAGATGTAGCTAGAGTGGGCACAGAAGGTAAGCACTCACATCTTCAAGAAGACACAGGAAGCAGAGCCTGATTGGAGATCCAGCAAGGCTTAAGAACTCTCTAAGCCCACCCCCAGTGATGTGCTTCCTCCAGCATGGCCACACCTTCTAAGACCTCCAAAAACAGCGTCATCAACTTGGGACAAAATGTCCAAATACTTGGCATCTATGAGGGACATTCTCATTCAAACCACCACAATCCATTTACCTGAAAATTTTAATATTTCGTCTTTCTTTACTGCTGATGCTTCTGAACGACCATCTTTATTTCTGCTTTTGAGAACTCCCTACTCAGATCTTTAGCACACCTTTTAATTGGGTCACCTGTTTTCTTGATTCTTTGTTTTTCTGAGCTCTTTATCTACTCTTGATGTTAAGCCTCTGGCAGATACGTCAGCAGTGAAGATTTTCTCCCACTCTGTGGGTTTTCTCTTCACTTCCTTGGTTGTTTCTTTTACCACACAGAAGCCTTTTAGATTAATGAGCTCCCACTGGTTGATTCTTGCTCTAGTCTGGGAGGCTCCCTCACAGTCATAGACTGTCAGCCTTCTAATCACCATCTGATCTTGGGTTAAACCCTGTCCTTCCCTGTTGATATTATCATGAGATTCTTGATTTCTCTTTTCTCTCCAGAACACTGTTAGGCATTTGCAATTGACAAAAAGTGCTCCAACCTCAAGTCCTGTTTATTTTCACCTCTTCTAAATTCCCCAAGACAAATAAATACTAAAAACTTAGCAGCAATGCAAAGCAAAATTTCAGGCAACACAAAGGAAACTTTCCTACTATATACACGTACACACACGCACACAATTCATGAACAAATTTTAGTAAGAAATAGACGAGAATGACAAAATGAGTATCATGGCTATCTCTAAAGTATGGGTCATGGAATTTACTCTATTTTCCAAACCTTCTTAGTGAACAACACCCAACTGTTATAACTAAACAACAACCTCCAAGGCCGAAGTAAGCCCACTAGCAACTGCGTAGACAATTTCTAGCCCACGCTTAGCTTCCTTCTAGATGCCTGCTTCTTCTACTTCTGCCACCAGGCTTTCTCACACACCCAGAGCCTTAGTCCAAGGTACTAGTAAATATTGTGGAACTGACAACCCAGGTCCTATTCCATAACTGATATAGGCTGGAATTCAACAGAAAATGTCTCACTGCCTCTTTCACCCACAGATAGAATACTCTTTAACCATGAACCACAAACAATATCAGAAATTCCCAATGGAATCTGCCCATACTCAACTGCCCAGTGAGTGGGACAACTGCTCATCAAGATACTTTGTAGTGGCCTTACTTGCTTCCCTGACTCGCTTGCCTCAGTTGCTCAGATTCATTGTCCCAAGTTAACAGTATTCATAAAACTCCTGAGTTAGAAAGTGCTAGTCTGTGTCTTTTATCTCTGAACCTCTATACCCCCTAATGTAGAGCTTTGCCCAGTTTAAACACACTATTAAATGCCTGTGGAATCCGTTTAGATTTTAATTCATCACACCTATAATGGAAGTTTGAAGAGTCCTTTAATGGAGCCAGCATCAGCACAGATTCACAAAAACCCTTGAATTTATAATTTGGCGCATGACCAAAGTGTATAACTTTAAAAGGTATGGAGCTGATGGGCCTGTTTTATAACTTCCTGCAGTATACAGGAGCATAGATGCTACAGTCTATAGCTGCAGTTCAGCAGGCACCATAATGATGCATATCAAATGAGGCTTTGCTTTCTCTGCCCAAGCTTTCTAGAATATGGCCATCTTCAGCCACCAGCAGTATGTCCATGATGTGTTACTAACCCTCAGAAAGTAAAGAATAACTTGTTGATATTGCCTTAATATGAGCTCTCCATGAATCATCGCCCCCACAACTTGCTTGCACAATGAGAATTTATGCTAATAATTATGAAACAGAGCACTACTTGCGTAATCCTCAAGTGCTTTCATCAAAGAGAAACTGAATTAATTTTAATTGTAGTATCAAGCCCTCAAAATTGGCAGTCTGTCTGTGGCAACCATAGTTAATCAAAACATTTTATTAACAGCAAGCCCTCAGCTGACTGAGCAGCCCAAAGTACAGAGAACTTCATTTTTCACAACACTGAAGACTTGACTAGCAATAGCTAGCACTGGTCGAAGATCTGTCCTTTGACTCCATGGCCAGAATCAGCTCAGGTCCTTCAACACAGCATCTTTAAAGCTGGGCAGGAAGTTGACTGGAGGGGAGTGAGGTCTATCATAGTTTGCGCCTTGTATTCTAGAACACACCTAGGGTATCATGTTCTAGGTTTACACTGTCTTGTCGTGACTTAGTAGATTATTTGATACATAGAAATGACTATAATGTCCATGGTCTTTTTAAGAACCATAAACTGTAAAACAGTTATGTAAAACAAGTTCAAGAATTTGTTGGCATTTAAATTTTCCAAAGAGTGTCTTTCTTTCTTGGCTGCATTTGAAAAATGAGATTTATTTAAAATTCATCTTATCAAAATTAAAAGTCATCATTTTCTCTTCTGCTGCCCTTCATTCTCCCACTCAACAATCTTTCCCTCCTCCACTTGAAGGTACAAGATCAAGGTGTGGAGGACAGACGTAGGACTCCATTGCACATGCTCTGTTCACCTCCTGTGAGATGGAGGCATATATCTTCGAGTATACATTCTCCTGGTTTCTCTTCTTTTTCTTCCCATTCCTATTACTACCTCCACGTTCTCCATTTCCTGCTCTTGTCTTTACCCCTAGAGGTAGAGCATCAGAAAAGAGATTTAAGGAGGTATGGAGTTTTCCTTTTTACATAACATTGAATGGTGAACCTACGTACTATGCACTAAGATCATTTCACATGGGATTTCTGTTTTAATTCAACCAGTTACCTTTTTTTTTTTCTTTTCCCAACATTCTTCCTATTTTTCTCCTTATTTAGAGAAAGACAGCCAAAGAAACTAGTAAATATCTTCCAGGTCTTCTTTTGCCCAATGATGGGTGAAAGACAAAGTCTATGCTAGCTACAGCTGTCACCTAGGTGAGTGAGCAAGTACTACAGAAGGAACGAATGCCTAACATCTTGACCTTGGGTCTGCTCCCATTAACCGCCACTTATTCTCAGCTTCCATTTCGTTATCAATTGAAAGTGAACTTAATAATCCTACATCACAATATTGGCGTAGCTATTAAACAAGATAGCGCATATAAACATTGCAATCTAAGACATAGTAGGAGATGTGCAAAGAGGTTGATTCTGAGCACAGATTCATTCCATCCTCTTAAAACGTATCTTGCTACTCTTCATTTTTGTTTACTGTACTTTATATTTTAAGCTAATCACCTTTTCTTTTTTCCTTGATTTGCTTATATTTTCATCGGGCTAACAGCTAGAATCTCTGCTGGCAGAGGAAACATGTCTGATTCACTGTGGGGGTCACCACTCTTGTTTACAATTACACACTAGCAGCAGTGACAGCTCTTAAACCTTTACTAAACCTGTCCTCAAGGTCACTGGCTTGTTAGCTTTCTCCGGCCACCGGTGTCTTGATTATGCCCCTTCGCCCTTGCTCTCCACATGGTATTTAGGAACCAGTCTCTTTCTAGCTTCCTAGCACACATAGGCCAGTCTCTAGTGCTGTCCAGCTTAAGCTAAATTGGATAAATTATAAGGTAATGAGGAAATAAAACAGGCAAGGACAATGCAGGTCTGATGCGATTTACACACGATGAACAGTGGAGGCGACTGGACAGAAGATAAGTAGAACATAGCTGGAAACAGGAAAAAACACATTCCCGTGTTCTGGAAGATTTGGAGAGCTATATTTAACAGTCTGAAGGAAGGAACTGCAAGTTGCCAGTGAACATGGAATCAAGTCAGATTTGAAGTTGTTTTATGCATTCATTCAGCAAGTACTTATTGAGAACCCCAAATATCACAGCTATTCTGAGATGCTACGGCATAATGCTGAAAACATACAAAACTCTCTTCTCAGTGGAGAGTCAAAGCAAGATGTCCACTTGCATCTCTAACTTAACTTTTGTCTTAATCTCACGGGTCTACAAATAGAAAGTCTCCTGTGTTTGAAGTTCAGCCTAAGCAAAGGGGTTTTTACTTCCTCTTTTGGTGCTTTCTTTGCAAGAAGTCCTTAAAAGATACATATTTGTGAGTAAAAAGATACTATAAGGACAAGGGGAAGGAAATACAAAGAGGTGGGGTGGGGTCAAGTGCTTTTGCAAACTAGCAGGTGCACAAAGCCAAGGCTGTCAAAAGAGATAATGTGCTGACAGTGTTGAAAGAAGGAATCAGAGAGCTAAGCCTAACATCCGGGCTAGAATTATTAAAGCTGAAGACACTAAGACTAATTTTCACTTTTTCCAAGCTTACTCAGTTAAACTAGTGAACATCACAGAGCCAGTGTGGGCAGCTGTTCAGGTCTCCTTTAGAGGAACTTTACAGCCTCTGGTGCATATCTTATACACACTTATGGCAGACCTTAGAGATAGAGTAGTACATCTGCCCTCTGATAATCCACAGGCTTAAGGCTTGATTACCTGTGGTTAATTCTGAGCATTCCCGGGTTTTATTTAGAAAGTAAACCACTCAAGAACTGAAAGGCCATCACAGACATTGCAAGAGAATGGTGTTTAGTACCTCCTTTGTATTGAGTCATAAGACAGCCAATGACAGAAATTCTGCTACAATCAGATGATTTGAAGCTACCAACAAGATTTCCTCTTCTTTCAATGGTGTGTGCAGCTACACTGCCTCGCACACCACTTACTCCCTTTGCAGTGAGTACGGTCATTCATATGCAGACTTCCGTGAAAGATGAGTTGGTGGATCTCTTTTCCCTCTGACAGGTTACAAGTGACACAAAAGCAGAGTTACATTTTGTCTTATATTGAATCACCAATTCGCTAGCGCATAGTGGGACCTCAGTAAATATCTGTTCAATGAATGAGCTTTCAACCTTCAAGACTATAGAATTCGTTCTATTTCAAATACAACGTCATGGTGGGCGGAGCCAGTGGGAGCAAACTGTGAGGGATTAGAGAATGACATTATCTGTGATCATTCAAATCCCAAAAAGGGACATGCATAAATCCACGGAATCAGATGTACTTGTCAGCTTCCTCAACAGCTGTCAGGAGACATTACCATCAGTCAGCAGCAGCATTATTATTTAGATCTATTTATGTGCTAGATAGTTTTGTTGCATTAGTCTTAATCTCCAGTAACCATTTCAGGTGAATTTCATCACTCCTGTGCTACAACTGTAAAGATGAAGCAGAAAAGTGAGAAATTGCCTTCAGCGCTGTGCCAAGTGTGCTCGTTTCCTCTCTAAGACTGGCTGAGCAATCCCATTTTCTTTCCAGAAAAAAGTCTGCTCCAAAAGCAGGCTTAGAATTCATGGCAGAATGACCCTCCTTGGTGACCACTGTATGGATTCATCTTGTTTTCTTTTCTTTCCAAAGAAAATATTTCTTGTTGTGATATTTTAGTTCCTTATGGAGTCCTGTTCTGACAATCCTGGGTGTTCTAAGAAAAGAGCAGGTGTGACAGGAATGTCCTAAAGTAAAACACTGGAATTACTCCCACTTTAACTTGAAGGACAGAGCCAAGTCGAGAATCATTCTTTCCTCACTGGAAAACATGGAATTGAAAAGACAGACTCGTTTTGTTAAGTGATCATTACAAAAGAATAAATCTTTCTGCTTTGTTTCCCTTTGTGGGAAGTTCAATGATTCTGTAAAGAAAAGGACAATGTCAGTCGCATTTATGTTACGCTTTCTCATCTTTAGGCATGATTATTTGCATAATGGAAACCCTGTAAATGGTTTGTTGAATCTAACTAGCTTATGATCATTGAACATTTATTGGACCGTACTTGGTTTTTAATAGATCGTGTATTCTAGGGAGAAATGAAGGTCCAGTTTACAGATGATATTGAAGACTTAAGGCATACATCTTAGATTTTGTGGCAAGTAATTTCTGGAACTGAGAGAGGTTGCACAAAGGTACATTGTTCTCTGTAGCTCATGCTATGTGAGTGAACACTCACCTAGGCCTGAAAGAGCCACCAGAACAGGGCTGGAGAGATCAGAATTAAATTCATTGGGGTTTGTCTCTATTGTTAGCAGTTGGCTTTTATAAAAATAGATGGTGTTTTACATTGAACTTATATGCTAGAAACTTCAGCTGTCATATGGATGTGTAGGATACAAAAATCAGAAAATCATGCTGGATTCAGCGAAGATAGCACAGACCAACTACTTTGCTCTTATTTATCACCACAGATGATTTTCTCTCCTCTTTATTGAATCTCAGCATGTGCCTAGCATATAAAAAAGCCTTAGCCCTGCAGCTTCCATTTTCCGTCTCTTTCTTGGTCCTTGGAGGAAATGTTGATGCCTGTAGTATAGAAATGACCTGAAAGAGAAAATCACATTTCAACCAAAAAGCCTTACCTACTTTAGGGAAATGCAACTTGCCAGATTGTATAATTTCAATCGCAAATCTGCCTATATTTATGTTGGGTTAGAAAAAAGATCGTTATTAAAATCATTTGTTCTTCTATACAAGATGCCCTGAAGGTTTTCTTCAATGCTCATTGGTACCTTAAAAATAGGGCAGGAATTAATAGAATGAATGAAATTGTGGTCCTAAGTCTATTCCTTCCAGACCCTTGACTTTCTGATTTAATTCCAAAAAGCATATTGGAAGGATTTAACTCTGGTAAATATTAGAGGGGCAGAAAGATGCAGACAGATCAATTAATAGGTGCTTCATGAGTCCCATGGACACAATGTATGTTTTCTTTCTCTTCTGAATGGTCTTAGATCCTAAAACTAGCACTACAAGTTAGAAGGAGTCCCAAGTGAATTAATATTATTGTTCTCATAAACTGGATGGAGCAATCCCTGACATGAGAGCAGAATTTAATTAAAACTGAAGTGTAGATGAGCTGGAACTGAAGGGAGAGGAAGCACTATTAAACTCAAAGCTGTCTTTTCTCTCCTGCCCTCTGGCCCCAAGCACATGGAACAAGCATTGTGTGCAGAGGGAATGTCAATTACCTTATTAGGATAAAAATAATCATGCTAATAATAATGCCATGACCATTGTTGGAATGATTAAAAGCATTAATTAAACTGAACTATATTGCAGATGATATCAAAATAATGACTATTTAGCTGAAGTCAACCTCAATGGCTATTTTAATTATTAATAGCAATCACAGTGCTATTGCAATTATTCCCTTTATTCTGCAATACCCACATTCTCTTGGTGGAAAGGATTAAGAAGATGTACATTTAAAGTGTGAGACAGACTGCTAAGGACACCGGGTGAGCCTTTTGTACCCTCAAGTGACACTGAGCATCAGTCTGTTTCTCTTTGGGCCCAGTTGTTGAAATGTTTTCTCACATCTTCCTCTTCCAGTAAATAGTCACCACCTGAAGGTGATACTCAAACTTTACACTGTTTCTTGTAACTTAAGAAAACAGTCAACTCTCCTGCGAATTCCAAGTTTACTTTGATGTTCAAAGTTTATCCTGTCATGTTTGCAGACTTCAGAAGAGAGGAAAGCACCTCTTGATATAAGACTTCAGAGAAAACTGAAAACATAAAAATACTGTATCACACTAGAAATCTGTCATCTACACTCCTGTTCAAACTCGTAACCGTCTGAAGTAAGGATGTGTGATGTCCGAGTTAGTACAATATCCTAACACATTATGTCCTCACTATAGGCCTGGTCTAAGACATAGATGAGCAACTCTGTACTGTAGCAACTTCAAGCATCATGAATAATATTTCAGCATCTGAAGCCCTGATGTAACTTTCTAGTGTCTAAAATTCTATTGCCACAAATTTTAAAACATGCTGCCTGTAAGTGACACTATAGTTAGGAGTTTGGGGGTTTGTTTTGATAATAATCCCCCAAATTTATTTGAGACAATATTTATATCAAACTGGAATGTTTTACCAGGCTCACTTCAAGTGTAATTACGCATGCACTCAACTTCAATTTACCAAACTATGCTTTAGTTTCCATTTCTCTAATATTCTCCCTCTCTCTTCCTTTTCATGCCTCCCCACCACATCTTGGCTTTTTTTTTTTTTTTTTTTAGATTAACTGAGCATATTATTTTGGGTCTACTTTCCCTTATTACCTTGAATGTTTGTAAAAGTGCTGCCTACAGTCTAGTCTCAGGCTTTAAACTTTAGTCACTTTGGGAAAATTCAACACTTTTACCTCTTCAAATATTGTTTCTGCCATACTCTTTCTCTAGTCTTCACTTTTCTTCCCTTAAACATTTTTTTAATTTTATGTGCATATTGCCTGCATGTGGATAGGGGCACGTGTGCCTTGCCATGCCCGTGGAGGTCAAAAGAAGGCGTCAGATGCCCGAAACTGGAATTACAGGCCGTTGTTAGCTACCATGTGGGTGCTGGGATTTGAACCTGGGTCTTCTGCAAGAGCAGGCAATGCACTTAGCTGCTAAGCTGTCTCTCTAAACCCTCCTTAAACATTTTAATCTTGAGCATTTTAAAGTTCAGACTTGTCAACTCTGTTATGTAGATCCCCTGTGGGTTTGATTGTTCTGGCCCTTGCCTCTCCTGTTTGTAATGACAAATTTGTGTTTCCATATAGTATATGGAGAATGGAGATAAAATTTGAGGTTATTTACTTAGAAATATTCTACCTAAGGAATTCCAATGTAACATTCCCAAAGACTTAAATGCAATCAGTGTTTGACATGAAGCAAAATCTATTTCCAACAGCAAATACTCAGGAGATGAAGGCAAGTGATCCTAAGTTCAAGGTCATCTTGAACTGCAGAGTATAGAAAAATCCAACAGGAGGTGGGAGGTGGGGCTAGGGCTTCGTATTTATCTCTGTGGTAGAGAACTTGTGTAAGATTACAGGACCCTTGGCTTGACTGCCATTTACATTTACTCCTGGAAAGTGTGGTCTTGAGGTCTCAACACAAACAAAGGAGTCTGGCAGAGTGTCCCTCCCTGGTAAACCATTATTGCTGGTAGATATTTGGTCTCCTTAACCCAGTAAGTTTTATAGTTCTGCTTATCTTCTGAACTTCTGAGTTTCCTCTTGGAGAAATAGCATAAATATGTAAGAAAACAGCCCCAAAGGCCAGCCTCACCTCTTTGGGTTCTCTTCTCACAGATGTCTCATCCACAAGTTGTCACTGTCTTGCTGATTGCTTAAGCTTCAGAATAGATGTATTTCAGATTTGATCCAGTTTTTGCACTATTCAGTACCTCAATCCATTTCATTTCTTTACATTTTCAAGTAAATATATTTGTTTTCTCTTTCCTAAATGATGAGGTTTGTGGTAGAGCATATAGGAGGGAATTGTATGTGCAAGTTACTTTAGTTACAATTTAACTGACATAAAGAATCTTACATGCTTCTTGGATATACAGGTAAGAAGAACAAAACAGTATATATATATATGTATATATATATATATATACATATATATATATATATATATATATTAATCTACACACACTTTCTCCTGATAAGGAACTTTTTAGGCAGTACTCTCCAAAGGAACCGCTACTACTGATGAAGTCTCACTGTGGAGATCAGGGTAAGGACAGACAACGCATTCATCTATGGCTGCCAGTGGCAAGGTCAGTCATCATCTGTAGTGTTTTCCCTTAGTATGAAAACTCTGCTAACCTTAGCCTGAAGAGCAGCTGATGCCTTTCCTCAGGAAGCACTGGCTGCTAATTGTTAAATGATTCTATCAGCATTTCATAAAGTTTATGCTTAATGCCAAGAGTAGGCAAAACCATTTATTTAATTAAATATTTACTCATACACATTAACATGCAAAGCACAAATCTAGGCACATGAAATGTAAAAAGTTGAGTTTTATCACTATCCTTTGATAACCTGACTCTAGCTATATGACCGTGGTTTTTAAGACTTTATTGTTCACATCTTTGTTGTAAGTCATTTCAAGTCCTTTCTGAAAGCAGACAAGGCATAAATAATTAATAAATCCATGAACAAATTTCTGTCTGTTCCCAGGGCGTTTATGATCCAGAACTAACTCAGCTTACTGGGAAGTTAATCAGATAGGCTTGTCCTTGAACAGAAGGCCACTGAGCTTCTTCAGAGCATACGAGGATGCTCTTGGAAGGTGACATTGGTAATTGCTCACTCCAAAACCAATCCAGCTTTCTTAACAAAATACAAATGCTGTCTACTTATCTACCTGCTCCACCCACAGTAATGCGTGTAGAGGAAGCTGACCATATCTTGGAAGCTGACCGAGCTCCAGGGTTGGGTAAGAAGCATCTAAAGTTAATTCTCTTCGGGGGATCAGTAATTGTGACAAGGACAGACTCTGTGACCTCCTTCTGGCCACTGAGATGTGAGAACAAGTATCTGAAGCACCTTCTAGGAAAATTAAACAAACCTCTACCTCTTCTGGACATTTTTGTGTTCTGTTCTGACATCTGACCTGCCATAACCTTCTGTGTCGTAAGGCAGAGGGTCAATCTGACATGGAGAATGGTAGACTGTAGAGATGGAAAGAAGACGGCACTCTGAACACATCATTGAACCAGTGGACTGAAAGTGTAAGCAACTCATTGTGACCATGATTTTCAAGGAGGAAAAAAATGTAGGAAATAGGTATGTTCTTTAACAATGAAGGAAAGATCAAATGCTTGGCAGACTTAGCTGATGTGTTTTTAATGACCTTTAATATTCCCAGAAAACTTAACAGAGTAAGAAGCATGGGGCCAGCTGAACATATCTGTCCATCTCGACTGTAATGTTCTCTAAAAACACAATTTCTTCAAGCAATTGCCAGTGCATTTCTGTTTTATGTTCTTCATCAATGGCTAAGGCCAGAGTTCTTGTACTTTAGCATAACTGACATTTAGTTCTGTTAATTCTTTGCTGTGAGAGCTTACCTTGTATGCACAGTACCTGCCCAGTAGCTGTACGTACACCCCCAACCTTGGCTATCACATCCAAAAATGCTGCTGGACATTGCCAAACATCGACGAGGGACCAAACAGCCTCTAGTAGAGAACAATGATCCAAACAAAATGTCATTTTTACATGGCTCATTCCAATGTGAACAAAAACATGTATTCCTTTAAAAAATAAACTTTGTTCATTTTCTTCTTCAAAAAATTGACATCATGAGCATACCAGAAATATGTAATGTAGAAAAAAATCCATAAGTCACTTTGTCAGTTTAGTATATACACCCAGTATTTTCTATTCATTGTGTTTACATACAGAAATTCATAAGATTACCATGCAACATTTATTTCAGAATTTTTTATTTTCCTCTTGTTAGTACATGTAGTCTTTTTACATTTATACATTTACTTTTATAAATGATATAAATGTATATCTCAAGCTTTATTCTTTTTATTTTATCAATTAAATTTGTTCTGTGACAATTTCTCACATGTACATAATGCATACTGACCAGCCTTATCATCAAACCCCTTGCATCTCTCTATTATACCCTTCCCCACTAATCTTTTTCATATTCGTGTATATTTATTTTATGATGTGAATGAGCTAAAGAAGGGTCATCAGTGCAACCATGACTTTGGAACTATCTGGTGAGCTGAGCAGTTAGTACACTAAAGACAGTGACACCTCCTCTCCCAAAATTTATCAACACCAATGGTTCATCAGTGAGGGGTAGGGCTCCACGTGCCCCTACCCGTCCATAACTGGTTATTGACAGTAACCACAGTAGTTCTGAGTTGCAGTCGTTATATGGAATCTAGAGGATGGCATTTCACACTCCTTCACCATATCTTTTGACTCTTAGGTATTTCCTTCCCCTTCTTCCACATTGTTCTCTGGGCCTTAGAAGGGGCGATGTAAATGTACATGATTTGTTTAGGGCTGATCTCTCAACTATTGTTTATTCTCAACATCTTGGGGAGCCATGAGTATCTGTATTTACCATTTTTTACTGCAAAGAGAGGTTTCTCTAAGCTTTTGTCTGTGACTATCAAATATAGGTTAGAAGCTAAGCCTTACTCTTACAGTAGTCCAGTGGTATTACGCAGCATATGTTCTACAACTTAGCTGACAAGGACAGGTAATTTTACCCTCAATATAATTTTATTTACTCACCTAAAGATAAGCATTAGAGTTATTTTCAAGTATGTGCCCTTAAAAAAAACATTGAATGAGCAATCACGCATATAAAACTTTGCATCCACATGTGAGTATTGTGTCAGAATAAATTACATGAAATGGGATTACTGATCCAAAGTGGACCTCCAAGAATAGAATAATGAATAAGAACCATGGGGAATGTATTCCTTAACATTTGACTGTGCTAATTTAGGTATGCAAAAATTAATTTGGGAAATTTGGGAGTAAATTTTTCAAGGTCATACAGATTTTCATGGCAGATCCAATATAGAAGTATATTAAATAAGAAGTATATGAAATGCTATATTAAATAAGAAGTATATGAAATGCCAATTTACATTGCTACAAGTGTCTCAGATTTTAAAGACAACTCTTTTTGACCTCCAGGTGAGATGGTAAGCTAGAACTCTGTGTCACCCAGCAAGAAAATCACAGTATTAATAATAATAATAATAATACCTCTATTCTAAAGAAATAAAGATGAAGATGGTCAGAAATCCACAGCAGAAGTGAAAGGATACCTAGAAACTGCAGAGAATTGATGAGTGATGCAGATAGGAAGTTAATGGAACAGTTTCAGGTGTTGCTGGGGAGGCAGCATAGAAGGTAAGTCAGAGAAACAGACAGTCTCACGCTCAAGACAAGCGCACAACCTTTACAAGCTGCAGATTCAGCCACTGGCTCTGGTGAGACAGTAATTCCTCCCACAGAGGGGTTAGTGGTAGAAACAAGTCCTATTGTGATACTCTGTATGACTGAGGAGTACAGCTGGGCACCACCTGGAGAGAGAGAACTTGCTGTTAAAAACAGGCGTTTGAGTGTTGCACTGGCCCTTCCTTCCTCTATCAGAATCCTCCAGTTGGTGGGGAAGTTCGGGTTGGACATTTAGTCAACACCACTTCTAAGGAGAAGAATTACTACACACAAGGCAAGAATTTTGCCCTCAGTGGTTCAGAGGCCTCTGGGCAGTCTGCAGACTAACAAAGGCATGGAATCTCACATTGGCACAAACTGAATTAGTAACAAATTTGCCAGATCAAGAATTCCAGACAAAGTGATTCAATCTAGACCTGAAAATCATGCATAAAATATGGCAGAGATCCCCGGCACCCTCATAAACTACAAAATTTTTACCAACATGATGACAAAAAGACATCCATCCTGGGAAAGAGATATAATAAAGATGCATGGGCTGAGAAAAGCACACACATATACTTTGAGTGCACAAGAATATCTCTCCAGGGAATGCAAAACTGAAAGTAGTTAAACTCTGGATAAGAATTCAGCACCTGAAGCTGCCACAAGGACTTCCAAACACAAAAGAACATGTCTAGCAGGTGCCCCCAAGAACTCTGGGGAGTCAGCGCAGTGCATGTGAAGTCAGTAGAGCAAGAACAAAGCCCCACACCACAGTGGCTTCAGATGACAAAATGCAAATCATTTGCACTTAAAAGGAATTATTTTCATTAAAACATGTTAAATTTAAAGCCTGTTATCAAGGAACAACCACAGGTCAGGGAACTTCAGTGTGACCTGCTATAGCCCCAGAGTGAAGAAAGGTCGAAAGCACAGTTATGGGGAGCACAAGAATAGGATGTAAAAAGGTGTAGACAGCAGGAGACTGAGCACAGGTCGGAAGTGCATAGCTTGGAAATCTGGTAAGGAAAGTCGGGGGAAACGGCTCAATTGGGAAAGCGCTTGATGCACAAGCATTAAGACCTGAATTCAGATCCCCAGCAAACATGTACAGAGGTGCTGCAACAGTGTACACCGGCAATCCCAGGACTAGACAGACAGAGACAGGATCTCTGGAGCCGGCTGGCCATTGAGCTAAATAATCAGGGTGAGACTTTTTCTCAAAATAAACAATAATAATAATAATAATAATAATAATAATACAGAAAATAATTGAAGAAGACATCTGACACCAAGCACTGGTCTCAATTCATACCTGCACACTTATGCACATATACCTGAGCACACATGCATACACGAACACATATACATACGTTCACACTCACAGTTTGTTTTTTTTTTTTAGCACTTCAAATCACACGTCAAATTTATTACAATATTCGTTGACAAAATGTTCCGTCGTGGACTTTTGTGATAGGTAGACATGTTATAAGTAGAAAAAATGACAATTACCTTAACTGTATTTGAAATTTTGTAACTTTTGAAATGCCTCCATGGTATTTATGATTTAAATGTGTGTTTTTTCATGTATATTTTTACTGAGTTTTTTGTCTTAATATTTTTATTGAGCTTTTGTACATTTCATATAACAGTTCTTAATCAAATTTAGAGCCCCTCCTCGAACCGTGACCCCACCTCTGCCCCCTTGCTCCTGGACCTCATGCATGTTAAGTCCTATCCAGTCAGGCATTTGTACCTAGATGTCCTACAGTGCAAGTCCATCCACTGGAGACTATTCTGTCTACCTAGAGATCATAAGCAAGGTCTACTCTCCCTCATCTGGTAGTAACCAGTCTCCAACAGTTCCCAGGCTGGGGCAGCCTTCGCCCATTCCCCTTGCCTCACTCTGGGTCCTCGTCTAACTGAGTGGCGTGGGTCCTGTGCTCGATGCCAGCATTGCCATGAGTTCACATGAGCAAGTTTCCAGTGACCTAAAAGCCTGTTTCCCCATGTTCATGGACCAAACCAGCTCTTACAGTCCTTCTGCCTCCTCTTCCACAATGGTCCCTGAGTTGTGGGTGGTTGCGGTTTAATATAGGAGCCCTATCCAAGGACATACACTCTGCAGTCTCTTATTCTCTAAAACTTGGCCAGTTGTGAACTTTTGTACATAATGCCCTCTGTTGTATAAGGAAGTTTCACTGGTTGCACACACAGTTTGGGGTTTTTTTGTTTGTTTGTTTGTTTGGGTTTTAATGACAAGGAGAAGGTCTCATTCACTGAGAACAAACCTGGCATTTGATAACTCTGACCTTGAGGTCAGTGGGTGGATCATCATCTGGAGCCTGCTCTCTGCCATTTACTGTAGTAGAGCCTGAGCAGTCTGAAGTTCCAGTGGCCTGCCTGATAACCCCGATGCCCTCCTCCCAAAGGATGATTAGGAGAAAAGTGCAAAGACAGGTCTCTGGCCTTACAGACCAATCTCAGGCTATGGTTTCTCCTAGTCCTTGCACGGTACTTGGGAGATCACCCAGCTGGAATACTAGCCACCCCACCTACTCTGGAAAGTCTTAAGAAGGTGAGGGAACCAACAATATTCAATAGCCAGCTGGGATCTCTGTATTCCAAGACGGAAGCCCATCACAGTGAAGGTAGCACTGGCAGACACTGGACACATTTCCAATACACACAGCAGCCGTAGGCACCACACAGAAGACGAAAGGCCACAATGCAATCAGTCCCCCGCCAACCAATCCACTCATAACCCACAATCTCCAGCTTTCCAGGTCCCAAAAAGAAAATACTGCAAACATCATTCTTTTTAAAATCTTTTTCCTCCTTGAAATTCCCTTTTTAAACTACTACAATTATAACCATATTTTGTCAGCATCAAACACATTTATTTCACTTTTATTGAGTGTACAAGAACAGAGAGCACATGCATGCAGCACAGAGCACTGAGTGGGGGACCATGGGGACGAGAGAGGAGACAGGGTGTGGGTAGAAAGGGGCAGAGCAGTATTGCAGTGGGTTGGTAAGGTGCTTTTTAAAAATTATATATATATATATATATATATATATTATATATGTTTCTCCTAACTATATATTAACATAAACAAATTCTTAAAGTTATTTGTTTTTATTTGCTATTCCTTTTCATACATTCATGTAATCTAATTTTTTAGTTTTTCAGTGTTGGGCAATATTTTCTCTATTCCTTGGTTTCTTTGTCCACTCTTCACTCTGTGCATCCTCTCTTTATGTCCCCATCTACTTTTTGTAGTATACTTACTTTATATTATTTGCTTTTGCTTTTAAATACTCTTTGTGGGCTTTTCTCCTTTTATTCATCAACTTTTTAATGCGTTTTCATAATTGGGATTATTTTTATTCTTTTCCACATTTTTCCTCTTCTTCCTCCTCTTCCCCTCAGCAGCATTATTCCATATCTCTAATGCTTTGTTGATTAACCTTGCCTTTCCTCTTTCTTCCATTTTTCTACCTCTTTCCTTTATTCGATTTATTGACTATTTCCCTAATTCACCATAAATAATCTTTTTTATTTCAAGGCACATTCTATAGTAGTTTTTCCACTTTCTGTTTTACGGTAACCTGTGGTATATTTGTGGGGTGTAATTGATTGTGAGCATATTCCTATATTTTGTAAGACTGAGTTTCTGCTGCTGTTGTAGTTTGTTTTCTCTTCTCAGCCATTCTAGACGTGGATATTCCAGGGTGACTACTCAATAAGAAGAATCCCAAATAAAGCAGCAAGAGATATCCACTGGATGCACAAACTCAAACAGCAAAATTCAAGGACTGTGGGAAGGGAAAGGTCCAAAGACCCTCACTCCACAGCCACCGACTTCAACGATGCCAGAGTGACAGATGAACAGTCCCAAAGACCCTCACTCCACAATCACCAATCTCAACGATGCTGGAGTGACAGATGAAAGGTCCCAAAGACTCTCACTCCGCAGCCACCAACCTCAATGATGCCAGAGTGACAGGTGAAAGATCCAAAGACCCTCACTCCGCAGCCACCGACCTCAACGATGCCAGAGTGACAGATGAAAGTTTTAAAAGTTTTCTGGTAAAAATAATCAGTGTTCTGAATGCTGGTGCAAACAAGCAGATAAATTCAGTCCAGGGTCTGAAGAGGGGAAAGACTAACACACAGGAGTCAGTCAGAGAAGTGGACGAGGAAATCAGCACCATGGACACAAATGCCAGCAACATGGCAGGTGTTCAATGAACCAAAATTTTGAAACACAGTGAAAAGCATCACTAATAGATTCCAACAAGCGGGAGAAAGAGTATTAGGGATGGAAAACAAGGCCGACAAAGCGTAACAGTCAAACATCAACAAGTAAAAGAGAATAAACAAACAAGACTGCAACATCTAAGAACTCTGGGATTTGCTCAGAAGATCACCCCAAAGGATTTACAGGACAGAATATGGAGCTGAGATAAACACTAAAGGTATAGATAATCTATTCAATGAAATTATAGCAGAACTGTCCTCAAATCTTGAGAAACAAACAAATATCCAAACACAAGACTCAGTTAGAATCCAAATAAACATTAGGAGAAAAGAATTTCTCCATGACTTATTATATCAAGATGTCAAAAATACAAAATAAAGAAACAATACCAAAAGCTGTAAAGGGGAAATATCAACTGACTGCAAAGTCACACCTATCAGCATACTATCAGATCTTTCCCTACAAGCCAAGAAAGTAAACACTGATATATTTCAAGCTCTGAAAATGAATAATTGCCAACCAAGATTACCATAGCCAACAAAACTAGCCTTTAAAATTGATAGATAAATAAAGACATTTCCAGGCAAGTTCAAACTAAAATAGTTCATAATCACCAAGCCAGCACTGGAGAAAACAGTTAAAAGGAATCGTACACACACAGGACAAAGTCATTCACAGAGCACAGGAAAGAATAATTGGAACAAGAATAATAGAGAAGCAATAGAGAGCGTGGAAGAAGTCTGTCATATCTAACACAGTGAACAAGAAAACATACTCCAACCAAGAAGAGAAACATCCTACCAAAAAGTATAAGAATTAGTCAACATCTCCTAATAAAAACCATACATGTAAATGGACTCAACAATAAAGAGAGGCAATGGACTGCGAAGGAATTGCTAAATAAATACAGAAACTATACAAATACATGGATATGGAACAATGTGCTCTTTAATGTTCAGTGAAATTAAAGAAATGGGGAAGAAAATTTAAAACATCTTAGAGTAAAACAAATTGAAAGTATAACTTAACAAAACCTTTGAGATACAGGTTAGGTAGTTAGGAAAGTTTATAGCTACGAGTGCTTACATACAAAAAAGAAAATGTCTCCAAAAAAACACTAGTGATCGAGGTCTTAAAGACAAACTCCAAAGAAATAGATAGAGGAAAATAATGAATATCAGGACAATTAATGAAATAGAGACTAAACAAACAATACACAGAATCAATGAACAAGTGCTGGGTCTTTGAAAAAATAAGCAAGATTGGTAAATCCTTAGCCAAACTAGCTAAAAGAAAGAGAACACTCCACATTAATAACATTAGAGATAAAATGTCAGTGAAATTCAGAAAACCCCTAAGGAAATTTTCATTCCCCAAACTGAAACATGTAGAAGAAACAGACGAATCCCTTGTCACATATGAGGTGTGAAAATTAAATCAAGACGTATAACAACTTAAACAGATTCGTAAAAGTCAATGAGATTGCAGCACTAATGGAGCCTCCCAACAAAGCAAAGTTCATGACCTGGAAAATCCACTTCTGAATTCCACTAGATCTCTAAAGGGAGCCAACACCAGTGCTCCTTATCTGTTCTATAAAACACAAAGAAAAGGAATACTGTCAGATTCATCCTATGAAGCCACCTGATTAACCTGATGCCAAAACTAGATGAGGACACAAGAGTAAAAGGAAACTACAGACCATTTTCTCTGATGTTCATAGATGTAAAAATTCTCATGGCAAACCAGATTCAAGAACATACTAAGAAGAGCAAACATCATGGCCAAGTTGTTTTCACTGAAAGGATAAAAGGTTGATTCAACAACCACAAATCAATCAATGCAATGTAAATAAATAAACTTATAGACAGAAATCACATGATCATCTTAATAGATGCAGAAAAGAGGCCTAGGACATCCCTTCATAATAAAAGTTCTAATGGCATTTTTGGTTATGATAACTTTGTGTATGTTCCTAGCTTCTAGCAGACACAAGCCGTGAATGTTGGCATTTCCTACAACACACAGAGTAGTATCTACAACAAAAGGTTATCAGCAAAATGTCCACAGTGCTGATTCAAGCCTGATAGAAAAGGCTGCAGATATAGAGACTGTGGGCTGTTTCCTAACACTGGGCCTGGGGTGAGCATAGCTATTACCACATCCCTCTGCTGTCAGAACTCCCCAGGTTCACACCAGCAGCTTCTACAGGATAGCTCTGGGAATGAATGCCATTCAGTAAGTACACATTTCTCTCTGAGTTTATAGCCATTTTGGAAAGACACAGGAACTGGATAAGTGACAAGGAAAATGACATCATTCTTTTAAAATATATATAATATCAAGTTTTTCTGTATGTTATATAATACATCTTAATCCTATTTAGGCCTCGTCCCCTATCTGCACAGTCTTATAGTGCCTTCCACTGGATTTCGTGAATTCTGTCATATATGTTCAGGCCTATTGAGTCAAGTTTGTGTCCCCAGATGTCCCTCAACATCAGTTCATCCACTGGAGCCTGGCTAACCTATCTAGCACCACTCCCTTAAAGAAGACCAACTCTCCCTCACCCAACAGTGATCAGATGCTGGGAGTTCCTTAGCTAAAATTGGGACTTCTTATCCATTTCTTCAGTTCTATGCTGAGTTTTTGTCTGGTTTGAGTTTGCATGGGCTTAGTGCATGCTGCAACCATTGCTGTAAGTTCATATGAGCAACTTCCCAGTTTTCTCAAAAATTCTGTTTCCTTATGGTCATCAGCTACCCTGGCTATTATATCTTTTCTTCCACAATAATCCTTGAGCCCTGGGTGGCAGAGGTTTAGTATAGGAATCCCACAGAGGGATATGTACTCTGCAGTCTCTAACTCTCTACATTTTGGATAGCTTTTTGTATTAATTGCCGTCTCTTGAATGAGGAAGCCTCACTGGTGAGAGTTGAGAGACAAGAGAGATAAATAATGCTTAGCTGTGAAAAATCAGAGAGAAATGTATTAGTTCAAAAGCCTACTGAAAACTACACATACCATATCTGTATATGAGTACATGACAAGTACCAGACAAGAAAATCCTTCCTTTGAGTTGTTGGTCAGGGTTGTCCAAGAGACTCCAAAAATAGCACACGCTGTTGCCACAGTGCTTGATTTCCACACAGAACTTGAAGGTAAGATTCTATTGCTGAAAACAGGACATACTTTGGACATAGGACTTGGAGCAATGGAACTGGAACTGACCTAGAAGTCTCCTCACTGAAGACCAGCTCTCATAGTTTCAAAAAGATACAATGCAAGCTACCAAGGGAGAAAACCCAGCTATAAGGCCTAATAATCACAACAACTATGAAAAACATGAGCTAAGGCTCATAGAACATAGTGGAATAGGGGCAGAGAACACAATCGATATCATTCTTGATGAGACTTAAGAAATCTGACTTGACCTATGGTCAGAAGTGAGCTTCTCAATCAATCTCTGTTGTGCTTGCTTCCAGGAGATGGAGCTTTCCATGTTTTTGGTAGGGATGGGATCAATCAGAAAGTATGTGACTGTAATGAACAAAGAACTGTCACTGGCCATTCCAATGGACACTAGGCAAGAAAGCCATATGTGCTCTATGTGTCCACATGCTGTTAGTGAGGACTAGTATAGTAGTAGTTACGTTCTACCAACAAAACTTCAAAAAAGGGGGCTAGCCCTTTCACCACAATAATGGCAAAACATTTGCATGAAATTTTGTAATTATTTTCCACCCTGCTTAGACTCTGATCTTTATAGCACACAAAACAAATGGACAAGTAAGAAGGTTTAAAGTTTTAAAAGGACACAATCGATGATACCTATAAAGATAGATAGATGAAAAATAAATGCGTGTGTATAGGAAAATAAACTTCTTTAAATTAATTCTGATTTTAATTTAGTTATTGGATTTTCTGATGGACTCACTTACAAATTAACATAGATTCCTTGTGCAACATAAGACAAGTCTTGTGGCCTTGAAGTTAACTTCATTGACCTTTCTCTTCTTTAGCTCATTTTTTTCATAGTTTTTTTTTTTCCATTTGTACATGCAATTACATCTATAGACAGTGTGACTTCTTAACTTGTCGGAAGCCATTTGCCTGCCTTGAACTATGCCCTAGTTTTGGGTTAGGCAGAAGTCAATCTTGTGCACAGAAGTGCTGATTGGAAGCAGGAGTTTTCATTATGCAAATGATTTACACCTGAGGAGAAGTTTATTTTACACCCAAGACTGAGGTCACCTGAAGATCTTTGAAGGAAGCCAATCACATCTTAAGTTATTTTGCCTGTGTTAGTATTGATTTTGCGTGGAAACTTCTGACCCATTGTTTAGCTCATTTCACAGTATAAATAGGGGGGGACTTAATAAAGGCAAGCTGCTTCAGTATGACTGACAGCCCTCCTGAGTCTGTCCCTTTGTTTTCTCTCTCTCTCTCTCTTTCTCTCTCTCCATTTTCTCATCCTCACTCCCAGCTTCGGGTGCAGTTCGATTTCTGGCGGCGGGCTCCGGCATTAACTATTTACTGTACTGTAGACAGTTTCCTACAGACATTACTAACTTCTCAGGAATGTGCATGCTTCTCATGTCTAGCAAAAGCTGAGGATGTATACAAATGATTTAAATTCTACTTTCAAGTCAATGGGCAAAATTAAAATGTATTCACCTTGGTCTGATACATATCTGAGGGTAAGACTACTCAGAAACAACCTGAAATGACGGTCTCTGTTGACAGATGTAAGCTGCACTCTTTAATTTACAGAGCACCAACTCAGGGACTTCTCTTAGTTGATCTGCTCTTAGCATACCATCCAAGGAAAGAATCGATGGGTCCAGAGGTAGGTCCCAGCACTCAAAGTTCTAGTGTTGCAAAATCCTGTCCAACTCCATTACAACTCCCTGGCCAAATAAAATAAATAGTGGGAGGGCAGATGCAAAATCGATACTGAAGAAATCAGTCAATATGCACAAGGAGAACCTGTTCAGCCAGCATTCAAAACCAGCATTTAATAACCAGCCATCCCGGAGCTGACAGAAAGCTGACACATAAAACAAAGCCAAGAGTGCTCAGGGTCGTACTGTCAAGGCTTGACATTTTCTCACATAAACCCTTTGTAGAAACGAAGAAAAATGAAAGAGCACAGACGTAAGCAAAGATTTAATGCATGCATTAAAATGCATTCTCTAATCTTCCCTCTTTCTGTACAGGAAAAATTTGAAAAACGAGCTTTGCAAAATATTAAGAGAATAATTATAATGGTCTATCTGTGCCCCCACTAATTTAAGAAATAAAATAAAAACATATATAAGACTTTCTTCATTTGCATTGTCCTTCCTCTTAAGAAATAAAACATGAATACATGTGCAATGGAATGTTTTCATTTGCATCACCCTTCTTTCCCCACCTGCAACTAGAAGTGTACTGCATTTCCCATGCCTGATACTTTGTGTGTGCATGTGGTGGCGGGGGGGGTTGTCCAATCCACAGATGGCAGATAGTACTGATGTTTCAATTATACGAATAGTACCCTACTGTGAATATTGTTGTGCAACTTGCACTATTCTCTCAACATTAAGTTCTTTCAGACTTAACAGGCAATGGGCTGAGATTTAAGAATTTTGAGCAAAGGAATGGTGTGATTTTCTTTTGTTTTGGCACAGGCCATGAAATTTTGGGGTGTAACCCAGTAGTGAAAAATAACTGAGGGACTATGACCCCCAAGAACTATCGACAGTGTTACTGGGCCTGTGCATAATCAGACAGTGTTCAATATCTCTTAAGCAATTGTGGGGGCATTTTATCCATTTTTTATAAGTTTTGCACATCATTTTTCCTTTGATAAACACCATCTCACTATTCTATGCCTGTCTATTCTTTCTAGCTGTCACCATTTGTCTAAAAACAAAGGGAAATAATGGGATATCTGCCTCTTACAAAAGAAAGGAAATACATTGAGGATCATTGTGCTTCACCTCAGAAAACTAGGAATCATCTTAAAAGAATTATGATAGAGAAGATATAAAGAGACTGAACCCCCAAATCATAAGAAAGAAGTCCCAGGGCTTCACAGAACTCATGGAGTTCAAGCCCCATAAAGATGGAGCTGTTTCTACCTCTCCGGTGTCCTGGTGTCCAGCACAGGCCTTGGCACAGAGCAAGTGCACAATGGATGTTTCTTGTTGAATCAGATGATAATGAACAAAAACTGGATCCAAAATACAATGTTAACACAATTTTAGGGTTTAAATGATCGACATTCCCAACCTCTTGCATTTCTATTCAAGCACTCTTAATTATTTTGACTGTTTCTTTCACAAGCATCCATCCCTGTGTTCTTTCTGATTCATTAGGGAGAACTTGCCATCTTTGAATGCTACTTATTCTGACATTTTCAGACCTGGGGCTAAGGGTATCATCAATGAGCTTTACCCTTATCAGTCAGAGCCCTGTACCACTGCACTGACAGGAGGGCCAGCTGGTTCCCAAGTGGGGGAGTTCTGTCACAGCTACAGACCAGGACCTTGAAGAAATTATCCTGTCCTGCTTTATTCAGATCTTAGAAAAAAAGAAAAGAAAACTTATGTGACAGAGATCCATTGTATTTACAGAAAGAAATATAATGCTAAGCAAGGAAAACAGAAGATGTTTGTGGGTAAGTTTGGACTTGTAAGGGCTACTATTATTCTCAGCCAGCCAGAGTGCCCTGCTACACTCTCTCCAACCTTGCCTTTCTCCAGGTCTGTTGTAAATCTAATAGGCTTCTGAGTAAAAGTGAGAGCGTCAGCTATTACTTCTTTTTGATTCCTTGCTTGGTGCTCTAAAACCCACGGAGGCACTTTATATTTGAAACATGTTCCAGGCTAGATTTACTGGGTCCAAGATTTTCTTAAAACTATCTAAAGATTAATTACGATGTCATCTCATAAAGGAAGTAAGACTCTTTATGTTGGCTATTTTGTAGTTCATTGCAAAATGTCTCATTTCCAAATATGGTGGCGTAGAGCACAGGACCCATGCCAACTCAATAAAATAAGGGTCTAGAGGAAAATGGCCCTAGCCTGAGAACTGTAGGAAACTGATTACGGCTGGGTTAGGGGAAGTAGATGCCTTCCTTAAGATCCCTAGATGGACTGACTAGACTCCAGTGAATGGAGGGCATCTGGGTAAAATGCTTGACCAGATGGGACCTAACATATATGGCAGAATACATGAGTGGGGAGACTGGATGGAAGAAGGGTCTGAATTTGATTAAGAACTGTTATATGAAATGTATAAAAGCTTCATAAAAAATTCATCACATGAAGGTCAAAAATGTGCCATCTTCAACCAGCTGCTTCTCATCAAAATCATCAAGAAAGGTTCTTCAACATGTGCACTCTATCTGGTATTTATAGACGTTCCTCAAATTCAAATCTATAAGGAAAAGCAGAAGTCCAGCCAAGTCACCTGTGAAGAAGTCCACCATGTACTGATGTACAAGTCATTTGTGTAATTTAGTAAATGTCAAGTTCTCAGGAAAAAAAGAGTAAAGGCAATTACAAGTTTTAGTCAATATTAAAAACCAGTGCCTCAAAGCTTCCCCTGAGAATTAAAAAAATAATAATAATAATAAAACTAAGCACAGGAGTCCAGTGGCTTTCTTTGTGCATAATGTCTGGAAACTCAATCACCACAAAGCCAGAAGTTCAAACTAGCTTCATACATAGACTGTCTCCAGCAGTGGCTATAAAAGAGAGGTAAAGAGCCGTTGAACCAACAGCAACCATGGCTCCAAGCCAGCAGGAAAAACACAACACATTTAGATGAAAACAAGCTTTCAGAAATTTCGTTAATAATGTTTAACAAGTTTGCATGTAATTATAAACAGGTAGTTGAGTTAGTCACACTCACCTCCTCACAACTACACACAGAAGGTACCAAATCCTTAATTCTCTAAGCAGCAGGGGGTAAGGTTGCTTCACACCCTGTCCTTCCTGGTGCACCCCAGATTTCCTACCATTTTCAGGCTTCTGCTAATGAACCACTTAGAGCCACAATTTCTTTTCAAAGAGACAGTGACCCAGAGCCCAAGAAAAGATGAGCCATTATCATTTCATATAACTACATAATAGCCTTTCTTTTCAGAGAGCACATGGCAGAGAAAGGAACCCAGAGTTAGAAGTCTGAACCTCAAGCCCACCACTGAGTACCATATTACTTAAGAACAGTCATTAATAGCTCTAGTTTGGGCATTTCTCATTCACAAACAGGATATAATGAGCACTTCAAGGCAGAGACTGGCTCATAGCAAGTACTCAGTGTGGATGGTTAGAATAGTGGCCATTATGATGCTTTTGCTCTCATTACTGTTATTATTATTATTACCACTGTTCTCATTGGTTGTTGGGGTTGACTGAATAACAAAACATAGGAGGAAGGACGACAGGAAGTGGTACAGCCTTGACTGAAATAATAGAAAATATTCATGTGAGAAGATGAAGAACAGATCAAGAAAAGTAAAAGAGAAATCTTTAAAAAGTCAGGCTGAGCAATTCCTTAGCAGAAAATTGACCACGTAAAAAAACTGGAGAATGATAAAACAGAACTCGGAGGGATGGCAGAGGGCCAAGGTGTAGGAGATAGAAATCCTAGAAAAAATATACAAACACAAATGCTTCATGGTAACGGGACCACAGGTAGATATTGTGATATGTATGATTTACAAGGCTCCTGTGGATAAAAATGTGCTATCAGCACAACCACCTGGAGGCTCCAGGATTGTTTTACGATTGTGCTATGAATAAACAAAGAGGATGTAAGATATATACACAAATGCTACTGGGGTGCTCACCTTCCTGCTGCTTCCTAGTATAAGGAAAAGGAAAAAAGAAGGTGATGGGGAAGAATGAATCAACTTCAGCTCGAACCTGTGTGGACTGAACAGCAGAGATGGTAGACATGAAGATTCCATTAACTTTCAAGACTTTAACAAAACCTTCAGTTTCACCCGCTCCTAAGGACAGCCATGCATGTTTCAGGGGAAATTTCTGAAAGGGGATTTATAACTAACAAAAATCAACTTGCTAAAACCCATCTAGCCAATTAGACTTACCCCCAAACCCAAAGAGTTCTCCTAAGAAATATCACACAAGGATTCCTCATTTGCCAGCACACAGTGGAAAGCCTTCCTACTTCTGAATAGTCAAAATTCCCTTTCAGAAAGACATTACCCAGTCTTCAGTAACGTAGATTCTCTGCCTCATCTCTTCTCTCACTCAACTTACCTAGCTGGTCAGGCAGCTGCTCCTAACAAAAGAGAAAGAAGTTCAGTGTCCTCAACCTTCAAAGACTTAACATTGTGAAATTACAAGCGTCCCCTGCCTCTCCTGATCTTTATCACATGGGGATTAAACAAACAAACAAAAAAGAAACATATGGGTTTCTTGAAATCCCAGGAAATACACTAAACTATGAAGTATGAGACATACTTTCCTACAAAGAATACTTCATCTCTCAACAAGAGCAGAGCAAAGCCAAGAGGGATTGGCAGTTGGTCGAGACCCAGCTTGAAGCAGTGAGTGAAGGGCCTTAAGAGAACATAGAGAAGACTGAAAACGGAAAGCAGGAAGTGCACAGTATACAGAACAAAGGAGCAAGAAAAGCTCTGCCTGTGGTTTAGGGATGTGGCCCATAAAGAACACTTTTGCAGTCCCGACCTGCAGCATAGATAGGTCCGCTTCCCCAAGAAGCACAATAAAGCCACCAGTCTGCCCTTGACAGTGGGGATCATTACAGAGAGCTGCTGCTTAGCCATATTTTACATAAGGCCATAATTTCTAAGGCAAAAGGTTGGTTGGTGTGAAATATGAAAACATATTCCTAAGATTTGAGTGGCTTCTGTGAGCCAGAGGGTAAGAGATAGAGAATATGCTCCTGCATAGCAGCTTTCCCACTGTTTTCGTCACTAATCCTAGCATGTCCCTCAAATGCCCACACGTGGCAGAGCTCAGGGGCAGGTAATACTCCCTTTTTCCCCCCATTTAATCTCCAAATATGAGAATCACATCAAAGAATGAATCCTTTCAAATCCTTCTGACAGATAAACGCTTGCAAAGATAGAAAGATGTGAATCTAAAAGTCCTTCTGTGTTGTCTCTGAGTTCCTTGGTTATTAAAGTTTGAAATACTCATTACTTTTGTAGACCCAGGCAGCCACAAAGCTGTTATTGAATTATCATTCTTGAACAAGATACAAATTTTCAGAAACATTTTCCCATACCTAAGAAAATGTAGTTTGTATCAAACATCAAATTGCAACCAATGTTGTCAGTGCTATATGACTTAGCATTTGAGCTGGGAAGAAAGAGAAACCAAAGGCTTCTAGTTCTTCAAGCTTATGACTGCTTCTTCACCCAGACAAACATTCAAGTGCCAAAATTTTGGGTTTCCAATTTTAATAAGCCAGCAGCAAGATCTACAACTATTCCAAGTGAACAGTGGGGAGACCAGTTTACCTCTCTCCTCCTCCACGCTCTCCTCTTCTACATCTACAAGCCCAAGGTGGAGAAAAGTAAAAGAAGCTAGAATGATAAGAGTGAACTAGAAAAGGGAAAAAGAAGGCTCTTCAGATGCAGAAAACATGCTGCTTGAATCCTCAAATACCCTACTCTGTGCAAGGTGTCACTGAAACCAGTGAAGAAAATCACCTGGAGATGAAAGCAGTTTCCAGAGACATCCCAGGAGCCACCCCTGCTAGGACTCATTTGCTTCTGTTTTCTCCAGTGTGGAAAACTGAGTACAGCATGCACCGCGGTATTACAACGCAGACTGCACCCACAGACCACTCTAATACAAGGTGTGGTGAGTGTGAGCATCAGTCAAGCAGCTGGTCAGTGTATATTCTTGATGTCGGTTGCCTTGCAAAAGGGTTTAGACAACTCAAAAGATAAATTATTTTGTTATAAAATAAAAGAAACATGACAAATCAAATCACTCAAACGGTCTCGCTTTCCTGCTGTGGCCACAAACAGACTTAAAAGTAGTTCTCGGTCATCATGAATGGGTTTCAGGACTGAAAATTTTCAGAGATGCATTCTGCTTTGAATAATTCTCATGAAGACACTCTGCCTACTTCTGAAGCCTGCATGGGACTCTTCAAAGAGAAAGTCTTCATTTACTGAGCAACTATTAGGTGGACACTCCAGTGCCAATTGCCTTACTTGTGTTCTCTCAGTCCTCCTACTCGTGCTACAAGGAGACGATCACTACTGTCTTTTAGAACTGAAGAAATGGGGCTCAGACTGAATATCTTGCCTGAATAAGAGCTATTATGTGATCTTAATGAGGTTTTATATTCTCTGCCACTTCTAAGTGTACCTTGGAAGTCACCTGTCAGAGTTCTCCAGAAATTCTGCAAGCTCAGACCCACAACCTGTTATGATCTGTAATAAAACAAAACATATGTACTCGTGCTGCATAACTTGACAGGTTGCTTACATATGACCCAGTGGGAATCATTAAGATGGGATAATTTTCCCATTAACTCTAGTGACACAGTTTTTTGTTGTTTTGTTTGTTATCGGGCTAAAAAGTATTTATTGAGTATACTGTGAGGGGCAGCAGGCTAGGCAGTAATAGAGTGTCATCTAGGATCTGAGACCGCTGTTTAGAAGGAAGCAGGAGACAAACAGATAAGTTCACGGAGGAGCAAATAAGAGGATAGTTACCCATCTACTCCACTGGGAAGTTTATCCCACATGGACCAACCAGAAACAACAGGGTTTGTTTTAATAACAAAATTGTAACTGAAATGCATATTCCATGATACATTAAAATTGAAATCACAGTATCATGAGCTGCTATTATCTGTCTTTAGCATCCATTGAACCTTATATTTTAATGTCAACAAGATCACAGGGCCATGTTGCCAGTCTTTAGTCTTCACTGAAACCAACATGGTAGTTTGGTGAGCAAGGTAAATGTCACAGGAGTAGATTGTTAAATATAGCTAGGCTTCAGATTTCAGTTCCTTAGCCCTCCAAAAGTCTGAATGGCAGAGACATATTCTGTCCAGTGGCCATGCTTCTTACCACAAAAGAAACAAGCAAAAAAATTGCAATCATGACTCAGGAGTGTTCCTCAGTTGTAGTCAATATTGCTAAGTTCTGACCATTTCTTCCCAGCACTGTGGAGTATTCATCTAATTTTTTGAACATCAGAGCATCTCCCTTCTCTTTTGCCTTGGGCTACAGACCTTAAGGTATGTTCTTTCTTTGTTTGTTAATTTTAAGGTAAGTCAGAAATCCTCCAAAATAACAAAAAGCCTGAAGTCAAAATTACAGTTTCTCTAGCATGGCAACACACATAGAATATATTTACACATGGAGTCCACTCAGCAGTGGAGAATAATGACATTTGCAGGTAACTGGAAGTGGAGTGGTCTGCATACAGGCTTTTTGAGTGTGCACTTTCTAAGCACTAAGAATATCTGGTCTGTGACAGAGCAGCCACGGTTCCTACTGATGAAGCTTACAACTTGTATATATATTTTAGGACAATTTGTTAGCACTTATTTAGACTCTGTGATTCTAAAGTTACTGTATACATTCTGGTATCCAAGATATCATGACATCAAAAAGATTCTCTGATTTTGACCACATTTTTAAGTCATTGGGTTTTTGTTGTTGTTGTTGTTGTTGTTGTTTAGAGACTGGGTCTCCCTATAGCCCCAACTGTCCTGGAACTCACTATACAAACTAGGCTGGCCTCAATCTCACAAAGACCCACCTGCCTCTGCCTCCCGAGTGCTGGGACTAAAGGTGTCTATCACCACACCCATCAATGCCACCTATGAAAACGTGTTTGTACCACTCCTGAGGTACCAACCTCCTCTTGATCATGTGGCTTATGGTTTAGAAATGCATCCAAACTACCAAAGGCCCCCCCAAATATTGGGTAAACTGAATCCAGAAGGTTCTTTTGCCCTAATCAGTACTACCCAAAAAGACATAGCAGAGATGTTGCTGCCTCGCTTAACAGCTCTTCAGTTAAAAACAACAAAGGCAAAATGTTCTCCTTGCATGAAGTACTCTACAATGGTTAGGCTTCCCCCAACAGCATCGTGTGCTCTCAGCAGATCATTTAAAATCAGCCCCCACTATGCAACTGCTTCTCTCTGGAGAACAGTGCTTCTGAAGTCAGATGTTAGAACAAGTAGTTGTTTGCATTGTGAAGCCTGGATAGGTGTGCCTCAAACTAGTAAATGCAGTAACTTCTCACTCTCGTACCCAAAGGAAAAGCATCTAGTCTACTTCATTTCAGTCAAAAGCTCTGTAGCACACTGAGCGCTCATCAGAAAGAACAGGACATTCAAATACTTTGGAACAATAAGACAAAGAGATTCTTGATGGGCACATGTATGAGATTCTGGACCCTTGAATGTGAGAACTCTGTAGCTGTTTAATGACATCTTTGTGTTTTGTAGCTTTGGCTAGCCTGGAATTTACTACATATTAACTAGGCTACCTTTGAACTTGCCTGCCTCCATTTCCTGAGTGCTAGGGTTATAGGTCTAGGTCACCACCATGCCCTATCATTATTTCATCAATGAAATCACTGTTCCCTTATTTCCTTTACTGAGATGTTCCAGGTGTAATCAATGTTGACCACCTTTCTCCCATGCCGTCTAGGATTTCCCTAAAACAATTCATTTTACATTAATAAATCTAGATGGCCTGTCAGAAGAATGTCTAAAATCAGGTTGTTTTATTTATCAGTGTTGAAGAGCTTTAAAGTTGGACTTGGCCTTGAAGTTTAGTCATTTAGAAAGTTGACTTGAAAAGACAAACTGAAAAAAAATGAATGATAAAAACTTTAGCCAGCACTTACCTTGTATTGTGCAGTACCTGAGAACTTTGTGTACATTTATCATTTTAGCAGTTCTGCAAAATAAATGATATTCTACTTTTACTAATGGAGAAATTGAAAGTTTAGGTAACAGACAAGGTCAAAAAAAATCAGAGTGAAAGACAAATTTATTTGATGTCTGAGAACTTTTTTTTTCAAATATGCCAAAGTTCTTCACAACATCTTTGCTCAGCTCTGGATCAATAAGTAAATTTAAACAGCTATTCTTTGCCTCTGTTCATACATCTCTAAAAATAAAGGGAGCCTACTAAATAAATTTGAAGCTCCCCCTGCTTTAAATCTTTCTGCTGCCATGTGAGTTTCACAGCTAAAAAAACATATCACAAAATATGCCACCTTGCAATGGTTCCCTGGGATTTATAGAGGCTTTTGAAAGCCCCAAATGCAAAATTCTACTTATAATCTATTGATTAAACATTATGTTAGCAATTACCCTTGATGGGCAATTACAAAAACTGAACCTGGGGAGCCACAAATTGTCATGGCCCTTCCTAAGAGTTGGAGTGTAGTCAACATGAAAAAAAAAAGGCTCCCCAGTGATTCCAATTATAATTATGTAATCACAGGGTAATCCTTCAAGGCTGCTCCTGAAGACCACGGTAGATGTCAAGGCTCTACTGGCAGCTTAGATATGCTCCTAGCTACTGTTTCCTTACAGTAACAGGTTTTCGATATGTAGATTAGGAGTATTTGTGAACTGAAAACAAAACAGCAGGGATTCTCAGCAAAATTCCAAGTTCATTTGGACAAGATGCCATGTATGTTTCTAAAAAAGGCAAAATAATTTTGCTGGAGCTATGAAATCTTTCTGGGAATGTAAATACATTTAGATATAGGTTGCAGCCCTCTTATGCCATAAACAGGCTATATAATAGGCTCCAAATAAAATATATAATAGTTTTAAGCACTTATTGACCTCATCTGAACCTTAATTCCTCACTGGTAAAATGGGTACAATATTTACCTTAAACAACTGTTTTTGAAAAATAAGAGACAGAAAGTATAGGCAGACTACCATGGTGCCAAGGTTGGGTGCCTGCTAGCTACCTGGATTCTTAACAACTCTGCCTACTCCAGCTCCTACAGACTTTTTGTTCAACACAGTAGCCAGAGGGAACCTGGTAGAATGTGAGCTGATGTGGCATCTCATTTTCATGAAAGCCAGCATCCTTACAGGAGGTACAAGGCTGTCCATGATCTGCTCCAGCCCCCTACTTCTCTAGCCTTATCTCTGATCGCTTTTGACCTTGAGCAAAGCTTGTGGCCTCTATCTTCAGGTCTTAGCTACAAGAACAGCTTCTGAAGACTTTCTCCCGAAGGCTTTTAGCATCATCTCCCATATCATAATTCCTCTGACCCCCAAAGCCCTTTCTCCGTCTCTGCTGTGCTTTGTTTTTACCCTAATATTTATCACCATGTAATAAACTAGTTAAAGTATTTATTTACTTGTTTTTTGGCAAATTTGCCTTTACAG
Source organism: Eospalax fontanierii (assembly GCA_035773235.1). NCBI lineage: Eukaryota > Metazoa > Chordata > Mammalia > Rodentia > Spalacidae > Eospalax > Eospalax fontanierii. The sequence continues at coordinate 25,450,958 of CM069529.1, forward strand.
TCTATAGTATCAAGAAGAGAATATTTTTGTTTATTCATAGCTGTACTCTCATTATTTTAATATAGTTCTTAGAATTGTAATATTCCAAATATAGTTTTAAAAGGAAGCAAAAAAGGAAGGGAGAAAGAAAAAAAAGGGGGAGGAAAGATCTTCAGGGACATTTGTCCAAATAGCAAAAAACTAGGAACAAATATGGCAAACGAATAAAAATACTGTGGTTGATATACAAGAATTCTACTAGTGAAATGATATTTCACTTTTGGCATGCATCAGTTGTGTTAGGAGTTCACTGGAAAATGAAAACTTAACAAGTGCTATAAATAGATAATTCATTGAAATAGAAACCTGAATGTTTAATAACATGTGCGCTAGAGTAACTGAACACTAGAGACAAACTCAACTTTTACACAAGCTAATACATACAGTAATGATCACTGCAATATTTGTTAAAGCAATATTGAATGGAGAAGGGAAGGGAGGGAAGGGAAGGGGAGGGGAGGGAAGGAGAGAGGAGGGGAGGGGAGGGGAGGGGAGGGGAGGGGAGTCCAGACATGGGAAGTGGGGCTATGGGAAGTTCAGTCATGGAGCAAAATCTCTACTTCCCCAGTCAGTTTCTACTGAATGTTGTGAGCATCTGACTTCATAATGCTATCTCTGCCTGTTGTCTTTTGTTCTTTTACTTGGAAGCCTCACATGAGGGGACACTTTGCTCTGCTCAGGCCTATACTGAAAACTCCAACTGACTGCTCTAATGGTGCTTCCTCAATCAATTCTTTCTGGGTTTTTAAAGTGTCCGATTTAATGACATTTTGCTATCTATCATCTATCTACCAATCTATCAATCATCTATATATATCATCTATCTATCTTACCTAGCTGTTTCTTGCAATTTATTCTTTTAGTTTGACTTAATAAATTTACTGATTCAAAACCAAAGTATGGCTATTGTAGATTATTCAACAGATCATATAGCACAAGACCAAACCCTTAGGGACTCCCAAAGGAAAAATCCAAAGAACATGGATGTTAGACTTCAGCTATGTAGAAAAGTTAGGACTCTTCTTAAGAGAAATGCCACCTCTATTTGATACCAGTGGGCAGCTTTCAAGGCACTTCCAAGTGCTAAAGTATGAGATACTGGAGGAGGGAGATAATTATTAATGCCATTCTGAAACTGCACTCAGCAGAAGAGGACTGTCTTCTGATGACCCAAAGATTATATAGCCTTCTTGTTTACCTATGAAGGACTGTTGGTTCATAGCCAAGAAGTATCCATGCCATTCTGAGTCCTTCAGATTAATGGTAAGACAATATGGGACGGGGGAGGGCTTTGAGAAGTAGTTCTGATCTCCAAAGATGGGAAAGTACATTCTCATTAATCAGAGTGAAATCAGAGCTCAGCAGTGAAGCAGCTGGCTTTAGAATGAGCTGTTTTCCAGGAGTCATTTATTTATTTGATGCTGTGTCACTGATAAACCAAGCCAGCCACGACTCTGCATGATTAAGCCAAGTTTATTCAGACACACATCACTGCCTCCTGGAACAGTTAAGGCCAGAACCTTCAGTCTTTGTCAGGGACTCAAAACTATTTGAGAAACTATACAACAGGTCTCTGGTCATTGTCACGAGAAATTGAAATGTAAGTTGTGCTTATCCAGGTACCTGAAGGAGCCGTGGAATAGCACAAGGAAAGGGGAGATTTCAAGGAGAGATGTCAGGAAGGTTACCCTCTATTATTTTCTGAAGTGCAAGTAACTAAAGGAATACAGATTCATATCAATGTCCCCTATTTCTTGTGGGCCAACCATATGACAAACAGGATGCTGAGTGCTGCCTGCATCCTACCGGCTCCAACCTTTACAACCCAATGCAGGCAACCTCCATCATCAGGCCAGACCCTCTGGGCACTAGGAAAGTGGAATTCTGTATCCTGAAGCTAATGACAGGTTACTCAGGATATAATCTATTGTCATCTATTTGTTGCGTCACCTTTTGCAATGTTAAATTTCTTTGATCTCTAGATTCCTTTCTTTAAAATTGAGTATGCTGATTCATAAGATTGTTGTAAGGATAAAATGGAATAATAACTGCAGGCTTCTAAAAACAAATCATCAATTAATTTTTACACAATCTAGCAATGGGTGGTATTCTTCTAACATGAGACAAATACAAACCAAAGACACACCCCACATCAGTGCCTGTCCTCAATTTCACAAGCACTAAATCATCTTTCCTTTCTCCCAAAGGACCATCTAGGTCTCCTTCAAAGCAACAGCATTTTCCTTCAAGTGCAAGTATCTGGAGACACTGGGGTTTACTCCACTGATATTTGTTTAGGTTGTTGTACCGATAGTATCACTATCATCTGGAGAGTTCTACAGCTCTACGGGGAGTGTGGATGGAGTGAGACCTTCCTGACCTGTCAAGATTAAGACATTCTTCCATTGTGTTTTGGGAGTGTTTGGGCAAGGTCCACATTCACAGCAGCCTACCTTAAATCAAACACTTTAAAAGACAAATCGAGAAGCTGTGATGTTGAGATTCAAGTAGTCTATATACACAATATATGAGATCACCATCTTTCTCTACTCTCAATCTTTTGCTTTTCCAGCAGCTACCATTCTTGGATACAAACACCAACCGGATCACTACATGTGTTGGGGTCCCTGTGCTCAGGGCCAGCTGGAGGGGGATGAAGGGTCTCTGCCCTGAGGGGGTGAGTGGGCACGGAGTCAACAAACAGACACCTGGAGCTGGGTGAAAAGCAGGCGGTGGGTGTGCCTTGCAAACTCAGTTAAGTCAAGGAAGTGCACAGAGTTATATGAGTTTGGTTAGCCAATCACCTTATGGGATCCCAACTGCAGCCAATAATAATCTGTCCCCAGGTAGATCATCTCAGCGCAAGTTCTCTCCAGACGCTGGGCACAAGCTGGTGTCACACCTAACCAGAGCAGAGCGCCATGCCCACAGAAGCCAGTCCTCTATTCATGGCAGGCCACCTGGCTAAGGGCCACACAGCAGTATGCCATACATATATGTAGGTGGCACATTTCTTTTCTCCTTTCAGAGAGACTCAATATTTCCATCTAAGGATGACAAATACTGCACCACCCACAAAAATGTCTATGACTTCTGATTGTTCAAATAAAAGCTTCCTCATTAAAAACACAAATATTATAGATAAATCTTAAATTTTTAATCACTACCCTATTCGTTTTTATTCATTTTTCTGTATATATATGTATATATATATACACACACACACAATTATTATTGTCACATGACTGCTGTTATACTGTACATATTCTTTAATATGGTTTTCTGCAACAATGTTTGGTGGGCTTGCCTGTGTTATCTATTATATTTATATAGATTGTGTTCTGTGCCGCTTGGTGAAATCAAGGGCATTCTATTTATTGCCACTCACAAAAGAGAGAAGAATCTCCACTCTCAATGATAAGAGCAAACAACAGAAACAACTGCCATATTGGTTCAGGGACATCAGGTGCCCTAGTGCTTGACTGAATGATTCAATTTACACTTGATCTCTTATTTATAAGTGATAGTATCAGGAATCAGATAAATGAGCATAGAAGAAACATTACTAGTTCCTGGGACTTTGTAGCATAGAATCAAAGAGTTTTTCAGATGGAGGGTCTAGAACATATCTCATATTCCACATCCCTTATTCCAAAAATATGACATTTGATAGTAGGAAATTTAAATTTTAATAAATTATCCAAGGTTACATAGTCCAAGTTTCCTGACTTTGCCTCAATATTACGTTTTTATTTTCTACGTCCCTAAATAGGTCTCAAGAACCTCAGAGGTAGGTGACAAAGTAGGCCACATTTAAAACAACAGCAGTGAAAACTCTTGTACTTCAGTAGCTACAAGAGATGTGATATTTGACTGTCCTTTAGCTGGGACACTGCAGTAAAAATGACACTGATGTTTAATCAATCAATAGCCATGACAGATTGTTTTCAGTCAATACCAAAGGTCTAAAAAGTCAATATTTGCTCAGGTAGGGAAACTGCAAAATTTCTCTCAGCCATAAATAATTTCTGCAGTGAGAGTTCAATTTAATTAAGTGAGGCATGCTCTTAGGACAGCATCTAGTGTACCACTGTTTTATTCCTGAAGGTTTCGCTTCTGTCCTAATGTACACACTGGTAGACATTGCTGCATAAATATGTTTTCTGTGCTCAAAACTCTCTCGTTACTCAGAATTAAATTGATGGGTTGAGGGCCACTGTGCCTGTTGACAACATCCTTGCCTGCTGGCTTTCCAATCAGCGTTATACTTTTTCAGAGAAGAGATTTGTGGTGATTCCAGAGCAGCTTAGTTAAATTTTTTAAATTCTATTTCATATTATTAGGAAAAGTGTCTCCCCACTCTAGAAGTCAGCACTTTTCCTACCTGGCAGGTTGGCTCAGTTATGAGTTGTAGTGGTTTGCCATCTTCCTCCCAAGCCAGCCCTTCAAGCCTTCAGGCAGCAGCCATGTGCCAGCTGGCAATGCACTCTCAAGCTAAGAGATTCATCTTAGATTTTACATGTTTGCTGTACTAACAAGTTTATCTGTTTGATTTTTTTCTAAAGCCTCCTTTCTAAATGAAAAGTAAGTATGCCATTGTCCTTGGACAAGAGCCTCTTTGACCTTCCCTCTGAGCAACTTATGGGAAGCAGATGCTATATGGTTATAATGCAGACCCAGAGAAACCCATCACTGTCCTAATCATTATGTGGAAACCAGATGTTGGCCAGGATATCTTGGCCCTTTGGGTGTAAACTCAGCTCCAATCCCTGTCCCATGCTGGGTGCAGGCCTAAAACATCTTTGCTCCTCCAAATTCCCTACGGATTTCTGCGTAGCTGTATCATGGTTTCATCTGCTCCATGGCTCCTGGGGTTTATTTGTTTGTTTTGAAATATGTGTGGATAGAAGGTAGGGGCAGCTATGGGTGTAGGTACCCAGAGATGTCAGAAGAAGGCATCTGATTCCCTGAAGCTGGAGTCACAGGTCGTTGAGAGCTGTCTCACATAGACGTTGTGAATTAAACTCAGATCTGATAAAAGAGCATCAAAACCAAGGCTACTGGTTTTCATGTGTTTTTTTAAATATCAAACTCAACTCTAATCAATTTCTAATCAATCAAGTAAATAAGCATATCCACAGAGCAAGGAATGCTTGCAACTCAATGAACTTCTGATGGAAAATGTATGGGGAGAGAGAGGGTGTCACATCATGACTTATACATGCCTGTCCTTGAATGTGCTTTGTTCATTCCCTATGGGGAATTTTTACAGACTGTGCCAGTTCCTAACATCCCTTCATCCAATGTTCCTCATTTCCATTTTCTTGTCCAAATTCTGACTTCATGAAACTCTGAATTCCTATCCTTCACTTACATACCAACATTCAAATGTCCAAATTCTGTCTTAGATAACATTCATTCAACCAAACCCAACAAGGTTTAGGAAAAGCTCCACTTTTCCTAAAGAGCAGTTGGTTTAGCCACTGAATGTCTACTCTTTTTTCTTTCTTTCTCTTTTTTTATTTTGTTACAAAGAAATCAGGTTCTTGGTTGGGAAGGAACCAAAGAACTGTATTGCTCATGCTGAGGATTTTGTAAATGGAGCAGCAGTGAACTATATGGCCACCTTGCAGGTGCCTTGGAAAAGAGCAGGAGAAAACAGTTTAGATTATGGAATTTGACAACCATGAAGAGAAACATCCAAGACATGGGACACAAATCAGTGTAGGTAAAATTGTGGGAAGAAAAGTGAATGTAAAAAGGGTGAAGAAACAAGGTGAGGGAGAACAAAGAGCAAAAGAAGTTGTCAGAAAGAAAAGGGGTGGGTTTATGAGAAATACAGAAAAAAAGAAAATGTGTGAACTAAGGAACTGCTAAGGGTCAGCAGGAAAGTGAAGGTGGCACAGAACAGAGGTCTCACTCCCGTGTGTTCTCCTTCCTTTGCCATCCCTTTAATGGTCACTCAGCCTGTAGGCCATTGGCAGAGTAATCTAATGAAACACACCCTTGGGCAGAGTATCTGCCCGAAGGTTGTTTAATCTTTATTTGGATCATCTGTAAAAGGCCACAGTTAAACTCAGTATAAAGCTCCCTGCTAGTAATACAATTCCATGAGTGTTTCCATGAGATAGAACAGTTTGTTCCTCACTCTGCCACACCACTATGCACTGACTGCATCCTTTTGTTTATTTTCCTCTTTAATCTGAATTCAGTGGAGCAAGAAGCCAGAAAAGCAAGAAAGCTCACTCTGGGTTAAGTGTCTGTAGTTCCATGCTGTCTAACACCCTAAAGACTCCCAGAAACAGTTATAATGTTAAAATGTATCTTTTTAAACCAGGATTGTGGTTCCTTGGAAGAATCATTTGAAATTAGTTATTTCAAAATAAACCGACTCTCCTGGATTACCATACAAGTTGACCTAAAAAATTAAAATACATATCCTACATGCAGATATGTCTACCATGTTTGAACTTTATCCAAGAGCTGGTGTATGCAGGTTGCTGTCACAGACTATGGGGCAGGAGTCAGAGAGAGGGGGTCGATGAGGTTTCTGAATAAAATTAATATGGGCTAAGGAACCAGGAGCACATGAGCCAAGGAATGGGGAGTAGAAGGTAAGCAAAGGACTGGGGAAGATAAACTCCAAAAATCAGAAGCCCTCAGCGATATTTCTACTCTCAAAGTTATACAACTTTTTACAGAAAAAAAACTATTAGAAAATTAGAGAATCTATTTTACGCAAGGCAGCATTCTCTTTAAGGCAGCACCAATAAAGCTATGCAAATAAATACTTACAGGTCAAGTCTTGGGCTAACGGGAACTACAGATATTTTGAACAAAGGTGCTTTTTCTGTTCCCCTGAAATTACAGTGTACATAATATGTATTTCCCTTCCAAACTGCCATTAATTAATTTGCACTTTTATCTTTTTAATTTTTCCATGCACAATAATCTTAAAAACTAAGAAAATGGATGAAAGAGTTGTTAAAAAAAAAAAAAAGCATTAAGAAACTGATGAAGAGCAGGAGGGATGGGGCCTTCCTCTGTGGTACCTGAATGTTTATGTAGAACAAGTCTGTCTGTAGCAAATTAAGTGCCTGAGAATTAGGTCAGAGATTTGGACAGCAGTTCCAGTTCTCTAAGTTTTAGTGGAAACCCTGAGAAAAGGTTTCCATGGCCAAATCTTTTTGGAAAATGCTGTACAATATACTCCTGTCTTTGATTATTCAAAGTCCATATTAATGATTCTGAGGTTTGTTATAGTATAAGTAAATAAAAATAGTATGTGCTTCAACATGCTGGCCTTGCCCAAACTCAGTTGCCCAGCCCACAGACCTTTTCATTTTTAACAACATCTGTATCATTCTGGGGCTGGTGTTTAACTTCTCCTCTGCCATAAGAAGATGAGGACAAAGGTTTGTAATGCATTAGAAATAAGGTTATCCCCGACTGGTACTGACAGCAAGCGTAGAAATGGGTACAATGCGTAATTCTAACAGATACTTTCTTACTGTACAAAGATGTATATCTGTCTGTCAAGAGTAGCATTGAATTATTTATTTTTAAAACATGACCTCATTGTAATTCTGAGGCTAGCTTGAAACTCACTATGTAGCCCAAGCCAGCTTCAAACTTATTGTTATCTTCTTGCCTCTGCCTTCTGGGTGCCAAAACTATCAGTATGCACCACCATGCACAGAAGACCATGCAGATTAACCAAAAGTGGAAGTGGCTCAGTCAGTTAAGTGCTTTCTATGTAAGAATGAAGAATGAAGGGCTGAGTTTTAGTCCCAGCAACCATGTAAAACAGCTAAATAGGTGGCAATAAGAAGATGCCCGGTGCTTGCAGGTCAGTCAGTCTAGCTGAATTCGGAAGTTCCAGGTTCACCGAGAGATGCTGTCACAAATATAAGATGGCGAATGATTGAGGAAGATACTTGACATCAACCGCAAGACTCCACATGTGCACACACTCCCACACAAGTGCACAAGTACACATACACAAGTGCATACGTCCACACACAGCCAAGTGCTCAGGTACACACACGCAAACACTGTTAACATACTCATTACTCTAAAGATCCTTTCTCCCCTCCCCGTAGTGGCTCTGGACAAGTGACAGAACACCAGATTTTGAGCCACCTCCTTCTGGTATATTGCTTGACCTCCCGCCTGCAATCATTTTTCTTATTTAACATTTTTAGTAAAGTAATGCTGGTTTACCATGATGCAAGAATGAACTTTCCTCCTTATAAGGGTCACAAAACCAATACTTCCAGCAAAGCAGAATTAACTAGCACCAGTAGTGAAAATACTGGGGCACATGCAGTACAGTACCTGATCCAATCAACACAGTGAGGAGATGAAATCACATCAAGAATGTGACTTACCCTGTTCAACACCTGTGATGCACAGCCATAGCTGTAGAGCTTCTCACTCATCACCACACTCAGCTTCTCTCAGGACATGTCCCTGAAACCTCCCAAATAGCAATGATGATGTGTTCCTTTCCGAAAGCACCACATTCAAACTTTTGTATAGTGATTCTTTGGGACTACCTTCTACTGGGCTGTGAGCACCTAGTACAGAATGTAATTCATATGAGATGGTCAACAATCCTTTAATAAAAGGATAAATTAATGCTTAAAAGAATGGAAACAGTTGACTAGAAAAAGAGTCACTAGACCCTAGCGACTATCTATGAGTCAAGGAGTGCAAAAAATTACATTGAGCAACAGCTGGGACTGACATTAGAGGTGCTGATCCATAGTCACAGGGAAAAGATAATCTTTTGTATCTGAGTGGGAAGCCTTTGCAACTGGTCATCATTGTGATGATAGTCAGGGTGGTTGCCATGGCTTAGTGGTAAGATGTGTAAAACCTATGGGAGGGCTGTTTTATTTTGCTCCTAATAAAGAGACCAAAATTGTCCAGTCCCTTCATCTTCTCTTGATAGACCTTTAAAGGTCTCTTTTTCCAGAAAGATCATCTCATCTTGGTTCTATGGGAGAATAAAATTAAAGCATCAGTATTTCAGAGGATACTACAAACTAAACCTAAATGAAAACATTTTTTAATTCCATTTCTCATTTGGGGACACAAATTAGACTCTAATAGGCATTATCATATATATGTAAAACAGGCCTTATATATAATATATATACTCTATATAATATACTCTATATAATTCTATATAATAGAATACATGAAATTGGGCAGGGGGGCTGTAAGGAGAGGTCAGAATAACACAATCAGAAAAATTAAATAATTTTTTAAAATTCCATTTCTGTCTGAACATTTTGAAGCTCTTTTGGACTTCAGCCGGGAAGGACAATCCAGTTTTTAATCATTTGTTGTGCAAGAATACAGCTGTTTCCTTTTGCTGAAACAGCTGGAATTTATCTCATTTCCAAAGTTTTTATTCAGAATTTGGCATTTTTTTCTTTTTTCCAGGCCTGGTATAAATAAGGACGTGGGCTAAAGGAATGAAAACATAACCAAGCACAGCCAGCAAAAGAGCTCTAAAGTTTGTTTTCAGTATGACTGTTTCTGGGACTCCAATCCATCACCAAATTCCCAGGAATGTTTAGATGTTGGGAGGCAGGGTCAATTACAGACACTGTAGAATGCAACCTGTGTGTGAAAGAATGATGCCTTGGAAACATGGAAAGTTCTGTCAAAAGCTAATTGTCTATGAAACCAGTTGTATGTATTCTTGGGATGGTGGTCTTCTCTGATAGAAGAAGCATAATGATTTGGGTAACATGAATGAAGTCCTTTGGAGCATGACTCAAGTGCAATGGGCCTGGAAATAGGTCTGGTGTTAGATGACTCAAAAAGAATGTCCCACATTAGCCTTCAGACATTTTAAACTTAAATTAGAAAAAAATCATGTTTATCATACATATCATGCCATTTTGGAATATGAGTACATAAAAGAATAGTAATATATATGCACACATATACATTATATATACATGGCCTCACATACTTTCTTGTGGTAAGAACACTAAAATTCTACTCTCAGTGATCTTCAAGAATATAATACACTGCAATTAACTACAATCACTACTTTGTATAATAGCTCTCTTCACCTCCAATCTCCAAACTAACTCAAGTTTTGTGTCCTTTGACCAGCATCTGCATAGCCCCTATCCCTTGGGAACTCCCATCATTCTCTCTACTTCTGTCATGACGTCATTCATTGACTTTCCAAATCAGCAATGTTTCTGATGGTATTTGGAGATGTTTGGTAAGATAAATTCTAAACAAGACATTCGCCCCTTTTAAGAATCAGGAAACATGACAGAAGAGGGACAGAAAGAAGGTACGAGCGGAAAGATAGGGGAAGGGATGCAAACTGCCTCTTCTGGGCATGACAGAAGTTTCAGTCATGAACTCACAATAGCTGTGGTTACCTGCACTGAGCAAGCTTAAGACTGGGCTCTGTCGATATTCAGTCATAAATGGGGGAGGGACTTGTGGGGTCCCTAGCTCCCCGATGAACTATTCACTCCTGGAAGATTCTGGGAGAGGGGGATGCATTATCTTCAGTGGTGTCCATTGGTGAGCCCACCAGGCTCTAGTGAATAGTTCCAAACCCAGAGTCACACAAATGGCCCTGATTAGACTCTGAGAGCCACGAAACAAAACAACAACAACAACAAAACCCAGACAGGAATGTGAGAAATGGATTTGTAGAGAGAAAAGAAGATTATCAGGAGGGAGGAGAGAGGCAGGGAAGAGATGGTGGGAAATGAGTAACTTGAATGCATTATAAACATACGTGAAATTGTCAAAGAACAATCTTAAGTTTTAAAAGATAATTATTTTCCAAATACTAACAGTCAAAGAGTAGTGATGGTTATTTCATAATTAATATTAACTAATAAGCATAATTATCAATATTTTATTTGATATAAAATGGTAGATTATTGAATTTGGAACTCAATACTTGCCCCTTAGTAGCTATGTACACTATGCTATTTAATCTTTGTGCCTTAGTTTATTCATCTATACTGTGAGTGAATTAAATAACCAACCTATGAGATTATTTCAACATGAAACTAATAGTGCCTGCTATAGTGTAAATGTCACATAGCTATCAGCTTACATGTTGATTTTTCACTATGGATCTGTCAAAGTAAAAAAAAAATACAGTAATAATAAAAATACAGAACTCTGTTCTGTTCTCTGTTAGCCTTCTTTTGTAAATGTAGAATCCAAAGTTAAATGACTATGATCAAAATCACATTCCATAAGTGCCAGAGTGTTCACTTGAACTCGGTTGAATCTGGCACTGACATTTCTGTTCTTAATGGCTGTTCTGTTCAACACCTGGATACTGGGTGCGGGGAGTGAGGAGGCAGGCAATGGAAGACAGACAAAGGAAAGAATAAAAGGCCCACCCCTCATATAAACAATTTGGAGAGAAAGAAATTTCAACACCACAGTTCCTCTAGAGAGGAGGAAACCTTAGAACTTTCTATTCTCCAAATTTGCTCCAGACTGTAATAGTTCTAAATAGAGAAAACCTGATCAAAATTAAAACCTATTTAACAAAGCTTCACTACAATTGAATAAGACATGGATAGATTTGGGGTATAGAATGATGGGAAGATGACAGAAGGGAGTGGAGCAGATGCACAGCAGAGGGTTAGTGATGGTGAATCTGTGGGGTTCAAAGACAATGGAGGTAGGATCTCAATAAGCCTATTCTCTTCTGTCTAGTTCTTTAGAGCAGCATGGCAGCAGATGAGCACCCGTTTACAGTCAAATCTCCGAAAAAACTACTTTGAGATCAATTTGGTGTGCAAGAAGCTTACTGGAGAGGGCACCAGATCACCTCTGACAGGAGATGGGGAAAGAAAGTAGGACTGGAAGAAGGGACAGGCTGACCTGTAAAGCAACGGCAGCCCAGGACACACCATGGGATGTTCTGGAGATACAATAGGCCAGCAGACTTGTTTTAATCTTTAAATTTTCACCATTTTTTAATCTGCACAAAAAGTAATGTGTTTCACTGTGGTGGATCCATACATGTGTGTCATTAATCTTTGTTCTTATCCCACACACACTGACCTCTTTCTTCTTCTCTCTTCCTTGCCCTCAAATAGCCCCTCTTTTCATGTCACATACATTCCATTGTCCCCTCACTTTAGACCTCTTTCTCCACTCTCATCGACCTCTTTTGTCATACATATGCATATATGCATATATGTGTATGTGTGTGTGTAAATTTAAATATTTTGGATACTGGAGAGATGGCTCAGCAGTTAATAGTACTGGCTGTTCTTGCAGAAGATCCAGGTTTGAATCCCAGAACCCACATGTTGGCTAACAATTGTCTGTAACTCTAGTTCCAGGAGATCTGAACAAAGTCCTCTTCTGTCCTCTATGGACACTGCATGATATAGGTGCACTTACATATATGCAAACATAAAATTCATATACATAAAATAAATTTAAAAAATTCAAATATTTGTATGTAAGATAAAGCATGAAATATTTCTATTTCTGAATCTGGCTTATATTGTTAAGAATAACAACCTCTGATACAGACAACACAGAAATAAACCCACACAGCTATGACCCAGTAGATTTGATCTGCCTTGGGAAGGCTGGATTGTTGTAATCCTGACTGCATCTATGTGAAGTGCGGACAAGGTGGCTTTGCACAGTTGCATCTGTCCCTACAGTGGCTGACAGTGGAGGGCTCTCTGCTGCCTCTCCTCTCACATCCTGGGACAGCATCTCTCCTAGAAGGGGACTGAGACAAGCAGCTCACTGTTCCTCACTTGACCTCAAATCAGGGTCTCTCCACCTACAGCCAAATACCCACTTGTACCACCATCATACAAAATAGGTAGATTCCTGGATCCCAATGTCTACCCCATGAATCAGAGACTCTGGAGCAAATGCCCAAGAGTGTGCATTATAATAAGCTGGTGATTCTGACTCACAGTGAAGGCTGGCCATGGCTGTACATAGGAAAATAAAAGAAATATTTCTTGCAAAGCAAAGCAAGAACTTGAAAAGGAGAATTTTCAACTCTGACATTAATTTGACAATCTTAATATGATTTAGAAAGTAAATTCCTGCCTCAGGTAAATTTTCCCAGGCCTCTCAGTGACTTCTTTAAGAGGATTTTAGCTGTCAGCACAGTTAACTACCCATCCTGAAATCCTGCATGTAGAGTGACTGAGGGATTCTAGCACAACATCCAAGGACCGATTCAGGAACACTTGTATTCATCTGTCACCAAAACCCATATCTTCTGAAGGGCCAGTATGTTCAGCTAAGTTGCTGTTGTGGCTGAGAAAGCTTTGGGAGAACATCCAGTAAACTCGCAGCTCCTTTCACCCAGATCAGCACATTTCAAGAGTCATTAAGCTCTGCTCAGTCTGTGCAAATTTCTGCTCACACCCTCTGTGCCACTGCCATTCTTAGCCCCTCACTGCCTGCCTCCTGATAAGAAAAGGTCAGGGCGAATAATAATACACTAGTTTCCTAACCCTTAAGCCTAAGAATTGAACCATCCACCACGTGGAATAAAATATATCTAAGAAAGTAATGCTTTCTTGCTGAAAAAATTAAGATCTGTGTCTGTCAGTATGCTCTATGAAACTTAAAGTTCACAGGCCTTGAAAAGCCAAATTCACCTATAAATAATAATAAATATGGAGAAATATAAAGTTGTTCACTGCAGAATTATCCATGATAGTGACAAAAGTGGAAAAAGCTACATATTCTATGAGAATACAAAATAATTGAATATACAATATTACATTCCATAGTTATTAAAAAGTTTATGGCTGTTTTGAATAACAAAAGCAAATGCTTTCATTTAATATTAAACAAAAGTTCAGGGTCATATTATTTCTTTATACAAAATTAATCCAAGTATATTAAAAATGCATAGAAAAATGGCTTAAAGTAAATTCACCAAACAGTTAATAGCATTGTTGTCTGGATGATGGAAGCGAATAATTTTCTTTCCTTCTTTAGGAAATTTAGCTTTGCAGTATAAGTTCACAATTTTTAGGCAATGTATAAAATATAAATAAATGGTTGAGTTTGTCAAGTCTCTTTCCATTACCAGAGAAGCCCATTGGAATGCAGATTCTCAGATTGGAAGACAGAGTTTGTTTTGTAGAGATGCACACTATGAAGAAAGATGTTTTATTTAAAAGAAGTGGTGATTTGCCTTTATAAGTACGATCAATCCATCAGGCAGTAGTGCGCTTTCACATCTGTGTTTTCAGGCATGTTTTATCGATTGATAATCCCCAAAGGAGCTAGTCCCTCCCTGGACACAGTAGCAGACCCTGTACCTTTGCATATGTGACATCTGCAGATTGCTTTGTGAATCTGGGATGCTCATGAATTATTTCTGACCAGTCTGAGTGGATTAGCTTCTCTGCTTCTCTTCCATGTAGAAAAGTAGCAGTTATCCTTGTCATATAAAAATAAATTCATTTATGTGAAAATTATTCACAAAATGTAAGAAATGTTTTTAAAGCAAATAAACTGGAAGGAAAATGTGCCATAAATATACATGAGAAAAAGTGTTCTTTCATTAAATAGTTTTATACATAAAAATAAAAGTAATGTAAGTATCAGTATCAGTATGCAAGTGGCTGACAGAATTATATTGGGTTAGCAAGCTAACATTCAAGGGCCGGGAATGTTAATATAGTACTCAATGTTGCCGTGTAGGTAGTAAAGCAGAGTCTCATATACTGAGAATAGAAGTGGACATTGATATGCCTCTTAGACATCTACAAAGCAGCAAGTAATAGTCTTTAAGATAGTATTAGTGCATGCGGCTGTCATCAGTCAATCCTGGATTGGGGAGAGATTCAAAGAACTGTACTGAACTATTGTCTACTGGTGGATTCTGGGAGAAAGCAAGTCAACGTCTTCACTTGTGTACCCAGAGGTGAGCCCACCAGGCTCCAGTGGATTGTATGAAACCTGTGGTTGCACAGATGACTCTAGTTAAGCTTATCAGGTCATGATACAAAAAAAAAAGACATGAATGTGAGGAAGGGTCTTATAGGGAAGGGAAAGGATTGACAGGGTGTGAGGGAAGCCAGAAAAGCTGGGTAAGCATAACCAGAATGCATTATATACATGTATGAAGTGATCAAAGAGGAAAATTAATGAGTGATATAGATGTACATATTATATATGTATATACATATTATATACATATTATGTGTGGATGGATGGATGGATAGATAGATAGATAGATAGATAGATAGATAGATAGATGGATAGATAGATAGAGATAGATACCCATAGTCCCATACAGTCCTTTTTCTAGGAGTCTGTTCTAAAACAATAATCAGAAATTGTTCTGCTTATTAAATACTATGTGACAAATCTCCTAAACTATAGCTGTTTAAAGAAAAGTAAAAGTCTCCACATAGTTCACTCACAAATGTGTAGCTGGGACAGGGAAAGTTCTGTGCTCCATTTACCTTGGCTGGGGCATGGTGAGCAGAAAGAACACTTCCAGGAGCCCCGCAGGGGCTGGCAAGTCAAGGCCAGCTGTTAGCTGAGGTAGCTGAGAGCAGAGCTGGAGCTTAGACCCCAGGCCTGCATTTCTTGTGCTTTTTCTCAGCATAGGGCCTTGGATTCCAAAAGTGAGAATACCAAGAGACAGGAAGTTTCAGAAACTGACATTATTTTTAGGCCTCCAAACTGATACAATGTCCCTTTGAACTACGTTTAAAGGCCCCATGTTTTTAAATAGCCAAAGAAATATAAATACAAATGTACGTTGTAGGAATTTTTGGAGTCTTATACATGTTAATTATAAGAGCTGAATGTTCAACATCATGGTGTAGTTAAATAAGTTATGGTGAATTTAAGCAATAGAATGTCATCTGATCATTAAAAAGTACATTAGTGACAAGAGGACTCTGTCAAAAAAGTGCTTGTCGCACAAGCATACAGACCTGAGTTTGGATCCCAAGACCCCCACAGATACAGCAAGGCACAGCAGCACAAAAACCTAGCACCAGAGAGGTAGAGACAGGAGGATCACTAGGACTTTCTGACCAGCTAGTCTGGTCAAATCTGTGAGCTCTGGATTCATTGAGAAATCCTGTCTAAAAATATAAAGTAGAGTAATGAGGAAGATGCTCAATGTTGCCCTCAGGGGCTCCAAACGCACAGACATACACATACATGTTTGCATCTGCACACACATGTGCACACACACAAACATGTACACACAGAAGCTAGGACTCCTGTATTAAACCTCAAACACCCACAGCTCAGGGACCGTTGCATAAGAGGACAGAAAGATGGTAAGAACCAGGGTTGGTGCTTGAACTTGAAACAATGCTAATAAAATACACAAGGCCCATGCTAATTAAATCAGACAGAAACCCAGGATAGAACTGGAGAGATGGGCAGCAGACCCAATTCTAGTCAAGGAACTGGTGGCAACAGATGACTGAGGGGTGAGGAGGAGAAGATCTTCTTTAAGGGAATGACTCTAGATAGGCTGACTAGACTCCAGTGGATGAACTTGCTCTGAGGGACATCTGGGCACAAATGCTTGACTTAACAGATAGAACTTACACATGACAGAACGCATGAAATTCCATGGGGGGGAATGGTGGAGCCTGAATCCGGGAGGGCTCTAAATTTGATTTGATTAAGATCTATTATGTGAAATGCACAAAAACTCAAAAAAAAATTTTCAGTGTTTTCATAGGGCTGAGAAAATATCTCAGTAAAGTACTTGCCATGCAAACATGAGGACCTGAGTTTAAACTCCAGAACTCATGTGAAAAAAACCTGGGCATAGTGGCATGCACTTGTAATCCCAGCGTTCCTGAAGCAGACAGGCGTTTTCCTGTATCTCATTGACCAACAAGCCTAGCCTACATGGCAAGTCCCAAGTCACTGAGATACTCTTATCTCAAAAATAAATAAATAAATAAATGAAAGTGAATGGTGCTTGAGGCACAACACCCAAGGTTGTCCTCTGGTCTCCACACACATGCACACCTGCACACTCATAAGTACATACATAAAAATTATGTTTACAGTTTTCAGTATCCAGAACAATATTTGACCAGGTGTGATGGAACGTGCCTTTAATTCCAGCATTCGGGAGGCAGAAGCAGGCAGATCTCTCAGCGATTAAGGCCAGCCTGGTGCACATAGTAAGTCCCAGGCCAGCTTGGGCTACAGAGAGTCCCTGTCTCAAAAAAAAAAAAAAAGAAAGAAAAGAAGAAAAAAAGAGAAAGAAAAAATATGTATGTTACATTGAAATAAATACAGACAAAACATACATACACAATTGTGAAGAAAAAAGAAAGGAATAAGCTTTTTTGTCTGTAAATTGTCATTTTTTAATTTTTGTATAATTTTCTTCTAATATTTCCCTGACATGCATAATGGGATGAGTTTCCATTTCATAAATTTTCAAGTAAAATGGCAAAATGATCCAGGAGAGACCTCGGGCATGCCCAGCAAGTGCTCCACCACTAAGCTACATCCTCCAACCCTCTGCTTACTTTTTATTCCAAGGCCGAGTCTTGTCAAGATATTCAGATGAACTCACTCTGTAGCATAGGCACAAGAAGGCTTTGAACTTGTGATCCTCCTCCCTCAGCGTCCCCAGCAGCAGGATTATAGGCTTATGACCCAGGTCTGGCAAATTCCCAGTTTTCCAAGTGACTTTCCTTTTAGACCCAAAAGCCTAATTACATACAAGACTATACTGTGTCATTTCTACAGGGTCTCAATGTAGACTGTATCTGTAGAATATGTACCTATTTGTTTTCCTCTACAAATTATTAGTTCCCTAAGGACAAAGATTGCCCTGCCCATCATGTTTAAGGTAGACATCAGCTACCCTCAAAACCATTTACAATCTCTTCTCCCTTTTGGAAAACAAAAATCTCAAAAATCTCTTTGAACTACCCTCAAAACCATTTACAATCTCTTCTCCCTTTTGGATAAAGTTGAAGAAATGAACCACTCAGGCAAAAAATATGAAGAAAAGAAAACACAAGAATGGAATACATAGGAAATGCTGGATGCCATGAAAAGACCAAATCTACTACTCATCCTAGGCAAAAACAAAGAAGAATCTCAGGTCAATGGCACTGACCAAATCTTCAACAGGGCTATAGAAGATAACTTCCCTAAATTAATGTAACACATACACATACAGATACAAGAAGTACACAGAACATCAAATTAAGAAAAGACATATGTATACAGATACAAGAACCACACAAAACACCAATTACACAGTACCAAAAGAGAAATTCCCCACAGCATATTGTAGTAAAAACACTAAATGTGTAGAACAGAGAGAGGGCACTGAAGACTGAAAGGAAATAAAAACAAGTTATACATAAAGGAAAGCCCATCAGAATTATAGCTGATTTTTCACTGCAAGCTATAAAGGCAAGAAGAACCTGGAGTGAAGTATTCCAAGTTCTAAATGATCATACATGCCAACTCAAAAAACTTTACCCAGAGAAACTGTCTATCATAGTTGAAAGGGAAGGAAAAATCTTTCATGATAAAAATAGGTTGAAAGAATTTATGTCCACCACCAACCAGAGAATACACAAAGAATACACAAAGCAATGCAAAAGTATGAAGAAAGGAATGGCCAGACTCAAAAGACAAAGAAAGAAAACAAATGAAGGCATGATTACCAAAACACAAACTCAGACTAAGAATACAAATAGAAATTTAAATAATAAAAATACACATCTTTTAATAATAACTTTAGATATCAATGGCCTCGACTCCTACTAAAAAGACACAGACTAGTTGAATGGATTAAGAAACAAAACCCACCTTTTTATTGCCTATAAGAAACTTATGTTACCTTCAGGGATAGGCAGCAGCATAGGGTAAAGGGATAGAAAAAAATATTCCAAGAAAATGACACTAAGAAACAAGTGGAAGTTGCTATTCTAATATCTGATAAAAAATAAAGATCAAGGTAAAATTAATTTAAATGGATAAAGGTGGCCACTTCATTCTGATCAAGGGAACAATCAACCAAGAAAGCATTATAATCATGAACCTATGTGCAACAAACTCTGGTGCACCCAATTTCATGAAAACAGTACTACTAGACTACAAGACACAGATTTACCTCAACTCATAAATACTATGTGACTGAAATACCCCACTCTCTCCAATAGATAGGTCAACTGGACAAAGAATGAACAGAGAAACCTCTGTCTCAAATGATATCGTATATCAAATGGAACTATCAGACATTTATAGAATATTCAACCCAAAGACCAATGAATACACATTCTACACAGCTCACAGAAGCTTCTCTAAAATAGACCACATACTGGAACACAAAACAAACCTTAATTAATACAAAAATTTGAAAAAATTTCATATATTCTGTCAGACCACAATGCAATATAACATAATTAACAGTAAAAAGGATCTCTAGTAACTGCATGAACTCATGATGTTTAAACAACATACTCCTGAATGATGAATGGGTCAAAGAAGAAATAAGAAAGTAAGAAAGAAAAGTATTCCTGGAACTAAATGAAAATGATAATACAACAAAACAGTCCTAAGGGGAAACCTTACAGCTCTAAGCACCTAAAATCAGAAAGAGCACAAATAAATGATTTAATAATACAACTCAAAAATCTTTAAAAACAAGAACACACAAAACCAAATCCATCAGATGAGAAGAAATAACAAAATCAAAGCATAAACCAACAAAATGAAAGCAAACAATAAATCAATGAACCTATGAGCTGGTTCTCTGAAAAGATAAACAAGTAGACACATCCATACCCAGCAAACAAACTGGAAGAAAGAGAAAATCCAAATGGACAAAATCAGCGATGAAAAGGGAAACATCACAATAGACACCAAAAAGATCCAGAACATTGATGCTTTAAAAATCTACAGTGTGGAAGAGGCCATGGAGATACAATAAGAGCCAAGTGTTGTGGAAGACCATGAGGATACAGAATTTCTTGGGAAATGAACTTACAATAATGGTAACAGCATGCATGATACCCACAGAAACAAGAGAAAATTGAGCATAGTGGGGAAATCGGTAAGAAGCTGAGAAATTGGTGACAACTGATGACTACTGGGTGAGGGAGAGTTTATTTTCTTTAAAGGAGAGGTGCTACATAAAGTGACTGTACTGATGATGTAACTCATACTGAAGGACATTATGAGACACCACCTTGGCTTGATAGTACTTAACGTATATGACAGAATGCATAAAACCCAGTGTGAGGGTTGTGGGGGAGGTGTCAATAAGGAAGACATTCTAGATGTGATCAAGATATATTGTATGAAATCTGAGAAAATTCAATAAAAATGAAAAATGTTTAAAAAGAGTCTAGTGCTGAAGACAGAGCATACTTCTGATATAGGATTTGGCACAGTGGAGCTAGAAGTGACCTGGATGTCACTTCCACTAAAGGCTAGCTCTCATAGCTTTGGGGAGCACTATACAAGCAAGCTTTAAGGCCTAATAAACACAATGACTGGCACAGCAAATGACATTGGTGCAGGAGTGACACTTTTTAAGAAAAAACTTTATAGAGCTTTTGTAAAGTTCATACAACAGTTCTTAAAATTATAAATTTTACAAATTTAGAACTCCTCCCCCATCTATGCCTCCACAGCCACTCACCGGACCTCATGCACTCCACCATGCACTCCACCTAGCATGTTAGGTCCTATCCAGTCAAGCATTTGTACCCAAATGCTCCTTGTGAAATTCATGCACAGGAGACTAGTCAGCCTGTCCAGAGATCATAAGTAAAGTATATATTTCCTCACTCAGTGGTAGTTTCCAATAGTTCCAGTCTAAGGCTGGACTGTCACCCTTCTCTCTCAGTCCACTCTGGGCCCTTGTGTGATTAAACTGGCATAGATCCTGTGCTTGACTCCACCATTCCCACAAGTTCCAGTGGCCTGAAACCCTCTGCTTCCCTATGTTCATGAACCAGTCCTCACTCTAACAATCTTTCTGCCCCTATTCTGGAATGGTCCCTGACCATGGGTGGGTGAGGTTTCTTATGGAGGCCCATCCAGGAACACACAGTCTGCAGTCTCTTATTCTTTAAAACTTGGCCAGTTGTGGTCTTCTGAGTGCATCACACTTTGTTGAATAAGGAATCTTCACTGATGAGAGTTGAGGGGAGGCTAGTTTTCTCTCTACTCCTCTTTCCTCTATGTCCCATGAGCCTTAGGTGTGGAGGAGGTTCAACTGCAGATGTGTCACCTAGGACTGGGCATTTCTCAGATGTATAATCTCTGTGTCTGAGCAGCTGTGGGATTCTGCAGTAGCCTCCATCTGTTGCAAAAGAAGCTTCTTTGATGAGTGGTGTATGGTATAATTGTCTGTAAATATAAGGATCCACATTTAGCATATGGTTAGAAATTTCATTTGTCTAGAGATATGACAGAGTTAGGGTTTTCTCAAGGATCTATGACCTCTCGAGTCATGTGCATTTGACTGAGTTCACAGTGCCGTCTATCAGTTCACTTCCACTGATAAAACTGTAAATCCCATTAGACAGCTATTGGCTACCTCCCAGATAACACTGCCACTACTACACCAATGGAGGAGTTTGCTAGACTGGTTACTGTGGTTATCAGTCTTAGGGCTGGGTTGGACCATTGATTGATTTTCTCCCTTAGCAGCTTACATATAATCCTCTAGCATTACGAGAGCTAAACTTCAGGTAGAAGGCTTCCAGGTCAGTTCCTCCTCCATTGCTCCAAGGCCTGTATCTGAAGTATTTCCTGTCTTCAGCAATAGGGTCTTATCTTCTAGTGCTGGAGGAATACACAGAGCTCTGGCAATAGCCTGTGTTATTTGGGACTCTCTAGGACCACTCTCATCAACCATTCAAAGGGAGGTCTCTCCTATCTGGCACTGTGTTCTTTGCCATACAGTCCCCAGATATACATCTGCACTAATGTTCAGACACTGTATGTGGATTTCTCAGGGGGTTTTGGAGGCAATTCATTTCCTTTGTCTTCCCTAGACCCCCAATTCTCTCTTCCTCTCATCTGACCTCTCTTCTCCCTCCCAGGTCCCAGTTCCCCCATTCCCCTCCCACAGTGGCCTCCTGCATGGCCCTCCATCCTCCCTTCCCAGCAGAACAACCCCACTCTCCACTTCCTCTCCCCTGTCCCTCCCCAACATCTGTTCCCTCCCATCACCCTCTTTGGGGCTTTTTCTTTTCCTTTACCTTCGTGTGTCCTTGCTCTTTTCCTGGCTCCTGCTGTTAGATCAGGATATATACTCACCTGAAGGGGATTGGTGCTAAAATCAGCAAATGAGGAAGAACACACCTCCCTTATTTGTCTGCATTTGTGACACTTCACTTAGTATAATACTCTCTAGCTCCATCCATTTAAATACAAATTTCATAACTGCATCTTTTCCTATTGTGAGTAAAACTCCATTGGGTAAATGTACTACACTGAAATTATCCGTTCCTCAGTTAAGGGACAGTTAGGTTATTTCCATTTCTTAGCTATTGTGAAGATAGCAGCAATAAACATGAATGTACAGATAGCTCTACAGTAGGATGACTCCTTTGGGTATATGCCAAAGAGTGGTATAACTGAATCATATGGTAGATTGATTTTGAGTATTTTGAGAGTTCTCCACACTGCTTTCCAAGGTGCATGAGTTTGTATTCCCACCAGTAGTTAATGAATGTTCCTCTTTCTGCACATCCTCACCAGAGCTTGATGTGTTTCATTCTGTTGATCTTAGCTAGTTTGACTCTGGTAAAACTTTGGAATTCTTTAGTTAGTTTTTATCTGCATTTCTAATTACTAAGGACGTTGAGCACCTTTTAAGGTGCTTCTTAGCCATTTTTATTTCTTTGTTCAGAACTCTCTGTTCAGGTCTATAGACCACATTCTTCTGGGTTGTTTATTTTCTTGTTTCTTTTTCTTTTTGAGTTCTTTGTATATGCTGGATATTAATCCTCTGTGGAGTGTGTGGCTGGTAAAGATTTTCTCCCACTCATTTGGGTTTCCTCTTCCCTTCCTTGGTTGTTTCTTTTACTGTATAGAAGCGTTGAGTCATAATAAGGTCTCATTTACTGATTGCTGACCTTAATGCCTGGCCAGCTCACGTCCAATTTAGAAAGTCCTTTCTTATATCTATATCTTGGAAGGTACTACCTACATTTTCTTCTAGTAGTTTCAGAGTTTCAGATTTTATATTGAGGTCTTTGATTCATTTGGAGTTGACTTTTGTGCAGAGTGAAAGATAAGGGTCCAATTTCATTCTTCTACATGTGGAGATCCAGTTTTACCAGCACCATTTGTTGAAGATGCTCCATTGTGTGTTCTTGGCATCTTTGTCAAGTATCAGGTGGCTGAAATTACATGTACTCATGTTTGGGTCTTCTGTTCTGTTCCATTTATCTATGTGTCTATTTTTGTGCCAGCACCATGTTGTTTATATGAACTCTGTGATATTATTTGAGATCTGGTATGATCCCTCCTCTGTACCCACCAATCCCTGGTCTTGTTCTTTTTGCCCAAGATTGCTTTGGAAAATCAGGGTCTTTTGTGATTCTATATGAATTTTAGGATTATTCTTCTAGCTCTGTGAAGAATGTTGTGGATATTTTGATTGGCACTACATTGAATCTATAAATTGCTTTTGGTAAGATGGTCATTTTCACCATATTGATTGTGCTGGATAACTTTAGACATACCTGGGTTGAGGGAGCCTCAATTGGGGAATTACTTCCATTGCACTGGCCTGTGTCCATGTCTGTGGGGTATTTTCTTGATTATTGAGTGCTACAGGAGGGCTCAGCCCATTGTGGGGAGTGCCATCCCTTGGCAGGTTGTCATCTATTATATAAGAAAGCAGTCTGAGATAGGCCAGACAAGTAAGTTAGTAAGCAGTGTTCCTCCATGGCCTCTGCTTCAACTCCTACCTCTGGGTTCCTGCCCTTAGTTCCTACCTTGGACTCCCTAAGTGATGAGCTCTGTGACCTGGGAGATGTAAACAAAATAAACCCCCTTTCCTCCCCAAGTTGGTATTGGTCAGAGTGTTTTGTCACAGCAATTGAAGGCAAACTAGGACATTGGTTCTCCCAATTCATGACCATAGTAGGTCTTTTCATCCCCTAATGTCTCCCCCTATCTTTAAAGGTTTGAACTTTTTATTGTAGAGATCTTTAGTGTATTTGGTTAGGTTTATTCCAAAATATTTTTTGAGATTCATGAGAAAAACCTTGAGTGTTTCTTCTGATTGCTTGTTACTGGTATGTAGAAAGGCTGCAGGTGGGTCTCCATCTCCAGCACGGCTGTTGTGCACTAGCCGTGCCAGAGAATGGAGGACGATCGAACATGGCCTCAGGTGGCTCAGAGTGAGACTGGAGGAGCTCCCAGGATACTACTCAGGTGGGTAGTTCAGTTATCAAAACCAAGGCAGGGGTTTATGTAGGGAGGCCTTTCTGACCATTACAGAAGGCGGGAAAGTTAAAGGTGGGGTCTTTAGGGAAGGTTGTAAGGCTGACTTAGAAATTAGGCACAAGGAAATGAAACCCAAAAACCTGGTTCTGGTCTGGGGTGATCTTTGTGGGGAAAGAGAAGATTTGTATCTACAGTGGCTTTCTGGGGCCAGGTTATCACATCAGGCAGAGCATGCCAGACTGCTACTGTCCCTTCAGGGTATCCGGGGTTGCTTGGCTTTGCTCAATACCTTTTTATGATAGACTCAGTCCCCACAAAAGGCTACTGATTTTTGAAAGTTGGTTTTATAACCTGCCACTTTACTGAAAGTATTAATCATTTCTAAAAGTTTTCTGGTGGAGTTTTTGGGCTTTCTTAGGAATAATATCATATCATCTGAAAATAGTGACAATTTGACCTCTTCATATCATCTACAAATAATGATAATTTGACCAATTAGTGCTCCTTTAATTTCCTTCTCTTGTCTTATTGTTCTAGCAAGAGTTTCAAGCACTATACTGAAAAAGAGTGGAAGTAGTAGACAGCCTTGTCTGTTCCTGACTTTAATGGGAATGCTTCTAGTTTTTCTCCATTTAGAATGATGTTGGCTATAGGACTGTTGTATATAAATTTAATTATCCTGAAGTATATTCCATTCAGATCAGTTCCTTCTAGGACTTTTAACGTGAATGCATAGTGGATTTTGTCAAAGGCCTTTTCTGCATCTATTGAGATGGCCATGTGATTTCTTTTGTTTTTAAGTCCATTTATATGTTTTATTACATTTATTGACTTACACATCCCAAACCATGCCTGCATCTCTGGAATAAAGCCAATTTGATCATGGTGGATGATCTTTTTGATGTGTGTCAGTATGTAGCTTGCAAGTATTTTGTTGAGTATCTTTGCATCTATGTTCATTAAGGATATGGGTCTATAGTTTTCTTTTTGTTGTATCTTTACCTGGTTTTGGAATTAGAGTGAATCTAGCTTCACGGAAGGAGTTTAGGAGTTCTCCTTCTGTTTCTATCTTCTTGAATAATTTAAGCATTATTGGTTGTAGATCTTTGAATGTCTGGTAGAATTCTACTGTGAACCTAATATATGATTATAACTTTATTTCAGTAGGAGTCAGTTTAACACTGTATGTATTTAGCAGAATAATAGTATTAGGTTCTCCCTTATGACTCTCACCTGCCTAACCACAGGTTCTTAGGCCTTATATCAACGTTATGTATGGACTCTATTCCATGAAATGGGCCTTAAATTCAATTAGGGTTTTTATAATATTCATGTCCCTATTGCACCAGTTGGGTATATCTTGCTAGGCTATTTGTTGCTTACAGGATTCGATGCTGGATAAGGTTAATGATTAGCTTTCTCTTCCAGCAAAATGCATAGAATTTTCCAGCAATATGAAAGCTGGCCAGTAGAGATGAAACATTAAAGTCAATATCAGCTTGAGTTTTCCTTATTTTTTACTACTGCTCTTGTATGTAGTGTCTTTAGCAATAAAGACTTACTGTTAAGTTCTGATGAATAGCCAAGAGCAAGTGCAATGGCTTATATTGTTTGAGTGCCTATGTGACGTTTGGTCAGCAGATTCAAAAGAGAGAGTCCATTCCTGGCCTTGGGCTTTTACTTTGCTAGCCTATGGTATGTACGAAGGGCCACGGCCCCAGTTATCAGGTGTACGGTTAGAAGGTAACTCCTTCTTATACTGTATATGTATATATTTTAAGGAGTTTCTACAGTGGCAGCTTCCATATGACTTTTTCTAAAGGCCTTTCGAGTTCCTTACTTATCCCTTCTCATACTCCATTCACTGTCCTTTCATTCAATTTCTTCACCCCATTTATTCCTAATCTATTAGTCTCCTTTCTCCTATATGTCACTGCCTTCTATCTCCCATTAATCCTCCCTCCATTGATGTCTATTACTTTTTATATCTACATTTTCACCTGATTTTAGTTTTTCATTAAAATACTTTGGTTGAAGCTTTCTAGGTAATCTTATCGTTGTACATCCTCGGACACTGACAAAATCCATCAAATAATAAACACATCTCCAATTTGTTTTGTCATAAAAATCTTTTTCTAAAGCTATGATTTTTGACTTGTTTTCCTTAAATGACATTAATAGAAAAATAATCATTGTCTCTCTTCCCTGCCAAGTCTCCCAGGGAAAAAAATCTTAAATCGATGGAAATATCCTATTACATTAAGTAATCCATTTGGAACATTGTCATTAAGATCAACAAGAACGTATTACATGTCCCAAAAAAACAATTTCCAAAGACCTTTTAATAATATTCCCACTGGGGTATTTAAATATAATCAACACATAATCCAATCTTTGCTAAAACCTATAACCTTAATGATGATGCTCAGAGCCGGCATCATCCCCAGTCAACTGCAGTTTATTTATTCATTTGACGTCTTAACATTTAGTTGAATTATCTAACCAAAACACCCAAGCTGAAGAATGGAGTAATTATATAAACACTTAGAGCAGAACAATTATAAAGTAAGAGCAGTTAACACTGAACTGGGTAGCAGACCTAATCTGCATATGCATATCCTGACATTCAAGCACTGGTAGCCTTTCCTATCCCTTTTATCATATTCTCCTTTTAGTTTTGCATGCCTGCTTATTAATTTTCTTTACTTAGATACCATAGAATAGTTTTTTTCTTAGGTGTGAACACTTGTATATACATTATACACTAATTTCCATTCAGTGATATTCCTAGGAGCTTTGACAAAACAGGTAAAGTGTGGTTATAGAATATTCTAAGAGCTCAAAAGGAAAGAAATGCATGGGGTGGTGTAAGGAGTTAGAGCTTTCCTGTCCATGTTAGGTACAGAGTCTTAGATTACACTGCTATCTGGGCCTTCAACCCCTTCATTTATCAGGAATGCTTCTAGCATTTAATTGTAAATGAATGCTAGGTAATTTTCAAGGGACATTCTTGAGTTCCAGATCTAGTTCTTCAGCTCTGGAGGAAATTTTGGATGGTACTTTCTCAATATCCTTTTCCATTCTTCTTGTTTTTTCTTTTCACTTTCTCACAAAGAAACCATATGTTCACTTTCCTTAAACGCACTTACTTAACAACTTGTCCTAATTTCTAAGGAACATGCAGTTTTAATTCATCTGTGCCTAGACCAAGTGCTTTAAAATATGCTTCTCAAAAATGCACTACTTGCATCAAAGTGAGGGCAAAGAATGTGCTATAAAGAAAACTAGAATTCTCTGCAAAATAAGACAAAACTCTTGACACTAAATAACGGTCTACAATGAAAGAAATGAATAGCAGTGTCAGGGGCAGATATTTGTTAGGATGTGAGTCTCTGTATGCAGGCAACAGAGACAATCTCTCTCTGTCTCTCTCTCTCTCTCTCTCTCTCTCTCTCTGTCTCTCTCTCTCTTGTGTGTATGTGTGTGTGTGTGTGTGTGTGTGTCTTTAGAAGCCTCACTTTTATACATTGATTCTATGCTCTGTAGAACAAGGGAATCAGTGACACATTCTCTTACCTGTAGACCAAGAATTTCAGGCAAACTATGTATGAACTTAACAGTCTTATGAGGTGACTGGTGCACAGAGGGAACATAAATGACTCATACATAGTGACTCACTCTCATCTCTCATTCCCCCTCTTAAAAACATTTAAACACCATGTAATTTCAAAGGCTCAAATTCTGTGACCAATTTTTCCATGACGTGTTAAAGAATTCCTCAGTAACGAAAACTTCCCTGGAAGAAAGGGTATAAAAATAATGTTAGTTTCTTTTGGATGTTGATACTTCTTTTGCTAAAACAGATCAGATCTCTTGGTAGATAGTCATAGTATGTGAATAATATAGCTGCAAATCTTTCTCTCTGGTCTAGATGAAGAGAAGTCAACAAGGGTACCAACAGAAAACACTGGATCAATATGACCAAAGCTCAGTGCAATGGATATGACTGGCTTTACATTAAAAATTGGGCATGTGATGCATAGGGTCATGGAAAGATTATTTTTCCCATAAACTGGCTAAGAGGATACCAGGAGGTGAGAGATTCCCTGGATATTAGCTGGATAAATCAGACACAATAGAGTTCTCGTCTTCACCTTATACACGTAGGTACTGGAGACTCAGAAATGAACAGATTCTTGGTGATAGGAAAATAATAATAAAATTCACATGAAACTTGTATATACAACAGAAAGCCTCTTTATGACATATCCAGTGAGGCTATGGTAGCCATAAAGGTTCAAGACAAAACCTGCCACAAGTCTAGTTCCTTTCTTAAGGATCTGATGCATGGTGACCATTGTGTAGCTGTGCTTTTATCTGGTGACACTAAACAGTCCCTGAGCACAGCACTGTGCAGGAATGCTACTGTTTGGTCATATCTGCCCTACTTGAACTCTTTTTTTGCCATTTATATATACTTAACTTGGCAAATATTTTCTCAGTCTAAGGACCCTCCTGCCTAATCTCCATTCTTTCCTGCCTCTCTCACAGAGGTAAGGTCTGCCTGCAAACTGAAAGCTCCACCCACTTTCTACCGCTTTCTCTCCTTTTTATACTCATTACCCCCAGTAAATCTCCTGCCCTTCTAACCCTTCTTTGGCATCTGTTTCCATAGACACAAATTCCCAAGGGAGCTATCACTTTCTTGTAACTAGAGTGCTTTATATTTATGGTATTGCCCTTGTCTTCTTGCCAAAGTATCAGGAGAGTTCAATCAGAAATCTGTGTGTTGAGTCTAACAATAACATGTGGCTAGTTCCTGGGACTCCATGCTAATGGCTACGAACTGATAGCAATTTCTAAGAGTTATCCTGTACCTTCCTCCCTTTTACCTAGTTTGCCCAATTCACACGAATATCAGGTTCCACATCTTCCTCCAAGAAGTCTTTCCTTACTTGATTTCACCCAGAAGCTTAGGTGGCCCTGTTTTATTTCTAAATGATTGTATACACACACACACACACACACACACACACACACACACAGAGAGAGAGAGAGAGAAGGAGAGAGAGAAAGAGAGAGAGTTTCTGTACTCATTGTATCAGATTATGCATGGTTGCCCACACTACTAGACTATTATCTTGTGAGCAGTGACTGTTTTATAGTCTACCAGATTATGCTTAGTGTTTGATGATAGTTAGTGTTCAATAAACTTCTGATGTGCAAGTGCTTCTGACTGTGAACTGACAGCAGAATAAAATAACTTTAAAACCTTCCTTCTGCAAGTATCCAGCAATGCTAGATGAAATAGCAGAACTGTTCTTTAAGATGCTGCTGAGCTGACAAGAAGGAATCAGAAATTCAAATATCAGAAATGAAAGCAGCCTTGAAAGCAGACAGATATGCTCTGCTGATACTGTGGCCTTCCTGGGAGCACTTGGTGGGAGGCAGGGAGCAGTAGTCTCAGCGAGCAGGGATAGGACTCTACTGTCCACACAGAAACAGGAGACGAGGCCTAGCAACAACAAGGGGTGGGGTTAAGAGGAGGCACTTAAAGAACTACATTTTAGATTAGCATTCTAACTAGAAACTAAACATCTCACTAATAAGGAAAGCATCCCTCTCTACTGACCTTTGAATGAAAATAATAAATGTCTTTGTAGAAACTGAAAACCCAGGCCTATACTTCCTGTAGATTGTAATTCAAATTTATGTTCCCCTAGACTCTGCAAACAAACAGAAATTAACCTCAGATTCACAATATCCCTATAATGTTTGTCAACAACACAAGTTAAAAACTTTTTCTGCAGGTACCTCATCTTAGCCGAAGCTAAAGACACAAAGTACACAACGTACAGAAAACAACAGTACAATGAGCCAAAGTCTGCATAAATATCTTAAATTTTCAGCTGCTAGGATGGTAATCTAAAACCATAAATATATGTATAGGATTGTTATTCATACTAAAGGAAAAATTAAAGAATTTCTTTAGGAATAAAACTTTAGCTAAATACAGAATCTGAAAAAAAAATAAAAAACTTCAAAGTTTTATTTACCAGAGAAAATCTGGTAACTGAATAAAAGAATGAGACTGACTATGAGAGAGATTTTAAAAATCACAAAATAAAAAACAATCTAGGCATTAAAATTTTTAGGAGAGGAGAAATTAATAACAAGTACAATTTAAGAGAAATTTGAATTGGGAGATAGAGGTGAAAAAATTTAAAGTTAAAAACAGAAATAAAGAGTTGGAAAATGTAAAAGGAAAACAGAAGCATGAAAAATAAGTGCGCAGTTCTAGTTTACATCTAGAAGGAGTGCCAAGAGAGAACAGATACTAAGAGTTGGTTTCAAGCCAGGTGTGTGCCTCACACCTGTTATCCCAGCACTTGGCAGGTGTGGACAGGAAAATGAGGAGTTGAAAGCTGGCTAAGGCTACATAGCTAGTTTGAGATCAGCCTGGGCAACATGATACTCTGTCAAAAGGGAGAGAGAGGCAGAGACAGAGACAGAGACAGTGAGAGGGAGAGAGAAGGAAGGAAATGGGGAGAGAGGGAGGGAGGGAGAAAGGGAGGGAAGGAGGGGAGAGAAGGGGTGGGAAGGGAAGATACTGAATATCTAGATTCAACAGTGAAGTTATAGGAAACAAATAATAAAATGAAATCTTGGGAATAACTTGGAGAAAAATATTTAATATATAAAAATAGAACAATTAAACAAGTAACAGATTTCTATTGAGTATAATCGGCAGAATAAATTTTTAATAGAATAAATTTTTTTAAAAGGGCTTTAGACCAAAGATGACAGGTGTTTTATTGTGTGTTATTATGTGTGCCACCTTCTGTCACACAGTGACCGACTTGTTTCTACATCAATTAGCAATTGAGAAAAATGCCCCACAGACATGCCTACAGGCCAGTCTGATGGAGGAAATTCCTCAGCTGAGGGTCCCTCTTTGCAGGTATGTCAAGTTGACAACCAAAATTAGGTATCATGGCTAAATATATCTCCCTAGAATAATTTTTAAGTTGATTCAGTCTCAGAAGGAAAAAAAAAACTCCTAATCAATGGGTGTTGTTGGCCACTGGCAAACATGAACACCCCTCCACAGACCATTAAAACCTAGGTTTCCAGTTGGTGGTACTATTTGGGGAGTTTCTAGAAACTTTAAGAGGTGGAGCCCAGATGAAGTTTGGGGCAGTCTTTGATGATGTCTTGTCTCCGCCCCTTTCATGTCTCACAATCTCAGCTTCCTGTTTTCTATGAGGTTAAACAGCTTTCCTCCACATGTTCCCACTACCAAGTGCATGAGTCCCAATGATCACAAACTGAGCCCTCTGAAACTGTAAGCCAAAACAAATCTTTCCTCCTTTAAATTGTTCTCTTCATTATCTTGGTCACCATAACAATAAAAGTAACTAACACACTATCCAAGAGAGACCATACTGAGTCTCTGGAACAGTTCTCTGACCCCATGATAACACCATATAATATCTGTGACCAGAAAACCAGATAAGGCCCTTCAGCTTATGTAGTGAGGTCATCTTAGAACTCAAACATCATATAAAACAACACGCTTTTGAGAAGTTATGCTCAGTATATAAAGTAACAGCTGATAATATTGTTGGTCAGAGTCCTTGAGGTATGATGCATAGCGAACAATCACACCCCTTTAATATCAAGAGAAAGACACAGTGAGACCATTGTAGTATATATAATGAAATATATACTCCAGGGAGCTGAGTCCAGGCTAGTCCAAACTGACTCTACTCATTGATGATAACTCAATCTTTATGTGCATAGGCATTAAATCCTAATTATTATTGACTTTGTAAAAGTTAATCCCAATTTTAGGAAGTGGGTTTGTATACACAGAACTAATTAAAGTATGTAAGGTTCTTTGGGATGATCTTAAGTATGTTTTCCCATAGAAATTGGATAACAGGTCCATATACAGGTTCAGTGTAAAATGGAAGACTCAGAATTACAATACAAAAGTTCATTCCTCCAGGCCTGATGTTTCCCTCTACCACATGCCCCTCAGGTCTTCTGCTAGATGCTGAAGCCTTCCCATTCTCCAAGCCCAGAGGAAACCTCCAATAATGCCACTGTGGGCCTAGAAAGATTTTCAAGAAAAGTTCCTTTCCTGAAAGATATGGGCTTGCTTGCAAGCTAAAAAAGTAATAAAAGACTGGCAAAATGGCTCAGCAGGTAAGAACACTTGCCACCAAGCCTGATGACCTTCATTCCCTGTGACCCCTGTGGTAGAAGGCGAGAACTGATTCCTGCAAATTGTTCTATGACTTCCACACACATGCTGTGTCATATGCATGAGCCCAACACAAGATACATGTAAATAAATAAACAAGCAAATAAATGTGCCATTTTTTCAAGTAAGAAAGGAAAATGACAAGATAGGAAAGCCATGATATTTCCATGATTTTTTTGTTCTCAGGGACTCAGTTAAATTACAGTGCACACAATGTTTTTGAGATTTATTGTTTACAATGAATCCAGCGAGGCATTGGTCAAAGTATGTTACTTAGCAATATCACAAAAGAAGACACAGTATTCTTTTGAATTCTTTTGAATTCTAGTTACTGTGAGCTAGATTTATAGCATTGTCTTTCACTGTACAGATGCGAAAGACTGAGGCTTAGAAGCGCTAATTCACTTGATTAGGGTCAAAAAAGTGGCAGGTGATAAAGACAGCATTTGAGCAGACAAAGGTGAAATTTTTGTACCACTGTGCTATAAGGCTTCCTGTGTATTAAACTATCAGAAAGAGTGATTACTCAAAGAAACAGCAAATAACTTTTAACTCATTCCAACTCTAAACTATCAGTGGCCATTTGATTAAGATCCCAAAGTTCCTTCAGAGCTCAGTAAGAAACAACACTGTGATCATTTAGTGATGTTTATCATTTATATGGAGATAGAAGACTGAAAATATTTGCTGAGCATTTATTGTCTCCAGAAGAGTGAATTCTCTGGAGAGTTTCCAACTTTAACTCAACTTAGAATTAAACAAAGAAAAGGAAATAGTAGTAGCTATCGCTGCCACTCCTGATATATATATATTTTTTTAATAGAAATATATATATATTTTTTTTTTAATAGAAAGACGCCCATCTGTCTTACATGAATTTAGAATGGAATGCAGAATGGTGAATTTTTCTGCAGTCAGTATCAAATGCCTCAAACATTCCATAACTTCTTAAAGGTTTACTTTTATGCTTTAATTATGTGCCTCTCTGTGTGTCTGTGTGGGGTATGGTCACATAAGCACAAGTGACTCAAGAGGCCAGAGGTGTCATTCCCCCTGGAACCGGAGTTACAGGTGGTTGTGAGGCACCTGGTACCAGCGTTAGGAACGAAGCTCAGGTCCTCTGGAAGGTCAGTATGTTCTCTTAACTGCTAAGGCATCTCTCTAGCCTCTCATAAATTTTTAACAATAAGGAAATGATAATCTGTTGACAGAAATGAAGTTGCATACATTAAAAATTAAAATAAACTTTTATAACTACTACCAATGG
Source organism: Eospalax fontanierii (assembly GCA_035773235.1). Taxonomy (NCBI): domain Eukaryota; kingdom Metazoa; phylum Chordata; class Mammalia; order Rodentia; family Spalacidae; genus Eospalax; species Eospalax fontanierii. The sequence continues at coordinate 25,484,983 of CM069529.1, forward strand.
CCATGAGTCATAGTAGTGATCTATTAATTAACTGATAAGGCATAGTGTCTATGATACAGGGAAACACAGGAAAATTTCAACTCCACATCTATCCACCTCTGATCACCACACTAGGCACCACTATGCCTAAGTCAACCTCATCTCTCACCCAGGTTACAAGCAATCCTAGCTGAGCTGGTTGTTTCCACTCAATCTTCTACATATTCTAACACAGGGTGCTAGAATGATGCTTCTGCAATATGTCAGCGCCTGTCACTCTCATGCCTTTTCTCCAAACTACCCAGCTGCATCCAACATCACTCAGAGTAAAAAAATCAGTCCAGCTATATGGTGGCCTGTGAGGCTCAATTCACGCTGCCCTTTCCCTCCGTTGTCATCCTACTGCTTCTCCTGCCTCTGCATTCTAATCACATCGGTCTTTTTGCTGGTATAAAAACAGGCTGCATGGCTTCCATCTCGCCTCCTCTGTGCCTGGGGCTCTTTCTGCCTGAAAGACCTTTCTGGACACCCCATAGCTCACCTCCCTCCCTGCCTTCTTCCCTTCTACCCAAGTACTTCCCTCTCTGTGTTCATGTCTCGGGCATACTTCTATGTTCTCTTGCCTCCTCACCCCTTCTCATGGTCCCTTTCTATTTCATGACCACCAGCACACTCACTCTCATATAACTGCACATATATAAGAATTAGGGGGCTGGAGAGATGCCTCAGTGGTTTAGAATACTAGCTGCTCTTTCAGAGGACCTGGCTTCAGTTCTCAGCACCCACGTGGAGGATAACAACCATCCCTAACTCCTGTTCCAGGGGATCGGATGCCTTCTTCCAATCTCCTTGGGCATTGCACAACACAGATGCACTTACATAAAATAAATTTTTTTAAAAAAGAATTCAAAGCTGAGATCCACATATGAGAAAAAAACATATGGCATTTGTCTTTCTGAGTCTGAAATAATTCACTTAGTCCAGTAATTTCCAGATCCATTCATCTTCCTGTAAATTTCATAATTTTGCTTTATGGCTCAATAAATTCCATTGTGTATAGTACCACATTTTCATCATCCGTTCTTCTGTCGACAGGCATCTAAGCTGATTCCCTTCCCTAGCACTTGTGAAGAGAGCAGCAATTAACATGGATGAGCCAGTGTCTCTGTGGCGTATATAGACCCGTTTGGGTTTACCCAGGAGTGGTATAGATCCCATGGCAATTCTATTTTTTTTAATCTCTTATGGAATTTTTGTGCATTTCATACAATACATTTTGATCATATCTAGACCCCCTTTATCTGTCCCCCGTGCAGCTCCTCCACCAGATTTCATGCATTTTGTCATATATGTTAAGGCTTATCGAGTCAAGTTTGTGTCCCCAAATGTCCGTTAGTGTGAGTTCATCCACTGGAGCCTGGTCAGCCTATCTAGTGCCATTCCCTTAAAGAAGACCAACTCTCTCTCAAGATCAATTGCTAAAGTTCCTCAGCTAAGGTTGTGTTGGGGTTTCTTACCCATTTCCTCACTTCTGTGCTGGGTTTTGTCTGGTTTGAGTTTGCATGGGTTGTGTGCATGCTGTCACCATTGCTGTGAGTTCAAACGAGCACATCCTTAGGCACCTGAAAAACTGTTCTCTTGAGTTTACCCACCATTCCTGGCTCAGCAGAGTGTGTATCCCTTGATAGGACTCCAGTATTAAACCTCTGCCACTCAGGGCTCAGAAACCACTGTGGAAGAGGGGACAGAAATACTGTCCTTTTTTTTTAATCTTGATGATTCTGACTGGGATGAGATGAAATCTCAAAGCAGCTTTAATTTGAAAAATCTCCTCAATTTAAAAAATAGAATCATATGAACAGGGTCCCAGGAGCTTGTAGGATTCTATTTCCATATAATTTCACACCTCCTCCCTGACTTTTACAAACTGCCCCACCCCCTTTCATGATGGTCCCTGAGTCCTGGGTGAGTAAAGCTTAAAATGAGAGTCTTGTCCAGGCACCCACACTCTGCAGACTCGTAATCTCTATACTTTGACTATTTGTGACCATTTTTTATGCCTATAACAATGGTGTCAGCATGCTCAAGACCCATGCAAACTCAAGCAGACAAAAGCCCAGCATGGAACTGTGGAAATGGGCAGCAGAGCCCAATCTTTGCTGAAGAAATCGTGGCAGCTGATTACTGTTGGGTGAGGAAGAGCTAATTTTAAAACAAGGGACTTTGGATAGTCTTCATATCCACCTCAGTGGATGAACTTGCACTGAGGAACATCTGGGGACACTAACTTGACACAATAGGCTTTAACATAGATGATAGAACGTATGGATTCCAGTTGGGGGGGGCTATAGGAGGGAGCCAGTGGGAAAGGGATATAAAGATGATTAAGATGAACTTAGATGTTATGTATGAGATACACAAAGATTCGATACAAATAAAATAAAATCTTTCCTCAATGTCCCTTTCTGTATTTAGTAAACCTCTTCCATCTAAGCTTATATCCTGCTTAGGTAAGAGGGCACGATACCAGGAGAGTGAATCCTGAACTCGAAGGCTGTGCTTCCTAGAGATCCCGTTGTCCTCTGTGGGCCCCATCTTCCTATATGTCGTGAAGGGAGAAATATAGGCCTTGCAGGTGGAATCATATTTGAGAAAGTGTTCTAAACAGTCATAGTGCTGCACCAGATGAGGCGTCACTGCTGCAGTGCATCTCATTGCCATTTTCTAACACACGCTTGGTTCATGCTGAGTGAGATGGACTCTGGCCATATCACGATTCACATCTGAGGACCAACTGTTGTTTGTCTTATGTTAGGAGCCATAGCAGCTAAGGTGGGACATCTTCCAATTACATGGATTTGCTTCTAATTATTTTGCACATCACCCACACAACAGTAAGTTCTTCACTATCACTAACAGAATTATCAGAAATAATGATCTTTCCTTCCTTCCTGAATCACCTCAGCACCAGAACTGTGAGTTCTCTTCAGAGGCTCTCATCTCCTTCCTGTGCTCAGCTTATCCCACTCAAGACTGGGCACTCACCTGTTCACCATTCTCTGAACAGTATCTTCTGCCTTCGCCATCCACAGATATCTACTTTCTCCAATCCCGTATCTCTTCTACTAGCTTTATGAATGGTGAATCCAAAACTGGCAGATACCCCAATAAAGAGTTAAATTGGGAGAGACAATCCCCGGGTAAGCAAGGGTCTGGGTATGCCACAGTGATTCCCAAATCTGTCCATTCTGTTTACTGTGGGAAGTCTTGGAGTGTGTGTGTGAGCCCACCAAGTTAATGCTGTTAATTGCAAACATCTATTGAGAAACTCCATAATTAATCTACAAGTGCAGGATAAGGAGTCTTAGAGACATTGTTTTATATTCCAGTGAACCCTATATCGCTGCCCATGCCTGACAATCCAACAGGTACCTTCTAATGGTGGGTAGCCCTTATAACCAGGTAGTTGTTTTTGATTAGACACCACCCCACCTTCCACATATTGATGATGATACAGGCAGGGGTTTCACTTCTGTTATTTTCAAAACAACTACATGCTGTCTGTTTTTATGTAGGGACATGCTGTCCCTAACTTCCAGATGTGAGCTCTGCCCGTTACCTGTTTCCTGATGCAGGAAACTCCTGCTTTTGTAGAAATCTCTATTCCTATACATGTCTTTTTAACATGCTTGGCTGTTTGAATGTCAATTCCAGGTCTCCTTCTTAGACTCTTTGCCTGTTCTTCAGGTTTATCTTTAAAGTTTTTATTTGTCTTGTATTAGTCCCAACTTAATTAATATTTTAGTTATATAATCAAGGCCAAACCCACTATAGCTGTATTACAAGCCAAGCAATCCTTCCTACCAAATCATGTATTCCCAAGAACTGCTCACATGTGAAGCTTCTGGAAGGTATCTTACAGGGATTCATTAACTGGTAAGGGTCAGCCCTCATATTTTAATTTTTACCACTTTGTAATTATAGTGCTATTTCTTCTAATTTTATCCCTTTTTTTTTTTGAAATACTTTTCCAAAGAAGAAAATCTCTCATAAAGGACTATACTTTCTCCATCAAAATAGATGATTCATCTAGCTTTTTGAGGATACCAAACTTTTTGTTGTGTGATTTTTTTTTTTTCCTGAGAAGAGACAAGTATCTATTAACCCCTGATAGGTGTTCCACAACAGATCAGAGAAACGATTCCACCAAAGTCAAGCTTGGTCAGCTGATAAGTTTATTGGGGCTTCTTATAGAAGCTGGGATGAAATGTGAATTACAGAAGTACAGCAACTCAAAGGCAGCTTCATCACCAAAATCCTCATCCCAACATGGGTGACAAGTCGTAAAAGCTGCATCCATGGAGCTCTCTGCGTAATTTGTGATCAGGTTCACTGAAGAGTCTCCTCCCTTCCAGCAACTATTTATTGCTTTTTTGAGTCTTCAAACTTTCAGAGCTTCCTGAGTCTTGTAAGTTTCATGCACCTCTTGAGCCTTGCTGGTTTCATTAGCCTCTGAGCCTCCCTCCTCCGTCCAGGAGGTACTGTTTCATTTCAGAGGAAATAATTATGCAACACTATCCCAATAGTTGATTAGTTAAAACAGTAATTACTTTTATCTTGAATATCTCCTCACCCATTTAAGCTGTGCCAATGAGAATGGTTTTTATGTGGGCTGGGCTCACCTATTTGTAGATTACAGATAGTTCTGTTTAGGGAGCTTGAGTGGATACAAGCTGTGGTGGCCTGGGTCATGTGTTCCTTATTGCCCAGTGGTAGCCTGGGCTTATTCACATGATGATTTCAAAGATCCAAAAGAGTGAATGAAAAAGTTCAAAATGTCTTAGAGCCTACTCTCAAAAACTCAAAATCATTTTGCTACATTTTTAGCAAGTTAGAAAATTAGCCCAGATTGGAGGAGTTAAGGGAATGGGTTTCACCTCCTAATAAGGGAGGATACTGTAGCATCAACTCACAAAAGTTGGATACAGGAAATGAAATTATTGTAGCCATTTATAAAAATGTACTAGGATGTAAATTGTACTGAAAATCAGTTTCATTATGCTTTCAGTTATGTATATAATGAATTCTGATCATATTCCTCCCATCACCTTCTCTTATCCTCACTCCCCCTCATTTGTTCTTTATAATCATTCTTCATTAAGTTGCTGCAATGCATATAGCTAAGAGTTAGATAAATACATTAACTCTCTTTGTTTAGAGCAGAATTCTCATTTCTTTTGTAAAGGAATGATTTTCATGCAGTCATTTAAATGAACATTTTTTCTTATTAAATATGTAAATATTTTTAAAATCCAGCAGGCTTGGATAATGAGAGTGTAGGAAAAAGCACTCTCAGGCGCTGATATGCATATGTATCGAAGTATATATTTTTGATTCAGGAATTCATGTCAAGAAAGTTATGAATGAATAAGGATATATTTTATAAGAATAAAGTGTTGTGGCCATTTCATAAAACACTTTTTAATATTAAAAGACTGGAAAAGCACTCAAATGCAATTAATTGGTGAAACACATGATGTAAGTAGATGTTAGGTGACTGCCATCATTAGAGATAAGCACAAAAATAATGAAGCTATCCTTCACCACAAATAAAGGTCAAAATGATTGCATATGGTATTGTTTACCTTCCTCTGTTTTAACAACTGTTTTCTAAAGATAATAAAATCAGTGTTTCTCCTGGACATGGTGTCACACATCTTTAATCCTAGCACTCAAGAGACACAGGTATTCAGATCTCTGTGAGATACAGACCAGCCTGGTCTACAAAGCAAGTTCTAGGTCATCTGGGGCTACAGGGAGACCCTTTCTATAAATAGATGATAGATGATAGATAGAAATAGATAGATAAATGATAGATAGATAGATAGATAGATAGATAGATAGATAGATAGAAATAAATAAATAGATAGGGAGTTTCTGTTTGTACAATCAGGAAAAATGCTCTTTGAAAATAGATGTATCACATGCTACAAGTTTTATAACAACAAAACTCACTCTGGGTCTATATAGCAATAAGTTATCACATAATGTAAATATCTCCATAATTATGAAAATGTCACTAACTTCAAACTCCCTCAGAGAAAAACAAAACATCAGATGGAACTCAACTTTGTGTTCTCAAATTTGTTCCCCAGGAAATGCATTTCACATGCTCGATAAGTGGCCTGCCTCTCTATTCTGGGAGGTATGCGGGTTTATATGAACAGTCTTGATGGTGGCTGGGTTCACTCATGTATTTGTGGTTCACCTGCAGATTATACAGAGTTTAGCTTTAGGAACTTGAGTAGATGGCTTCTGGGTGATAGAGGGACATGTGCCCCTCATCAACCAAGGGCAGCCTAGGCTTATTCACATGATGGTTGCAAAGATCCGTCACCTCTGGTAATCGGACCATCACTCTTCATACAAGGTTTCTATATGTAAAAAAGATGAAGAAAACACTTCTCATGTACCACAACAGATTCTCTCATATGCACTGTCCTGTGAGGCCTAGGCTCATTGCAAAAGTCCTGAGCAGGCAATGTGACCCTGGAGACCCTGAAGGGACGTCACGTGTGCGGCTGCTCTGCCTTGAGGCTATGACTCAGGCCCCATAAAGATCACCTCAGACCAAAGTCAGGTCTTAGGTTTCATTTCCTCCTCCCTTAATTCTTGCTTAACTCCCTTTCCCCACCCTCTAGGCCACATCAGCCCTGGAACCTTACCGCCTTTACCTAAAAGACCCCGCCTTGAACTTTCCCCGCCTTCAGTAACAGCCAGACAGGCCTCCCTATATAAACCCTTGCCTTGATTTCAATAAATAAGCTGTCCACTGATACAGTCTCCCGGGAGTTCTTTCCTGTCTCACTCTAGGCCACCTGAGGACCTGTTTGTTTGCTCTCCACTCTCTGGGACAGCTGGTGTGCAACAGCCACCCCTTAGAGACAGAGAGCCACACTGTTCTCTAAGAACTTGCCACTTGTCCAGTTTCTGTGGTTTCAGTAGCTACCAGCTCTGAGGGGAATCTGACACGTTCACAGAACCTGATCATATAACCATAACCATACCACATTCTTTTGCCTCCCAACCCCTGACTTCCAGATTGAGGCAGAAGTGTTCCAGTGAAGTCCTCACACTTCTCTTGCTACCAGACAAAGAATAATTCCACTGGTGACAGTGAGTAGTCCTGACTGCTGCCAGGAGAAGCCAGGATTGTTGTCCTACAGTGAACAAATGGAGAACTGAGTTAAGAAACAGGGTATTCTCTGAAGCACCTCTTGGTAATTCTCTGCTTATAATGTTGTAAATGGAGAATTGAAGCAATCATAGCCTCACATGAACAAGTAATAAAACCCTTAGGGAGGAAAGCTTGGTTCAACCTGTTACACAAGCATTCCAGGACAACTGAAGTATTGACCATAGGTGGAGCAATCTAGAAAAGACTGTGGAGGAGGGAGATGATAAATTTCCATCATGACTTTGGGATTATCTGTACCTATGGCAATTCTCTTGCTGTAAGTCTTCTCAGACTTGGTGGTAGCCACTGACTTTAAGAGGGTCTTTTAACTTATTAAGCTAGTAGTTCATCTCCCAAGGAATGCTCCGCTTTTTAGTATAGCAGTTATGTATGTTTCTCCTCACATTTTCAATAAGTAACTTCTTGCCATGATTTCTCAGAATATTAGTGGGCACCGCTGAGCCCCATGTGTACATATCTAAGAAGTCCATAGGAATAGTTTCCATGAGGCCTAGCTATTAACCAAGAGCAGACAACAGCCCTTCTTCTGTTAGATAGTTCTTTTGTGCCCTGTCTAGTTATATATTCACAGAAAATGATACTGTAGATTGAGCCATCAGATGCTCTTGACATCAAGTGGTGCCTGATTTAATAATCTAACTTTGTATTAGCTTTCCCTCCTTTCCTGACTCATTCTCCATCCCTCCTGTTACCTAGGTCTGTACTCCCTAATAAAGAAGTACCACACAAACCTCTGTCTCAGGCTCTGATTTCTGTGGAAGCCAATATAATACAGAAAATAATTGGCAGGCATAACCATGGCATTCATACTGTGGCAGAGCCTTGTAAACTAGGCAGCAGAGCTCAAAGATATGAGAAGATGCAGCCTTTTCTTCTCCAGAAAGAAGAGCATTTTCATGAACTTGCCAGGAACCTGGTCTGATGCCCAAAGTAATGTAAGGCGTTACCTCGTAGTATGAACAAGTAGGCAAAGTTTCCCATAAGGTTTTCGATACTGCTTCAGAGTACAGCCATAGCTGACCCCATGGCAGAGGTTCTCCTACTGCTCTGTCTGAAGGTGATATCTTCAGATTCCATGTGTGATATCAAGAAGCCTTTAGGAAGAATTAGATCATGGGGTATGTGGAGGCTGAGTTTGTAGGCAAGAAACAGAGGATAACAAGAAGCCAGAGATTAAAGAAGATTCACAGAGCCACTGGCAAATAAAACATGTTTTATTTTCTCCAGGCCAGGGCACAAAGGCCGCTGGGCTGTGTGCCAGTGGGTGAGAATGCATGTGCCCTCGGACCCAAGGACTTTTTATAGGAAATCACAATGGTGCCCAGCACTGATAAACTCCCAACTTCCCTGCTGCAGGAGAATGTTTTCTCCTGTAGCATTGGTAAAAAGGTCTCAAAGAGGGCCCCATATGACTGGGCTATAAACAAAGACTAATCCCTGAAGCAATCAAATCATGATTCATAATTGAGTCTTAGTCGGCCTGTGCTAACATAACAGAATAACAGACTGGGAGATTCATAAATAACTGAAATGCAAGTTTCTTGCAAAAAACTTATTATCTAACAGATCACATCACTGTTTACTTCTACTTGCAGTCCTTGGAGAGTCAGTGTCTGCCATTTTGTACTGACTCATTCCGTGCCTTCCACCCAATATCTAGTGTCAGCCATCTCAACTCATACTGAATATCCCTATCAGTGCTATGTTATCTAAACATAAACAGGCCCTTGTGGCCTTGATTCCCTTTAGGGGTCCAGTCTCATGGATGAAATGGTGTCTTATAAAGGGCTGGAGGCAATTAGCTTCAACCTCCTTTTGTCCTTCCATTTACTGTCATAAGAAAAAAAGCAGGATGGAGCAGATCCTCCCCTCACAAGACACCAAATCTGCTAGTGCCTTGATATTGGACTCCCCAACCTCTAAAACTGATATATGCACTTCAGGTATTTATGAATCTTCCAGTCTCTTGTTTTGTTACGTTAGCATAGGCTGACTAAGACTCAATTATGAATCATGATTTGATTGCTTCAGGGATTAGTCTTTGATTATAGCCCAGTCATATGGGTCCTTTTTGAGACCTTTTCACCAATGCTACAGGAAAAAACATTCTCCTGCAGCAGGGAAGCTGGGAGTTTATCAGTGCTGGGCATCATTACTGATGACTCACAGAATGTGCTCAATAATGATGTCAATAGAAAATAAGAGAGCTTTAAACTGAAACTAGAGATTTTTTTCAATTGCTCATACTGCCATGGGGCCTAAATGGTGTTAGCAAGAGATAAGCATTTGTCAATGTCTAGGAAAAAAGTGAAGTGAAAGTTTTCTTTGTGTATACATTCATGCACAAGTGTATGTATATGTGTGTGTGTATTTCTGTGCATGTGTGTAGGTACACCTGTATGTGCAAGTGCATATATATATGGAGTCCAGAGGACAATTTCAGCTGTCATGACTGTCATCTACCTTGCTTTTTTGAAAGAAAGTCTTTCACTGGACTTGAACTCACCAAGTAGTCTACAAACCCCAGGGATCCACCAGTCTCCCCTTCCCCAGAGCAGAGATTACAAATACATATCACCATGTCTGATGTTTTCAAATACAGATTCTAGGAACCAAACTCAAGTCCTTAGGCTTTCTAGGCAAGTACTTTGCCATCTCTCCAGCTAGAGGTCAAGGTTTTCTAAAAAGTGCAACCCAAGACAATGTGTCGAAATTTGACAGTAATAAAATATCATTAAATCTAGTAAGCAAAATGGTTAAAATGTGCTTGCTTCAGAGATGGCTGGTTCTGAGGGTCTAAATACTGTAATCATATGAGCCTGTTTGCTTTCAGCTCTACTTTTTCTCCCCTTTGCCTTCTCTATGGGGCAGACTGTACTTGGACAGCGGCTGTGGCCTTTACACTGTGTGATGTCTGTGACGACTGCAGTATCTGACAGCTGCACCAGGCAGGAAGCAGGAGAGGAAGCCACGATGAGGCGGCTCTGGAGGGCGGGAGCAGCAGGTGCAGCCTTGCCTTGGGAGGTGCCCGGGGAACACTGCGAGTAAGAGGGACGCGCCACCCACTCCCATCGCTGGGGGGGATGCAGGAGAAGGCGTCGGAAACTCACCTCAAGTCTCAGTTCTTCTCCAGATGACTCTGCAAGGCAACTACAGAAAAGCATTTTTTTATTTGCACTTTTTATTCTTTCTCTATGTCTCCCTTTATCCTGCTGAAAGCATTAACCAAATCAAATGTTAAGCAGATGCATTCGACAGGCACAACGCAGCATTTCCTGTTCTCATTGCCATAACACCCCTGGCTGCAATATTGAAATTTCTCACTCTTGCCCAGAATTCTAACTGCTGAGTCATGAGAAGCGACAGACTAAAAAAAAAAAAAAAAAAAAAACTTCCTTGACTTTTTTTTTATATTTTCAAGTTGAACATACATACCAAACTGTAAAGACCAAGCATACATGAAATATTAGTTTTGAAATTAAATAAAACTGCCAACAACAAAGTTCACCTCACACTGTCTATGATGTACATGGCTCTTATTATTAAAGTGCATGAGAGTCAAAGCATGTAAAGGGAACAGTTCAAGAAAATGGTTTTTCTTATTTTTTCAACCCATGTAAAGTCAAAATAAAAATATTTCGTTGACAGCTGTACACAGGGGGAAAAAACAAATGGCTTCTGGTCTCCATTTTTGCCAGAGAAAAAAATACGGGGAGGAGCAGTTGCCATCAGGACGCTCCATCCCTTCTCTGGAACCTGGGCTTCCTCATCCTGCCTCTCCTGTCCCTGTCAGCCAAGGACAGAGCAATTATTAACTAATGGCTTTTACAACACCTGGATCCCCATACATACATACACACACACACACACACACACACACACACGCACTGATCAGTGGTAACTTTACCTTCCTATGATTTCTCCAAGGAACTCGAGTGCAGCTCCCTATTTCTTTTAGGGAACATGAAATCTTTAATAAAGGGATTATGAGACTGGCAAAAAGTTTCCAAAATTTATGATGGAGCAGTGCATTTTGCCATAAATAGGGAATTTCCCATTACCAATTCTTCCTGCTTTGTAGAAAATTTGAGTAGATTCTTTGCTCAAAAGAGTTGATTTTCTATCTTTCCAGAAAGAGAAAAACAAAGAAATGACAGCAACATGAAGTTGGGTACCAATAGCTATGTGGAAGGAAATGTGATGCTTTCCTCAGGTGCGGTAGAGGAGGGTACAGTAAAACCGCAGGTCAAAGTTCTTGCACTTCGACATGTACTTCGCCCTGTTCCATGCTTCGTGCAGCTGTCACCGCACCTGCCACCATCTCTGCCTGGAAAGGTGCTGCCTGAGGGCATAAAATAATGACAAAGAGGAAAGCAGATCTCTGTGTGTGATCGGGAAGGTGCCAGGTACGCAGGGCACTTGAGAAGTGCCCCTAGCCTAGGCTTCAGGCCTCAGAGAACCTGCCTACATAACCAAATAGTGTTCCTCCTGTGAACGTCAAGAGAGGAAGAGATGGGTTTCTGGAGAGGGAAGAAAGCAAGAGTGCTCTGGAATCTAGAAAAGGGCAGAGCTATGAAGGCATGGACCTGCCTACATTCAAGTTCTGAATCTCACAAGAGTTGCAGATGTAGAACATTGGTCAAGACTATAACCTTTCTGTGCCTTGGTTACCTCATTTGTAGAATGAAAGTATCAACTTCTCACACATTTATTGCAGAAAGTTGATTATATGATGTTTGTAAATGCCGCCTCCACGCCTGGCAGAGAGCGGCCGCCAAACTAGTATACACTATTATAGGTGAAAGAGGCAGGCTTTGAAGAATGGCATTAGAGACCTGTCACGTGACTCTCTTAAGCGCAGGCAGCAGTAGCAAACAAGGAAAATGGACAGTGATCTATTCTGAAATTTCATCACATTTGGCCACATTCTCTCATATGGAATTGGGACTATGGTTTTGGTCCAGTTCAGGTTTATTCATTCTGTAAATATTTGTTGTAATTCCTGCAACACATGAGGTCTAGAAGATAGAGATCTGACAATGAAAACCAAAGCAGAGAGGAAAAAATAAAGAAAACTAAGAGAATTGTATGTGGAAAAAATACCCAAAAAAGGGAGATTTCTACCCACAAAAATGAAAATGGGGTGATTAGGCCAAGATTCTCCGGGCGTATGGTGAAAGATGAGTTTCTTTTTGCTTTCTTAAGCCTAGGAATGAAGCACTGGCCTTAGAGTCCTGGAGCAAAGCGAGCACACTGAGAAACAGCGAAGAGTGATGGTACCTGTCCACAAGGCCAGGAGGTGCATGTGCCGGCAGCCAGCATGTCTTGACAAACTGATTAAAATCCCAGGGCTACTAAGAGCTGGTGGGACCTTAGGAAGAACTTGAAAATCATTAAAGTTAGAAAAGAAGGCCCCAAGGAAATGGTTTAGTGGATAAAGCAATTGCCATACAAGCCTGAGGAACCAAGTTTAGATACTCAGAATCCACATAAATTCCATCTGTAATCCTAGTACTTGGGCGGCAAAGACAGGGAAACCCCAGAACATGCTGACTAGCTAAACTGGCCGAACTGGTGAGCTTGCCTCAATTCCTAAGGCAGACAGAGCATGACCAAGAAAAACTCTCGACATCAACCTCCAGCCTCCACATGCACACACACAAATATGCATGTCTACTCACACATACATAATATGTACATACACGCATAAGAATCATGGAAGAGTAGAGACAATGGATGAAAAGGTGGTCGTAACATACTCTTTGTAAAGGCCAATATAAGCCTAGGGAAGGGGGTGAGCCTAGAACCCGCTAAATGGAAGGAGTGGAAAGGAGCAGTTGTATCTTCTTCAAAAGTAACAAGGGATGGGGAGCACCCGTCAGTCCTTCAGAGCTAGAGAAGAGCGCACAGGGAAAGAGGCTAGGTACAGAGGGAGAAACACTGCAGGGCCTCATAAACACACAGAAAGAAGTCATTAGGAATTATGATTCCCTTATTAGTAAATGGTTGCTTAGGAGTCATTACAATAATATAGCTTATTTTGAATCAAAAGAGTAAAGCGGTGGATGGAAACTACAAAGTACTTTGGTTTATCAGTGTAATCAGCATGGTTTACACTTTCCACAACCCCCCAATCCACAAGGTAAGTTGCCTTAGAACTTTATCCCATTTGACTGAAACGGTTTAGTCTTTGCCAGATTCTAGACTCACTGGGAAATGTTTGCCTGCTCTTCAACTACATCCTGATCGTCTTCTTGCTAGATCCAGGCCTCTTTGAGGATCACCATCACCTGCTGCAGCATAGAAAGCTCTTGCTACCTCCACAGGTGTTCCCTCCCTTGGCTTCTCCCCCTTAGACTGCTTTATCTGAAGTCTGGGCCCAGTCACCTCCTCAAGGTTCAGTTGCATCAGTGATCAAGACATCAAGATTTTATTGAAGCTTTGGAGACATAAATTTTTTTTAAAAAGAAACAAAATTTAAATCATAATGTCTTTTAGACAGGATGCTCAGCTACAACTCAAAGAAATCCATAATAGTCCCCCTCCATCCAGCTGTGATTGAGGAATCTGATTTGAAACCATGCCTCTACCCCAGTGCAGAGCCCTTGAGCATTTTTCAGTAAATTCATAATCCCAAGACCAACAAAAAAAAAAAAAAGAAAAAATTGATCTTTCACTTCCCAATAATCATTTCATGATTGTGGACCTACCTCTCCCATGCAGAGGAAACCCCTTGGTCTGGGATTTTCTTCTAGCACTTGTATAGAGTGAACCCACAAAAGTACAAGAATTCAGGCCAGCATTATTCACAATGTCTAAGTTATAGAACCAACCTAGGTGCCTAACAAGGGAGGAACTGATAAAGAAAATATAACAGAAAAACATATATTTTTTAGTTATAAAGAAGAACAAAGCTACATCATTTTCAAGATGAAACTGGAGATGATCGTGTTAAGTAAATTAAGATAGTCTCAGAAAGACAAATATGATATGTATTCCCTCATCTATAGATGCATAAAATCATGCATGCATATATGATACTAAAGAAGGGAAATGGTCTAAGGGAACAAAGGGACTAACTGGGGATGGAAAGAGGACAGAGAGATGGGGAGGGAGATGCTCAACATGCGCTATACACTTGTATGAAAATGTCCTTATGTAACACAGTAGCATGGCCAATGAATATACACAATGAACTTTTAAAAATAATAAAAATCGCCAGGTGTGATGGCACGTGCCTTTAGTACCAGCACTCCAGAGGCAGAAGCAGGTGGATCTCTGTGAGACTGAGGATAGCCTGGTCTACATAGTGAGTTCCAGACCCTCTGAGGCTACAGGGAGACTATCAGATAACAATAATCATAATAAATCAAGGGGGAAAAAAGCGTTCATGGAAGATATCCCCCAGTTCTGGTTTGTTCTTGAATAAAGGAAGATTTGAGACACTGATAGTCCAGCCTATGGTAAAGTGCATTCAATTCAGGCCACATAAAGATTGAATCTGCACACAATTCCAATTCTATCAGGTCTCAGCTTCTGCCCTCTCACAAGCACTGCTGAAACAAATGCACAGGGATTCATCCAGAGGAAAGGCAAGAATGCATAAGGAAGCCAAATCTACATATGGGAAGAAGCATGTTCTGAGAGAGGCATCCTCCTGTAATGGAGTTCTGTCTGCTATAAAGACTGACTTCTAAGGGATAAAATCAATAGGATGACCTCTTTGTGACCAGGAAATCTCAGTCCTTTTGAAGTTCGAAAAGAAATCTCTCAGGTAAAGGCCGAGAGAGAGAGAATGAAAGCCCTTATTAAAGTGTGATGGTAACCACATGGCTAAGAACTGCTCTACTTGAAGATCTAAAATGAGAGGATGATTTTTCCAATGACTACTCACCCCATTGTTAGAGATTACAGCATAAAACTATCAGAAATATCTAGCCATTTGTATATTGTAGCCATAACTGTGAATAAGAGCCAAGGCCAAGCCCAAATTCCCAATCTTCAGAGTGTAGGGACTACAGGTATGTGCCACCACATTCAGCTCACATTTATCTTTTATAATTAAAAAATTAGCCTGAAAGCCAAGTGTACATGAAAGGACCTTGTGCTAGACAGCTTAGTAGTCAACTTGGCACACCTGGTTTGAGGGAGCCTCAATTGGGGATTTGCCTCCATCCGACTGGCCTGTGGCCATGTCTGTGGAGTCTTTTCTTGATTGTTGAGTGATGTGGGAGGGCACAGCCCACTGTGGGTGGTGTCACCCCTTGGCAAGTTGTTCTGTACTGTAAAAGAAAGCAGACTAAACATGGGCCAGGGGAGCAAGCCAGTAAGTAGACTCCATGGCCTCTGCTTCAGCTCCTGCCTCCATTATCCTGCCCTAAGTTGCTACCTTGGGCTCCCTTAGTGATGAACTGTGTAACCTGGGAGATGTAACTGTAATAAACCCTCTGCTCCCCAATTTGGTATTGGTCAGAGTATTTTGTCACAGCAGTTGAAAGAAAACTAGAATAGGCCTCGTCAAGTATAAATGTCTGCCTCAGCTCCTCTAAGAAGCTCAGTCTTTGAAAAGCTGATGGCAGGCTAATCCGGAGATAATGCAGATCAAAGCAAACCAAGACCACGCATACTGCAGAGGCTAGTAATGCACTCACAGCTTTTCTTGTCCTAGATTATATCCTTAGTACAATATGAAAATTCATATTGCAGATCCCTACAAGTCATTCATACTCTTTGGACTCTCTGAGCCCAATCCTATAACTGCTTGAAGTCCTTCAGTGCCAGCAAGTCACTGCCTAATCAGCCGATTCTCAGACTGCTGAGAAGCTCCTTGTACCTAAAAGTCCTCTTATAAAAATTGTATTTATAGCTAGTGAATTCTCCGGAAATCTGAAAATCAGGCTTGGACTTCAAATTTGTTTCAACAAAACAGTTTGAACACGTACTTATCTTTACTTCTTCACAGCCATGATAAAATTTCATAAGGCTTTATCCACAGTAGCAGTCCAAATTCCTCAGGGGGCTCAGAAATTCTTTAGAGGTTCTATATCACTGTCCTGGCTAGCTTCAGTTGTCAACTTGACACGCCTGAGAAGAGGGAACCTCATCTGGGGAATTTCCTCTATTGATTAGCCTATGAATATCTGTGGGATATTTTCTTGATTATTGAGTGATGTGGGAGGCCCAACCCACCATGGGTGGTGCTACACCTGGGCACATGGCCCTGAATTATATAAGAAAGCCTGCTGAGCATGGGCCAGAGACGAAAGCCAGCAAGCAGCATTCTTCCAGGGCCTGTGCTTCAGTTCCTGCCTCCAGGTTTCTGCCCTGAGTTCCTGCCCTGGCTCAATGATGAACAATGATTAGACTTGTAAGCCAAATAAACCTTTTCCTCCCAAAATTGGTTTTTGTCAGAGTGGTTTATCACAGAAAAAGAAAACTAGAATAGTTACTTTTATATCATTGTGACTAAAATGCCTGAAAGAAACAACTTTAGAGAGGGTAATTATGGTTCACAGTTTTAGACAACGTTCAGTGCACCTTGTCAGGAAAAATAGGCAGAGTTGCTTTGTCTGTGGCAGCAGGGCAGACTTGTTTACAAGGTGAACAACTGGAACATAGAGAACAGCTGGACTAGATACTGTACTATAACTTTCAAAGTCCAGACTTTTCAATTATTTTATTTATTATTTTATTTTATGTGAATAAATCTATTGCCTGTGTGTATATAAGTGCACCCATATCATGCAGTGTCCATGGAGGTCAGAAGGTGTCAGTTCCCCTGGAACTGGAGATAGAAACGGTTATTAGCCATTATGTGGGTGCTGGGAACCAAACCCTGGTCAGTCCTCTGTTAAGAGCAGCCAGTGCTCTTTACTCCTGAGCCATCTCTCCAGGCCCCTTCCTTCCACCAGCTAGCCTTCTAAAGGCTCTACAGCCCCTGAAACATCATCAACAGGTTGGAAAACAATCATTTAAAGGCTGATTCTGTGGGGACTATTTCAGATTCAAGTATAATAAGTTCCAAACAATTGTGAGGGCACAAGAACTTAATGAAAATTTGCATGGTTGAATATGAAATCAATAGTTCTTTTCCCAATTTAACCTCCAGAAGGCAAAACAACCTAGATTGTCCTCTTCACCTGGAAGATTAGAGAATTCCAAGAAAACTTATAACTCAAGAGTAAAACCTAAATATATTGACATTGACATTTTCTATTCTATCCTACTCAGTGAAGTTTCTGAGTTGCATCTGATGACAGATGGCAGCAAATGGCATGCTCAGACCAAGCTCTCCAAACAGTCTTTCTGTGCCCCATTTGCCAACCAGCCAAGGATCACCAGATGTTTAAGAAACATCTAAAATGAAGACTAACCAAACCACACAGAGAAAAAAGCACAAAGGAAAGGCAGAGCTAACATAAGGAAGAGAAGAATATTTTTCAAAGAACTTTTCATTATTATGCTCTAAGAGATAAAAGATTGTTGAAAACATTACAAGAAGGGACTGCTTCACAGAATGAAAAGGGACAGCATGAAACAGGAGACAGCTTGTGGCAATTAAAAACATGACACATATCAACATTCACCATGTGAGAGAAAATGAGTGCTGTGCAGGTCTCCCAGGTACCGGGTTGCTATGGAGTGTGAGCCACTGAATGCTGCCAGCAGTGTGGTCCCCCACCCTGGCAGCACCAAATCTGCCTTAATCTGGAACTGAGTTCTGGCAATCCTATCCACTTAGTCCATCCCAGAGATCTGATGTAGACTCCGGCTTTTGAGCTTTTGTTCCTTCTTCCTCTCACAAAGTGCCAAAGCATCCTAATCAACACAACAATTGGCTTATGAGACAGATGGGTGGGATGCAAAATGCCAAATATCTTGATATGTAGTCTGTACAGACACTGCTCTGAAACTCTCTGAAATGCCCCACTTACTGTGCACTGTGCACCACAAAGCAAGGGGACCTGCCCTCTCATCCTGCTTTTTCAGTCTTCATAAGTCAATTCCAAATGAATGATTAAAACAGGAAAGTACAAGCCATTGCCATCCATAGCTGCTGAATACTGATTACTTTAGTATGAAGCAGTTTACTCGATAAGGAAGCCGGCTGCCTAGAAAATGCAGTGTTTCGTATTCACGCATCTGTGCTCTTGCAAATGCTTTCTTGGCATCATCATATTTTGCATGATTAATTTTCCATCAGATTTACAAAGGAATAAAAATCCCAGACTTTAAAAGTTTAACTTATATTGTCTGAATAACTACTGCTATCAAATGCTAAAATAATGCCTTTCCTATGCCTTAGGGAAAATGTTATTTTTTAGCCATTTTCAACTGGACATTATCTTTTTTAGTATGCTTACCTATGCTATCAAATTTCCTTAGCAAAACACATACCAGATTTGCATAGTGCAGTGAATCTTCGGGAGTCCCCTTAAATTTCTATTTAGAAAGAACAGAGTAAACTCAGGATCCTAGCTCACCAGATAATAAAGTGCGCCACAGACAACTGCAGACCCACTCCAAGCTTGAAGGCAGGAGATCTCTCCAGCAGAGTCATACTGCCGATTCCAGAATATAGAATCATCCTCCTTTGTGAAATTTGAGTCAAATCAAAAAATGATAGAAACTTCAGTCGTTTGTCAAATAAGAACCAGAAACTAAGAAGTATAGAGTAGATGTCATACAAATGCATCCAGAGGTGCCAATGAATTTTGTAAGAAATATCATAGGAAAAAAACAACCGCCAAACCATAACTTCTTCTCACAGGCCTCCAATGCACCCTATACTCTGAAACGTATACACATATAGAATTTGATTCATTAGGTTTAACATGGGGCCTGAGAAGATAGACTTTTAAAGATACTCCCAAATTATACCATTAATGAGCTAAAAGACCTTCTCTCAGTGGCCTAAGTTCCCTCTAGAGCTTTGGTAAATGGAAAACAAGCATGTGCCCTTCAGGACCTTGACATATAATTAGAACATTAAGACAAAACAGGGCAATGTAAAGGCTATTTGAGCTATGTGCCTGTTATAAATAGCAACTCCTCTAAGAATGTAAAGGTTCAGGAGTTGACCTCTTATGGAGGAAGGCCAGGAGTAATTAATACAGACTTTTCAGAACATATCTGTCAGTCATAGACTGATCTGTCAATCTGTCAGTCATATGTACTTTGATTTGAATTTGTAGAATCGTCAGTCAATGGGTCAGTAAAAAGTCAGGAACAATAGAGGACGCTATTCTGTAAGAGAGATGGGAAATGAGCACTGTAGTGGGAGTAGCAGACCCAGGGACATGAGCAGCATGCACAGGGTAGGAACAGAGCCAGCCGCATTGTGAACCAATTCTTCTTTCTGGAGAGTTTTGACTCGTGTTGCTTACGTTCAGGTGCCACATAGGTGAAGGGAGAAGGCATTCATGAGTAGTCACCCAGATGTAGGGTTCGAGCTCTATCTTAAACTCGGCCTCTTCAGAAAATCCTTCTCAGACCAGCAGAAACTGGCTACCTCTTTTTGCCTCTGATGTCAGCATGAATTATGTGCCCCTAATTCAACTTCTGCACATCACAGAATATCATCCCAATATATTTGGTTGCTTGACAATGTCACACTGGTGGTGGAGGACAGAGGAAGGAAGACCCTTGGCCTCCTATTGGAAGCCCCGGATCTCTATATTACTTCACCTTTTTGTTCTTTGGGAGATCTGGGAGATGGCTCAGTCAGTAAAGCACTGCCTTTAGGTCCCAGAAGACACAAAAAGAAACTGGACACTGCGCCAGCAAGACGGCTCAGCAGGTAAAGGCACCTGCAACCAAGCCCAACAAACTTAGTTTGATCCACAGGACCCACATGGTAGGAAAAAACTAACTCCCACAAGCTGTCCTCTGACTTCCATACATACGCTGTGGCCCAGCCAACCCATATACACAAAATAAGTACAATGTACATTTTTAAACTTTTTTATATTTTAAAAAAGAAGCTGGGCATGGTGGCAGACACTTGTGGTCTCAGTGCTGGGGTGGCAGGCAGGTGGACCTCGTGGGCTTGCTGGCCAACCAGCCTGGCCTATTCGGCCACTGAGGGAGTTCATGTTTCAGAAGAGCAAGGTGGAAATTTTCTTAAGAAATTACACCTGAGGCTGACAGTCTCCTCATACATGTGTGCACACACAGACACACGTGAACATTCACACACACACATACACCAAAAAAAGAGCATGGCATCCATTCTTAGTGCTAAAAATCTCCTCTTTTAACTTTCATCATTATTCATAGAATCCAGTCCAGTGTCATTCATATGGAGTACCCAATAAACATGTGACATAAAAGTACCGTATATCAAATAAAGCTGTTAATAAAAGCAAAGATGTATTTTTACTTCTTGGAAGATGGAGTAGACACACTTTTCCCTATGGCCCCTGACTAAATACAACTATTAACAAAATCCCTGGACATAGGGTTAGAGAGATATTTGAGTGGTTAAGAGCACTAGCTGTTCTTGCAAAGGACCCAGGTTTTGTTCCCAGCACCTACTTGGTGGTTAACAACCATCTGCAAGTCCATTTCCAGGGGATCCAATGCCCTATCCTAGCCTCTGCATTATTCTATGACAAGGGTGCACTTCCACACATTCAGGCAAAAAATTATATACATAAAATAAAATCTTTAAAATATAAATCCGTGGTCATTGTACATAAAGCCAACAGGTTGATTCTGAAAAATGGGAAGAAGACAGCAGACCCGGGACCTCAGCACCCACAGAACAGCAGCATGGTGCATTCCCTTTGGTTTCTTTTAACCTCATATATCCTAGACTTTGAGCTAAAGAAGCTACCTGAAAATGTCAACAGCTGTGGACAAAACAGTTCCAACAAAAGCTTGCTTTTCTTGCTAAAGGACCAGGAGACGAGTACTTACAAGACAGAAAGCTTTTAGATGTCAACTACACCACTCTAGCTAAACACTGCTGAAAAGGAAATCTATAGCCCTGCCATTATCAATGTCAGCAAAAACTAAATGTGAGGTTTAGATCAACATTCCTATTGAAACAAAAACTGTCACCAAAGACCCAATCTGGTGCCACAGTAATGTCAGAGAAAGTTAAGGAAGCATGAGTCACCTTCCTTTTTGTAAGATCAGAAGAACATCACCTATGCCAATTAGACCTTCATTCCCACCTAACAGAAGCAAGGCAGCCCTCTCTCTCCACTGGGAGTAAACAGACCTAAGAAAGAGTTAGGATGCTCCTCACTTCTATGCAGGGAAAAGGGCAGCCCCAGGGGGTATCATCAGAGCAACCCCTACCAGTCGTGATGGGGAAAGCAATGCCTGAGTGAGCAGGCAGCGGTTCCCTTCTTTCAAGGTAAGTCAACTCACAGTGTGTATTTCTGTGCCCTTTTGGTGTGACCAAGACAGCACCCTGTTCTTTATGCTAGGGGAGTGTGAAAGGAAGAGTCCTAAAATAGAAAGTTTAAATTAGACAAAATTCTCATGAGATTATAACCAAAATGCAAGTTTTGGTAAAAATTAGTCTCTACACAGAAATTTTTTTAAATCACTAACTAAATGTAATAAAGCAATAGAGGGGCAGAATTGTTCAAATTAAATAACAAAGGTTTTAAACCAGTGAAATGCTGCAGGGATACCAGGCCCTGAAAGCTCCCTGACCCAAGACTGCCATCTTAGCTCTCAGATCTGCTTGTGCCCTAGCCGAGCGAGCTTCAGAACCCAAGCCCTCTTCATCCTGCCGTCTCAGCTCTCTCAGGCCTTCTTGTGTCATTCAGCTCCTTGAAAGCCCCAGACCTGTGAGCTCCTCAAAACTGGTAAGTTCCCTATCTCCAGAATCCTGCTACTGCTCTAGTTACACAGCTCTATGCCCCTGCCATGCCTGTAAATTCCACAACTGTGCATTCTTTGACACCTGTGAGCTCCCCAATCCCAGTCCTCCCTGTCCACTCTCCTGGCCTCAAGGCTACACAGGTCCTACAGCTTCCTGCACCTCCTAGACCTCTGAGTTCCCTCAGACCTGTGAGAGCCCCAGTCCCACTCTTTCTGACACCCCACTAACCAAGGCCTAGCTGTAGTAGCATAGCCATCACAGTGGCCCAGCCTGGTCAATTTTAGAGAACCTCAGCTGCTTTTGCAGCCATTTACACACACACAGGCATGGTTTGGGTTATGCAGCCAGTGCAGCAACTCACACAGACCCAGTTAACAGTCATATTAGTACTTTTTCTTGGTTACCATCAAACTGGAATTGCCTCAGCCACTCTAATCAA